>JARQOD010000003.1:187319256-187742206 GCA_033576555.1 Oophaga sylvatica | reverse complement strand
TGCTCAGAACTACCGCAGTAGAAACATTTCCCTTCCAAACGGCGCACCTCCTGGCGCTTTTTAGCCAAGCTCACTTGATCCACTTGAATAGCTTCAGGAAGAGAGGCTGGAGACGGGGAAGCAGGCGGTCTCTGGAAACTAGGAACCAGGCGATAAGGTTTCTTCTCCCTCTTGGATTCCCTGGAATGTTCTTGAAACCGAAGATCGATCCGTGCTGCGAGGGATATCAGGTCACTCAGAGTCGCAGGAGTATCTTGACCCCCGAGCTCGTCCTTTATCTTCCCGGACAAACCTTCACAGAAGGCCTCGTCATTCCAAGATAACTCAATCTCTGCTATCTGTGTTGCATGCTGCTATTTATCCTATTGGTATGAACTGCATTCACTGGAAGCAATCAGCTGAATGATACAATCCCATCTCTGCTATCTGTGTTGCATGCTGCTATTTATCCTATTGGTATGAACTGCATTCACTGGAAGCAATCAGCTGAATGATACAATCCCATCTCTGCTATCTGTGTTGCATGCTGCTATTTATCCTATTGGTATGAACTGCATTCACTGGAAGCAATCAGCTGAATGATACAATCCCATCTCTGCTATCTGTGTTGCATGCTGCTATTTATCCTATTGGTATGAACTGCATTCACTGGAAGCAATCAGCTGAATGATACAATCCCATCTCTGCTATCTGTGTTGCATGCTGCTATTTATCCTATTGGTATGAACTCCATATGTCTAGTTGCTGCCAAGCACTGCTTAACCATTCTGGTAAAGCTTTAGTATAATTCATCTTAGCACTGTTTAATACTTACTGCTTCATATCCTGCGATTTGGGCCTCTCTAGATCTTATCAGGGGGAAGGTTCTAAAGCATATAGATGTTGCCAGGTCTAGGCCATTGATCATTTAACCACCCCCTGGTGTGCTGGCCCCAGCTGCCAAATTATCCCAAACCAGCTCCCACAATCCCACTCTCCTAACCCTGTAGTGTGGGCTATATATTTAGGAGTAGCCTAAGGGGTGCACGCATGTGTGGGGTGCACGCATCACAGAAAGCTAAGCATCATAGAAGACAAGCATCGAGTAAACGGCAATTATCCATGGCAGTTAATCAGGGCTGGAATCAGGTAGCCCACACTTTGCTTTCTTTTTAATTATGAAAAACAAAATTTGATCAAAATTATGTTTATCAAATACCCTTATTATTATTACAACCTCATGCATGTTTTGCAATATATTTTTTATTTTATTTTAGGATATTTGTTTCTTGTTTTTTTGTTTTCTTTTTAATTATGTACATTACCTCTATCCTCCTGTGTTCCCTTGCCATCCACATTCACCGCCCTATCCCCCCTCCATCACGACTCATACACATCAGCCCCTCCATACTTCCCTCTCCCATGTACAGTTCCCATGCACTCCTCACCTTCCTGAGAAACCTCAGCCCATCTTGCCCAAACACATCACAGAAAAAACCTACTTACAACTCCAACAACTACCTGCTCTTTATCTTCCTACTCCTACTGATTTCAGGGGACATCTCCCCCAACACTGGTCCACCATCCCCCAACCTCAATCCCTACCCCACCTCATATCGAAACTATAATAATCTTATTAATATTACTTGCACTCCCTCATCTCCTTCGTTTAACTGTGCCCTCTGGAATCCACGGTCTGCATGCAACAAGCTATCCTTCCTGCACAACTACTTTCTGAACAACTCTCTTCATCTGTTGGCCCTCACTGAAACCTGGATTCAGGATTCTGACACGGTCTCCCCTGCTGCCATTTCCTATGGTGGCTTACAGTTCTCCCATTCCCCGAGACCCGCAAACAGACATGGTGGTGGAGTCGGCATACTCCTGTCCCCACAATGCACTTTCCAGGTCATCCCCCCAATTCCATCACTCTCATTCCCTTCTTTTAAGGTCCACACCATCAGGCTCTTTCGTCCCCTCTCCCTCAGAGTAGCGGTCATATATCGGCCCCCAGGCTCGCCCACCCAGTTCCTTGACCACTTCTCTGCCTGGCTGCCGCACTTCATGTCCTCAGAACTACCAACCCTTATCCTTGGAGACTTCAACATCCCCATTAACAGCCCTACTTCCACACCTGCATCTCAGCTTCTATCACTAACCACTTCTCTAGGCCTCTCACAGCTTTCAACCTCTGAGACACACAAGGATGGTAACACCTTGGTTGGATGGTAACAGGATGGTCTTTGTCCGCCTCTGTTCAATCTCCCACCTAAATAACTCACCGCTTCCACTCTCTGATCACAACATTCTCTCCTTCACGCTCACAAATCCTCGACCACCCCAGCGCACTCCTACCTACTACACATTCAGAAATCTACAAGCCATTAACCCTCAGACACTTTCAGACTCCCTACACTCATCGCTGTCCCCAATCTCCTCTTTTTCCTGTCCTGATCTGGCTGTTCATCACTACAATGACACTCTTAGAAGCACCCTTGACCAAGTAGCACCGCTCACCCTCAGAACTTCCAAACACACAGTAAAACAGCCCTGGCTCACATTACAAACTCGACTTCTTCAACGATGCTCTAGGAGTGCTGAACGCCTCTGGAGAAAAACCCGCACACCAGAAGACTTCATCCACTTTAAATTCATGTTAAGAACTTATAATGCTGCCCTTCACCTCGCCAAACAGACCTACTTCACCACCCTGATCTCCTCACTAGCCAACAACCCCAAGAAACTTTTTGACACTTTTCACTCCCTCCTCAGGCCAAAAGCACAAGCCCCTATCACAGACCTTTGTGCTGACGACCTGGCCTCCCATTTTATAGAAAAAATAGATACTATCCGTCAGGAAATCTGCTCTCAACCACCAAGGGCTGTGACTCCCACCCCACCCTGCATTTCCCCTGGCTCACTTTCCACATTTGATCCCATCACAGAAGAAGAAGTCTCCAGACTCTTCTCTTCCTCTCGTCCGACTACATGCACTACCGACCCCATTCCCTCACATCTCCTCCAGTCTCTCTCTCCAGTTATCACAACTCACCTAACTAAAATCTTTAATCTCTCACTCTCCTCTGGCATTTTCCCATCCTCCTTCAAACACTCCATCATTACTCCACTACTAAAGAAACCCGCTCTCGACCCTTCCTGCACAAACAACTACAGACCGGTCTCCAATCTCCCCTTCATCTCTAAACTCTTGGAGCGCCTAGTCTACTCCCGCCTCACCCGCTACCTCTCCACTTACTCCCTTCTAGACCCTTCACAGTCCAGCTTCCGCCCCCTACATTCGACTGAAACTGCACTCATCAAAGTGACCAATGACCTTCTTACAGCAAAACGTAATGGTGACCACTCTCTGCTCATTCTTCTCGACCTTTCTGCAGCTTTCGACATGGTTGACCACCGTCTCCTACTGTCTAGGCTCCACTCACTAGGTATTAAGGACACTGTTCTCTCCTGGTTCTCCTCCTATCTTTCTAACCGCTCCTTCAGTGTTTCGTTCTCTGGCTCCACATCATCTCCTCTTCCTCTCACTGTCGGTGTACCCCAGGGCTCAGTCCTTGGCCCCCTTCTCTTCTCTCTCTACACGGCCCCAATTGGACAGACCATCAGCAGATTTGGCTTTCAGTACCATCTTTATGCTGATGACACACAACTATAAACGTCATCCCCCGATCTTACCCCCGCTGTACTACAGAACGCCACCGACTGTCTGTCCGCAGTCTCCAACATCATGTCCGCTCTCTTTCTGAAACTTAACCTCTCCAAAACTGAACTTCTTCTGCTCCCGCCATCTACTAACCTCCCTAAATTTGACATATCCCTCTCTGTGGGCGGCACCATAATAACACCCCGGCAGCAGGCTCGCTGTCGGGGGGTTATGTTTGACACCAATCTCTCCTTCACCTCCCATATACAATCTCTTGCCCGCTCTTGCCGCCTACACCTAAAGAACATCTCTAGAATCCGCCCCTTTCTCACCATGGAAACAACAAAAACCCTCACTGTAGCATTGATCCACTCCCACCTGGACTACTGCAACGCTCTATTACTTGGCCTCCCCATTACTCGACTATCCCCTCCCAATCCATCCTCAATGCAGCAGCCAGGGTAATCCATCTGGCTAATGGTACTTGGACGCGTCCGCTCTTCGCCAGTCCTTACACTGGCTGCCCATTCATTATAGGATCCAATTCAAAGTACTGGTTCTCACCCACAAAGCTCTCCACAGTGCAGCACCCCCCTACATCTTCTCCCTCATTTCTATCTATCAGCCTAAACGACTGCTGCGCTCTGCAAACGACTTTCGACTAACCTCTGCACTAATCCGTACCTCCCACTCCCGACTCCAAGACTTCTCCCGCGCTGCGCCAATCCTCTGGAATGCTCTACCCCAAGAAATTAGGACTATCCACAATTTGCATGGTTTCAGGCGCTCCCTCAAAACACATTTGTTCAGAGCGGCCTATCACATTCACTAATCAAAGTCACTCTATGTGTAAGTGTGTGTGTGTAGCCCATTCACTATCTCCATCCATCCCTCACTCCCTCAAGATTGCTGGACCATCATTGTAAATACACCGTTGTATATAAACACCTGTACTTTGTATCTCCCTCCCACCTCATTGTAGATTGTAAGCTCTCACGAGCAGGGGCGGCTTATTTTGCTTTAATTATTGTATTGTTAACGTTGTTACTTATGACTTGTGTTCTGAAACTGTTAAACTGTAAAGCACTGCGGAATATGTTGGCGCTATATAAATAAAGATTATTATTATTATTATTATAACTCAGAAGTAAGGGTCCGGAAACTAACTGCATACTGGGCCACAGTGAGACTATCCTCGTGTAGACGGAGAAGCGAAGAAGCTGTTGAAGAAGAACGACCTTGCTCATCTAAGGTCCTGCGGAACGCCTCTAGGAAAGACTGGAGATTATTAACCAAAGGATCCCCTCTCTCCCACAATGGATTTAGCCAGGCGAGAGCCTCTCCGGCGAGGTGCGACATCATGAAGCCCACCTTGGCCGGTTCAGAAGCAAACATATGCCCCAGGAGTTCAAAGTGCAGCGTGCATTGATTAATGAGCCCCCGACTCTGAGCGGGATCACCATCAAACCGAGTGGGTGCCACCAGACGAAGTCCTTTACCTGCCGTGCAACAGAGAGTCCTGGAAGCTGGCGGTCGAGATGGGAGACCCCGAGGATAACACCAAATCCATACATATAGACAAGTTGCGCAAATAGGTAGTGATCTTGTCCTGCTGATCTCTCAGGTGAGTAACCTCTTGACACAACTCTGTAGCTGTAGGTGCTTGGGACCCGGCGGGTTCCATGGCCGGAGCAATCTGTAACGAATGGAGGCGGAGGCACAGATGTTGTAGTGCACATTCATTTATTGCTTTTTTTGTGGAACCACTGGACCACAGACCGGGGAGCTCTGAAGGGGGCATGACTATGCGAGCCAAAGACACCCGTAGTAAGAACCCTCGAACAGGATCAGATTGGAGTGTCCAGGGGACGCAGGTGCTACCTCCAGTTAGACCTCGGACACGTGGAAGCTGACCCATGGAACAGGTGGACAGTAGAGTTGAGCGATACTTTCCGATATCCTAAAGTATCGGAATCGGAATGGTATCGCCGATATCACTAAAATATCGGCTATACCCGATACCGATACCGGAAGTCCCATGTAAGTCTATGGGAACAAAATATCGCAACTAAAAAAACCCATTCTTTCCTTGTAAACACTAAATATACACACATAGAATACATATATATATATATACATGTCATTGTGACATATATATATACATATATGTATAGTTTATACACTTCTACATAGTAAAATATCCTTTGATTCAATTGCCGGGTAAAGCCGGCTTCAGTGAAAAGACAGAAGCACCCGACATGAAATGACACTTGGTGTACATAGGGTTAAACATTTCTTTTCATGTCCTTTGCTATCTAATTTACACAAACACAATTAAATCAGAGCTAATGTGTAACAAAATTTTACACAACCCTGTAAGGTGTTAATTAAAGTGAGTAAATTCGTTGTAAAAAAAAACGGACTATTTTTGCTACAATTTACACCTATTAAATTAACCCGTATAGAGGTGTGAAATTTTTGCACACATAGTCTGATTTAATTGTTTGTGCAAATTAGATAGCAAAGGACATGAAAAGACATGGTTAACCCTATGTACACCAAGTGTCATTTCATGTCGGGTTCTGCATTTTCACAAAAGCCGGCAATTGAATTAGCGGCTATTATACTATGTAGAAGTGTATGAACTACAAATATAAATATATATATATGTGTCACAAATTCAATGACATGTATATATATATATGAGGTGTAAAATTGCTGAAAAAAAATGCGTGGGCTCCCGCCCTATTTTCGCAACCAGACAGACAAAGCCAGTGAGTGGGGGCAGATAATAATAGCCCAGAGAGGGACCATTATTTTTGCCCCCCCCGGCTACTAACATCTGCCCCCAGACACCCCAGGAAAGACAAATCTATAATTAGATTCGCCCTTTCTGGCACTTTGCCCGTCTATTCCCATTGCCCTGTAGCGGTGGCGAATGGGTTAATATGGGGTTAAAGCCACCTTGCTATTGAAAGGTGACCTTAAGCCAGGTTAATAATTGAGAGCTGTCAATTAGACAACTATCAATTATTAATCCTATTGCATGAAATAAAAATAAAACACACACACTTTAATTAAAAATCATTTTAATGAAATAAAGACACATGTTTTTGACCATCTTTTATTTTACTGCAAAAACCATTTCCTGTAATAAAAATAAAATAAAAAAGCAAAATTATTCTTACCTATCCCATGCACAGTCAGGTCCCACGGTGTAATCCTTCAGAAAGGGTTAATGTTTACTGCAGGGACCGCAGCTAATGCTGCAGCCTCACAGTAAACCCCAAATGAATGAGTTCCTCTCCTGCCTGACAGGAGAGTAAAGGCTGGGTGTCACATAACGATACACCAGCGATCCCGACAACGATATGCACTTGTCAGGATCGCTGGTGTATCGCTACATGATCGCTGCTGAGCTGCCAAACAGGCAGCTCAGGCAGCGATCTGGGACAGCGACACTGCGGGTAACATCGCTTAAGGGCCCGTCTCACATAGCGATATCGCTACCGAGATCGCTGCTGAGTCACTAGTTTTGTGACGCAGCAGCGAGCTCACCAGCGATATCGCTGTGTGTGACATTCAGCGACGATCAGCCCCCCTGCCGGGTATCGCTGATCGTCGCAGAAATGTCAGGACCTTTTTTTGATCGCTGGTTTCCCTCTGACAGGCACGCATCGCTGCGTGTGACAGGCGGGAAACCAGCGATCAAAGGTCCTGACATTTCAGCGACGATCAGCGATACCCGGCAGGGGGGCTGATCGTCGCTGAATGTCACACACAGCGATATCGCTGGTGAGCTCGCTGCTGCGTCACAAAACTAGTGACTCAGCAGCGATCTCGGTAGCGATATCGCTATGTGAGACGGGCCCTTAAGTGGAAAGCTTAATTGATTGCTTTCCACTTTCACTTCAGGTCAGCCAGGGACACAATCAGTGACGTCAGAGGGAACTGATTAACAAAAATAGGGGTTCCCTTCGAAAAAAAAATGGCGTGGGGTCCCCCCTATTTTTGTTAACCAGCCAGATGAAGCAGACCGCTGAGGCCTGGATTTTCAGGCTGTTAAGGAGCCAAGATCCATGGACCTTGCCAGCCTGATAATACCAGGCCACAGCAGTCTGCATATCTTGGCTGATTAACAAAAATAGGGGATCCCCTCGAAAAAAATTGGCGTGGGGTCCCCCCTATTTTTGTTAACCAGCCAGATGAAGCAGACCGCTGAGGCCTGGATTTTCAGGCTGTTAAGGAGCCAAGATCCATGGACCTTGCCAGCCTGATGATACCAGGCCACAGCAGTCTGCATATCTTGGCTGATTAACAAAAATAGGGGATCCCCTCGAAAAAAATTGGCGTGGGGTCCCCCCTATTTTTGTTAACCAGCCAGATGAAGCAGACCGCTGAGGCCTGGATTTTCAGGCTGTTAAGGAGCCAAGATCCATGGACCTTGCCAGCCTGATAATACCAGGCCACAGCAGTCTGCATATCTTGGCTGATTAACAAAAATAGGGGATCCCCTCGAAAAAAAATTAGCGTGGGGTCCCCCCTATTTTTGTTAACCAGCCAGATGAAGCAGACCGCTGAGGCCTGGTTTTTCAGGCTGGTAAGGATCCAATATCCATGGACCTTGCAAGCCTGATAATACCAGGCCACAGCAGTCTGCTTAGCTTGGCTGGTTAACAAAAATAGGGGATCCCCTCGAAAAAAAAACGGCGTGGGGATCCCCCCTATTTTTGTTAACCAGCCAAGTAAAATGCAGACTGCTGCGGCCTGGTATTAAAAGACTGTCAAGGCCCATGGATTTTGGCCCTCAACAGCCTGATAATACCAGGCTACAGCAGCCCCACATTTGGCGCATCAAAAGATGTGCCAATTGTGGCACTTTACCCGGCTCTTCCCACTTGCCCTGTAGCGGTGGCAAGCGGGGTAATAAGGGGTTAATGTCACCGTTGATTGCACGGTGACAATAAGCCCGGTTAATAATGGAGAGGTGTCAATAAGACACCGATCCATTATTAATCCCAAAGTTATTAAATGTGTAAAAAAAAGACAAAGCAAGAAAAAAGTCTTTTAATGAAATAAAAGAGACAACACAGTTTTCATTAATTTTATTACTCTCTCATTCCTGCGACGCCATCGATCTCCTGTAAAAAAAGAAAAAAAACAAACCAACAGTATACCACCTGTCCGACGCAGTCCATAACGATAGTCCCACGACGATCCAGCTCTGCTACATCGCAATGACAGGCAGAGCCTGTCATTGCAACGCAGCACAGCTGATTACCTGCTTCCCCGGCGGTGACGTCATCGGACTGACTGCTTTACGGCCGGGATTACCCAGCAGTCACTGCAGTTATCGCGAGAAACTGCATGTGACCGCCGGGGAGAAGAGGATGGCGGCCATGAAGCAGTCCAGGACGTGACCGCCGGAGATCTTCTGCCGGGTAAGTGCCGCTGACTCCTGACAGACCCGACAGACGGACACTGACAGTGACATCCCGATTCCGGTATCCGATAAGACGAAAATATCGGAACTCGGAATCGGAATTCCGATACAGCTAATATCGGCCGATACCCGATATTTGCAGTATCGGAATGCTCAACACTAGTGGACAGGCAGGGATAACAGGTAGCGTAGAACTTGACAGGCAGGTAGTGGCATCACGGGACGGAGGTAGCACAGGCAGTGCTGACGTCGTCCTGGGTAATAGAGGGACGGATGGCGGAGCAGGATGGAACTTGAGCAGGCAGCACTGGTATTGTCCTGGGTGCAGAGTAGAAAGCCGCTGGTAGTCTGAGAAGACAAACAGTATTAACTTGATACTGGCAGGACACTAGTGGTGCACAACAGAACACAGGCACAACAGAACTCTGAACCAGAAACTAGCAACAGGAAACACTTGTTGCTCCGGCGCCTCCTCTATGGCAGAGGGGCCAGAAATAGTACTCACTATAACACCATTGGTCAGGAGCACATTTGAAAAATGTGCGCTGTCTCTTTAAGAGAACGGGAGCGTGTGTGACCTCAGCGTCGTACATGGAGACCTGCTGGCTGCGCACCAGGAAGCAGGAGCAGGAGAGGAGACAGAGACCGAAGCAGGGCAGCGGGGAGCAGACTGAGAGCGGGGACCACGACTGGAACCCCGCGGGGGTACGGGTACGAATGTTACACATGTCTGGCTTGATTTGTTCCAAAATTGAAGCAGCCAAAAAATATTTAGGTATAGGGCAGACATTTTACACCGTGTTTTCTCCGCCACACGGATCACATATCATTGCGCTCAAAATTGTGCCATTTCAGGCCTCCATAGAATTTCTTTTGTTGTGTCATAGCCAATTTGTTATGAAAAGGAAACGTGGCACTACCGGTGTGGTGCTCAGGTAGGGTCCTAAACCAGTGAAATTTATAAATGTTGCCCAACTACGTTTCCAAATTATCGAACATGTTCCCCCTCCAAGACGAGAGGGTGATCGCATACGCCTCCTGAAACAAAGAGAGGCATTCTGGATACATGAGTTACAAACCCCTGCTCCTAAAGGTTTGAATAGAGAATATGATCTATTGTCCTTTATATAAAATATTGAATGTGTGTATATAATATCAAGAATTCCTATTTATTTTCCCCATGAATCTATGTGACATTTAATCTACAGTATGTCCTTTCCTCATTACAGAACCGTTTTATTAATGTCATCCGCTGTTCTACAAATCCCTTCCCTTGGATTTTCTTCTTTCTTTTTCCTTTTTTTTCTGTTTCCCTACTTGACTGCAACATCACTGAACTGAGGCGTGGTGTGGAATGGACATCATTCTTTTCATATTTGGAATATATCCTGAGCTCCTGTCTAATCTGAAACGCAAAAACGGGCATTTCCTGCTTATTGGAACGCAGATCCGACAGACATGGAAGGAATAGGCGAACATAAATAAGAGATAAATTTTATTAATATTCAAAAATAGTAATCCACAGTACAAAAAGGAGAAGAAACAAACAGGTGTCACAACGCCATAAGCACACCAATAATGTTAACAATGTGTGATCCACAGACTTATACTTATATAAAGGCAAATGTACAGATATCTATACAATATAATATAAATATTGCATCAGGCCACACAGTGGATAAGAAGTAATAGGGATATATATATAGATATACACTCCGGGAACAACTCCTGACAAAGGGGTGTGTATGTCAAAACATAACAAGCCAAATGGCCAAGTACAAACCCCTATGTAAACAATAATATTTATATCAATGGAGAGGTCCCAATGGAGATGTATTAGAAAATTAGATCCCACACATTAGTGCATCTACATTAAGTATTGCACATAAGCCCACTAAAGTGCCACAAAAGTCACGCAGACATGTAAACATAACATACTCTCAGCAAAGTGCTGTGTGCATTACCTGGCGAAGAGAAACAAAACCCCAACGCGCGTTTCGCATCAGCTTCCTTGTGGTGTTGTAATAGAGAAAAGAGAAAGGCGAACCTTACATACCCAGTACTGATGATGATAGGTAACACGCGGTGTGGCGGCGTTTCCGGTGCTAGCGCTGAGAACCGGAAGCCGTGGAGTCAGCGTCCCATGTCACAGAGCTAGCCAATCAGTGACGCATCAGCTGAGAGGCGAGGCCTGCAACGCTGGGAGGATGCGTGCCCAAGGCAACCCGCAGTCAACCAGCCCACCGGAAGCGCTCCCCGCAAGAGAAAACAAACAGGGTGACGTAACAGGACTAGTGTCCATAGAAACCAGCATAAGCCGGCAAATCAGAAGCACCCCATGCCCCACATAGCTGTACACCACACAGTACAGAGGAATCCATGTACATAAAGCAAAAAACAATAAATAACAAAGTGCTGCTGTGAAAATAATGATGTAATAAAAAATAAAAAAGTCAGCATAGGAATAATCATCAAATGATGTGAACAAATAGAAGAGACCCATAGAAACACCCCCAGCGCCCCTACAGATGACTAGCCCATGCCCATAAACAACACCTAACAGCATACATTCAGAATAGAATCATAGAATCATAGAATCATAGAATGGTAGAGTTGGAAGGGACCTCCTGGGCCTTCTGGTCCAACCCCCTGCTCAAAGCAGGATTCTCTAAATCATCCCAGACAGATGTCTATCCAGCCTCTGTTTGAAGACTTCCATTGAAGGAGAACTCACCACCTCTTGTGGCAGCCTGTTCCACTCATTGATCACCCTAACTGTCAAAAAGTTTTTTCTAATATCTAATCTGTGTCTCCTCCCATTCAGTTTCATCCCATTGCTTCTAGTCTTTCCTTGTGCAAATGAGAATAAAGATGATCCTTCTACAATGTGACAGCCCTTGAGATATTTGTAGACAGCTATTAAGTCTCCTCTCAGTCTTCTTTTTTGCAAGCTAAACATTCCCAAATCCTGCAACCGTTCCTCATAGGACATGGTTTGCAGACCGGTCACCATTCTGGTGGCTCTTCTCTGAACTTGCTCCAGTTTGTTGATGTCTTTTTTAAAATGTGGTGCCCAAAACTGGACACAGTATTCCAGATGAGGTCTGACCAAAGAGGAGTAGAGGGCAATAATGACCTCACGTGATCTAGACTGTATGCTTCTGTTGATACATCCTAGAATTGCATTTGCCTTTTTTGCTGCTGCATCACACTGTTGACTCATGTTAAGTCTGTGATCAATTAGTATACCCAAGTCTTTTTCACATGTGCTGTTACTTAGCCCTATTCCTCCCATTTTGTATATGCTTTTTTCATTTTTATTGCCCACATGTAGTACTTTGCATTTTTCCCTGTTAAAATCCATTCTGTTAGTTGCTGCCCACTGCTCCAGTTTATGTATATCTTTTTGAATCCTCTCTCTCTCTTCTCTAGTATTAGCTACCCCTCCTAGCTTTGTGTCATCAGCAAATTTGATCAGTTTACCCTTAATTCCTTCATCTAAATCATTGATAAAGATGTTGAACAATACAGGGCCCAAAACAGAGCCTTGTGGTACCCCACTTGAGACATTCTTCCAACTGGATGTGCAGCCATTTAGAACCACTCTTTGGGTCCGATCACTAAGCCAGTTATGAATCCACCTAACAGTTGCCTTGTCCATTCCATACTTAGTCATTTTTTCAATAAGGATTGTGTGAGATACTTTGTCAAATGCTTTGCTGAAGTCAAGATATACTATATCTACAGCATTTCCCTGATCCACCCAGTCAGTGATTCTGTCATAGAAGGAAATTAAGTTAGTCTGACATGACTTATTAGTTACAAACCCATGCTGACTCTGTTTAATCACTTCATTCTTATCCAGGTACTTGCATATATGTTCTTTAATAATTTGTTCAAAGATCTTTCCTGGTATAGAAGTCAGACTCACCGGCTTGTAGTTCCCTGGGTCCACCTTCTTCCCCTTTTTGAAGATAGGAACAACATTTGCTCTTCTCCAGTCTTCTGGGACTTCTCCTGTTCTCCAAGAATTTTCAAAGATTACGGACAGTGGTTCAAGAATTTCTTCTGCTATCTCCTTCAGTACCCTGGGGTTAATTCATCTGGACCTGGAGACTTGAATTCATTTATGTTAGCTAAGTGTTTCCTCACTGTCTTTCTGTTTATAGATATCCTGGATTCTTCTATTCCTTTAATAGGACAGTGAAGATCAGTTGATGTTACATTTCCTTTCTGAGAGAAAACAGATGCAAAATAGGAATTTAAAAGTTCAGCCTTCTCAACATCCTGACTTACCATTTCATCATTTTCATCCTGTAAAAATCCTATAGCATCTTTGACTTTTCTTTTACTTTTGACGTATCCCCAAAATCCTTTTTTGTTGCTTTTGACGTCACTTGCAAGCCTTAATTCATTGTCAGCTTTAGATAATCTGATTTGTGCCATGCAGGTTCTGCAGACGGCATTATATTCTTCTTTAGATATGCCTCCCTCTTTCCATTTGATAAACATTTCTTTCTTCCTTTTTAGCATGTGTTTAAGTTATATGTTCATCCATCCTGGTTTCCTTAAATGCTTCCCATTCTTCCCTCTTTTCGGAATTGTTAACGATTGTGCTTTGAGAATCTCATTTTTCAAGATTTTCCATCCTTCCTGGACATTTTTGTCCTTAAGGATATCCAGCCATTGGATCCCTCCAATTCTCTTTCTGAGTTCCTTAAAATCTGCCTTTCTGAAATCTAACCTTGACGTCTGAGTCTTCACAGGTCTTTCTCCTCTTGTTATCCAAAATTCTAAAATAGCATGGTCACTACCTCCTAGAGTCCCAGCCACTCTTACCTCCTCCACCATTTCCTCCCTGTTTATGAGGATTAGATCCAAGGTAGCAGATCCCCTTGTTTTCTCCATTACCTTTTGGAAGATAAAGTTGTCAGCAAGAGAGGATAAGAATTTCCTGGACCTGTTAGTTTTGCCTGAGAGAGATTCCCAACAAATGTCTGGATAGTTGAAATCTCCCATGACCACTATGTCATATTTTTTGGAGAACTTGGCCATTTGATGCATAAAGAGTTCATCCATATCTTCAGCTTGCACAGGCGGCCTGTAGTAAATGCCTACAATGGTGTCCTTTCCATTGTTCTGTCCTTGTATTCTTACCCAAACAGTTTCCACAGAACTCCCAGTCTCTGAAGCGTCAATCTCTGTGCAGATATACGCTTTTCTAACATACAATGCAACACCTCCTCCTCGTTTATCAAGTCTGTTTCTTGCAAATAAGTTGTATCCTTCTAGCCTTGTATTCCAATCATGTGTATCGTCCCACCAAGTCTCAGTGATTCCAATGACATCATATTTCTTCTCCTGCGTTAGTAGCTCCAGTTCTCCTTGTTTGTTGCCCATGCTTTGTGCATTCGTATAGAAACACTTTAGTTTGTGATTGGTTTCTCTTCCTTCAATATTTTTATTATGTAAATTTTTTTGTCTTTGTTCTTCCCCTTCTCTTCTAATAGCAGAAATCTCAATAGTATTTGTCAAGTGTATGGCTTTTGCTGGCGTTTTGCTTCCCTTCCCACATTGTTCCAGTTTAAAGCTCTCCTGATGAGTGTAGCAAGGCGACTTCCAAATACATGTTTTCCAGTCTTCGTAAGATGCACCCCATCTCTAGCAAGTAGTCCATCGTATAGGTAATTCACTCCGTGATCCAGAAATCCAAATCCTTGCTGACGGCACCATCGACGTAGCCAGTTGTTCACCTGCAGAATCTTATTCCACCTCCTTGTTCCATGGCCATCCACTGGGAGGATGGAAGAGAAGACCACCTGCGCTCCCAGTTCTTTCACTTTCTTACCTAAGTTTTCAAAGTCACAGCAGATGGTTTCCAGGTCGTTTCTAGCGGTGTCATTTGTCCCCACATGTATTAGCAGGAATGGGTAGTCATCTTTAGGTCTGAAGAGTCCTGATATCCTGTCAGACACATCTTTAATTTTTGCACCTGGAAGACAGCACATTTCTCTTGAGGTTATATCCGGTCTGCAGATAGCGGCCTCTGTTCCTCTCAACAGGGAATCGCCCATGACAACAACTCTCCGTTTCTTCTTCACAACAGTTTTCTTTCTCCATTCAGGAGGACTCTGAGGGCGTACAAGGTTGTTTGTGGGCAAAGTCTTATCCTGATGTATTTCTTCATCGTTCTCCTGTGTAAGAGCCTGGTATTGGTTCCTGAGCAGAATTGGTGCTGACTGCCTCCTGATCCTCCTGCTTCTCTGGGTCACATGCTTCCATTCCTCTGTTTCTTCAGTTGCACTTCGAATTTCTTCTCTTTCTGTACCATGAAGAGATAATTCTGTTCTGTCTAAGAACTCTTCACCTTCCTTAATGGTCTTCAATGTAGATAACCTCTCTTCCAGATTTTGCAACTTTTCCTCCAACAGGGACACAAGCTTGCATTTCTGGCATGTGAAGTTTGGCTTTTCCACTGGTAAGTCTATGAACATGTAGCAAGAAATGCAGCTCACCACATGGCTCCTAGCCTCTTCCATGTTCTTATTGTTCAAGAGATAATCAAGCGGTGAAATATAAGCCAAAACTGATGTCCTCCTTTCAGCTGCAACAGCCAAAATCCAGTGTTCCTTGAGCTCGCGGAGACTCTTCACTTATCCCAGAAGGCACTGGGAATATGCAAATTATCTCCTCGGGACTCCTCCCCTGGTTTACTGATGTCCTCCTTTCAGCTGCAACAGCCAAAATCCAGTGTTCCTTGAGCTCGCGGAGACTCTTCACTTATCCCAGAAGGCACTGGGAATATGCAAATGATCTCCTCGGGACTCCTCCCCTGGTTTACTGATGTCCTCCTTTCAGCTTCAACAGCCAAAATCCAGTGTTCCTTGAGCTCGCGGAGACTCTTCACTTATCCAGAAGGCACTGGGAATATGCAAATTATCTCCTCGGACTCCTCCCTGGTTTACTGTTGTCCTCCTTTCAGCTGCAACAGCCAAAATCCAGTGTTCCTTGAGCTCGCGGAGACTCTTCACTTATCCAGAAGGCACTGGGAATATGCAAATTATCTCCTCGGGACTCCTCCCCTGGTTTACTGATGTCCTCCTTTCAGCTGCAACAGCCAAAATCCAGTGTTCCTTGAGCTCGCGGAGACTCTTCACTTATCCCAGAAGGCACTGGGAATATGCAAATTATCTCCTCGGGACTCCTCCCCTGGTATACTGATGTCCTCCTTTCAGCTGCAACAGCCAAAATCCAGAGTTCCTTGAGCTCGCGGAGACTCTTCACTTATCCCAGAAGGCACTGGGAATATGCAAATTATCTCCTCGGGACTCCTCCCCTGGTTTACTGATGTCCTCCTTTCAGCTGCAACAGCCAAAATCCAGTGTTCCTTGAGCTCGCGGAGACTCTTCACTTATCCCAGAAGGCACTGGGAATATGCAAATTATCTCCTCGGGACTCCTCCCCTGGTTTACTGATGTCCTCCTTTCAGCTGCAACAGCCAAAATCCAGTGTTCCTTGAGCTCGCGGAGACTCTTCACTTATCCCAGAAAGCACTGGGAATATGCAAATTATCTCCTCGGGACTCCTCCCCTGGTTTACTGATGTCCTCCTTTCAGCTGCAACAGCCAAAATCCAGTGTTCCTTGAGCTCGCGGAGACTCTTCACTTATCCCAGAAGGCACTGGGAATATGCAAATTATCTCCTTGGGACTCCTCCCCTGGTTTACTGATGTCCTCCTTTCAGCTGCAACAGCCAAAATCCAGTGTTCCTTGAGCTCGCGGAGACTCTTCACTTATCCCAGAAGGCACTGGGAATATGCAAATTATCTCCTCGGGACTCCTCCCCTGGTTTACTGATGTCCTCCTTTCAGCTGCAACAGCCAAAATCCAGTGTTCCTTGAGCTCGCGGAGACTCTTCACTTATCCAGAAGGCACTGGGAATATGCAAATTATCTCCTCGGGACTCCTCCCCTGGTTTACTGATGTCCTCCTTTCAGCTGCAACAGCCAAAATCCAGTGTTCCTTGAGCTCGCGGAGACTCTTCACTTATCCCAGAAGGCACTGGGAATATGCAAATTATCTCCTCGGGACTCCTCCCCTGGTTTACTGATGTCCTCCTTTCAGCTGCAACAGCCAAAATCCAGTGTTCCTTGAGCTCGCGGAGACTCTTCACTTATCCCAGAAGGCACTGGGAATATGCAAATTATCTCCTCGGGACTCCTCCCCTGGTTTACTGATGTCCTCCTTTCAGCTGCAACAGCCAAAATCCAGTGTTCCTTGAGCTCGCGGAGACTCTTCACTTATCCCAGAAGGCACTGGGAATATGCAAATTATCTCCTCAGGACTCCTCCCCTGGTTTACTGATGTCCTCCTTTCAGCTGCAACAGCCAAAATCCAGTGTTCCTTGAGCTCGCGGAGACTCTTCACTTATCCCAGAAGGCACTGGGAATATGCAAATTATCTCCTCGGGACTCCTCCCCTGGTTTACTGATGTCCTCCTTTCAGCTGCAACAGCCAAAATCCAGTGTTCCTTGAGCTCGCGGAGACTCTTCACTTATCCCAGAAGGCACTGGGAATATGCAAATTATCTCCTCGGGACTCCTCCCCTAAATTGAACACTAAACAATGTTGTATACATAAAGTAAATGAAAAAAGGGGAACGCAGATATGACCACTTCCGGTCCTTTGAAACGCAAGGGCGGGCACTTCCTGCTCAATGGAACGCACAGTGCACCATCAGTAGCACGCGCGGACGCCTGCAACACGCGTCACTTCTGAGCTTCATCACTGGCCTGTGGGAGGTACAGTCCCACCTCTTGCCTATAAAATCTCCCAGCACTCGGACTTTAATGTCGGCTACTAGCTGTGGACACCGCATTAGACCCGAACCAGTCACCTTCACTGAGAACGGTATGTTAACTCTTTATTTGTTAAAGAACACTGGCCATGCATAATTAATACTGTTAATAACTGTACAGTATAAATGTGATTCCCTATAGGTGACATACTTGCGCATGAGCACTCTGCCTTAGTTTAGAAGGTATGATAGTCTCCTATACCCCTATTCACTGATTTCAAGTCCCCTTTAGTTCATTGACTTTCACTTATCCTATAGGATCGTAATACTTCAAGAGACATTAGAAACTAAATAAGTAAAATCAAGCACTTTGTCACCATTATTCCACATGGAGGGGGTCATTCTCACTTATTCATATCTGCTTCATCATTCAGGTTCAATAGAGATATAATATATTATACATATCCCTCCATCATACGCTACTTAATTCAGCAGTCTGGTAGGTCATTCTTCTTTAACTGCATACGTTTCATTTTTCTTTTTTTCTTTTTTTTGATTAATGTTTTCACCTGCATCATTCCTGCGATTTGACAGGATTTGTCTAATGTTACTGTTATGTTGCAGGGCTATACTAACATATTCTTACATATGACCTGTTCAGGCCATAATAGTCATGTATCAACACAAAACCTTCTATGAATACCAAAAAGGCACAGGAGTGTGTAAAAAGCAAATTTTTATTGAAAAACATATAAAAAACAATTTAAAAAGGATGCCTCTTATCCAGGAATGACACAGCAAATTCCACTACACCAATATCAATCAAAACATATGTATGATGAAGGAAAAATTATCCCTGCACATCGAGAAAAAATGTCCAATAGAAATTATGAATAATTTTCAATCATAAATAATGTTAGAAATTGTCTTTTCTACTTATTTATGTACCTAATGCAAGGATAATTGCCTGCATGGCAGCAAAATAAACTTAGATCGTAAAAAATACATCCTTTTTAAATTGTTTTGTATATGTTTTTCAATAAAAATGAGCTTTTTACACAATCCTGTGCCTTTTTGATATTTATAGAAGGTTTTGTGTTGATATTCTGATACAGAGTGTGACCTCTTGTGAAGGTTATTTTCATGGACTAATATGTATGCACATAATAGTCATGTGTATTGCATGTACATATATAAAAAAACATTTCTTATCCTTATTTTGTTAGTGCACTGATGAAAGTCGATTCAGACCGAAATGTTTGTTTTGTACTACTGACTGTTTATTAAAATCTTCATCTTAATCAAAAATGGAGTGCCAGGTTTTACTTATAAATAGCCAACTTGTTGACACAATTTACCTGGGCCCAAAAAAAAAAAGGTCAGATATTTTACAGTCACACGTCTCTTCTATCTGTGGGCTACAAATTGTGGCATTTCAGTTTCAGGCCTCCATCAAACTGTTTTTGCTGAGTCTTACACTAGTTTTATACACTATTGTGCAAGAAAAAAACAAAAATACAGGCCAGATATTTGAAAGTGGGCTATCTCTGTCAGATGCCTCATCTATCTTTGGGCTACAAATTGTAGCATTTCAGGCCTCCATTTCACTGTTTCAGCTGTCTATTACCCTAGTTTAATACACTACTTTGGGGTAAAAAATAAAAAAATTCAGGCCACATATTGAGGAGTGTGATATCCCGTCAGACACCTCATCTATCTGTGTGCTACAAATTATAGCATTTCAGGCCTCCATTCCACTGTTTCTGCTGACTGTTAATAAAAAAAATACAGGCAACTTATTGAAGAGTGTGGTTACTTCATCAGACGCCTCATCTATCTGTGGGCTACAAATTGTAGCATTTCCGGCCTCCATTCCATTGTTTTTGCTTTCTGTTACCCTAGTTTAATACACTATTTTGGGGTAAAAAATAGAAAAATACAGGCCAGCTATTTTACAGTGGGCTTTCTCCATCACACGTCTCGTCTATCTGTGGGCTACAAATTGTGGCATTTCAGGCCTCCATAAAATGTTTTTGCTGTGTTTTACCTTATTTCTATACACTATAGTGCAGGAAAAAACAAAGATACAGGCCAGATATTTGAAAGTGGGCTATCTCTGTCAGATGCCTCATCTGTCTGTGGGCTACAAATTGTAGCATTTCAGGCCTCCATTCCACTGTTTCTGCTGTCTGTTACCCAAGTTCAATACACTATTTTGGGGTAAAAAAATAAAAAATACAGGCCGCATATTGAAGACTGTGATTTCTCCGTCAGACGCCTCATCTATCTGTGAGCTACAAATTGTAGCATTTCAGGCTTCCATTCCGCTGTTTATGCTGTCTGTTATCCTAATTCAATACAATATTTTGGGGTAAAAATAAAAAAATACAGGCCACATATTGAGGAGTGTGTTATCTCCGTCAGATGCCTCATCTATCTGTGGGCTACAAATTGTAGCATTTCAGGCCTCCATTTCACTGTTTCTGCTGTCTATTACCCTAATTTAATACACTAATTTGGGTTATAAAATAAAAAATACAGGCTACATATTGAAGAGGGTGGTATCTCTGTCAGATGCCTCATCTATCTCTGGGCTACAAATTGTGGCATTTCAGGCCTACACTCCACAGTTTTTTCTGTGTCTTACCCTAGTTATTGACACCAGTATGCTAAAAAAAATACAGTCCAGATATTTTAAAGTGTGTTTTTCCACACACGGATCACATCTAAGTTTGCTCCCAATTCAGCCATTTGTAGTGAACGTGGAAAATATTGTACTCCATTTAAAATGGGCAAGGTGCGTGGCAAGGGACGGGGAAGTGGACATGCTGGTGATGGTGCATGCAGAGGCCAAAGCCGTGGGCAAGCTGAAATTGTGGCACAACAAACACCCACCTGGACCTGGACATGCAGAGAGAGGGCAGCAGCACACAGGGGGAGGGAGGCGTAGCACCACAACAGGGAGGAAGAAGCACTGTGGTGGCCGCAGACAGAAGGCGGACAACCGTTCCTCGTAACACCAACACGACGGAAGTTTGCAGTTCAAATGTTAGGTCTTCCCGAGTCTGGTTGTTTTTTAAAGACTTTGCCAATAACCCCAAACAGGCCATTTGCACTACCTGCCATGCCCTCATCAGCAGGGGTAGCAAAACTACCAGCCTGACCACCACTAGCATGATCAGGCACATGGCAGCAAAGCACCTGACTTTGTGGGCCGAACCCAGGGACCAGGAACACTGTCTGCAGGTGACACCACAGCTTCTTCCGCTGTTGTGCGTGGAAGCCAATCCCTGTCCATTGTTCCTGCGAAGATGCCTCCTGCTCTGCACCTGTTGTTGCGCACACTCAACTACCACCATCATCAAGCACGTCCACGTCCTTTTCCCAGCGCAGCTTTCAGTTGTCCATACCCCAGTCATTGGAACACAAGCAGAAATATCCAGCCAATGCCCCACAGGCCACAGTACTAAATTCACACATTTCTCGTCTGCTAGCGCTTGTAATGTTGCCTTTTAGGCTCGTGGAGACGGAAGCTTTCCGCAACCTGATGGCGGCTGCATCCCAAGGTACTCTGCCCCAGCCACCACTATTTCTCCAGGTGTGACATCCTGGCATTCCACAAGCACCTATACCACAACGTTACCACAACGTGCCCTCAACAATTCAGTTACTGGGAAAATACACCTAACCACGCATACATGGACAAGTGCTTCTGGACAGGGACGGTACATTTCGCTGACGGCACACTGGGTTAACATAGTGGAAGCCAGGACCCAGTCAGACCTTGGGATGGAACATGTCCTCCTGATGCCGAGGTTTGCGGGCCCTAGGTCAATCAGGGTTGCCACCACAGTGTACAGCTCGTGCATGTCATCCTCCTCTTCTTCCTCCTCCTCCTCCTCTTCAGCCTGCATCTCTGAAATGACCACATCAGTCACAAGCTGGAAGCACTGCAGCACTGCCTCAGGCAAGCGGCAACAGGCTGTGCTGAAGCTAATATGCTTAGGTGACAAACCGAACAATACTGAAGAGTTGTGGACAGCTCTAAAAGAGAAGGCAGATCTGTGGCTGACACTGCTTAACCTACAGCCAGGCATGGTCGTATGTGACAATGGCCGGAACCTGGTGGCGGCTCTGAGGTGAGGCGAGCTTACATACGTACCATGCCTGGCCCATGTGCTTAACCTCGTGGTTCAGAGGTTTCTCAAAAGATAACCGGAGCTGCTTGTCAAAGTACGCTGCCTGTGTGCCCATTTCATAAAGTCAACTACAACTTTAGCCGCTCTTGCCGTACTTCAGCAGCGTTTGCAGCTTCCGGCTCACTGACCGGTGTGTGATGTCCCCACGTATTGGAACTCTACACTGCATATGTTGGAAAAGATTTGTGAGCAGAAGAGGGCAGTTGTTGACTACCAGCATCAACAAGGCTGTCGGTATTCAGTTCAGACTCCACACATAAGACCTCAGGAGCGGACATGGATGTCAGACATATGTAACATCCTACAAAACTCTAAGGAGTCCTTCAAGATGGTAAGCGGCGATGATGGCATAATTAGTGTCACCATCCCGCTTCTCTGTATTCTGAAAAGCTCTCTGCTCACAATGAAAGAGGATGCATTGCAGGCAGAGCATGACGAGATGGAGCAAAGAACCATACAGGGTGGTTACACACAGCCCAGCCTCATGTTATCACAAAGTGGATTGGTTGACAATGAGGAAGAGGAGGAGGAGGAATAAAAGGAGTTACTTTCCTGCGCTATAGAGGTGCTATAAGCACAACTGTCATACCATCTCTTTAGTGTGGATGGCCTGAGGACAGGGAGGAGGAGAACAGCATGGTCAGTTGTCCTCTTGGTGAGGACACGGAAGTCTTGCCAGTTAGAAGTCTGGCACTCATGGCAGACTTTATGTTGCGCTGCATTTCCCATGACCCTCGCATTATCAAAACTTGTGCTGACACTCATTACTGGTTGGTGACATTTCTAGACCCACGCTACAAGGAGAACTTTCAATCTCTTCTTCCAGAGGCAGATAGGTGTACTAAAATGTTGCAGTACCAGAGGACCATTGCTGTGGAATTATTAAAAAAATTCCCATCTAAAAATGCTGGCATCAGAGGTCACAGTTTGTTGGACAGCAAAGGAGTAGAGGCAAGAGACACACAACTCCAATCCAGCAGAGGCAGGGTAACCTTGGCAAAGTTCTGGGACAATTTTCTCAGACCCTCCCATCGCCCTGTCCCAGAGTCGCGGGGTACTGTCACAATTAGTGTTGAGTGATACGATAATGTAAATATCGGCTATCGGCCGATATTAGCTCTATCGGCCTTTCGATAATTCGTTTCGATATTTTCGTCTTATCGAATACCGGAATCGGATTTGTCACTGTCACTGTGAGTGTCCGTCGGTCGGGTCTGTCAGGAGTCAGCGGCACTTACCTGGCAGAAGATCTCCGGCGGTCACGGCCTGGACTGCTTCATGGCCGCCATCATCTTTCCCCGGAGGTCACATGCAGTTTCTCGCGATAACTTCAGTGACTGCTGGGTAATCCCGGCCGTAAAGCAGTCAGTCCGATGACGTCACCGCCGGGGAAGCAGGTAATCAGCTGTGCTGCGCCGGGATGACAGGCTCTGCCTGTCATTCTGATGTAGCAGAGCTGGATCGTCGTGGGACACTCGTTACTATGGACTGCGTCGGTCAGGTGGTATACTTTTTTTTTTTTTTATTTTTTTACAGGAGATCGATGGCGTCGCAGGATGACACTGTAATAAAAGTAATGAAAACTGTGTTTTGTTTTTTTTATTAAATTAAAAAACTTTTTTATGAACATTCACCCGTCCGGGTACATAAACAATTTAACTATTTACATACAGTGACCCTGTCCGGGTTATTTATAATTCTTTGGCAGGGGTGTTCCAGGTACCACCTGGTACTCTTCTGATGCTTGCCAAACATCCGAGGCACCAAGGACCACCAGGACCTGATGACGTCGTGTGGCCTGTCAGTCAAGTCGTGACCCGCTATCTGGGTCTGTGTGGCCACCTCTTTCATCTTCCTCCGGGTCTGGAGCCCTATGTCAAGGACTGTACGAACCCCAGGGGGCCTAACAGGCCCCGGGTACGGGCCAGCTATACTTATCATGTCCATAGCTGGGGCTGCTGAGGAGACCACTGAGGGAGGCTGGGGAGATTTACGGCGTGGGGTGGGCACTTTTGCAGAGGCCTGGATGTGGGAGGCTGAAGGCTCCGAGGGTCTCACAGGTTCCTGACACTCTGGGGACCAGGGGTCGCACCTGGTAACATTTAGGGCGTACCATCCATTGTAACCCCAGTGTCGGGTGTAAGTCACCAAGTCTCCTGGCAACAGGTCCCTCCCGGGTGTCCTTCTGGGAGGTGAGCCTCCACGTCCCGCCGGTTCACAAAAACTTCTAAATAAAGTCCAGGCTCCTGGATGAAGCCCCAACCACCTTTTAACTTAAAGTTCCGTACTGCACCCTTACGCCGCGGCTCCCTCAGGGTTCCTTTATCTTTTCTCATCCGGTCCTTATCTGCCCGGTCCTTCTCCAGCTGACGTTGGCGAAGTTTTTGGGATTCTCGCTGCTCCCTTTGTCGCTCTGCTTCCTTCTCCCAACGTCTCCACTCTTCCTCCTGACGCCGGTTGAAATTCTCCTCCAGCATCTCCATGTCTCCACCATCAAACTGCAGCTTACAGTGTCCGGTTTGCGGCAGCTCTCCTGGCGCCCCCCAGTCCTGGCGGCGCTCACCTGCGGAGGAAGCAGCCGGCTCTGGAACAGATGACAGTCGGGGCTCCGGTACAGGCAGGTAGACCTCTGGTGCCTGCGCGGCCTCCTCCATGAGGACGGGTGTCGCTTCTTCTGTCTCAGCGACGGGGGCAGACAGCGGGATCTGGGGTGCTGCCGGTGCAGCGTTTTTTGCACGAACGGGTGCCTCCACTGCGACAACGTCAACCGGATCACATTGCAAGGGCTGGGATGCCCGCACGGACTCCTCTACTAGAACGGGTGCCTCACCTTCCGGTACAGACACTTCAGGTAAGAGGGATTGGCGCCGCTCCAAGTTTAGTTTTAGGGCACGCCAGCTGGCTTCCATCCTGGCGACCTCCTCCCGGTGCCGGGCCAGGCCTCTTAGGGTATCCTCCGCTTCTTGCAGCGTAGGAGGGTTTCCAGGCCGGGTGCCCAACGGTGGTTCCGTGGCGATCGAGTCGCTTCCATGGGGGGAGAGCTCTGACTGCTCCATCCCTTCACACTTCTGCTCGTGTCCATTAGCCATCTCTGCCAAGTCACATGTGTCATTAGCATCTGGAGAGGGCCCCTCTTTTGTAGTGAGGCGGGACCTTCGTGTTAGTTTCCGCACACTGAGGAGGATGAGGAGGCGGAACTCAAGAGCTGTGGGGCACGATCTTACATTGCAGTACCATTTAGAGCCATCGTTTTCGCGTCACTGAGTGAGTGTGTACACCCATGAAGAGCACGCCCTTCTTCTTCACCAGTGCCTCATCGTGACGCAGATATGGCGGAAAAATGGCAAATACATTCTCTGATGATTTTAGCAATTCTCAAGCACAAAACCAGTTCAATTCAGGCACACAGGACTCGCTTATAGCGAGCTACAGAATCCTGTTCGTGACGCCCAAGTTGAGTCGCACAGAGCCAGAGGTTTTTGGGGTACTCGGCACCGAGCCCGTCGACTTCTATGGGGTATGTCAAGGCTTTACCCGGCAATTGAATCAGAGTCTATTTTACTATGTAGAAGTGTATAAACTATAAATATATGTATATATATATTATATGTCACAATGACATGTATATATATATATTATATATATATGTATTCTATGTGTGTATATTTAGTGTTTACAAGGAAATAAAGGTTTTTTTTAGTTGCGATATTTTGTTCCCATAGACTTACATTGGACTTCCGGTATCGAAATCGGATATTGACGATATTTAGTGCTATCGGCGATACAATTTCGATACGATATTTTTAGATATCGAGCACTATCGCTCAACACTAGTCACAATGAGTGGAAAGTTTGGGAAGATGCTGAGGGAGTACCTTGTGTTTAGTGTTTAGGGTGACTGCTGGTAGCATGGAGAATTGTATTCCCACTGAGCGGTTTATGATGCGCTGTACTGATGATAGTTTGACCCTCCTCACCCTTCGAATCCAGATCTAAAAATAAGATATTAGTACTATCACTTTTATATGTAAAATGAATATTATACTCATTGCTGTTCCTAAACACACTCTAAAATCAATTCCAGTAGGTGAATTTACGTGGTTAAAAAGAAACTGTGCAAATAAAAGTCACAGGAATGCTGAATTTGAAATTATGCAGAAAAAAATAAAAAAAGAAATTATCCTATGTGGACTTTAAAAAGAGCTTGTAATTTGGTGAATAAAAAAGAGAGAGAGATTTCTGCGCCAGAAGGGCTTCTGGGGATGCTCAGCATACAATAACGGATTCCGTCGTCGTATTCGGTCCATAACGGATGACGAGGGATCCGCCACCCATAGGCGTCCATTATAGAAAAAGGCTGACGCGACTGATCCGTCATGGTCCGCCATTTCAAAGCAGACAAAAAACGTTCCAATGTCAGTCTACTCCAGACAGCGGACGCCAAATTTCCGACGGATCCGTTGGATGGCGGATGGAACAGACGACCATCCGTCGCAATCCGTCACTAATGCAACTCTATGGGAAAAAAACATATTCTGCAAAAAAAAAGGCGGATCCGTTTTTTCCGCAAAAAGGCAGATTTTGACTGACGCCAAATGACTGAAGTGTGAAAGAGGTCTAACTGGCTAAATTGTTAGGGTTTTTTAGTTGTGGTGGTGCAAGATACACAATGTGCAAATATGTTCAGAAAAGCAGAACACATAAAAATCATTGAGTGTATGGAGTGTAGATTAATGTATATTGGTTGCACCACCAGGAAATTAAAAACTTGTATTTAAGAACATATTAGAGATATCATTAATAATAGCATCAATAATCACAATGTACTATGGCATCGAAACATTTTATTTTGCAACATAAAAATATGGTATCTTCTTTTAAGGTCACGGGCACTGAGCGATTAAATAATCTCAAACGTGGAGGAGACATTCAGAGACGGCTCTTGACATGGGAGGCGTTTTGTATTTACAACTTGGGAATTAGATACCCCTCGGGTCTTAATAAAAGAAATGAAATTATGTTTCATTATTGAGGATTTTTGTATATGTATGTTTGTATTCTAGCTGGTTTTAAATTTGTATGTGATATATTTTTTTTTATGTCACATGATTGTATTTGTATATTTCATTGGCTTGCAGTAACCAGCTACGTTGATAATTGTGATCAGCTGTGAAAAAAGTTCCTTGAAATCGAAACGCGTCGCTGTATGCTGCATGTGCACTCTCACTATTGAGGAATTTGGTGAATTCACCTATTTTATGGATCAATAAAGAATTTGCAATTTTAAGGAGCTGGATCATATAATCTTCATTTTCTTGGATGCTGCACGTGAGCCGCACGTACCAGGGCTTTGGGGTACTCGGCACCGAGCCCGTTGAAGTCTATGGGGAATGTCACAGGTAGCGCAGCTCGGTCCGTGCCCTGGGCGCTCACTGTAATGGGGATATTTACAGGTGATTTGAATGATGAAATGGGGATTCGTGACGCCACTTGTGGTATCTGGTCAGGATGACCAGCGCTGCTATGCAGATCCACTGGAGGGTTAATATGGTGCAGCTAGGCGTTAAGCCTTCCACAAGTAAGGCTGAGTGATCCTCCAGGGCAGACAGATATGCAGAGGTGCAGGACAGATGGGGACCTGGCAGTCAGGGATAATAAGGGAGACACACACATAAGTCACTTTGGTACCTTTACTGCAGATGTTCAGGCACTTCCCGGAGCACTGTAGGGTGAAGGGTGCACATCCAGATTCCTCCACTGGTTGGTAGGTGTGTGGCCTCCTGTTCTCTGCCTTTATGTGATAAGTCCTGACCTGCCTGTAGCGAGGTCTAACTTGGTCTCCGTCCTGTACCTGGCTGATCTTGTGATCGGACCTTCTCACTGAAAGTACACAGTCTCTACTTGCAGGTACCTGCTCGCCGGACTCTGTCTTCCTGATCCTATTACGTATCAGCGCTGTGGTACTCCTGGGACTTGTAGTCCTCCAGGAACTCCGGTGTTCTCCTAATGGGTCGTGGAGATCCCTATAGGCTCGGACTCCGGTGTCCGTGATTCTTGCTGAGATGAGCTATTACGGCTCCTCGGTCTCATAAACTCTTCCACTTGCCTTCGGCCTACCTAGGATCTCACACGATCACACACGCTGGCAGTTGGTGGGCTGCCTCTTCGCCGCTCTTTAAGCGTCGGCACGCTTTCCTCAGAGTCACACTTCTCAATTCAGCTCTGACTAGGCTGGAGTGACTTCTCTATATCACTCTTACTAGACTCCACTTAAATCACACTCTGCACAGAGCTGAGCTCTGAACGGAGCTGAGCTTCAGCAGGCTGCTGTGCTCTCCTAGCAGCCTGACTGAGTCTTCTCTCTCTCCTCTCCTCTCTGAGGCAAACTGAAACTAAACTTCTTTTTATATGACTAACACAGCTCCCTCTGGTGGTCTTTTAGGGATGAGCTGTGGTGTGTGCATGTGTATAATGACCTCTAGTGGGATCCTCTGTCAGTGCACCCTTCTGGAAGATGTGGATTCAGTCACAGCTGGGCTCCACATTCCCCCCTAGTAGAACTCAGCACTCCGGGGCTGAAATACAAAAACAGATAACAATTAACATCATATAAATAACTCTTCCTTCACAGGAGGTAAGGCATTCTTGAACGGTTACATAACGGTAAACAAATAACTATATACATTAGCACAACGAGGAATTGAGGAATTGAGCAACCATAAAAGTCCCAGTCTCTTTTGGAAAAGGATGCTCAAAAAGGGGTAGAAGACAAGTAAAAATAATGTCCATTCACTTGTTTCAATATCAAAAGGGAAAACAGATTAATAAATAACAATATAATAAAGCATAGTATAAGCAAAAATATATACATTTATGTACAGTGGTTCTTGATGATTATGTACATGTGTTAGGTCTTACTCTCTGTACCTAACAGGTAATTGCCCTCTTGTTAAGCGTACTGACCTACGTGGTAGATAAACCGAGAGAAATAAGCAGTCTAAGGTCAAATAGAACAAGTAGAAAAACTTTATTGATATAATAGGATAAAAAATTGCACAACAGATGGATACTGCATGTGTCACAATACAAAATACAAATACAGCAAGGGAAACCACGTGTGGAAGATAGAGGTATAAAAATACCTCATGCTACTTATGTATACTAGTATTCAACATAGTTATGATACATGGAAATGTATATAGAGAAAGATAGTGAATAATAATGGTAATGTAGTACATACCAATAGAGTCACAATGTGACACCACACAGGCTGCCCTTGCCACCCCAACGCGCGTTTCGGATGGTTCCTTCCGAACCATCCGAAACGCGCGTTGGGGTGGCAAGGGCAGCCTGTGTGGTGTCACATTGTGACTCTATTGGTATGTACTACATTACCATTATTATTCACTATCTTTCTCTATATACATTTCCATGTATCATAACTATGTTGAATACTAGTATACATAAGTAGCATGAGGTATTTTTATACCTCTATCTTCCACACGTGGTTTCCCTTGCTGTATTTGTATTTTGTATTGTGACACATGCAGTATCCATCTGTTGTGCAATTTTTTATCCTATTATATCAATAAAGTTTTTCTACTTGTTCTATTTGACCTTAGACTGCTTATTTCTCTCGGTTTATCTATATCGTATATGCAGTTGGTCTGCTACAGTCCGGTATCTTTTCAGTCCACGTTTTTGTGACACTATGTCTGTATACTTTTAGGATGATATGGTACTTTCAGTGACTGATATGTTGATCTATTATTCTGTTTGGTTGACCTACGTGGTGTAGTGGTAGGTGAGGTGTCAGTTACCCTGTCTGTCCTGCGTACCGGCAACCTGTAAACCTGCCTCCACCTCTCTAGGGATCTGGCAAGCATACTAGCGACTGGGCAATGCGGTTCGACTTCCGCAGGGGATCCTTCTTCCTGAGGTGCAACTTCTTGGGGTATCACTTCTTGGGGTTCCACCTGTTGAGGTTCTGCTTGGGCAGGTTCCTCGGGAACTGACTCTACTGCAACAACTGGTGCAACTGGATGTAGAGGTCTTCTTGTGGTTGATAGAATTGAAGCACGGGAATGATTACAGCTTCTCCAATTCTAGGCCAATCCGCGGGGAAATCTCCTAAGTCTGTATGGATGACTGCTTCATTACTCTCTTCTTGATTGACAACAGGTTCTTCCTCTTGAAGCTTTAATGGATTTGGACACAACTTTAAGTGATCTCTGGATACAGTTGCCGTCGTTCTTCCTCCATCCTTGCTAATTATGCACGTTTTCTTGTTGTCAAACCTTGAATTCTGGATGATGTAGGGCTCTCTTTCCCATTGATCGTCGAGTTTGTGTAACCTCCTCTTTCTTTTTAGTACAACTTCACCAGGTGCGAAAGGTTCAGCTGGCGCACTTTTGTTATAGCGATCTTCTTGCTTATCCCTGACTCGATTGAGACTTTCTTCAACGCAGGCCTGTACTTTCCTGTACTGTTCCTGTCTGGTTGTGTCCCAGTCTCCAGTAGTCACATCCGCTTCTGGTTCTACAACACCAAGCTCCAGATCCATGGGCAGCTTTCCTGGTCTTGCCCGCATGAGGTAAGCTGGGGTGCAATTGGTAGAACTCACAGGTATGTGGTTGTACAGATCTACCAGGTCAGGTAGTAAGTCTGGCCACCGATTTCTCTCTTCAAGTGGTACAGTCTTCAGCAGGTCAATAACGATGTGGTTCATCTTCTCACAGAGACCATTAGTCTGGGGGTGGTACCGTGTGGTTCTGATCTTCTTACACCCGTACAAGTGACAGAACTCTTTGAACAATTCGGCTTTGAAGGCTGGACCTTGATCAGTTAGCACCTGCTCAGGATATCCGTGTGTGTCTGCAGAAACTGGCTTGGAAGGTCTTTGCTGCTGTCTCTGCCGTCAGATCTTTAACAGGAGCGACCACCAGGAACCTGGAGTAGTGATCCACCATAGTCAGGGCATAGGAGTATCCTGACCGGCTGGGTGACAACTTGACATGGTCCAGGGCCACAATCTCCAAGGGACGAGTCGTCTTGATGGGCTGCAGGGGGGCCTTCTGACTGCTGTAGTCCTTTCTTCTGAGGCCACAGGGTCCACAGTTCTGGCACCACCTCTCAATGGAGCTGCGCATGCCCACCCAATAGAAACGACACTTCAACAGGGTCTCCAGCTTCTTCCAGCCAAAGTGTCCCGCTTGATCGTGGTAGGCTTCTAACACCATCTGGATGTCTGCTCTGGGTACCACTATCTGCCATACCATCTCATGGGTCCTTGGGTTGACGTACCTCCTGCACAGCTTCTCACGGTAGATGAACAGCCGGCTTCTTTCATTCCACAGCTGTCTCGCTTGTAGAGGCACGTCCTTCTCCAGGGAGGAACCTTCTTGAGTTATCAGCTCCTTGATTTGGCTGACAACCGGATCACTGTCCTGAGTCTCCTTCCAGCTGTGGTGAGGTAAAGTATTTAACATCTTACCACGCGACCTCCTGCTGGCTTGTTGCTCATGGATCATCCCATTTCTGTGAAAGGCAGGTAGTTCTATCTCTTCCAGATCATCCACTTCTTCTTCTGTGTCCGATTCATGAGGCATCCTGGATAGGGCATCAGCGTTGGCATTCTTGCGGCCTGCTCGGTATTTGATTGTGAATTGGTAATTTGACAGTCGAGCCATCCATCGTTGTTCCATGGCTCCCAGCTTAGCTGTTTCAAGATGCGTCAAGGGGTTGTTATCGGTGTAGGCAGTGAACTTGCTGGAGGCTAAGTAGTGTTTGAACCTCTCCGTGATGGCCCAGACCAGTGCCAGGAACTCCAACTTGAAGCTGCTATAGTTCTCTGGGTTCCTCTCGGTCGGGCGGAGCTTCCTGCTAGCATAGGCGATGACTTTCTCCAGGCCATTTTGCTTCTGACTGAGGACTGCTCCCAATCCTTCATTGCTGGCATCAGTATACAGCAGAAACGGCTGGCTGTAGTAAGGGTAAGCTAGGATCTCATCACCTGTCAGGATCTCCTTCATTTCCTTGAATGCTTCTGCCTGTTCTTTACCCCAATGGAATGTAGAATTTCTGCTTTTGAGGGACTGTCCCACCAGGAGGTCTTGCAGAGGCGCTGCTTTCTTAGTGTAGTCCTTCACAAACCTCCGGTAATACCCTGTCAGTCCCAGGAATTGCCGCACTTCCTTGAAATTTTTCGGCTCCGGCCATTTCTGGATGGCGGTGATCTTCTCAGGGTCTGGCGCTACTCCTTCTGAGCTGACAATATGTCCCAGGTACTGTACCTTCTGTTTAAGCAGATGGCACTTTGAAGGCTTCAGTTTCATCCCATACTTGGACAGTGACTCGAATACCTCCGCCAGGTGCTTCAAGTGATCTTCATACGTTTTGGAGTACACGATGACGTCGTCCAGGTACAGCAACACAGTTTCAAAGTTGAGATGTCCCAGGCAGCTCTCCATCACTCTCTGGAACGTGCCGGGGGCACTGCTGAGTCCAAACGGCATCCTGTCGAACTCACAGAGTCCCATCGGGGTGGTGAAAGCCGTCTTCTCCCGATCCTCCTCAGCCACAGCTACTTGCCAGTACCCACTAGTGAGGTCAAGGGTGGAAAAGTAGTTAGCGGTTTTTAAGGCAGCTAAGGATTCCTCAATGCGTGGTAAAGGGTATGCATCTTTATGTGTAATGCGATTTACTTGTCTGTAATCTACACACATTCTCATGCTTCCATCCTTTTTCCTGACTAGGACTAAAGGTGCTGCCCAGGGACTACAACTATCCCTTATCACCCTGCTTCCTTCATATCACGCAACATTTCCTTGGCTTTCTGGTAGTGTGCTGGTGGTATAGGCCTATACCGTTCTTTGATGGGAGGATGATTGCCTGTGGGGATGTGATGTTGAACCCCTTTGATTTTCCCAAAGTCGAGTGGGTGTTTGCTGAATACCTGAGCATACTCCTGAACTACTCGGTATACCCTTGTTTCTGGTGGGCTGGAGTGGTGTCTGTCCCGACATGGAGCTGTTGACACCAATCCTCCACCTGGGTGGTCGGACCGTTATCCTCCACTGGTTGTGGGGAGGTTAAGGGCTCCGTCGTGTGAATGAAGTTATTATCCACAGCATGTAACTTAGCAACAGTGGCATAACGTGGTAATTTGACTTCATCCTCTCCCTAGTTGAGAAGACGTACTGGCACCCTCCCATTATGTACATCCACTACCCCTCTGGCAGTCAAGAGTGTAGGTCTGTGTTCTGAACAATGGGGCTCTACTACTGCTTGGTAGTTCTGTCCTCTCAGACCTATTGCTGTTCTACACCAAATAAGCATTTCACTCATTGGGGGTATCACAATGGGATTCGTGTCTGTTACCCGTACATTACCAATCTCACCACCGGTCAGTTTCACTTGCTGCTGGCACATCAGGGTTCGGATCTCCTTCCGGATCTCTCCCTTTTGCTTTGGTTTGGCAATTTCAGCGAGCTGTCGGAGTAAAAACACAACCTCCTCCAAACAGTTACTAATAATGTTAGTGCCTAAAACCACATTCAACCCATTTTCCTCATTAACAGTCTTTACTACAAGAAGTCCCTGATTCTTTAGCTCCACTCTCCCCACTTTTACGTCTACATTTTTAGCCCCCAGTAAGTCAAGAGGGAGGCCATTAGAGGCGTATACGGCAAAGTCAGGGTTTGGGGGTTGGAGACCGTCACTGGACCAGTATTTATTGTAGAGAACATCAGGTATGACGGTTACCTGAGACCCAGTGTCCAGCAGGGCAGGGATTGCGATCCCGTCCAGTATGATGGACAGGTAGGGTCTTCCTCCCACAAACCTGCGGTTCCAGTCTGAGGGGCCTGAAGAGTCTATTCCTGGGTGTTGGCCCTCGGACCCAGGATTTTCTCGTTTAAAGGACACCGACGTGCTGGGTGACCTTCTCTGTGGCAGCGGTAGCAGATGATCTCTCGGCGGGGATGATGCTGGTCGCGGGTCCTTCCAGGGGGTGGCGTTGTCCTCCTCCGGTGGGGCGACGTCCTCCCTCTCCTCCGGCGCATCCAAGGGACATCCTCTGGGCAGTCAGCTAGCAGGATCTTTCTTTCTTCCTCCGTCGACAGTTGCAGGGCACTCATTACAGTGGCCAGGTTTTTGGTCAGCTGGCGCACTTCTGAGCGCAGACAGTCCAGCTCAGTAGGGAGTGCCACCTGCGTTTTGGCTTCCGCAACCAGTGGGGAAAAGGTGGATGCTGCTGGCTTTAGGGTTGCTTCACTCGGTTGACACTGGGTTGCCATCTCGGGTGTTTCCAGAGGTCGCAGTCCTTTTATAGCCATGTCCTTAAGAGCATCAAAGGTAGCGTCGGGATGATCCAAGGACCACCAGTGCACAGTCCAGCTTTCAGCTTGGGACCTCAGTCCCCGTACAAATTGTTCCTTTAACATTTTATTCTCTTTGGAGACACTCATGGGGTTAACTTGTTTGAGGGCTCGCAGGGCCCCTTGGAGTCGGCAGGCATAGTCCCTAATGCTGTCATCTGATTTCTGGGAACATTGGTAAAACCTCATCCGGAGATCTGTTTCAGTGCGGTCCTCAAAGATAGTCTGTAGCTTTAAGAAAATTGCATGCACTGACTCCTGGTCTGCAGCTGTCCAAGTCTCTACCTCTCTCTCGGCAGCACCAGTTAATTGTCCCACTACCACTGTAGCTCTCTGCTTTTCTGTCATAGGGTACATGTCCATTATACTGCATATTTTCCGCTTGAATCCGGGCAGGGTGTCTGGCTTGCCGCTGTACTGAGGGAGCCACTTCGCTCCAGGCATGTATGGCAGCGTTAGCGGTACTATTGGGACCACAGGACCAGGTGAGGGGCCAGCATTTCCAATTTGTGCGGCAGCGCCGAGGGGTAAGTCATTAAGGCCATCGGCCTGGGCCGCGTTGTCGGCCTGGGCCGCGTTGTCGGCTGGCTGCTGCGACATGTCTGCGCCCCCTAGTTAATCATAGCCTACCTTCTCTGAAGGCTGCAGCTCCGCAAGGCACAGGAGTGGGTAGCAGGACCTGTGTCGCTGGCGCTCTGACGTCAGAGCGTTCACTGTAGCTCCTCACAGGACCTGCCGCCGCGTCAACACTGGGGGCGTGTCCAGGACTCAGTGCGCTTTTGCAGGTACGCCCACTAGTTTTCGCGCCGTGGCGCTGTAAATGGCGGGCAATGGCGGTCAAATGGCGGGAAATCTTCACCACATACAAAACACAGTCTTTTAGCGAGGCACACAGTACCACGTGGCAACGGGCACAAGTTACTCCGTTGCTGCGGGCACGCAATCCTGTTCGTGACGCCAAAGTTGAGCCGCACGTACCAGGGCTTTGGGGTACTCGGCACCGAGCCCGTTGAAGTCTATGGGGAATGTCACGGGTTAGCGCAGCTCGGTCCGTGCCCTGGGCGCTCACTGTAATGGGGATATTTACAGGTGACTTGAATGATGAAATGGGGATTCGTGACGCCACTTGTGGTATCTGGTCAGGATGACCAGCGCTGCTATGCAGATCCACTGGAGGGTTAATATGGTGCAGCTAGGTGTTAAGCCTTCCACAAGTAAGGCTGAGTGATCCTCCAGGGCAGACAGATATGCAGAGGTGCAGGACAGATGGGGACCCGGCAGTCAGGGATAATAAGGGAGACACACACATAAGTCACTTTGGTACCTTTACTGCAGATGTTCAGGCACTTCCCCGGAGCACTGTAGGGTGAAGGGTGCACATCCAGATTCCTCCACTGGTTGGTAGGTGTGTGGCCTCCTGTTCTCTGCCTTTATGTGATAAGTCCTGACCTGCCTGTAGCGAGGTCTAACTTGGTCTCCGTCCTGTACCTGGCTGATCTTGTGATCGGACCTTCTCACTGAAAGTACACAGTCTCTACTTGCAGGTACCTGCTCGCCGGACTCTGTCTTCCTGATCCTATTACGTATCAGCACTGTGGTACTCCTGGGACTTGTAGTCCTCCAGGAACTCCGGTGTTCTCCTAATGGGTCGTGGAGATCCCTATAGGTTCGGACTCCGGTGTCCGGTGATTCTTGCTGAGATGAGCTATTACGGCTCCTCGGTCTCATAAACTCTTCCACTTGCCTTCGGCCTACCTAGGATCTCACACGATCACACATGCTGGCAGTTGGTGGGCTGCCTCTTCGCCGCTCTTTAAGCGTCGGCACGCTTTCCTTAGAGTCACACTTCTCAATTCAGCTCTGACTAGGCTGGAGTGACTTCTCTATATCACTCTTACTAGACTCCACTTAAATCACACTCTGCACAGAGCTGAGCTCTGAACGGAGCTGAGCTGCAGCAGGCTGCTCTGCTCTCCTAGCAGCCTGACTGAGTCTTCTCTCTCTCCTCTCCTCTCTGAGGCAAACTGAAACTAAACTTCTTTTTATATGACTAACACAGCTCCCTCTGGTGGTCTTTTAGGGATGAGCTGTGGTGTGTGCATGTGTATAATGACCTCTAGTGGGATCCTCTGTCAGTGCACCCTTCTGGAAGATGTGGATTCAGTCACAGCTGGGCTCCACACACGTCTTGTCCGAACTGGGTTCTGAGCTCCATTGTTGGTGAGCTGGCTGGGGCTTATTGCCCTTTTTTTTTTTCTTTTTTGCAAACACTATAGGAGACCCACTTTCTTATAATGGGAACATTTTTTCAGGAGGCGATCCTGTATGTCTCGTCAAAGGGGTATTGTGGTGCGTCCTAATTTTTGGCAGCCCGGCCACTCACTGCATAGGCAATAACAGTATAGGAGACCCACTGTTTAATAATGGCCCTTTAAGAATATTAATGCCACCTGAAGGCACTATAAAAAATGGCTTTGTGACTTTCAGAGTCCCTCCTTCATAAATGAAACAGGATCTGTCTGATAATGTGTCACACACCACATGGCCAGCTAAGGTTGTAAAATGTTAAAGGAAATCTGCCACCCATTTTTTGTGATATGATTGTAAAGATATCATTCAATTTAGTGTCACAAAAGCATTATAGCAGTACTTTTAATACCCCCTGACTCTCCACCTTTGATGCATAAATACCGTTTTTAGCTCTCCTGCAGTGTATGTAAATCTCCTCAGTCCGGTCCGATGGGCCATAGTAAACCCAATGTTCGTTTGACTGGAAATGTCTGAATTGAGTCCATCCTAATTTACTAATTCGAGTCTAGTTCTGTCCATTTCAGCTTTGACGATGTTGAGTATGTTTTGGTTCATGGCTTGTACATTCCATGTTCCAAACTTTATTATATTTCTACAGCTTTAGATCTTCCCTTTTGACCAAGAAACATGAGCACTCAGACGATCTTGCGGCTTTGATTATGGAGCATCATGAGCATTGATCATACTCGCCAACTTATTGAGCCAATCTATTGCTGCTAATGTACATATTAATTTCCTAAAAGAACAGGAAACATGAGCTTAGAACAGCACTTGCCGGTGTGAAAATCTCAAGATTTGTATATTTTTTTTAATACAGATAGTGTTAAGCGTCGGGATTCTCCTGCTGCGCGGGATAGATCCCAAAGCATTATCTGATGCTGTGGTCCCCAATTGAGGTCCGGCCACTGCGGTTGCTGCTCAGAATAGACATCGGTCCCTGCTTGTTGCTTAGGCTCATGGTATACGTTTGGTTGCTGCTGGCTCTCCAGCCAAGTCTTTGGTAATCAGTGACTTACAGATGCAGCCTGGTCCAGAGATCACCTTACAGAGCATGTCTGTGATGTGGCGTCTTCCCATTGGTGGTCGGACGTAGCTGCTCTGGTTATGTGGCAGCTCCTGATAGGTGATGCTTCGACTGACTGGGCGTGAGTGTTTGGGGTTGAGCCTAGTGTATAAAAGGCTCTCAGCGGAGCACGCGGTCGCGCTAGAGTCGTTTATATTTTGGTTTGTGTGGGTGGATACTCTACCACTCTGTCTGCATGCTTTCTGGTGTTTGTCTGTGCTCAGAGACTGTACACGTTAGCAGGCTTGTAACACACTTATGCGGTTTCGTGCCCATGGCTCAACTCCTGAGTCTTTAGTCGGCTACATGCTTAGGATGATGCTTAGGCACAAATTCAGTAGCGTCAGTACTGGGATAACTAGCCACTTGGTTTAGCATCTGTTTCGTTCATGTGTGCGGTTAGCACCGTTCAGTTACAGAGCGAGCTCAACCCTTATGCTATATTTCTCTATGAAGGTGACAGGATATTGTACCTAGCACATAAGAGGTCTTCTATTGGCTCAGCATCTGCTTCATTCATGTGTGCGGTTAGCACCGTTCAGTTACAGAGCGAGCTCAACCCTTATGCTATACTTCTCTATGAAGGTGACAGGGTATTGTACCTAGCACATAAGAGGTCTTTCTATTGGCTCAGCATCTGCTTCATTCATGTGTGCGTTAGCACCGTTCAGTTACAGAGCGAGCTCAACCCTTATGCTATACTTCTCTATGAAGGTGACAGGGTATTGTACCTAGCACATAAGAGGTCTTCTATTGGCTCAGCATCTGCTTCATTCATGTGTGCGTTAGCACCGTTCAGTTACAGAGCGAGCTCAACCCTTATGCTATACTTCTCTATGAAGGTGACAGGGTATTGTACCTAGCACATAAGAGGTCTTTCTATTGGCTCAGCATCTGCTTCATTCATGTGTGCAGCTAGACCGTTCATAACAGAGCGAGCTCAACCCTTATGCTATACTTCTCTATGAAGGTAAGGTATTGTACCTAGCACATAGAGGTCTTACTATTGGCTCAGCATCTGCTTCATTCATGTGTGCGGTTAGCACCGTTCAGTACAGAGCGAGCTCAACCCTTTCTATACTTCTCTATGAAGGTGACAGGTATTGTACCTAGCACATAAGAGGTCTTTCTATTGGCTCAGCATTGCTTCATCATGTGTGCGGTTAGCACCGTTCAGTTACAGAGCGAGCTCAACCCTTATGCTATACTTTCTATTAAGGGTATGGTCTAGCACATAAGAGGTCTTTCTATGGATCAGCATCTGCTTATTCTGTTTGCGGTTAGCACGTTCATTCAGAGCGACTCAAGCCTTGCTATGTACTTTCTATGAGGTTGACAGGGTATTGTACTAGACATAATCTTTCTATTGGCTCGCATCTGCTCATGCATTGTGGTCACCGTTCAGTTACGTCAGCTATCCTTATGCTAACTTTTTATAGGTCGGGCATTTACAGACAGTAGAGTCTTTCTATTGGCTCCTTGGTTCATGTATGTGTCTGTAGCACCTTAGTTACAGAGCATCAACCTTTTATGTGTTTCCTGAAGGTACAGGGTGTAACCCTAGACTATAGAGTCTTTATTGACTGCTTCTCATTCATGTTGCGGTTTCAGTCTGTTAAGCGAGTCAATCGCTTTAACCTTCTTAAGGGAAACAGCTATGTATAACTATGAGGTTACGGTATTGTCTATGCTTATTCTGTCTTATCACCGTTCAGTTCAGAGCGAGCTAACCTTTGTATTCTCTAGAGGTAACAGGTATTGTACTAGACATAAGGGTCTTTACTTGAGCATCTTTTCATTGTCGTTGCATTCAGTTAGGCAGCTACCTTTGCTATTCTTAAGGTAAGGTTATGTAACAGATTCACAAAGAGGTCTTTCTATTGCAGCATCGTTTTCATGTGGCGGTTACCCGTTGTTAAGCGAGCTCAACCCTTATTATACTTATTAAGGTAACAGGGTATTGTACCTAGCACTAAGAGGTCTTCATTGTCAGCATTGCTTCTTCATGTGGGGTTAGCACCGTTCAGTTAAGCGAGTCTACACTATGCTTCTTCTATGAGGTACAGTATTGCCTAGCACATAGAGTCTTTCTATGCTCGAGTTCATTTCATGTGGAGGTTACTCTACTTTAGTCAGGAGTCTCACCTTAGTTCTTCTCTTAGTGACGTACTTTGTTCTTCACTATAAGGGTCTATTGCTCACATAGCTTCATTCTTGGCGGATTTACCTCTTAAGGCGGTACCCTTATCAAACTCCTTAGAAGTTTGACTGCCATAGAGGTTTCTTTGGCTCAGCATCTGTCATTCATGTGTGCGGTTAGCACGTTCAGTTACAGAGCGAGCTCAACCTTTCTATATTCTCTATGATGGTACAGGTATGTAAGCATAAATGGTCACTTTTCTCAGTTGCTTCATCTGTGTGCGTTAGCACCGTCATTAGGAGCATCACATTAGCATATTTCCTATGAATAAGAGGTTTGTTAGCACATAGGGTCTTCTATTGGCGATCTGCCCTTCATGTGTGCGGTAGCCGTTCAGTTACAGAGGAGCAACTTATGCTACTATTTCTATGAAGGTCGGTATGTACTTCATAAGAGTTGCTTAGCTTCAGTTACGAGCAGCTACCCTTGCACTTCTCTATGAAGGGTACGTTTGTACCTCAATAAAGGTACGGGTATTGTACTGCTTCATTCATGTGTGCGTTTAGCACGATTCGTTATCAGGTGCAGCCACGTTATTTCATGAAGGGACAACCTTATGTATACTCTTATGAGGTTTACTAGGGTAGCACTGCCATAATGGTCGTTAGCCCTTCATTCAAGCAGGTGACCTTAGCCTTATTATGAAGGGAGCGTATTGTATACTATAGAGGTCGTATTGTCTAGATCTCTTATTCTATGCTAGTCGTTTTATTATGAGCGTGCTAACCTTTCGTTAAATCTATGAAGCTTACAGGGTATTCCTAGACTAAGAGGTTTATTGTCTAGCACTGTCTTTCTATTGTGCGTGCAGTTCTTCATGTTAGGCGGTTCACCTTATGTAACTTCTCTAACTGTAAGGTATTGTACTAGCAATAAGGGTTTTATTGCCTAGCATGTCTTCATTGGCGTTCACTCGTACAGAGCGGCTACCTTTGCGTTACTCTTATACAGGAGTCTAGCACATTAGAGGTCTTTCTATTGGCTCAGCATCTGCTTCATTCATGTGTGCGGTTAGCACCGTTCAGTTACAGAGCGAGCTCAACCCTTATGCTATACTTCTCTATGAAGGTACAGGGTATTGTACCTAGCACATAAGAGGTCTTTCTATTGGCTCAGCATCTGCTTCATTCATGTGTGCGGTTAGCACCGTTCAGTACAGAGCGAGCTCAACCCTTATGCTATACTTCTCTATGAAGGTAACAGGGTATTGTACCTAGCACATAAGAGGTCTTCTATTGGCTCAGCATCTGCTTCATTCATGTGTGCGGTTAGCACCGTTCAGTTACAGAGCGAGCTCAACCCTTTGCTATACTTCTCTATGAAGGTGACAGGGTATTGTACCTAGCACATAAGAGGTCTTTCTATTGGCTCAGCATCTGCTTCATTCATGTGTGCGGTTACACCGTTCAGTTACAGAGCGAGCTCAACCCTTATGCTATACTTCTCTATGAAGGTAACGGGTATTGTACTAGCACATAGAGGTCTTCTTTGGCTCGCATCTGCTTCATTCATGTGTGCGGTTAGCACGTTCAGTTACAGAGCGAGCTCAACCCTTATGCTATTCTCTATGAAGGTAACAGGGTATTGTACCTAGCACATAAAGGTCTTCTATTGGCTCAGCATCACCGTTCAGTTACAGAGCGAGCTCAACCTTATGCTTACTTCTCTATGAAGGTGACAGGGTATTGTACCTAGCACATAAGAGGTCTTCTATTGGCTCAGCATCTGCTTCATTCATGTGTGCGGTTAGCACCGTTCAGTTACAGAGCGAGCTCAACCCTTATGCTTACTTCTCTATGAAGGTAACAGGGTATTGTACCTAGCACATAAGAGGTCTTCTATTGGCTCAGCATCTGCTTCATTCATGTGTGCGGTTAGCACCGTTCAGTTACAGAGCGAGCTCAACCCTTATGCTATACTTCTCTATGAAGGTGACAGGGTATTGTACCTAGCACATAAGAGGTCTTTCTATTGGCTCAGCATCTGCTTCATTCGTGTGTGCGGTTAGCACGTTCAGTTACAGAGCGAGCTCAACCCTTATGCTATACTTCTCTATGAAGGTGACAGGGTATTGTACCTAGCACATAAGAGGTCTTTCTATTGGCTCAGCATCTGCTTCATTCGTGTGTGCGGTTAGCACCGTTCAGTTACAGAGCGAGCTCAACCCTTATGCTATACTTCTCTATGAAGGTAACAGGGTATTGTACCTAGCACATAAGAGGTCTTTCTATTGGCTCAGCATCTGCTTCATTCATGTGTGCGGTTAGCACAGTTCAGTTACAGAGCGAGCTCAACCCTTATGCTATACTTCTCTATGAAGGTGACAGGGTATTGTACCTAGCACATAAGAGGTCTTACTATTGGCTCAGCATCTGCTTCATTCATGTGTGCGGTTAGCACCGTTCAGTTACAGAGCGAGCTCAACCCTTATGCTATACTTCTCTATGAAGGTAACAGGGTATTGTACCTAGCACATAAGAGGTCTTTCTATTGGCTCAGCATCTGCTTCATTCATGTGTGCGGTTAGCACCGTTCAGTTACAGAGCGAGCTCAACCCTTATGCTATACTTCTCTATGAAGGTGACAGGGTATTGTACCTAGCACATAAGAGGTCATTCTATTGGCTCAGCATCTGCTTCATTCATGTGTGCGGTTAGCACCGTTCAGTTACAGAGCGAGCTCAACCCTTATGCTATATTTCTCTATGAAGGTGACAGGGTATTGTACCTAGCACATAAGAGGTCTTTCTATTGGCTCAGCATCTGCTTCATTCATGTGTGCGGTTAGCACCGTTCAGTTACAGAGCGAGCTCAACCTTATGCTATACTTCTCTATGAAGGTGACAGGGTATTGTACCTAGCACATAAGAGGTCTTACTATTGGCTCAGCATCTGCTTCATTCGTGTGTGCGGTTAGCACAGTTCAGTTATAGAGCGAGCGCTATCCACGTGCTATGTTCCCTGTGACGTTAACAGGGTTGTAGCACTTTGCATACTTGGGGCAGTACTTCTCTGTGAAGTAACAGAGCTTGGTACTCAGTGTTCCGTTCCCACTGTGTGGAGTTAACAAAGTGTGTTAAAGGTGAACGCTCGCTGTTTTGTTCCATCATTGTTCACACTCGCCGCAGGTTACATCTTTGCACGGTGGACCCCGGGTTGCGATCGCACTTTATTTTTACATTTTATTTAGTGTGATCCGCCATCCCTAACAGATAGTATTATGAAAACATTAAAGTAAATAAAAATTTGCAAAAATTAGATTGAGGGCTCATACTCACTTGAGCCGAAAACGGATGATTTTCAGCCGATAAAAAATCTGATTCAAATCGGACCAATGTTATTCAATAGGTGACATCTCATTTGCGATTTTTTTTCTCAGCCGAAATCGGTGTGAGAAAAAAATCGCAACATGCAGTGATTTGATGCGATTTTGGCATGATAATCGCTAATGCAATAGATGGTGCTATAAAAAAATCGCATGCAAATCGCATGACAATTGCACATGATCGGACCATCCTGAAAACTGAACGATTTTTTTCCAGCAAGTGAGTATGAACCCTTAACATAAAAATCTGATTTAAACAGGTTAATTTCTAATTACACATTCACTTGAAAACAATAGAATGTAACCTTTCAACAATCACTGGAATCTCTGGATATTTCATTTTTAATTTTAAACTGTTACTAATCCATTAATTAAGAGACACAAAATTATTTTTTTAAGAAATGCCTCATATGTAAAGCGCCATGGAATATATGGCGCTATATAAATGTGTAATAATAATAATAATAATAATAATAGTGCCAAAATGTGGATATTAATAATCTCATCCTATCTTCCTTGATACATCAACCAAGTTTTTATCTCTTGCCTTTTTCCTTCCTCTCCCTTTCCCTTATCACATTTTGTTCAAGGCTTTCATTGCCATGCCAAATACTTGTGCTTGTTGGCAAGTACTGTTAGAAATAAATTAGCACAGAGGCTGTACTTTTAAACAGCAGTGTAAAAAAGACCCCTTCATTGTTTATTCTCTGGATAAAAATCTGCCCATAGTCATAAGATGGATATGGTTCATCGCAATACAGATACCAGAACTGTGTCTTATGACACATCATGTATCTTTGTGATAATCATGTGACAGATATTAATCTTCTGAAAGTACATTGAAACATTGTATAACTTTTCATTATAGAAAAAATAACAAGATAAACTTGTATAAATTACATGGCTGTCGGCCGATTGATGCTTTGGCAGCTCGTTTAGCTAACTGCCATCTCTACCATACACAGGAGCGCTCGTTCGAGAGAGCAGCCGATAGACATCTCTGCTGGTGTCTTATGTTCAGGAGAATAAAGTGAGTTAGAGTCTGAAATTGGACATGGCCATCGATATCTCTCCTGATGACCAGTTGGCCAACACACCAATACACATTAGAGTTTCTGCCAAACCTGTAGATATCAACGTGTATAGCCGACTGTCAGGATCCCGTCTGGGTTGGAGCCGATGTTACTGCAAACATTAGGGGAAGCAGAGGCAGGTAGCGTAGTCAGGTGGCAGGCCGAGGTCAGTTCACAGGAGAGCAGTGTTTGTAGCAGAGGAGCAGGCAGATAACATAGTCAGGTGGCAGGCTGAGGTCAGTTCACAGGAGAGCAGTGTTTGTAGCAGAGGAGCAGGCAGATAACGTAGTCAGGTGGCAGGCCGAGGTCAGTTCACAGGAGAGCAGTGTTTGTAGCAGCAGGAACAGCAGGAGAAAGAGCTTGACTAAAGGCTGGAAGCACAATAATCTCGCAATAACACACCCACTGGGCCAGGTTTATATAGGGCGTGTAATTGGCAATCAGAGGCCAAACGAGAGAGCACTGGGTGAAGCCGATCAGGAAGAACAGTCAATGGTATCCGGGTTCAGCAAGGAACTTTGTAGCCAGCAGAATAGCTCAGATGGTAGAGCTGCTGGCCGGTGGACAAGAGACACTGGGTTCGATTCCTGACAGTACTCCCCTCCTTCCAGGATGGCCTCTGGACATCTCAGGAGCTGGCCTATCTGGGTACCTCTGATGCAAGACTCTTGTAAGTCCAGGAGCATGGACGTTGTCCTTTGGCTCCCATGAATTCTCCTCTGGTCCGTAACCTTCCCACTGCACCAGATACTGCAGTTTACCTCTGAATTTTCGGGAGTCCAGAATCTTATTCACAATGTATTCTTCTTCACCACGGATCCTTTCTGGTGTAGGAGGTGGCTGAATTCTTCCTGGAAACAGGTTTTCACAGAAGGGTTTGAGCAAGGATGTGTGAAATACTGGATGAATCTTTAGATTGTTGGGAAGTTTTAAACGAAAAGCAACCTGGTTAATTTTTGCAGAAATTTGAAAAGGTCCAATGAATTTCTGACCCAATTTGGAGGATGGCACATGTGTCTTAAGGTTTTTAGTGGACAGCCAAACTTTGTCTCCAACCTGAAGAGCAGGGGGCACTCTCCGATGTTTATCTGCTGCTTCCTTATATACTTCCTGGGTCTTGAGTAATATCTCTGATAATTCCTTCTGGGATTCCTGTAATTTTGCAAGCCTGTCATTAACAGCAGGAATGGGAGTGTTCACTGGCAGATTAGGGATAACTACTGGATGTACTCCATAATTAGCAAAAAATGAGGTTTGAGATGTAGCGCTATGTATGGAGTTGTTGTAGGCAAACTCTGCTGTTGGTAAATAGTCCACCCAGTCATCCTGAAGATAGGAAATGAAGCAACGGAGGTATTGCTCCAAAGTCTGGTTCGTTCTCTCCGTCTGACCATTGGACTGAGGATGGAAAGCGGTAGAAAGATTCACCGTGACTCCCAAGGCTGTACAGAAACTCTTCCAAAATTTTGACGTAAACTGAACGCCTGTCAGACACCACGTTGTCAGGAATTCCATGTAACCTGAATACCTCTTTGATCATCAGTTCTGCAGTTTTTTCAGCAGTAGGAATTCCTTCAGTTGGAATAAAGTGGGCCATTTTTGTGAGTCGGTCCACTATGACAAGGATGACGGTCATCTGTTTGGAAGGGGGTAGTTCCACAATAAAATCCATGGAAATAGATCCCAAGGCCTGGATGGAACTGGGAGTGGTTGCAAGAGTCCTAGAGGAGACGATCGTGGGGTGCGCATGTTAAACAGGTTGAAACATATTTCCTCACATCCTTCCTACAATTAGGCCACCAAAAGAAACGAAGTAGTAAGTCTTGTGTTTTTGCAACTCCAGGATGTCCTGCCAGTTTAGAATCATGGACACTTTTGAGGACTTCAAGGCGAGAAGATTCAGGTACATATATTTTGTGTTTCTGCTATCCAAAACCCCTCTTTGAATGAAAGATCGACGTCTTCCGAAGGATGGTTAAGGAAAGAGTCCTCTTGATATCCATCTTTAATTCTATTACATAGTCCTCTAGAGTGCAATATTCCCAAAAATTTTTAGGGCCTAGAATTGTATCGTCATTACTAGACCTCTCCTGAGGTTCCGAACACATCCTGGACAGGGCGTCAGCCTTGCCATTTCTTAAACCAGGCCGGTAAGAAATTATAAAATTGAATCTTGAGAAAAATAAGGCCCATCGTGCTTGTCTTGCAGACAATCTTTTTGCTGTACGGAGGAATTCAAGATTCTTGTGGTCCGTGAGGAAAGTCACAGGGTGATTGGCACCTTCCAGAAGATGTCTCCACTCGGAGAAGGCAACTTTAATGGCTAACAGTTAGTGTTGAGCATTCCGATACCGCAAGTATTGGGTATCGGCCGATATTCGCTGTATCGGAATTCCGATACTTAGTTCCGATATTTTTCCTATATCGTTGTCACGCGGTCTTATGATATGTGTACGATGTCAGTAAACTATTCTTAAAAGAACAACACTCTATAAAACATATAGATTAGCAACATCAGCATGTAAATATAGAATAGATTTACCTGACACGATATCCGTTGAACTCAGGATTAATCTTGAGGACTTGATACACTGTCACAGGAAAGAAGAGGACCGGGGGTCTAACCTGACCCTAAACTGGGGTCCTAACTAATCCCTCACCTTGGAGGTACTGATAATGGTTCAGAGGTCCAAGTCTCCAGCCTAAAGGGTATGCCACACTAAACAATATCGCTAACGAGATCGCTAAAAAACGTCACTATTTAGCGATCCCGTTAGCGATATTGTTCAGTGCGGCAGCTTCCAGCGACGAGCTTCCTGCTGTGATCTCGCTCGTCGCTGACATCGTTCCGGACCCTATTTTATCGTCGGCGCTCCCGCTGGGTAAGTATTATCGCTGAATGTGGCACCTTTTTGTGAACAATGTGCGACCTCATTAACGATGCATTAGTCAGCGGCGGAGGCGGGACTTTGTTTTCTTTCATTAACGCCCTTCAGCTCCGATTGGTGACCACAAACATCACCTCAGCTATAATAACTGCGTCCCCATCCATTGTTTCCAGAGCACTTTGTGGATGATTCCAACTGTGCTTTGTGCGTTTTTGTGAGGATAGTATCGCGTGTCGGTGTTTTGCGATCATATTTGTGGCGCAGTGGTGGGTTTTGCGATCCTGTCTGAGTCGTTAGAGCACCATCCATCCCCATTTGGATTTGGATCTTTGGGATATTTGGATTTGGATTCAAGGTACATATTGTTTGTGATGTTGTGATGTTTTGATATTGTTTTTTGACCTTATTTTTTTTTTTTCGTCCTCTGCTTTATTGCTTTTACACCCCTGACCTTATTTATTTATTTATTTTTTTCGTCTGCTTTATTTATTTTACACCACATACTTTATTTATTTTTTTCTTTTTTTTTTTTATTTATTTATTTTACACCCCTGACTTTATTTATTATTTTTTTTTTTTTCTTTATTTATTTTACACCCCTCACCATTTTAGACATTTGTAAACTGTATAAACTGAAAAGTTTATTTTTTTTTTTTGTTATATAATTTTTATGTTATTCTTTATTTTATTCTGTTTAAACACTTTAGTAATAGTAATTAATTAGTCATTAACTTTTCTCTTCTTTACCGTACAGGTTGCACATAATGAACCTGTCCACCGCGGAGCGTGTGATTGTGGCAGTTGCGCTATCTATGGAGGCAGATCGTCAGGAAGAGGCGCGGGTGGAAGAGAGGCGCTCCAAGCGAAAGCGTCGCATGTGGACCAGAGAATGGCTGGAGCAGAGGTCCAGATTCACCCACATGCATCTAGTGAGGGAGTTGCAGGAGAAGAATCCGCAGGATTTCCGGAATTATCTACGGATGTCGGAGGATTCATTCAAGCTCCTACTGGAAGCTGTGAGGCCACTCATTGAACGGCAGGATACCCGGATGCGTGCAGCTGTTTCAGCAGAGGAACGTTTGGCAGTAACGCTGCGATTTCTGGCAACCGGACGTTCAATGAAGGATTTGCAATATTCTGCTGCAATTTCTCGGTCGCTGCTTGGAGAACTAATTCCGGAGACATGCAACGCCATCGTCCGCAGTTTACGGGGCTACATGCCATTTCCAAAATCAGTGGCGGAATGGCAAATAATTGCCTCTGATTTTGAAAGGATTTGGCAGTTCCCAAACTGTGGTGGTGCCTTGGATGGCAAACATGTGCGGATCACGCAACCAGCCAACAGCGGATCCTTTTTTCATAATTACAAGGGCTACTTCAGCGTGATCCTCATGGCCCTTGTTAATGCCAATTATGAATTTATTGACGTTAATGTTGGCATTAATGGAAGGGTTTCTGACGGTGGCGTTTTGGAGCTCACAAGTTTTGGTGATCGGTTGTTTAATAATAAACTTAACTTGCCAACCAACATGGACACCACCGCCAACCTAAACTTTGTGTTTGTGGGTGATGAAGCCTTCCCCCTTCATGAGCATCTTGTGAAACCATATCCACAAAAGACTTTGACAGGGGAAAGGCGGATTTTTAATTACAGACTCTCTAGGGCACGGCGTGTTGTGGAGAATGCCTTCGGCATAATGGCCAATCGCTTCAGGGTTTTCCACACTCCAATCAACATGAAGCTGGAATCCATAGACTCTGTGGTGTTGGCCTGTTGTGTGCTGCACAATTTTCTAAGAAAACGCGATGCTGGTAAAGAATCTGCGTCTGTGATTATGGCTAAACCTTCTTTCCTCCAGACGTAGAGGATGCCCCCTCGTCCCCGTCACAGGTCTAAGAGTAAAAAGATCATTAGAAAGGTCTTTGTACTGTCCCTCATATATTTATACATTGTAATAAGATCACCCCTAAGCCTTCGTTTTTCCAAACTAAATAACCCCATGTGTAATAACTTGTCCTGGTATTGCAGACTCCTCAGTTCTCTAATAACCTTGGTCGCTCTTCTCTGAACCCGCTCCAGTTCAGCTATGTCTTTCTTATACACCGGAGACCAAAACTATACACAGTATTCTAAGTGTGGTCGCACCAGGGACTTGTATAGAGGTAAAATTATGTTCTCCTCATGAGCATCTATGCCTCTTTTAATGCATTCCATTATTTTATTTGCCTTGGCAGCAGCTGCCTGACATTGGCCGCTAAATGTGAGTTTGTCGTCCACGCATACACCCAGGTCTTTTTCAGTGACAGTTTTGCCCAGTGTTTTACAATTAAGCCCATAATTATACATCTTGTTTGTTCTATCCAAGTGCATGACCTTACATTTATCCCCATTAAAGCTCATTTGCCATTTATCAGCCCAAGCTTCTAGTTTACATAAATCCTCCTGTAATATAAAATTGTCCTCCTCTGTAGTTATTACCCTGCAGAGTTTAGTGTCATCTGCAAATATTGAAATACTACTCTGTATGCCCCTACATGGTCATTAATAAATATGTTAAAGAGAAGCGGCCCCAATACTGACCCCTGTGATACCCCACTGCTAACCGTGACCCAGTCCGAGTGTACACCATTAATAACCACCCTTTGTTTCCTATCCATGGCCACAAAGAAAAAGCCGGCACCTAAGGGTGAAGAGGACGGTCTAATATGACCATTCTCCAATGACTCTTTGATATAAGATCGCATAGCATCATGCTCAGGTACAGACAAATTGAAGAGTCTACCCTTGGGAAATTTACAACGGGTACCAACGCAATCGCGCAATCATAAGTCCTATGAGGAGGCAAGGACGCAAACTTACTCTCACTAAACACATCAGAGTAATCAGCCAAATAGTTAGGGATCTCCTGAGGCTGGGGAGAGGTAGAAAACACAGGAGTGTCACCATGAACACATTGACAACCCCAACTGGCCACAGACACAGACTTCCAATCCAAAACAGGATTATGGGTCTGCAACCAAGGAAAACCCAGCACAATAATGTCATGCAGATTATGCAACACTAAAAATTTACAATTCTTTTGGTGGTCCGGGCTACCCACATTATCACCTGGGTCCAAAGCTGGGTTTTATTCTTCACCAAAGGGGTTGAATCAATGCCCAGCAAAGGAATAGGAGTCCACAGGGGCACCATGGGAAACCCACAACGTTTGGTAAAGTCAAAATCCATCATTTTCAGGGCTGCTACTTAATCTACAAAAGCCTGAGCGGAAAATGTGGATAAGGAGCAGATCAAGGTAACAGTCAAGAGAAATTAAGACTGTACATTGCCCAAAACAAATGTGCGCGAAAAACGTCTTCCCCGCTTAGGGCAGACGGAAATAGTTTGAGAAACATTCTCACAATAAAAGCACAACTTATTACGCTTCAGAAATTCTTGACACTGAGCCCCAGAAACAACCCCATCACACTGCATGGGCTCAGGGGCCCATTCGAAAGGCAACACCACCTCTCGCATAGTTTTACGTTCACGCAGGCGTTGGTCAATTTGAATAGCTAATGACATAGAATCGTTGAGCCCCGAGGGAACTGGAAATCTCACCGTAACATCTTTTACGGTCTCTGCCAGCCCTTTCCGAAAAAGAGCCGCGAGGGCATCATCATTCCATTTAGTAAGGACTGCCCATTTTCGGAATTTCTGACAATATAGCTCTGTTGTTTCCTGACCCTGGTTCAATGCCAACAAGGTTTTCTCAGCTTGATCAATAACATTAGGTTCGTCGTACAATAACCCCAGAGCTTGAAAAAACAAATCAACATCAGCCAACACAGAATCTCCAGGTGACAGGGAAAAGGCCCAGTCCTAAGGGTCGCCACGCAACAGGGAGATGACAATTTAAACCTGCTGCGCTGCGTTCCCCGAGGACTTAGGTTTCAAGGCAAAAAACAAATTACAATTATTCCTAAAGTTCAAAAATCTAGACCGATCCCCAGAAAATAAATCAGGCAGAGGAATCCTAGGTTCCATATCAGAAAATTGAGTGAGATAGGCAGAAATTCCCCGAACTTCAGTAGTGAGCCGCTCAACACAACCAGACAACTGCACAATCTCCTTTGAAGAAGAAAGAAAATCATCCTACGGCCCCCAGAGAGAAAATAAAACAAAAACCTGAAACTTCCTTTTTTTTTTACTATTCTTTCCTTCTTTAGAGTACCCTGGGATTACGGTTAGGTCAGTGATTTTGTTATGATATGGTAGCCGAGGAGGACAGCATCAAAAATAGCCAAGGCAGCCAGTCACCCAGAGAGGTTGGGAACTAATGGATTGCAGACCCCTAAACTAACCGCACAACTAGAAGCAGCCGTGTGATGTACCTACGATGACCTAGACGCCTCGACACAGCCGGAAAGTTAGCTAAGCCTAAAGACAGAAAGGGGAACGCTAACTGCCCCGGAGTAGAACTCCAAAGGAATAGTAAGCCCCCACACATATATTGGCGGTTAGACAAGATGAAATACAAACGCAGGCAGAAAATAGAGTAACAACCAAAATACTGTCACTCCAAACTCTACTGCCAGAGAATAAGTGAACAGAACAACACAAGGACCAAAAAATAATAATTAATAAACAATTTTTATTATATACTCAATAAATATGGATATTAAAATCAGCAATTGCATACAATGATAATGAAAGAAACTATTTGAGCAAGGATATCATTATACACAATAGTAATAAATTAGTCTCAATATACATCAAACTGGTGCTGTCTAATCAAAATTCCCCACATAATGAGAATTTACACACCAATTAATTTTTCTGCCTCCTATAGTTCAACTAACAAGTGTCCCAAAAGACAAAGTGCCAAATAGCTTCTATGTCAGCTGGCTTAATTATCAGAGGAATAATGCCTCTATTATGCCATTTCTGCCAAGCCAAAAATACATATGACACAAAAATAAACAAGGGGGCACTGCTGAGTGAAAAAGGAGGCAAAATTAAATGTGTTAGAAAGAGACTTACATAATGTGCGACGTCCGATCTCTAGTTTCTCTACCCCGACGCACGTTTCGTCCACACTTCCTCAGGGGCATGTCAGGAGAAAACAAGCAGAAAATAGCTTATCTGAAAGTTGCAGGAGCCCACAGCAAGCTGACTTTCAAACTGGACCAGGAAGAGAAAACTAATAACCGGCGAGGATCATATGAAAGTTACTCCCTTAAATCTCCCCAGTCATCACTCCCAGATTGCAAATCATCCGCTGCTGGATCCTCAGCTGAAGGGCCTCTGTCAGTCAAGGCGGCTTCATTAATATCAACAGCCACCAGAGGGAGCCCCAACTCAGAATCCAGAACATTCACAACAGATTCCTTTGTCTAATTCAGGCACCACGGGTCACAACAAGGCTCTGAGGTATTGAATCTGGGAAATTACCTATAATAACAGAATGCAATATCTCTGAGACTTGCTGAGCACATAATCTGAATTGGCATTCCTTCCCCCACACGCCCGTGCCCGGCAGCCACCTGTAGCACTCTGCCTTATTGAGTTACAAAGCATAGCTACCAGGAATTACATACGGTAGGCATATTAGTCTCTGTGTTCAGATAAAATCCAGCAGAATCCAGTGGCACCGCTGACGTTCCATTTAGAGCTTCGGGCGGAAAGTTATGAGCCTCCACGGTTCTGGATAGAAAATCATATTCTCAGATATGGGAGGAGAGGCTGCACAAGCTCAAGGGTGGGCGCAGAGTGTGGGAGTGAGCAGCCTAGAAGATATAAGGCAACCCCTCATTTGGACTTAGTTTTCTACTGGCAGGAGGATCCGTTACCTGATGCTGCCAGGAAAGCCCATAACTAAGATTTGGATCTGTGATCCATCAGCGCCTCCCTGTAGTCACATGCTACATAACACGGTAATTGCAACCTATCTATACCCTACACTCTTGACTGCTTACTTGTATATTGTTCTGTATATATATATATATATATATATATATATACAGTATACATTTTATTTCTAGTGCACCTTTTTCGGCAATTAAATATAAAATTAATCTTGGGCTGCTCTTTTATCTCGATACACGAATCCCTACGTCCGCACGCTCCGTTGGTTATATTATACGCTAACCCCAGCCTGCTGTCAGATGAGAATTTTTTCAAATGAAGAACTGGTGGCAGAATAGAGTACTGTGTTAGTGAGGAACTCTGGCAGTGATGGTCAGGAGGTTTGTATATATCCCCAGCCTGTACTGGTGATATATTTCCCCCCTCACTGGAAGGACGTCAATAACTCGTATCTATAAGGGAAGCCTTTCCAGTGACTATTTTCCCTTGGTGCAGTTTCCTGACTGACCTGGAGCAAGTGGTGGAGCCAGAGACCCGATCCCTGCTGGGTCTTTCTCTCCCCTCCCCCGAGAAGAGCGAAGTCAACACACCCCTTCCCCTGTGCAATCCATCACACCTGCATAGAGTTGGGACCACCGTAACAACGGCTACCATCAGTAACAGAGTACGCCGCCAGGGACTCAGAACCTGCAGTGCCAGACGTGTACCCCTGCTTAAGCCAGTACATGTGCGGGCCCGTCTGAAGTTTACTAGAGAGCAGTTGGATTATCCAGAAGAGTACTGGGAGAATGTCATTTGGTCTGATGAAACCAAAGTAGAACTGTTTGGTAGAAACAAAACTCGTAGTGTTTGAAGATGACAGACTGCTGAGTTGCATCCAAAGAATACCATACCTACTATGAAGCATGGGGGTGGCAACATCATGCTTTGGGGCTGTTTTACTGCAAAGGGACCAGGACGACTGATCCGTGTACATGAAAGAATGAATGGAGCCATGTATCGTGAGCTTTTGAGTGCAAACCTCCTTCCTTCAGCAAGGGCATTGCAGATGAAACGTGGTGAGTCTTTCAGCATGACAATGATCCCAAGCACATCGCCAGGACAATGAAGGAGTGGCATCGTAAGAAGCATATGAAGGTCCTGGAGTGGCCTAGCCAGTCTCCAGATCTTAGCCCCATAGAAAAACTTTGGAGGGATTTGAAAGTCCGTGTTGCCCAGCGACAGGCCCAAAACATCACTGCTCTAGAGATCTGCATGGAGGAATGGGCCAACAGGCTCCACTGTGGCTGGAGATGAATGAGGGACCGCAGCGGGACTGGTTCGAGACTCCCCTTGTGCAGCAGCGGGAACTCGAACCCTAACACTAAGTCCACCTAAAATCATATGGGAGACCCCATAAAAAGTTGTGGAGAACTTTATTCTACCTCATTGACTTGCATTCTTGTATGCTGTCTGTATACTATCCATTTCGCATATGAACAGCACAAGGAAAATGTTTTCATTTTAACCTCTTCATGCTGCAGCCTTTTTCATTTTTGCGTATCTTTTTTCGCTCCTCTTCTTCCCACAGCCATAACTTTTTTATTTTTTCGTCAATATGGCCATTGGTTTTACCATATCGTGTACTGGAGAATGGGGAAAAAATTCCAAGTGCGGTGAAATTGCAAAAAAGTGCAATTCCACAACTGTTATTTAGATTTTTTTTATCATGTTCACCAAATGCTAAAGCTGACCTGCCATTATGATTCTCCAGGTCATTATGAGTTCATAGACGCCAAACATGTCTAGGTTCTTTTTTATTAAAGTGGTGAAAAAAACTCCAAAGTTTAAAAGAAAAAGAGAAGACATCGCGCTATGGCTGTAGCTGTAAAGTGAACAAACACTCTCTCAGTGGTCAAGCAGCGATACTGAGCAACGTGCAGTGAAAGTCACAGAGTGGCTGGATGAACTAATCACATACAATGTATAATGTATACACTCAAAACATTGCTAATAGTGTGCAGTGATGGCCAACTAACTGCATGCTATAGGGCCCACCCCTACTTTGATGACAATTACATACAATGTTGTTGAAAAAATGAAGGATTTACTTGTGGTTAGCTGTGGTTAGCGGTGGTTAGCTCCCATCCTTAGATTCCGGTGACGTCACGTAGACCACGGCCCTTCCAAACACCGCCACTGCTTGGTGGTGCCCAGCAGCCAAACTGCACCGCCGGTCCTGGCACTTTTACTCACGTATGTTGCGGAGTTAATCTATCCTGTGGGGGATGCTCCCCGGATTGTTTCTAATCCTCCCTCCTCCGCATCAGTCCTGGCAACCAGACTCACGGGGCACTTGATTCTGCATGTCCAACCTGACACATGTTCTTTGCCACGGATAATCACAAGTAAGTCCTTCATTTTTTCAACAACATTGTATGCAATTGTCATCAAAGTAGAGGTGGGCCCCAAAGCATGCAGTTGCTTGGCCACCACTGCACACTATTAACAATGTTTTAAGTGCATCCAGCATTTTACATTGTATGTGATTAGTAGAGTTGAGCAAAACAGGTCGGTCAGATTCAAAAGTCGCCGACTTTCGCCAGAGCCGGGTTTCGTTGGCAGTAGGCCATGTGGTCCGCAAAACGAGCGCCAAAGTCGATTTTCCCAGAATCCTTTCAGGCGTCTTTTTTCAGCCAATGAGCAAGGACGCACACTGTGGGCAACGAGATGACATGGGCAGCGTCCACCACCATCTTAGAGAAGGGCATTGCAGTGATTGGCTTGCTTTGGGGGGCATCATAGTGTCTATAAAAGCCCTGACCGCCGACCTCCATTTTACTTCTGCGGATCTTAACAGTAGGGAGAGGTTGCTGTTTATCACTAGGGAGAGAGTTAGGGCTGGAAAGAGAAGTTCTTATGTACTTGTGCTGATAGCAATTGTGCTGTAAAGTTAGTGTGCAGTGACAGAGGAGGATTTTCTTGTGTGCAGCAATGCTGGTTATTAGGTTTCATGCCAGGGACAGAGGAGGATTTTCTTGTGTGCAGCAGCGCTGCTTATTAGGCTGCTTGCTAGCTGTATTGCTGTGTGTACACTGCTGTGCAGACTGCTTTTTACACAGCACTAATACTTTTATTCTTTTTTTCTGCACAGTTACCGACCGTTCATTTTTTCCCACACCGAATAGAGCTGTACTCTCCTCACACACTACCGTGCACCCGCTGGTATCACGGACAAATACATGCTGACTATTTGTGTGTGACTCCGGAAATATATACAGAGATTGAAATTTTCCCATACACCGTATACACCTGTCCGCTTCTGATACAGTACCGTATATCTGCTCTTTGTATTACGGTGAAATCCAGACTGAGTGAGCGTCTGTGTGTGACTCCGGAAATCTATACGGAGATTGAAATTTTCCCGTACACCGTATACACCTGTCCGCTTCTGATGCAGTACCGTATATCTGCTCTTTGTATTACGGTCAAATCCATACTGAGTGAGAGTCTGTGTATGACTCCAGAAATCTATACGGAGATTGACATTTTCCCATACACCGTATACACCTGTCTGCTTCTGATACAGTACTGTATATCTGCTGGTATTTTTGGTACATTTTCCCAAACATGAGGAAGTATGGTGGAAGAGGCCGCAGACGTGGGGGGAGGGGCAGCTGGTACTGATGGTGGTGGTGGTGCATCTGCTGGTAGTGCCGCATCTGCTGGTAGTGCCAAAAGCACAATAGCACCTAAGGCAGGAGGTGTTGAGCCTGCGTCATCATCTGGCTCCAGAAGGCCTGGAAGGCTCCCTTTTCTGGGAGTAGGTAAACCGCTTTTAAAGCCGGAGTGTTATGTTTAGGTAGCTGAGGAGAAATAGCAAAAACGGTAATACACCAGAAAGGCTGGAACCTATTGGATTTCAGTAACCTGAACTAACCACACAACTAGAGGTAGCCGTGGAGAGTTCCTACGTTGATCCTAGACACCTCGACACAGCCTGAGAGATAACTACACCTAAAGTCAGAAAGATGAAAGCTATCTGCCCCGGAGCAGATACCCAAAGAAAATAGGAAGCCCCCAAACATGTAATGGCGGTTAGACAAGAAGAAAGCACGGACACAGACAGAAAATAGAATGAGCAAACGCTGGGGCCCAATCTGTCTAGACAGAAAAGTACAGGAAAGAATTCTAACTGCAATCCAAAAAAACCCTAAAAAATACCAACACTTCTGATTGCCAAAAAACCTGAGATCACATGATCTCATCCACCTTAAACAGATCTCTGGTGTAACAAAACCAAGCCGCAGCCACTGAAAAAACAGGAAAAAGCAAATGAACAAATAACAGTGGCTACAGATAAACTGAGAGGAGCACAGGCCCCAGGAGGGGACCCGGCTGAACTCCAAAAGTGCAGAAAACTATGCAAAAAAGCAAGCACAAAAAGAAAAGCAAAAATATCTTATCTGAAAGCAGCAGATGCAGGCAAGACTCCAGCAAACTTCCAAATGAACCAGGAACCACAATTGAGACAAGAACAATTGATCACCGGCAACCATCATGGGAGGGAACCTCCCTTATATCAGTCCAGTCCGTGATCCCAGATTACCATTCCTCGCTGGAAGGTTCAGTACTGTCTGTAACCACCAGAGGGAGCCTCTGCTCAGAAACCATCTCTAGCACATTCACAACACTGGAGCATCAGGAACAGGTTTTGGCTTACATTGCCGAAACAGCCTCCAGCTCTATCGCCTCCTCTTCTGAACTTTCAAAAAATGCAAGCACTGAGTCGTCAGTGCAGCCTCCTGGTCAGGAACAACACCTTTCCTTGTGTCCTTCACCCCCACCAAAAGTGAAGGATGCGGCAAGCCTCACTTCAGATTACTCCCTGGAGCTCTTTTCACATACCATGCCTGGGTTATCAAGTGAAATCCTGAATTCCCCAGTCCAAGATGAATATGACATGGAGTGCACTGATTGCAGTGCTACATGATTCTGCTGGTACATTCACCCAGAGCATTGCATTGCCCTCGCAGTCTACTGAGCTAGATTCTGACCCTGATGAAACTCAGGTGCCCCTTCGCGCATACTATACCACCTTACACGGAGACACAGAGAAAGGTGCAGATGAAATTGAAGAGGAGGTGATGGATGAGCCAGTTGTTGACCCGGATTGGCATCCATTGTGGAAGAGGGTGCCGCTGGCAATAGCTCAGAAGAGGAGGAGGATCCGCAGCAGGCATCGACTCGCAGCTTTGGTTATCTGGCAGGCCCGTAGCAGTCCAAAAACGTGCTCAAAAAACAAAAATAGTTGCAGGACAGCTTGGCCAGATGATCAAATTAGCACAGTGTGCAAGCCCTGAAAATTTATCACATAGTAGGAAGAGTGCAATGTGGCACTTTTTTGACCAAAATCCTATTGATGAGGCAAAGGTTATCTGTAAGAAGTGCGGAAAGACCTTTAGCCGAGGGAAAAATCTCCAAAAATTGAATACCAGTATAGATATTTAAACACCATGCACTTGCAACCTTGGACAGACTACAAAACCTCACTGGCTTTGAACGCCTACATTGCCAAAATGATATCATTAGAGATGATGCCCTTCGGTTTGGTTGAAAGCGCAGCGTTCTGAGAGCTCATGGAATACGCTGTCCCACACTATGACCTACCCAGTCGGTACTTCTTTTCTAGAAAAGCCATCCCTGCCCTCCACCTGCATGTGAAAGACCGCATTGTCCATGCACTCAAACAATCAGTGAGTGGAAAGGTGCAAGGTGCACCTCACAACAGATGCATGGGCCAGTAGGCATGGCCAGGGCCATTACATGTCCATCACTGCGCACTGGGTTAATGTGGTGGATGCAGGGTCCACAGGGGACAGCGGCGGTGGGACAGTGCTGCCTAGCCTACGGTATAGGCAACAGTTGGCTGTAGGTGTTCGACCCTCCTCCTCCTCCAGAATCAAAAGCTCATTGACAGAGCGCCGTCGCATGAGCACTGCATCTGCAGCTGCCAGTGTTGCACACGAGGTGTCCCACTATCAAACAGCTAGTGGTAAGCGTCAGCAGGCTGTTTTAAAGATGATGTCTTTGGGCGACAACAGACACACCGCGGAGGTACTGACCAACTACTTGCAGCGAGAAACTGAGTCATGGCTGGGCAATCTACATCTTGAGCCAAGCAAGGTAGTCAGTGATAACGGCCGTAATTTTGTGGTGGCCATAGCCTTGGCAAAACTCAGACACATACCATGCCTGGCTCACATCTTGAACCTGGTGGTGCAGTGCTTTGTAAATAATTATCCGGAGTTACCAGCCCTGCTCCATAAGGTGCAAAGACTGTGCTCACACATCCGTCGCTCGCCAGTAGACTCCAGTCATATGCAGAGGCTGCAGCGATCGCTCCACCTCCCCAAGCACCGCCTAATCATAGACTTTGCAACAAGGTGGAACTCCACCATGCACATGGTTGAGAGGCTGTACGAACAGAGGCAGGCTGTAATGCATTTGTGGGAGGATACACGGGCAGGCAGTTTGAGGGCAGACATGGAGTTGTCGGGTGTGCAGTGGTCAAAGCTGAAAGACCTCTGTAAAGTCCTTTAGTGTTTTGAGGAATGCACACGTCTGTTAAGCGCAGACGACGCCATCATAAGCATGAGCATCCCAATTATGCGTCTGCTCATGCAAACTTTGATGCACATTAAGGATCAGGCGTCTGCAGCGGAGGAGGAGGAGGAGGGAAGCCTTGATGACAGTCAGGCATTGTCAGCTCAGGGAACTGTCCTGGACGAGGAAGAAGAGGAATAGGAAGAGGAGGAGGATGAGGGGGATGATTATTTTGGGGAAGAGGATGCATCTCAGGGGCAAGAGAAAATGTTGGCTTGCCAAGGTCAGGTACAGGGTTTGTGCGTGACTGGAGGGATGTGGATTTGGCAGAAAGTACTCCTCCACCCACCACTGGCAGTGCATCATTGACACCTGGAACATTGGCCCACATGTGTGATTATGTCTTGCGGATCCTAAAAATGGACCCCCGCAAAGTAAAAATTATGAAGGATGACGACTACTGGTTGGCCAGCATCCTCGATCCACGCTATAAAGGCAAATTACAGAACATCATGCCACAGGAGAACCTAGAGCTAATATTGGCGAACAAACAAGCAACTCTGGTAAACCTTTTTTTATAGGCATTCCCAGCACACAGCAGCGGTTCAGGTTCTACCACCAGCCATACTAGGCCAAATGGAAGAGGTGTTCGTGGTGCACACAGCCGAAGTGGCGTTGCAGACAGGGGTTTCATGACCATGTTGTGGTCTGATTTCTCGAGTAACGCTCACATGACTGGTAATACTGAATCGATTGCAACAGACAGGAGACAGCAGTTGTCAACTATGGTTCAAAATTACCTCTCCTCCCCTATCGATGTTCTCCCTCACATCTCATTCCCCTTTGACTACTGGGCCTGTAAACTGGACACCTGGCCTGAATTGGCACAATATGCCTTACAGGAGCTCGCTTGCCCTGCTGGTAGTGTGCTATCAGAAAGAGTCTTCAGTGCTGCTGGATCAATCCTGACAAAAAGAAGGACCCGGCTGTCGACCCAAAATGTAGGTGATCTCACCTTCATTAAAATGAACCATGCCTGGGTTTCAAAGGATTTTGTACCACCTTCCCCTGATGACACATAGGTTGCCAGCAAAATGGCTCGCTTTGTCCTCCTCTTCCTTGAACTTCTCAAATTCCTCCTTTTGCAGCTGCTGAATGTCCAGCCTACACCTCAACATATGCCAGTTCTTCCACCCCCCTAACTTGGCTGTACCCCACCCCCAGGGCCGGCGTCAGCACCTGGCGCACCCGGGTAATTGCCGGGGCCCTGAGCAGGTGGGGGGTCCCACTCGCCGTCAGAGACACCGGCGTACTATGAGGGGCCCTGTGCCAGTGCCGGCGCACACGAGTGTACCCCCCTGCTTGCTCAGGGCTCCAGCACTTGCTATACTTATCTCTCTCTGCTCCACCACTGTGACATCTTCCGCGTTTCCTGACAGTGACATTCAGGTCAGAGACGTCATGTCTGTTTTCCCTCTGCCTGAACAGTCACAGTGCAGAGAGCTGGAAGATGGCGACGCTGAGGAGTCCAGAGTAGAGCAGTGCCCAGCGAGGAGAGGTATTTCATTTTTTTGAATGTTTGGAGCACTATATGGGGAGCATTATACACTGAAGCATTATATATGGGGCCCATCATACACTGGAGCATCATATATGGGGCGAATCATATACTAGAGCATCATATGGGGTTTATTATTTATGGGGCATCATATAGGGCCATTTATATATGGAGCATCATATGGATCACATATGGGGCCTATTCTGTATGGAGCATTATATGGAGTCCATTCTGTATGGTCACTATGTGGTGGCCATAAAACTGTATGGAGGACTATACTGTCCGGTTTTTGAGCTATTGTAGAATTTACAATAGATATCACTCATGTAATGTAAGAAATTAAGTATTTGGCATTGTACTATACCTATATTTCTCTGCCGTATTGGAGCATCATGAATTGTGGTATATGTTAAAGGGGCCCACTGAGACTCTTTGGCCCAGGGCCCACGAAAACCTGGAGCCAGCCCTGCCCCCCACATCTTTAGCCAAATAACCCCCATTTTTCAATGCGTAACTATTATTATAAAGTAAATTGTGGTTGACAAGCTTAAGTAATAAGAATTGGTGCCATTGGCATTGAAATGGGCACTGTAGGGGTGTTTACTGTCCTCCACTCACTGCCGACTTTTCTTCCCCATTGACCTGCATTGGGGTCGGATTTCCGACTCCGACTTGACTTTTTGCGATAGTCTGCCGACTTGGTTCGACTCGACTTTTGGGAAAGTCAGATGGTCCGAAACCCGACTCGACCCTCCCGGAGGCAAAGTCGCTCATCTCTAGTGATTAGTGTTTCCAGTCACTCTGTGATTTTCACTGCATGTTGCTTAGTATCTCTGCTTGACTTCTGGGACAGTGTTTGTTCACTTGTTCATTACAGCTACAGCCATAGTGCAGTGTCTTCTCTTTTTCTTTTATTCTTTACATTGTGACAGACTAGGCATAGAAGCTGTCTAGGCACGAGCAGCTTAAGCTTATATGGTTCATTTTGGGAGCGCCAGTGTGCCTATAGTTTATTTAATTGAAAATCCAAAGTTTGTTAAAAAAAAAAAATTGTGTCATTTTCCGGGACCCGTAGCATGACCATTTTTTGTGATCTGAGTCTGGGTGAGGGCTTATTTTTGTGTGCCGAGCTGACGTTTTTATTGATACCATTTTGGTGTGGATACAATCTGTGATACCAAATATGTGTATATATATATATATATATATATACAGTACAGAACAAAAGTTTGGACACACCTTCTCATTCAACGATTTTTCTGTATTTTCATGACTAGTGTTGAGCATTCCGATACCGCAAATATCGGGTATCGGTCGATATTCGCGGTATCGGAATTCCGATACTGAGTTCCGATACTTTTCCCATATCGAATACCGGAATCGGAAGTTCCCATAATGCTATGAGAGGCAGTGTGATTTGATTCAGCCAATGAGGAATCCTAAGAAGTGTGGGCACGTCCTGTAAGGCTGCGGTAATGTTAACTAATGGCATGGCTGTGATCGGCTGCGGAAATGATGTCATGAATGCACTATAACAGGCGCCGCCGCCGCCATATTGGTTTCACTCTGCTGTGAATTCAGTTAGGGACAGAACGCTGCTCTTCTGACTCTGAGGGACAGTTAGTGATAACGATTTTGTGTATGGTGCTTTAGCCAGTCTAGTTTACCAACCGGTGTGTAAAGCTTCCTTTTGCCTTGCAGTGCTGTTTTCAAAGCTGTCTGCAAGGTCTGTGTGTGATGCAGCTCACGCTGAAGTTTGTTCTGCAGCCATCTCTGGTTGTAGTCTGCTCAGCGTGCGTCACTGCCTCATACTTTTTTCTTTTGTTTACTTGCTGTTGCTCAATTCATTTTTACTGATCTCTCCTATTAGTGTGCTGCGCTTCCATCCATAACCATTACATTGGTTGCAAACACTATAGGAGTAGATAGCAAAGCCTTTCATGGCTAGTGCACAGTTCTCTGCACTGTTCACGGCTGTCTGTCAGGTCTCATTGTGTGAGTGCAGCTCACGCTAAAGTTTGTATTGCATCCACTGCTGGTTGTAGTCCGCTCAGCGTGCGTCACTGCCTCATACATTGCCCATTTTTTCTGTAGTGTTTTTTTTTTCCCGAATTTCTCCTATTAGTGTGCTTCCATCCGTATCCAGCTAGATTGGTTGCAAACACTATATAGGAGTAGATAGAGGAGCCTTTCTGCTGGTTTGTCAGCTGCAGGCCCAGCCAGATTAGTATTAGCCTATTTTTTGCAGCCTCATCTATTGCATTGTAGGTTACCTTCCTGCATTGTAATAGCTCAAAAAGTTTGTGATACTATCGATTGTATATCTTTTGTCTCAATCACAACCTTTTATTTTGTGAAAAACACAAAAAAGTTAATAAAGTTCACCAAACACCCCACTTGACACTTGTTAGGCCACATTAGCTCATATTAAAGTGTAGTCCACACTTGATAAACTTAGTGTTTCTTATACCTGTTGGCAGCTGTTCAGGAATAAGCACACTAAGCCCTTAGTACTTTTCTGCCTATCTTTATTAATCTACCAAGATGAAGAAGACAGGGAGTAAGGCACGTGGTCGTGGGAGTGGAGTTTCAGCAGGGAGAGGACGTGGGGATTCTGTGCCTGCTGCGAGCACCAGTGACACAGCATCCCCCAGTTTTCCCCGGGAGCGGTCCTTTATGCGCAGCTTTGTAGGAGCTCGCCGTACCCCACTGCTGCGGGAAGATCAAATTGATGCCGTTGTCGGATGGATGGCAGCTAACGCATCGACTTCAATTACTTCCACATCCTCTCAGGACCAGAGCACTGAAGAGCAACCATCTGTCTCTTCACCACCTGCCAAATTGCCCAGGCAGTCAGAGAGCTCTGTACAGGAGCCAGCTCAGTCTCTACTTCTGTTCTCTGAATCTGTTGGCTTGGAAATAGGGGGCCAGCCAAGCAGCATTCTAGAATATGAAGAAGAGGGAGTATGCAGTGATGCGCAACTGCTTTGTCTCTCTGAATCTGAAGAGGAGGTGGGCCAGTGCCTATGGTCAGCACACCTCAGAACACATCTGATGATGATGAGACTAAGGTGCCAGTTTCTGGAGCGCACGGTGCTGGCGAGACTACCCAGGAGAAAGAGGTGTTTGAAGAGCTTAGTGTAGATGATGAGGTCCTTGACCCATGATGGCGTGAGGAACAGGAAGGTGGTGGGAGCAGCTCTGAGGAAGAGATTCCCCCAAACGGCCCAAACAGGAGGGAGAGGTAGGGGTCAGACTCGGTTGCCTGTAGCCCCCACTTTGCCACCTGTTTGGAGCAGTTCTCTTCCAAAACCCAAAACAGGCGCTCCCAGGACTTGCAGTGCGTGGTCATTTTTTGACACAGTTGCAGATGACATTTGCTTTGTCAAATGCAAGCTGTGTAATCAAAAAGTAAAAAGAGGTAAAAGTGTCAGCAACCTCAATACCACAAATATGTGGAAACATGTGCGGACCAAGCACGTGGTGGAGTTACAAAGACACACTGAAGACGTAGGCCAACCTACAGCACCACCTACCTCTTCAGCTCGTGTTGTAGCCTCTTCATCCAGCTCACACACAGCTGGTTTGTCTTCCTCACAGGATCGCCCTGGAAGAACCTCTGGCACTGGTGTGCAGAGACCCAGTGTAATTCCACCCACAGCACCACGATCCCTGTCATCCTCACACTCACAGGCCACTCTACAGCCATTGGTAGCACAGGCATGGGAGAAAAGGCGGCCATACTCGGCAAACCATCCCCGAGCACAGGCTCTGAATGCTGGCATTGCAAAACTCCTGTCCCTTGAAATGCTGTCATTCAGGCTTGTGGAGACTGACACCTTCCATAACTTCATGGCATTGGCAGTCCCACAATACAATGTGCCCAGCCGCTTTTATTTCAGCAGGCAAGCCGTCCCTGCCCTGCAAAAGCATGTGGAAGGAAAAATTAAACAAGCGCTACTGAACGCCGTCAGTAGCAAGGTCTACCTGACCACCGATGCGTGGACCAGTAACCATGGACAGGGACGATACCTTTCCCTCACTGCCCATTGGGTCAATGTTGTGGAGCCGGGTACAGATCTTGAGAGTGGCGCTGTACGTGTTCTGCCAACTCCAATGATTGCAGGAATCCAGTCTGTCCACATTGACTCCTCCTCCTACTCCAGTTCCTCAGAATCATCGCTGCAGGAGCCGTCACGGTCTACCTCCACATGGACCCGTGAATGCTTACCTGTTACGACTGATATGAGCACAACCATGGCCAAACGTCAACAGGCCATCCTGAAATTAATTTCTATGGGGAATCGAAGCCACACAGCACAGGAACTCTGGAATGCCATCAAGCAGGAGAGCGACGTGTGGTTTGTGCCAGCGAATCTCCAGCCAGGCTTGGTAGTGTGTGACAATGGCCGAAATCTGGTGGCAACTCTGGGCCTAGGCAACCTCACTCACATACCATGTCTGGCACATGTGCTCAACTTGGTCGTGCAGAGTTTTTTGAGGGACTATCCGGATCTTGATGCACTGCTGCACAAGATAGAGTGCGTTCACTTATGGCGTTCCAGCATGGCAAGATCCTGCATTGCAGCTCTGCAACGCCGATTCCGCCTTCCGGAACATCGCATCATATGTGACCTACCCACGAGGTGGAATTCCATGTTACATATGTTGAAGCGGTTGTGTGAGCAGCAGGCAGCAGTAATGGAGTACCAGCTGCATCAGGCGCAAACAAGTCGCACTGTGCGCCGTTCACACTTCACCACCACTGAGTGGGCCTCTATGAAGGACATCTGCCACGTTTTGCGTGCGTTCGATGATTCCACGCGGATGGCGAGTGCAGATGATGCACTAGTCAGCATGACTGTCCCCCTTATCTGCCTGCTTCAAAAAACACTGCAAGCACTAAGGGAGGAGGTTTTGTAAGAGGCGGAGGATGAGGAGTCACAAATGCCATCTGCTTCTGGACAGTCTGCGCAACGTGGTTCCTCACAAAGGCCTAGGCAGGGGACACTTTGTGAGGAGGATGAAGAGCAGTCAATGGAGGAGGAAGACATCTCTCCAGAGGAGGGAGGTACACAATGCTCTAGTAGTCAGTATGTAGAGCGAGGGTGGGGTGATGCAGAGCAGGCAGAGATGATGCCTCTTGCAGGGGACAGCATTTCTTGGCCAGTTGGGAGTCTGCAGCACATGGTTGATTTCATTCTGCAGTGCCTGAGAAACGACCGCCGCATCGCCCACATTCTCACCACGTCTGATCATTGGGTGTACACCCTCCTGGATCCTCGCTACCGGGACAACTTACAAAGCCTCATAACACCGTTGAACCGGGAGCATAAAATGCGGGAGTGCCAAGACTCACTGGTGCATTCCATCATGTTCTCCATTCCACCCGAGAGCAGTGCTGCTAGTGCTTTACAAAGCAGCTCTGTGCGTCGAGGCAGTGGAGGAAGCTCTGCACCAAGAGGGAGCAGAAGCAGCGCCTTTGCTCAAGGGCAAGACCAGTATGGCCCAAATGTGGCAAAGTTTTGTGTCCCCGCCACAAATGTCTACACCATCACAGACGGCTCCAGTCAGCAGGAGGCAACGTTTCCATCAGATGGTGACAGACTACATGTCTTGCCCTCTCAGTGTACTCCCAGACGGCTCTTCCCCCTTCAAGTTTTGGGTCTCTAAGCTGGATACATGGCCAGAACTTAGCCAGTATGCATTGGAGGTGCTGGCTTGCAATGCTGCTAGTGTATTATTGGAGCGCGTCTTTAGTGCCGCAGGTGGTGTACTAACAGACCGTCGCATGCGACTATCCTCCGATAACGTTGATCGGCTTATTTTTCTGAAAATGAACAAGGCCTGGATCTCGCCTGAATTTGCCTGTCCGGTTTCAGATTAAATAATTGGTTGGCAACAGTATCCATGTCTCCTGTTCTGTTCATGTTTCTACCACCTGAACTGTAATCCCTGGGCTCCAACACTGCCAGTTGCTGCTCAGAAGTGCCATCTGCACAGAGAAAAACACAAGCTCCTGTGTTAGTGGGGTTCAGTAACGCCAGCTGTTCCCCTGCTGTGTGTTCGGCAATGTCTCCTGCTCCCTCCACATACACAAAACATCAGATCTTAAACTTGCTCCACATAGGCCTCAGCCTACACCTTGATTGATATGCTCCAAACAAGAAAAACGGAAGCTTTACTACCATAAAATGATGATTTTTTGGCCAAATATTTAAAAATAGACATTTTAAATATAAGCACATATATGCACATGGCGACTACAAATGCAACCAAAAAAGCCTACATAGGGTATAGGGGTTCAAGTGAATGCATACAAGTACCGTACATTTCATAATCCATTAATGCAGCCTAAGGAACGGTATGTACACCTGTAATATAGTGCAGACAATGGATGTAGGACTAATCACCATCATCATTACTTATATGTGACAGTCAAAAATACACTCATTGAGGACAACTCTTAGTTCACACCCCATATATTAAAGGTCCAGCATCTAATCTTGATAAGGCGCAATAATCATGCATAACCTAGAAAAAGTGCATAGTCATAGTGAAAATAGCAATGTATACCTGCAAGTGCAGGTGAAACAACGCCAACGGATAGCAAAGGTATATGCTATCTAGGTATCAGAGTGCATAGCGACTGATGGCGAATGGCAATATAATACTGTACCTCAATAAAGGCTGCGGCACCCCTCACGCGCGTTTCTCTTGTAGCTTCTTCAAGAGGGGACGTGCGTGTATGTTTGCTCTTAGGTGCATGTTTATATAGGGAATCAGTCATGATGGCGGCTTTGTAGCACGCTACCGCTGATGAACGCTGCGCAACGTCACTGCAAGTCAGCGTCATATGACGCCCAACCGCTCCCCTACCCGACGCGTCAGAGCAGGAAGCCAGTCTGGGCGGCAAAACAGACGCACAAGCATACACGCGCGTGAGGCATACATAGCTATTTGCACTATGCACTTTTTCTAGGTTATGCATGATTATTGCGCCATATTATCAGGATTACATGCTGGATCTTTAATATATGGGGTGTGAACTAAAAGTTGTTCTCAATGAGTGTATTTTTGACTGTCACATATAACTTATAATGATGATGATGACTAGTCCTACATACATTGTCTGCACTATATTACAGGTGTACATACCGTTCCTTAGGCAGCATTAATGGATTCTGAAATCTACTTGTATGCATTTATTTGAACCCCTATACCCTATGTAGGCTTTTTTTGTTGCATTTGTTGTCGCCATGTGCATATATGCGCTTATATTTTAAATGTCTATATTTAAATATTTTGGAATAAAATTCATCATTTTATGGTTTCTCTTGTTTGGAGTATATACATTTTGAAGTGCCACGGAACTAGGCAACTACTCTATATGTGATTTCTACACCCTGATTGACCCTGGGCTCCAACACCGCCAGTTGCTGCTCAGAAGTGCTGTATGCACAGAGAAAAACACTAGCTCCTGTGTTAGTGGGGCTCAGTAACGCCAGCTGCTCCCCTGCTGTGTGTCCGGCAATAAGTCCTGCTCCTCCAAATTCAAAACACATCAGATAAAATACTTGCTCCAATTAGGCCTCAGCCTACACCCTGATTAACCCTGGGCTCTAACACTGCCAGTTGCTGCTCAGAAGTGCTGTATGCACAGAGAAAAACACTAGCTCCTGTGTTAGTGGGGTTCAGTAACGCCAGCTGCTCCCCTGCTGTGTGTCCGGCAATAAGTCCTGCTTCCTCCAAATTCAAAACACATCAGATATAATACTTGCTCCAATTAGGCCTCAGCCAACGCCCTGATTAACCCTGGGCTCCAACACCGCCAGTTGCTGCTCGAAAGTGCCGTCTGCACAGTCAACATATGCTCCTGTGTTATTGGGGTTCAGTAATGTCAGCTGATCCCCAGCTGTGTAGCCGGCAATGTCTCCTGCTCTGTCCACACTCACACAAGTACAGATTTTAAACTTGTTCCAATTAGGCCTCTGCCTCCACTCTGTTTCTACTCTCATCCCTGGGCTCCAACATTGCCAGTTGCTGCTCAGAAGTGTCTTTGGCACAGGTACTCCCTCCTGCCCAGCCTGGTTCTAGCACGCCAGCTGTTTCCGGGCAGTGTCAACGTCATTTTGCCTCCAATACGCTGTCCTGTCGTGTTGCGGTCGGGTTAGCAGACTCTATGGTGCCTGCAGTTTAGGTGCTTCCTATGTGGGCTGTGGGATATGGAACTAAAGGCTGTTTCCGTAGTGCCAATAGGACAAGCACCCCCTGTAGGACTGTGGGATTTGTTAACTGCGGCCGGCTCGCCGGCTTGCAACTTTGGTTTTCATGGGTATCTTCTGATACACATCCGGGTTCCATTACCGTCAGCTGTTTCTCGGCAGTATCTTTGGCACGGGTACTCCCTGCTGTCCAGGCAGGTTACAGCATGCCAGCTGTTTCCGGGCAATGTCAACGTCACTTTGCCTCCAATACGTTGTCCTGTCATGTTGCTGTTGGGCTAGCCGACTCTATGGTGCCTGCAGTTTAGGTGCTTCCTATGTGGGCTGCGGGATATGGAACTAAAGGCTGTTTCCGTAGTGCCAATAGGACAAGCACCCCCTGTAGGACTGTGGGATTCGGTAAGTGCGGCCGGCTCGCGGCCTTGCAACTTTTGTTTTCATGGGTATCTTATGCTACCCATCTGGGTTCCACTACCGTCAGCTGGTTCTCGGCAGTGCCTTTGGCTTAGGTGCCTCCATCTCAGTATCCGAGTCCCAGCAACGTATTCTGGTCCATGGTAGTGCTTTCTAGCACAGGCACCGCCAGCTTAGTAACCGGGTTCCAGTAACATCAGCTGGTCCTCGGTACTGCCATTGGCTCTGTTCCTTCTGCTGCACCTCCGGGTTCCAGCACAGTCAGCTGGTCCTCGTTAGTTCCATTGGCTCTTGTACCTTATGCTACCCATCCGGATTCCAGTACCGTCAGCTGGTTCTCGGCAGTTCCATTGGCTCTTGTACCTTATGCTACCCATCTGGGTTCCAGTACCGTCAGCTGGTTCTCGGCAGTGCCTTTGGCCTAGGTGCCTCCATCTCGGTATCCGAGTTCCAGCAACGTCTGCTGGTCCTTGGTAGTGCTTTCTAGCACAGGTACGTCCTGCTTAGTAACCGGGTTCCAGTACTGTAATATGAGACACGGCACTCAATGGAAAAAAAGTAGGCGGTGCACAAGTCAGGTATCCAACCAGACGATAATAATATAAATAAACTTGGCACTCGATAACTAAAGCGATTCAAAAACGTTTTTTTTCCTTTATTTGCATCCAGACAAACTTCGGTCCTTTGAGGGACCTTCATCAGAAAATTGGTTCCATACAGTGTTGCTGGTGCAGGGGCTCTGTGAGAATACCCTATTTAGTGATAATAGGATGAACGGAAAGTCTCCTGAAATGCTGGATATGCCAGGAATAGATTCAAATGAAATGCTGCAGTGTGTCAAAACACGGTACTCAGGCTGAAAAGGCACTGTACTCAAATGCCCAGGAAAATCCTAAAGAAATCCTATAAAGTAGAGCTTAGCTACCTGTAGGGATGATAATCCCCATGTGCCAGAAGTGTAGCGCTGTGCTTAAATGCCCAGAGAGATCCTAGAGAAGCTTTGCTACATGGACTCTGCTTCCTTGACATACACGGCATTCCTCTCAAGTGCTACACTTTTGGCATACGGGGATTTTTATCCCTATAGGTAGCAAAGCTTCTCAGGAAACTTTCCGTTCATCCTATTATCACTAAATAGGGGTATTCTCACAGAGCCCCTGCACCAGCAACACTGTATGGAACTAATTTTCTGATGAAGGTCCCTCAAAGGACCGAAAACGTTTAAAAACGGACTTCTGTATGCAAATAAAGGAAAAAATTTTTTTGAATCGCTTCACTTGTCGAATGCCAAGTTTATTTATATTATTATACGTCGGGTTCCAGTACTGTCAGCTGGTCCTCGGTACTGCCATTGGCTCTGTTCCTTCTGCTGCCCCTCCGGGTTCCAGCACAGTCAGCTGGTCCTCGTTGGTTCCATTGGCTCTTGTACCTTATGCTACCCATCCAGGTTCCAGTACCGTCAGCTGGTGCTCGGCAGTGCCTTTGGCCTAGGTGCCTCCATCTCGGTATTCGAGTTCCAGCAACGTCTGCTGGTCCTTGGTAGTGCTTTCTAGCACAGGTACCTGCTGCTTAGTAACCGTGTTCCGGTACCGTCAGCTGGTCCTCGGTAGTGCCATTGGCTCTTGTTCCTTCTACTACCCATCCGGGTTCCAGGACAGTCAGCTGGTTCTAGGCAGTTACTCAGCCTTCTTGTACCTTCTGCTACATTTCCAAGTTGAAGATTTTTTAAATGGTTTTTAGTAATCACTCTGGATCTCCCTGACTACGACCCTGAAGACCACCCCGAAGAAGACGACGACCCCGAAGATGATGACCCTGAAGACGACGATCCTGAAGACCACCCCGAAGAAGATGACGACCATGAAGACGACGAGCCTGAAGACCACCCCAAAGAAGACCAAAAAGATTACCCAGAAGAAGATGACCAAGAGGACAAACAACATGAAGACAACCACCAAGATACAGAACAAGAGACAGAAGACCAAGAAGCAGAAGAACAAAAAGCAGAAGAACAAAAAGCAGAAGAACATTAAGCATAAGACAAAAAAATCAGAGCAAAATATATGATCTAAATTATAAGCAGAAGAAGACTAAGCAGTGTATGGGGGTGAGTCTGTTCCTCCTCGTGGTGCCCCCGGAAAATGCCTGCTGCTGCAGGCCAAACTGAACGCGGACAAATCCTGTTGTAAATCTTTTGTGACAGCAAGAACGGAAGGTGTAATCTTCAAACTTTTAGAGCTAACAACTACAGGAATGCCTGTCACAAATAAGAATATGATGAAGAAGATGAATAGGAAGAAGATGAAGAAGTAGAATATGAAGAAGAATAATAGTTGAATAAGAAGAATATGAAGAATGTAAAAAAAGAATAAGAGGAAGAAGGTGAAGAAGAAGAAGATAAATAAGGTGAAGAAGAAGTTGATGAAAAAGATGCTGCTGCTGAGGATCATGAAGGAGAAAGTGTGTGAGAAGTAAAAAAGAAGGTGAAGAGCATGGAAGTAGTGAAACATACATATGTGCCAAAATAGAAAAAAGGTTAACAACATAGTCAATTTCTTTGTAACTCTGAATGTCTTAAAAAAAAAATATTCCTGCTATTCCATTTCATTGGGCTAAACCTCTATGCCTTTAATGTCTCCTCCACCTCCCCCAATACATTCTACATTATTCTTAATTGTTTTCCTTCATGTAGAATTAACCTACAAGGAAAGAAAGAGTTTATTTTAATTCCGATATTTCTGTCCCATTGACTTGCATTGGTTTCCGGTATCGGAATCGACGATAACCAATACTTTTTGAGTATCGGTCCGATCCAATCCGATCTGATATTTCCCAATATCGGAAAGTATCGCTCAACACTATTCATGACTATGAAAATTGTAGAATCAAACTGAAGGCATCAAAACTATGAATTAACACATGTGGAATTATACATTACACTTTACAAAAAAGTGTGAAACAACTGAAAATATGTCTTATATTCTAGGTTCTTCAAAGTAGCCACCTTTTGCTTTGATTACTGCTTTGCACGCAGAAAAGGTGAATGGATGGACTCTACATGCCTGGTTCCCACTGTGAAGCTTGGAGGAGGAGGTGTGATGGTGTGGGGGTGCTTTGCTGGTGACACTGTTGGGGATTTATTCAAAATTGAAGGCATACTGAACCAGCATGGCTACCACAGCAATGTGCAGCAGCATGCTATTCCATCCGGTTTGCGTTTAGTTGGACCATCATTTATTTTTCAACAGGACAATGACCCCAAACACACCTCCAGGCTGTGTAAGGGCTATTTGACCAAGAAGGAGAGTGTTGGGGTGCTACGCCAGATGACCTGGCCTCCACAGTCAGCAGACCTGAACTCAATCGAGATGGTTTGGGGTGAGCTGGACCGCTCACCGCTTCAATTTTGAATAAATCCCCAACAGTGTCACCAGCAAAGCACCCCCACACCATCACACCACCCCTCCATGCTTCACGGTGGGAACCAGGCATGTAGAGTCCATCCGTTCACCTTTTCTGCTTGCAAGGCAGTAATCAAAGCAAAAGTTGGCTACTTGGCAGAAACTAGAATATAAGACATATTTTCAGTTGTTTCACACTTTTTTGTAAAGTGTAATGTATAATTCCACATATGTTAATTCATAGTTTTGATGCCTTCAGTGTGATTCTACAATTTTTATAGTCATGAAAATACAGAAAAATCTTTGAATGAGAAGGTGTGTCCAAACTTTTGGTCTATACTGTATATTTATTTTTTTATTTTGAATGGGGGGTGATTTGAACTTTTATATTTTTTTATTTTTTTAATTTTATTCACTTGCTTTCGATGTACAATAATAAATTATATTGTGGTACCGTGTTAGCCAGAAAAATCGATGTGAATACTTTTCCGTCCAATGATGACAAAAGTATTTTCAGAGTGATACCTTTATTGGCTAACCAGAAAATAATTTGTTTGCAAGATTTCAGAGCACAGAGGCTCCTTCTTCAGGCAAGATTACAATTGGATTAATAAGAAAAAGGCACAACATTTAAGACATAGTACAGTAGGAAATTTGTTCACGAGGTGGGAGGTGTGATGCCTTCTAAAGATAAGCAAAGATGTACAATCATAAATTATATTGTGGTACCGTGTTATCCAGAAAAATCGATGTGAATACTTTTCCGTCCAATGATGACAAAAGTACTCTCAGAGTGACATCCCTCTGGCCAACCATAAAACAACATGCCTGCAAGTCTTCAAAGCTCCCCTCAGGCAAGACCACAATTGGACCAATTGGATTAATTGGACAATCGGATTAATCCAATTGTAATCTTGCCTGAAGAAGGAGCCCCCGCGCTCTGAAAGCCCGCAATGGTGTGTTTGCGGGCTTTCGGAGCGTGGGGGCTCCTTCTTCAGGCAAGATTACAATTGGATTAATCCAATTGTGGTCTTGCCTGAGGGGGGAGCCTCTGTTCTCTGAAGGCTTGCTGGCATGTTGTTTTCTGGTTGGCCAGTGGGGGTGTCACTCTGAAAGTACTTTTGTCATCATTGGACGGAAAAGTATTCACATCTAGTTTTCTGGCTAACACGGTACCACAATATAATTTATTATTGTACATCTTTGCTTATCTTTAGAAGATATCACACCTCCCACCTCATGAATAAATTTCCTGTGGTCATCAGATCTCCTCTGCTGCACACAAGCAATGATCAAATTGCCTGTGTGTAGCAGAAATGCTCATAGCAATCCGACAATTACTGTAATGTATGTAGTACAGTTCATATAGCGTCTTGTGCTTGGGTGCGATGAAAACACAGGAGTCACAGGTTTGATATAGAAAAGTCCTGTATTACTTCATACAAGTTGGCAGAAATAGTCACACAGTTTGCAGACACAGAAACAGGAGACACAGCAGGCCAGAGTAATCCAAGCTCAGCAATCACTCTCCAATACAGATTCAGGATCTTCTTCTCTGTTACCGTAAGTCCATGCAAACGTGGGTCTTTCAAAGAGCAGGGTTCAGAGTCCACAAGTGCTTCAGAGTTCCTCAGTAGGAATAGCTGGAGTACAAGGTCCAAGGCTTACAGGAGTCAAGTCACAGGTTCACTGCAGGCTAGATTCTGAAGCACTGATTGCTCAGCTGTGGCTGCTTAAGAAGCAAAGGAGAGAATCAGGGCGGGAACATGCAAGCTGGAAACTCCATTTTGACTGAGGGCAAGATAGCTGCAGCAAGACAGAAAGTAAAATGGCTGACGAACAAACTGAGTTTCAGGAATATATACATAGAACCTTACATTACTCCCCCCTTAAGGACAACCTCCGGATGACCTCAGACCAGGCTTGTGTGGGTACCTCTGATGAAACTGACGGAGCAAGCGAGGAGCATTAACGTTATTGACCGGTTCCCATGAGTTGTCCTCCACTGGGTAGCCCTGCCATTTAATCAGATATTGTAACTGATTTCTATACAACCTGGAATCTAAAATCCTTTCCACCACAAATTCTTCCTGACCATCGACTAGCACTGGGTCAGGGCAAGGAGAGGAACGTCCAGGAAACGTATTGGGTGTCGCAGCCTTTAGTAGGGATACATGAAATACAGGGTGGATTCTCATAGTTCTGGGCAGTTGAAGACGACAAGCAACGGCACTTATAATTTTACTGATTTTATAGGGTCCAATGTACTTATGTCCCAACTTAGACGATGGAATCCTTAACTTAAAATTTCTGGTTGACAGCCAGACCAAGTCTCCTACCTTGAAAGCTGGTGCAGGTTTACGAAATTTATCTGCTGCTTTCTTGTACCTTTCTTGAGCCGATTCCAGATTTTCCTTTAGAAGATCCATATTCTTCTGTAAAGACGTGATTCTTTCAGCCACTGCTGGTAAAGGCGTTTCTATGGGAAATCGTGGTAGAATGTTAGGATGATAACCTAGATTAGAGTAAAAAGGAGACTGTTTAGTGGAGGCACTCTGAGAGTTGTTATACGAGAACTCAGCTAATGGAAGTAGATCCACCCAATCATCCTGTAGGTGGCAGATAAAGCAGCGGAGATACTGCTCCAGGGTTTGATTGGTTCGTTCGGTCTGTCCATTAGTCTGGGGATGAAAAGCAGAAGAAAGGTTTACTTTAATGTCCAATGCTGCACAGAAATTTTGCCAAAACCTAGAAGTGAATTGCACCCCTCGATCCGAAATAACCTCATCCGGTACTCCATGTAAGCGAAACACATCTTTAATCATCAAATCTGATGTCTGTTTTGCAGTGGGTAAGCCGACACAAGGGATAAAATGAGCTGCCTTTGTTAGACGGTCAACCACCACTAGAATGGTGTTCTTCCCCTGAGAGGTTGGTAACTCCACAATGAAGTCCATAGAAATGGATCCCCACGGGCGGGACGGGGTGGGAAGAGGCTGTAACAGACCAGTTGGTGAGGAGCGAGGTGTTTTGCATCTTGCACAGACCTCACATGAAGTGACATAATTCAAAACATCCTTCCTGCAAGTGGGCCACCAAAAGAAACGAGAAAGAAATTCCTGTGTCTTTAGAATTCCTCTATGCCCAGCTATCTTGGAATCGTGAATGAGTTGCAATACTCTTAATCTGACTGTTTCAGGAATATACAGACGTTGTCCCTGAATCCACACACCATTCTTAAAGACAAGACTTACGTCCCTTGGGGGTTGTGCCAAAAAGGAATCCGCATGGTATGCTTCCTTGATGTCCTTAAGTAGGTCTTGATTATGAATTACTCCTAGGAATCTAGAGTCAGGAAGAATAGTCTTAGGAGGAGTAATTGGACGTGTCTCTGCTGAGTAAATCCTAGAGAGTGCATCAGCCTTTCCATTGTGCGATCCTGGTCTATAAGAGATGATAAAATTAAATTGGTTTAAGAAAAGATTCCAGCGAGCCTGGCGAGGAGTCAGGCACTTAGCCGACCTGATAAACTCAAGGTTACGATGGTCTGTCAGGACGACTATTTGCTGTGCAGCTCCCTGAAGAAGGTGTCTCCATTCTTTGAAGGCGGCAATAATGGCCAACAACTCTCTATTGCCCACATCGTAGTTCCTCTCAGCCGAAGACAACTGCTAGGAAAAGAAGGCACAGGGATGCAAGACATTCTTCTCACCTGTTCTCTGAGAGAGTATAGCTCCAACGGCACAGTCTGAAGCATCCACCTCTATTATGAAGGCAAGCTCGGGGTTGGGATGTACTAGGATAGGTGCAGTGGTAAATTTATCTTTTAGACGGGAAAATGCTTCCTGGGCTTGGGGAGTCCAGGAAAACCTAGACTCTTTCCGGGTAAGTTGAGTGATAGGTGACACTACCTCAGAGAAATTTCTAATGAAACGTCTATAGAAGTTGGCAAACCCGATGAAGCGCTGTACCTCCTTCACATTTCTAGGACTTGGCCAATCCTTGATGGCTTGGGTTTTGCTTCCATCCATACTAATTCCTTGTGTAGACAGTACATACCCCAGAAATTGAATTTCGGTCCTATGGAATTCACACTTTTCAAGTTTGATGTAAAGATGATTTTGTCTTAGACGTTCCAAGACCATTCTCACATGTCCATGATGTTCCTCTGTGGAGTTAGAAAAAATTAGAATATCATCCAAATAAATTACCACGAATGTATCTAGGAGATCCCTGAAGATGTCATTCACCAAGTGTTGGAAAGTGGCTGGGGTGGTACTCAGACCAAAAGGCATAACTAGATATTCAAAGTGTCCATAGCGTGACCTGAATGCAGTCTTCCATTCATCCCCAGGTCTAATACGGACTAAGTTATAGGCCCCACGAAGATCTAGTTTAGAAAAAATTTTGGCATGTCGCACTCTCTCCAATAACTCAGGGATTAAAGGCAATGGATAACGGTTTCTAATAGTAACCTTATTGAGTTCCCTATAGTCTACGCATGGTCTCAGAGATCCATCTTTCTTCTTTACAAAGAAGATGGGTGCACCTGCAGGAGATGAAGAGGGGCGTATGAAGCCCTTGGCTAGATTTTCATCTATGTAATCCTTTAAAGCCTTTAGCTCGGGCCCCGCCAGGGGGTAGATCTTACCAAAAGGTATCTCTGCTCCAGGCAATAATTCAATTGGACAATCATATGGACGGTGAGGAGGAAGCTGGTCAGCGTTCTTCTTGTCACATAAATCCACATAGTCCTGGTATACAGCTGGTAGTTCAGGGACTGACATGATTCCTTTAGGAACAGAGCAAGCTGAAACTTTTGGACTCATCTGTTTCTCTGGAAAGTGTAATTCCTTGGTCTCCCAGTTAATGGTAGGATTCTGAGCCTGCAGCCATGGTAGCCCTAGAATAATGGGAAAGTGGGGAGAAGAGATAAGCATAAAGGACAGTTTCTCTTGATGATCTTTACCCATAAGAACCCTCAAAGGCTCTGTTTCCTGATCCACTGGTCCAGAGGTCAGCAGGGAGCCATCCACAGTTTCCATCTGTACTGGAGTAGACTTCTTCACTGAACGCATTCCCTGTTTCAGAGCAAAGGAGACATCCATAAAATTTCCACTTGCCCCTGAGTCGATCATAGCAGAGCTAGACACCCAAGCTGAGTCAACCCAGAGTTTGATGGAAAGAAAGCAATGAGAATTGTTTTTCTTACAACTCAGCTGGGACACCGCTGAGGAAACTTGAAAAATGGCAGCATTTACACAGTCAACGTCCTCAGAGGTAACGGAGTTTAAGTCCGAGAAATCAAGATCTGTTGCTGCAGATCTCTCTGGAGCCTGAGGCTCGGACCTGACAGATCCGCTCTCGCAACACTCACAATGAATGAGTGCTGCAGTAGTCTTACGAGAACGGCTGGGGCAGTTTATAATGAAGTGCCCTGACTTACCACAATAGAAACATAGATTCTCCTTAAAACGATGTTCCTTGCGTGCATCACTAACCCGTCGTTGTAAAGAGTCTACCTGCATGGGTTCAGGTTCAGGTTCCCGTGTAATCCTACTCAAAGGTTCCTTAGCTGGAGAGGAAGGTAGGAAAAGGTTAGTACGATTGCTTTCGAACCATCTCTCTTGCCTGCGTTCAGTCAGACGAGTATCAATACGGATGCAGTAGTTAATAAAGTCACCTAACGCAGTGGGAGGGTCGGCACGAGCAAGTTCATCCTTAATCAGTGGAGATAACCCCTTTCGAAAAATAGATTTTTTGGCGGAACTGTCCCAGGTGGTATCAAGGGCCCATCTCCTGAAATCCAAGGCATATTCAGCTACCGAGTGCTTACCTTGGCGCAAAGCTAACATGGCTGCTTCAGCTGTTGCACCTCGATTGGGGTCATCAAACACCTGCCCCATGGCTGAAATAAAATCATCAAGGTGATTCAAACAATCATCCTCAGTCTCAATCAGAGGGTTTGCCCACATTAAAGCCTTGTTGGTAAGCAACATAATTATAGTAAGCACCTTAGATCGTTCAGTGGGAAATTGTGAAGCATGTGCAGAAAAAAAAAGATTGCATTGATTAATAAATCCCCTGAATTTCTCACGTTCACCGCCAAAACGAAAAGGGGGCAACTTGGGAATCCCAGCACTCGGGCTACGGCAGGAGCCTGGACTCGCCCCTCTAGAACCTCAATCCTGGCTCGCAAATCCTGGGTAGTCTGTCCAACCACTTGCAAATTGTGATTATTGAGGTCCTGTAGATTTGTAAAACGGGTCTTTATATTCTGCAAATCTGCAAGGATATTATCAGTCACTCCGCAAAGTTCCTTTATGCGGGCCTCCATTTTCCAGATCTTTTAAGACAGGATTACTGAAAGAAGAGGAGAGAAAAAAAAAACAATAGTGTTCACCTGTGGCAACACTGCAATGAGAAAAAAAAATTAAGGGAACTGCTCACCTGGAATGGTTGTGAGAAGTCACAACCACTATCATCACAGAAAGTTTCAACCAGACATCTGATATCCAGAGTTACAGCAGACAAAAAAGAGAAAAGAAAGGAAAAAAAAAAAAAAAACAATAGTGTTTACCTGTGGTAACACTGCAAAAAGAAAAAACTTAAGGGAATTGCTCACCTGGAATGGTTGTGAGAAGTCACAACCACTGTCATCACAGAAAGTACAACCGGACGTCTGATATCCACAGTACAGCAGACACAGCCTTCCAGACCCAGCAGACACTAACGTTTTGGCTTCAGAATCTTGTAATGTATGTAGTACAGTTCATATAGCGTCTTGTGCTTGGGTGCGATGAAAACACAGGAGTCACAGGTTTGATATAGAAAAGTCCTGTATTACTTCATACAAGTTGGCAGAAATAGTCACACAGTTTGCAGACACAGAAACAGGAGACACAGCAGGCCAGAGTAATCCAAGCTCAGCAATCACTCTCCAATACAGATTCAGGATCTTCTTCTCTGTTACCGTAAGTCCATGCAAACGTGGGTCTTTCAAAGAGCAGGGTTCAGAGTCCACAAGTGCTTCAGAGTTCCTCAGTAGGAATAGCTGGAGTACAAGGTCCAAGGCTTACAGGAGTCAAGTCACAGGTTCACTGCAGGCTAGATTCTGAAGCACTGATTGCTCAGCTGTGGCTGCTTAAGAAGCAAAGGAGAGAATCAGGGCGGGAACATGCAAGCTGGAAACTCCATTTTGACTGAGGGCAAGATAGCTGCAGCAAGACAGAAAGTAAAATGGCTGACGAACAAACTGAGTTTCAGGAATATATACATAGAACCTTACAATTACAACCACAGGGGTCTGCTGCAGACCCGGGTTGTCATGCCAACCCATCGGCGACCCAGGGTCATGTGACACAGACACCGATAGGCGGGATTAGTGTTGCACTTCCGGCGCGATAACATTAAATGCCGCTGTCAGAGATCAGAGGTCAGAGTGACACCCCACTGGCCAACCAGAAAACAACCTGCCCGCAAGCCTTCAGAGCACAGAGGCTCCCCCCTCAGGCAATACCACAATTGGACCAATTGGATTAATTGGACAATTGGATTAATCCAATTGTAATCTTGCCTGAAGAAGGAGCCACCGCGCTCCGAAAGCCCACAATGGTCTGTCCATAAATCATTGTACTAAGAAATAACTTTTATTTAGGATGATTAAAAGAAATACCACAGATAAATAAAATAAAATGTACTCACAGAATATACATTACAATAAAAGATCAAAACATAATAATTTAACCCCTTAATGATAGAGCCAATTCGCAGCTTAATGACCAGGCCAATTTTTACCATTCTGACCACTGTCACTTTATGAGGTTATATCTCTCTAACGGATCCCGCTGATTCTGAGAATGTTTTTTTCATGACATATTGTACTTCATGTTACTGGAAAAATTTCTTCTATACGAATTGCGTTTATTTATGAAAATAACGGAAATATGGCGAAAAGTTTTAAAATTTTGCAATTTTCCAACTTTTTATTTTTATGTCCTTAAATCAGAGAGACATGTCATACAAAATACTTAATAAATAACATTTCCCACATGTCTACTTTACATCAGCACAATTTTGAAAACAACATTTTTTTTGTTAGGAAGTTATAAGGCTTAAAATTTGACCAGCGAATTCTCATATTTACAGCAAAATTTACAAAACCATTTTTTTTAGGGACCACATCACATTTAAAGTCACTTTGAGGGCTGTACATGACAGAAAATACCAAAAAATGACTCCATTCTAAAAACTGCACCCATCAAGGTGCTCAAAACCACATTCAAGAAGTTTATTAACCCTTTACGTGCTTCACAGGAACTGAAGCAATTGTGAAGGAAAAAATTAACATTTAACTTTTTTTTACAAACATTTTAATTCAGAACCATTTTTTTTTATTTTCACAAGTGTAAAAAGAGAAAATGAATCACAAAATTTGTTGTGAAATTTCTCCTGAATGCGACGCTACCCCATATGTGAGGCTGAACTACTGTTTGGACGCACTTTTTCAATGCAAAATTGGCTGGAATTGAGATCGGACGCCATGTCACGTTTGGAAAGCCCCTGATGTGCCTAAACAGTGGAAACCCCCACAAGTGACACCATTTTGGAAACTAGACCCCTTAAGGAACTTATCTAGGTGTGTGGTGAGCACTTTGAACCCCCAAGTGCTTTACAGAAGTTTATAACGTAGAGCCGTGAAAATAAAAAATCATATTTTTTCCACAAAAAATTTTTTCGATACCAAATTTTTACTTTCACAAGGGTGTCAGGAGAAATTGGACCACAAAAGTTGCTGACCAATTTGTCCCGAGTGCGATGATTCCCCATATGTGGGGGGAACCACTGTTTGGGCAGATGGCAGAGCTTGAAAAGGAAGGAGCGCCGTTTTGGAATGCAGACTTTGATGGAATGGTCTGTGGGTGTCATGTTGCATTTGCAGAGCCCCTGATGTGCCTAAACAATAGAGAACCCCCCATAAATGAACCGATTTTGCAAACTAGACCCACCCATGGAGCTAATCTAGATGTATGGTGAGCACTTTGAACCCCCAAGTGCTTCACAGAAGTTTATAACGCAGAGCTGTGAAAATAAAAAATAAGTTTTTTCCACAAAAATGATTTTTTTAGCCACCAATTTTTTATTTTCCCAAGGTTAACAGGAGAAATTAGACCCCCAAAGTTGTTGTGCAATTTGTCATGAGTACGCTGATACCCCATAAGTGGAGGGAACCACTGTTTGGGTGTATGGCAGAGCTCTGAAGGGAAGGAGTGCCATTTTGGAATGCAGACATTGATGGAGTGGTCTGCGGGCATCATGTTGCGTTTGCAGAGCCCCTGATTGTTAGGGTTGGCGGAACACACCAAATTAAATATATATATTATATATATAAAATAATAATAAGGTGCATTCGCAACCCAGGGTCTGCCGTGCAGAGATGGAATCTGCTACTAAGCAATGGTGGAATAAGATGGCGGTTGAACGCAAAAAACACGCTGGTTAGATGTCACCTGACGTGAAAGGCGGCAAACTCTTTCACAGAGCCGCCGCAACAAAGTAATAGGACGCTGTTCCCTGTTGAATGCCACAGGACACAGCCAATATGGCGCGAGTGAGGTCTCTAGGCTCAACCCTGGGACTTGAGTCTGACCGGACCCACAATGCGCACGACGTCGCACAGGCGATGCCACTTGGCAATGAGTAGTAGCAAAATACAACTAAATAAAGCGCACCATGATTTGACGCAAAACAGGAGCAACAGTTCAACTGACCGCAGAGTGGTACCAAAAGATGTGCGCCAGAGCACGTGCCCTGTAAACAGCCCGTGCTAAGCAGCACACGTGGCCGAGATAGGCGCTAGGTCAAGCTGTGTAATAACTTGCCTGACTAAAGAAGACTAGACGATCATACTCGCCGACAGTGCAGCAGGTTCTCGGACCAAACACACGTGCATACACTCGCTCACACACACCACATGGTTTAAACTAGTGTACGGCCTTGCGATCCTTTTATAAACACAGCCTTCCAGGACCTTGCTGATGGCCCAATCCAAACTGCTTGAGGACTTGAGAATTTGACCTTTTTACACAAAAAAGATATTTTCACCCCCAAATTTTTACTTTCACAAAGGTAACAAGAGAAATTGTACCCCAAAAGTTGATGTCAAATTTATCCTGAGTACGCTGATACCCCATATGTGGGGGAACCGCTGTTTGGGCGCATGGCAGAGCTTGGAAAGAAAGGAATGCAGAGAGTGATGTTGCGTTTGCAGAGCCGTTGATGTGCCTTAACAGTAGAAACTCCCAACAACTGATCCCATTTTGGAAACTAGACCCCCCAAGGGGCTTATCTAGATGTGTGGTGAGCACTTTGAACCCCAAGTGCGTCACAGAAGTTTATCATGCAGAGCAGTGAAAATAAAAAAAAATTTACACAAAAATGATTTTTTAGCCCCCATTTTTTTATTTTCCCAAGGGTAACAGGAGAAATTAGACCCCCAAAGTTGTGCAATTTCTCCTGAGTACGCTGATGCCCCATATGTGGGGGTAAACCACTGTTTGGACACACGGCAGAGCTCAGAAGGGAGGGAGCACAGTTTGACTTTTTGAATGCTAAATTGGCTGGAATCAATGGTGGTGCCATGTCGCATTTGGAGACCCCCTGATGTACCTAAACAGTGGAAACCCCCAATTCTAACTCCAACCCTAACCCCAACACACACCTAACCCTAAACCCAACTCTAACCATAACCCTAATCACAACCCTAACCCCAATACACCCCTAACCCCAACACACCCCTAACCCTAATCCCAACCCTAACCATAACCCTAACCACAAACCTAACCCCAACACACCCCTAACCCATATCCCATCTCTAATCCCAACCCTAATCCTAATCCAAACCCTAAAACTCTTTAGCCCAACTCACTTTAGCCTAACTCTAACAGTAAAACTTTAGCCCAACTCACTATAGCTTAACCCTAACCCTAAAACTTTAGCTCAACTCACTGTAGCCTAACTCTAACCCTAACTATAACCCTAATACTTTAGCCCAACTCACTTTAGCCTAACCCTAACCCTAAAACTTTAGCCCAACTCACTTTAGCCTAACTCTAACCCTAACCCTAAAACTTTAGCCCAACTCACTTTAGACTAACTCTAACCCTAATGGGAAAATGGAAATACATATATTTTCTTTATTTTATTATGGGAGTTTATTTACTATTTTTTTATTTTGATCACTGTGATCTTCCTATTGTTGCAAGGTGCCAGCCGGCAGATCTCGGCGGGCACACTGTTAAGTACCCTTAACTACAGCCGTTAAAAGGCGTATCGGCAGTCGTTAAGAGGTTAATATTATTTTCCATATGAATACACAAGAAATAGTTATGTACTGTATATACTCGAGTATAAGCTGAGTATTTACCATTTTTTTGTGCTGAAAAAGTCCCCTTTGGCTTATACTGGAGTGAGGGTCCCAGAAGACGGAAGTGGAGTAGCAGTGGCAGAGCAGCAGATCACTGGAGGCAGGAGCCGGCTGCTGTGGCTTAAGCCTGTACCTTCTGCTAAAGAGAAATGAATATTCACTGTGCTAGCAGTGAATATTCATTTCTCTTTAATAGTGGGTACAGTAGTCGCAGCCGCCAGCTTCCATAGGCGTGGAGGGCAGTGAATATTCATTCACTTAAGTAGCGGGCACACGTGATCACCCCGCTGCTGCAGCCGCTGGCACCCGAACAAGACTTTGTGAGGGTGCGCAGGGACGGTAAGTAGGATGGTTTATTTTTTTTTATGTTTTTCTGATGGGGGCCATACAGGGATGAAGGGCTATGCATTCAAGGATAGGGATGAGGAGCCATGGATACCACGATAGGGATGAAGAGCTACAGTTGTGCTCAAAAGTTTACATACCCCAGCAGAATTATTGTTTTCTTGGCATTTTTTCAGAGAATATGAACGATAACACCAAAACTTTCTCAACACTCATGATTAGTGGTTGGGTGAAGCCATTTATTGTCATACTACTGTGTTTTTTTTCTTTTTAAATCATAATGACAACCCAAAACATCCAAATGACCCTGATCAAAAGTTTATATACCCTGGTCATTTTGGCCTGATAGCATGCACAGAAGTTGGCACAAATGGGTTTGAATGGCTACTAAAAGTAACATCCTCACCTGTGACCTGTTTGCTTGTGATCAGTGTGTGTGCATAAAAGCTGAGTGAGTTTCTGGGATCCAGGGATCTTGCAGCTTTCATCCAGCTACTGAAATTTCTGGATTGTGAGTCATGGGGAAAGCAAAAGAATTGTCAACGGATCTACGGGAAAAGGTAGCTGAACTGTATAAAACAAGAATGTGTGAGACAGTGAAGGAATATGTGTCGAATGGGGTGTACATTTCACCTAGGTACTGTGCTGTATGGTATAAGGGAAATGTGTGGCTTTGTAAACCTAGTGGTAGAGAAAGGTCACTACACCTTACATTCAGTACACACTTGCAGCTCAGGCCTGAAACCATTCAGCTGTTAATTAGGAGACCAGAAGTAGGTGTCTGCAAACACAGTCAGAGAGCTCGCTTAGTCTGGACACAGGAGGGGTCCAGGCACAGAAGGTGTCTCCAGGAGTTTGAGCTATCTCAGTCTGGGTGCTCGATGTACCCCGGACACAGGAGTAGTCTCTGTGAGAATCCATGCGGATAGCTGCTGAATAGGAGGGGAGCTCTCTCAAGTCTGGACGTTGAAGGTGCCTTCAGACACAAGGAGGAGACTCTGTGAACCTCCATGCTGGTAAATGCTGAACATATGTGTTGTTTTGGCCCTGGCTGTTAGAGTCGGGACCCGGATAGATAGGGAAATCTATCTAAGTGTAATTAGTGGCTGGACAAGCCCAGGTCTTATGTTTATGATTTGTTTTTATCTGTTTGCTGTGGACTTTAATAAAGCTGGTTGCGGCCAGTTTTCACCAGAACTGCTGTCTGAATGAACTGTTTCTGTGCCACTCGTCTACCCGGACGGCGATCTCAGAGCTATATCCCCTGAAAAGCTTACAATTGGTGGAGAATGCGGGCAGCACAGTGGCTGATACAATTAGTGCTAGAATGTGTGTGCAGCACAGTGGCGAGAGACAGCAATAAAAGGTGAAGTCTGTTGAAGCAGCAGCAGAGAAAAAAAAAAGTGTGTCAGCAAACGAAACGTCTGTTGGAGCAGTCTTAAAGAGACAGTAGCCCTAATAGAGTTTGCAAAAGAGAAAAAAAAAAAAAACTGTGTCTGCACAGCAAAGCTGAACTTGTTGTGGAAAAGACTGTGGAGTGTGCAGCAGCAAAGGAAAAGTCTGTTGGAGCAGTCTTAAAGAGACAGTGGCCCTAATAGAGTTTGCAGAGAAAAAAAAAAAAGTGTCTGCACAGCAAAGCTGAATTTTCTGTGGAAAAGACTGTGGAGTGTGTATGTCTTGAGTGAAGACTGCCGTTGTTGAGACAGAGAAGTCTGACAGCATGGATGACAGCATGGAGGCGCTGTTTGAACAAATGGCGCAAGTTAATGTGCAACATAAGACTGCCGTGGTTGAGACAGATAAGTCCGGCAGTATGGAGGAGCTCGTTGAGTACCTGGTCCAGGCCCAGCGGAGCATGCAGCAGAGCATGGAGCGGCAGCGCCTGCAGCACCAGCAGCGCATGCAGCAGGCCCAGCAGCAATTCCTGCAGCAGCAGCAGGAGAATAACCGGTTGTTTTTTGAGCAGGTGGCAGCACTACAAAAGACTTGCAGCGCATCGTCCCAAAGTAATGTTGCAAAGTCACCTGCATTGTCCACTGTAAAGAAGGCGGTAAGACGGTCCCTGAAAAAGATGACACCTCGTGATGATGTGGAGGTATATCTCACTAGGTTTGAGGGACTGGCAGAGAAGGAGAATCTTCCCCTATCTGAATGGGCCATGATGGTCGCACCCTATCTGATTGGAGAACCCCAAAGGGCCTATGCTGACCTGAGCGAGCAGGACAGCCAAGACTATGCCAAGCTGAAAGCGGAGATTCTTACCCGGCTGGGTGTTACGGTGACAGCCCGTGCCAGGGGAGTTCATGACTGGAGATGCAGTTGGGAGTCAGCAGTCAGCAAACCTGATTATGGAGTTGGAAAGGTGATAGTGAACCGCTACACCGAGCATGTCCTCCTGAGGTACAGCCAGAGGTCGGACAAGGAGACCACCAGGACGCCAATCGTCTGGTCAGCCTGATGGAGAAGGCCTTCGCCAGCAAAGACTGTCTCCGTGACCAGCCGTCTGAGAGGTCGTCACTTCAGAGTTCCCGGACGCTGAACTCTCGCGGTAAGAGCGTTCCAGCTGTTGGGGACATGGGGTATGCTGATAAGCGGGTGCAGGCCCGAGGGGACATGTGGGTGGAAAAGTGTGATGGACAGTGTTGGAGATGTCGTGAAATTGCAGCCAACTGTCAAATAGAGGGGGAGCCTATGTATTGTGATGTTGGCAGATCTCTCTCTCTCTGCGCAGAACCTGTGTGTGTGTCCACCTCAGCCGAAGAGACTGGACCACAGGTGTGCCCGGTGGTTGTAAATGACTGCTCAGCACAGGCCCTCTTGGACTCAGAGAGTCCAGTGACTTCCGTATGTGACAGCCTGATTGATAGGGACTTCTTCCCTGATAAGCACCTGAGTGTGGTGTGCGTCCATGGAGACACCAAAGTCTACCCAGAGACTGCCGTGGACTTGATCCCAAACGCGGGGAGGTTTCATGTGAAGTGGGGGTAGTGAAGAACCTGGTGCAACCCGTTATATTGGGTAATGACTTTCCCCGATCTAAGGATCTCTGGGGGAAAAGTGTTTCTGATGGACAGTGTGATGAAGCTCCTACTGAGGGTGCGCAGTCCCGAGGGGCGGAACACAATGCTAGTGGGCTGTTAAACTTATGTGATAATGATGATAATGATAATGATGATGATGATCATGATAATGATGATGACCATGATAATGATGCTGATGCTGATAATGATAATGATGATGATCATGATAGTGATGATGATACTGATCATAATCATGATAATGATATTGATAATAATGATGACTGTGATAGTGATGAAATTCCTTTGCAGGTGATGTTGGGAGACGAGGATGGTGGTTCTCGGGAACTGAGTGTCCCTGACTTACCTGTGTCCTGTGACAATTTTGAGAGTGAGCAGTGGCGAGACCCCTCTCTTAAAACGGCCCAGGAAAATATAAATGTTCTAAATGAGGTTTCCAAGAGCCTGGCTCTGAGGAGAGGTTACCTCATGTTGCCATAAACACTCACCTGTTGTATAGGGACACTGAAGTCCAGGGAGAGGTCGTGAGCCAGCTCCTAGTACCTGAGCTATATAGAAGTATAGTGCTGGGGGTGTCACATAGTCACATACTTGAGGGACCAGATGGTGAAGTTAATGTTGTGGATGACATGTTAACTAAGGTTCCAGATCAGGATGTGAATGAGAATGAATTGTATACCCCTGAAAGTGAGCAGGATGAGAATGAGAATGAATTGTATAACCCTGAAGGTGAGCCGGATGTGGCTGAGAAAAAGGGGTCAGACAGGGATAGTGATAGTGAATCATCTGATGACGATCAAGCAACCAGTGCAAATGAGGAAGGCATGGTAGCAGAGGAGGTTGAGAGTCCTGAGAAGAAAGCTGATGCTGACCTTACAGCCGGACAGAAGATGGCATCTGAAGATGTTTTACAGTTGGCCAATTCCCTGGCGAATACTAAGGTGAAAGGAGGAGAGCTGAGCTTTAAAGGCAGGACTCTGAAACTGAACACAGCACAAGTGGATGCTGTCGAAGATGAGAATTTATCAATGTATGGTATGGAGCTGCATCATGCCCAGGACTCTGAAGGTAATGCTGCAGAGGTGGAAAAAGCCATGGAAGTGGTGGTCACCAAGCCAGATGCCTCATCAGAAGCTGAGGTCTCAAGTGAAGCTGTGAGGAACAAGACTGAAGATATGGGGACTGACTCTGTCCAGGAATCTGTTTCTGCCGAAGACAGCGGCGTGGACGGGTTACGGTCCGGATCAGTAGCTGCAACTCGTGAAGCTCAGGCTGGAAGTTCGGCGCCCGGAGCCCCAGCAGTGTTCCCGAGTGATACCAAGGATCTGGATAAATCACAAGATGAGATTTTGAGACATCAGGCTGGCATTGGTGAGCTCAAGCACACTTTCATGGAGTCTACATCGGAGCCACGTTCCAACAAATGGGAAAAGCGGTGTGTCACTCCGTTGCCGCTGCAGACACACGGGAGCTCAGATGGGATGCAGAACGTGGTGGAAGAGGAGAATCCAGCGGGTTCTGAGTATACAGATGCAGCTATCAAGGAGAACTTGAAAGCTGGAATAAATGGAGATATTGGATACCATAGTGATGTGAGTGAAGAGGTAGAATGTAAGACTGACGGTACGGCTTCTGAGCATGTTCTACCAGAAGAGCCTGAAGAAGGGGCCGAGGACGTAAAGGACGTCCAACAGCTACAGGAGAAGATGCGTCTCCATGAGGTCTCCACCAAAAAAATGAAGATTGAGAATGTTGCGTTACGCGAGCAGCTGCAGCAGTGTGAACTGGATGTGATATCTTTTCGCCGGGAACGTGAGCGGTTCCAGCAGTTGCTCCAGAGAGCACGAAATGAAGGGGAAAGTGTATATAGTACCTTGCAGGATCAAGGAAAAGTGGTTGCACAGGTACCAGATGAATTGATTACTTCTCAGAAAAAACTCCAAACTGTGATGAAGGAGTGTGATGAAAGCTATGAGCATCTTCGTGAGAAAGTAGATGTGCTAAAGAAGGTTCAAGGGGAACTAGAGAAAAGTGAAAAAACCCCTATACCTCCTGTGATAGTTGGTGACACATGGTCAGTGCACCAAGGACAGGAGGTACGTGAGTTTCTGAGGAAGAGTCAGCAGAAGTGTTCTGATGTGCCGGGTCGTACTTCTCTGGCCAGGCACTATATCGAAACTGAGCCCGGCCCTAAGGTCAAGATGAAACCATGCAGGTTACCCGAGGCCCGCAGAGAGCATAGGCCTGGGAGGGTACAGGGTAGTGCGGATGCTTCAGATGAAGAGAAAGCTGATGAAGGCCATGACTGGTCCAGAGTTCACTGTCTCTTTTGGATTGTTGACCAGCCCTCCGGTCTGGATGACCAGCCCTCCGGTCTGGAGAAGAGGGGGGGGATATGTGAGACAGTGAAGGAATATGTGTCGAATGGGGTGTACATTTCACCTAGGTACTGTGCTGTATGGTATAAGGGAAATGTGTGGCTTTGTAAACCTAGTGGTAGAGAAAGGTCACTACACCTTACATTCAGTACACACTTGCAGCTCAGGCCTGAAACCATTCAGCTGTTAATTAGGAGACCAGAAGTAGGTGTCTGCAAACACAGTCAGAGAGCTCGCTTAGTCTGGACACAGGAGGGGTCCAGGCACAGAAGGTGTCTCCAGGAGTTTGAGCTATCTCAGTCTGGGTGCTCGATGTACCCCGGACACAGGAGTAGTCTCTGTGAGAATCCATGCGGATAGCTGCTGAATAGGAGGGGAGCTCTCTCAAGTCTGGACGTTGAAGGTGCCTTCAGACACAAGGAGGAGACTCTGTGAACCTCCATGCTGGTAAATGCTGAACATATGTGTTGTTTTGGCCCTGGCTGTTAGAGTCGGGACCCGGATAGTTAGGGAAATCTATCTAAGTGTAATTAGTGGCTGGACAAGCCCAGGTCTTATGTTTATGATTTGTTTTTATCTGTTTGCTGTGGACTTTAATAAAGCTGGTTGCGGCCAGTTTTCACCAGAACTGCTGTCTGAATGAACTGTTTCTGTGCCACTCCGTCTACCCGGACGGCGATCTCAGAGCTATATCCCCTGAAAAGCTTACAAATGGTATACAAAAAGATATCCAAGGAATTGATAATGCCAGTCAGCAGCGTTCAAACTGTGATTAACAAATGGAAAATCAGGGGCTCTGGGAAAACAAAACCCCGGTCAGGTAGACCAACAAAAATTTTGTCCACAACTGCCAGGACAATTGTTCGGGATGCAAAGAAAAACCCACAAATAACATCAGCTGAAATACTGGAAACTCTGAAAACAAGCAGTGAGTCTGTTTCAAGATGCACAATAAGGAGGCACTTGAAGAAAAATGGGCTGCATGGTCAAGTCACCAGAAAAAAGCCATTACTGCGCAAATGCCACAAAGCATCTCACCTACTGTACAATACGCAAAACAGCACAGAGATAAGCCTCAAAACTTTTGGAACAAGGTAATTTGGAGTGATGAGACCAAAATTGAACTTTTTGGCCACAACCATAAATGTTACATTTAGAGAGAGGGCAACAAGGCCTATAATGAAAGGAACACCATTCCTACTGTAAAGCTCGGAGGTGGATCGCTAATATTTTTGGGATATATGAGCTACAAAGGCACAGGAAACTTGGTCAAAGTTGAAGTAAAGATGAATGCAGCATGTTATCAGCAAATACTGGAGACAAATTTGCAATCATCAGCCCGGAAGCTGCGCATGGAACGTATCTGGACGTTCCAACATGACAACGATCCAAAATACAAGGCCAAGTCTACCTGTCATTGGCTACAGCATAGCAAAGTGAAGGTTCTGGAGTGGACATCTCAGTCTCCTGACCTCAATGTCATTGAGCCACTCTGGGGAGATCTCAAGCACGCAGTTCATGTTAGATAGTCCAGGAATTTCCAGGAACTGGAGGCCTTTTGCCAAGAAGAGTTTGCAGCTTTATATCTGAGAAAATAAAGAACCTCATCCACAACTATCACAAAAGACTTCAAGCTGACATTGATGTTAGAGGGGGAAATTAAGAAATGGGGTATGTAAACTTTTGAACAAGGTCATTTGGATGCTTTAGGTTGTCATTATGATTTAAAAAGAGAAAACACAGTAGTTTGACAATAAATGGCTTCACTCAACCACTAACCATGAGTGGAGAAAAAATTTTGGTGTTATCATTCATATTCTCTGAAAAAAGGCCTAGAAAGCAAAAATTCTGCTGCATATGTAAACTTTTGAGCACAATTGTATGCATTCCAGGGTAGGGTTGAAGAGCCATGCATACCAGGATTAGGATTAGGAGCCATAGGGATGAGGGGGCCATGCATAAAAGGATAGGATGAGGAACCATGCATCCCAGGATAGGGATGAGGAGTCATGTACACCAGGATAGGAACGAGGAGTCCATGCATAGCAGGATAGGGATGAGGGGGCCATGCATACCAGGAGAGGGATGAGGGGGCCATGCATACTAGGATAGAGATGAGGAGGCCATACATACCAGGATAGGAATGAGGGGGCCATTCATACAAGGATGGAGTTGAGGAGGATGTGCATACCTAGATGGGGATGAGGGGAAATTGCATACCAGGTTTATAATCTAGTCAATAACTTTTCCCAGTTTTTTGTGGTAAAATTAGGTGCCTAGTAGGGTTGAGCATTCCGATACTTCCGATACTTCCGATACCTGAAATCCAATGTAAGTCTATGGGAACAAAATATCGGAAGTAAGTATCGGAAGTACTTCCGATATTTTGTTCCCATAGACTTACATTGGATTTCAGGTATCGGAAGTATCGGAATGCTCAACCCTAGTGCCTAGGCTTATACTGGGGTCGGCTTGTACTCAAGTTTATCCAATATATCAAAATCTATATTTTATATAGATTTTAGCTGTGAATGATGTCCAAAATTGTTTCATTTCAAATATCGACTTGATTTAAGCTGTGTCACGTCACCGTTGGACTCGGTGGCTGGTGTTCCTGCCTCGGCCGCTGGGAGGCGCCGGACTCTTTCAGCTAGTGTTCCTGCCTCGGCCGCTGGGAGGCGCCGGACTCCTTCGGCTGGTGGTGCCGGTGATAGGAGGGCTATATTCTCTTATGGTCCCACTCCTTTGACACCGGCCTCTGTCGCTGGGCATCGCCATGTTTCTCCTGTGGGTGATGTTGGTGACAGAGAAGGGGTCCCTGCGCAGGCATCTGGTAGGTGCAGGCTTCGCTCTTCTGTCAGAGGTGAAGTGGTTGGTGCCAGTCGTGCATCGCCATCTGGTCTGGTTTTGGGGGCGGTCCGGATGAGGTCATCAGGCTGTGAGCCTGTGAGAGGTAGCCGTGCCCTTCAAATACCTTGGAGCCTGTCCTCCAGGCCGCCAGATATAGTCTTGGTTTCCCCAGTGTGCTAGTGTTTATTGCTATTTTGACTCAGACTTTTGCCTGGATCTTGACCCTTCTACAGCTGTCACGATGTATAACAGATATATTCAAAGATAGCAACCTATATCTAATGTGACATCATTCTAAATTTCATATAATAGAGAAAATCAACATGTATACATAGTATCTGCCAGCAATGTCTTACCTGACATAATATCCTATGTATTGTGGGTCAATTCTGTGTACGTGTCACGCTGTCTCTGGATAGAGGTGGACCGGGGTCTATGCTGACCCTGAACTGGGGTCCTGACTAGTCCCTCTACCTGGAGGTACTGTTAATGGTACAGAGGTCCAGGCCGCCAGCGTAACCCTGTCTCCTGTAGATCCCTGACCACTGTAATCTAGTCCTGAGAAGGACCCTGATTACCACCACAGGGAATGGGCAGGTCACAGCTTACACACAGTCTAAGACAAACGAGACAGACAAGGGGTAAAGAAAACACAGCCTTGCATACAACACTTCCACTACATAGGAACACAAAAGGTTAAGGAGATAAACAATAAGCGAGGAGAGGAAAAACCACAACAGGCACTCTTAGCTTAAGTCTTCTCAGAAACGATCCGCTCTGCTGGTCTGAATGAATGCTTTCACCGGCAACTTCCCCAGCAGACCAGCAGGTATATGAAGGAAGCTAATTAACAAAACATCAATCGCAGCTGGGCGAGGCTGGTCAGCCCAGCACCGAGAGAGAAAGAATTAACTCCCTCAGTGCCGAAAAACACCCAGCACCAGAAACTCAGCTGTGCGAAGTCAGGGTGTGCAATCGCGACGATCTCCGCCGCGACACACCCGTGACAGTACCCCCCCTTCTACGAGGGGCCTCTGGACCCTCAGGGCCTGGTCTATCTGGGTGAGTAGTGTGGAAGGCCCGAACCAAACGGTCTGCGTTAATATCCGACGCAGAAACCCACATCCTCTCCTCAGGACCATACCCCCTCCAATGAACAAGGTACTGAAGGGACCGGCGATTCAGACGTGAGTCAATGATCTTCGATACCTGAAACTCCAAATTACCATTGACCACCACAGGAGGAGGAGGTAGAGGTGACGGTATAACTGGTGCCACGTACCTCTTAAGCAACGATTTGTGGAACACATTGTGGATTTTAAATGTAGGAGGGAGGTCAAGACGGAAAGCCACCGGATTAACTATTGAACTGATCCTGTATGGCCCGATGAATCTGGGACCGAGTTTCCAGGAGGGAACCTTAAGTTTTATATTCTTGGTAGACAACCATACCAGATCGTTCACACTTAGGTCCGGACCAGACACTCTCCTCCTATCAGCCATACGTTTGTATCGGTTCCCCATAGTGCTCAGATTATTAAGCACTCCTCTCCACACTGAAGCAAGTGACGACGAAAATCGTTCCTCCTCAGGAACCCCAGAAGAGCCCCCCCCATTGAAAGTACAAAACTGGGGGTGAAAACCATATGCCCCAAAAAACGGGGACTTACCAGTGGACTCGCTCCGCCTATTGTTAAGAGCGAACTCTGCCAGAGGCAAGAAAGAAGACCAGTCCTCTTGGTTCTCTGAGACAAAACACCGGAGATATGTCTCTAAGCTCTGATTCAGACGCTCTGTCTGACCATTGGTCTGCGGATGAAAAGCCGAAGAAAATGACAACTGCATCCCCCGACGAGAACAAAATGCCTTCCAGAATTTGGACACAAACTGAGACCCCCGATCCGACACCACATCGGAAGGCAACCCGTGAAGTCTCACAATCTCCCCAATGAACACCTGCGCCAGAGTTTTAGCATTAGGAAGAGCAGGAAGAGCAATAAAATGTGCCATTTTGCTGAACCTGTCAACTACAACTAGTATGACAGTTTTACCTGAAGACGGAGGAAGGTCCGTAATGAAGTCCATAGACAGATGGGTCCATGGACGCTCCGGGATTTTCAACGGTAAAAGGGCCCCAGACGGACGGGTATGTGGGGTCTTAGAGCGCGCACATACCCCACAGGATGCGACAAAAGTTACCACCTCTTTATTTAAGTTAGGCCACCAAAACCGGCGAGAAACGAGATCTACAGTTGCTTTACTCCCTGGGTGTCCTGCCAAAGCAGAATTATGATGTGCCTCGATAACCTTTTGTCTTAACTGATCTGGAACAAACAGTTTCCCTGGAGGTCCTACAGGGGCGTCCCCCTGAGCCTCCAATACCTCCTCCTCAAGCTCAGAGCATACAGCCGACACCACAACTCCCTCCTGAAGAATAGAAACCGGGTCATCCGTCTTCCCGGCCCCCGGGAAACTACGAGATAAGGCATCAGCCTTTACATTTTTTGACCCAGGACGATATGTGACGACAAAATTAAACCTGGTAAAAAACAACGACCATCTAGCTTGTCTGAATTCAGACGTTTTGCAGACTCTAAATACAGCAGGTTCTTGTGATCAGTAATGACGGTGACCGGGTGGACTGCCCCCTCCAAAAAGTGACGCCACTCTTCAAAAGCCAACTTAATGGCCAAGAGTTCCCTATTGCCGACATCATAATTCCTCTCGGCGGACGACAATTTTTTAAGAAGAAAGCGCACGGATGCCATTTACCAGGGGACGGACCTTGAGATAATACCGCACCCACTCCTACGTCAGATGCGTCTACCTCCACAATGAACGGTTGTGATGCATCAGGTTGGATGAGTATGGTGCTGAAGCAAAACATTTTTTCAAGGAGGAAAATGCTTGACAAGCTTTGTCAGACCACCTAGAAAAATCCGTCCCTTTTTTTGTCATGTCAGTGAGAGGTTTGACAACAGATGAGAAATTACGAATAAATTTCCGGTAGTAGTTAGCAAACCCCAGGAAACGCTGCAGTGCTTTAAGATCCTCTGGCCGATCCCATTCAAGCACAGCCTTCACTTTCCCAGGGTCCATACGGAAACCGGAGGCTGACACCAAGAATCCTAAAAACTGAAGTTCTTGTACAGCGAATACACACTTCTCCCATTTGGCGTACAGTTTATTATCTCGCAAGATCTGCAACACTTGTCTCACATGCTCCTGATGAGACACAAGATCCGGCGAGTAAATTAAGATGTCATCTAGATAAATGACAACAAACTGTCCCACTAGGTGGCGAAAGATGTCATTAACAAAATGTTGAAACACCGCCGGGGCAGTAGTCAGACCGAAAGGCATGACAAGGTTCTCATAATGTCCCTCCGGAGTGTTAAACGCCGTCTTCCACTCATCCCCCTCCTTTATCCTAATCAGATTATACGCCCCCCTGAGATCCAACTTAGAGAACCATTTGGCGCCCACAATCTGATTGAAGAGATCAGGAATAAGTGGGAGCGGATACGGATCTCGGACCGTAATCCGATTAAGCTCACGGAAATCCAGGCAAGGGCGTAGGCCTCCATCTTTTTTCTTCACAAAGAAGAACCCCGCGGCCACTGGGGAAGATGAAGGTCTAATATGCCCCTTGGCCAGACTTTCCGAAATGTAATCCTTCATAGCTTGCCTCTCAGGACCAGAAAGGTTATATAACCTAGATTTTGGTAACTTAGCATCAGGAAGCAATTTTATAGCACAGTCATATGCGCGATGAGGAGGTAATTCTTGACACCCTTCCTCTGAAAACACATCCTCAAAGTCCTCCAGAAAAGGAGGTAAGGTTCTAGGCACGACCGTACCGATGACCGTGTTCATGCAGTTACTATTGCAAAATTCACCCCACTGGCTTATCTCTCTGGATTGCCAATTAATAACTGGGTTATGTTTAGTTAACCAAGGAAGTCCCAACACAATAGGAGTGGGAAGGCCCTCCAACACATAACAAGACAATAGTTCTTTATGTATTGCCCCCACTCGAAGGTCTATGTTATGCACGGCTTGCACAAAGCTACCTTGACCGAGAGGCCTGGCGTCAATAGAGAATATAGGGATAGGTTTGGCCAATACACTCAGTTGCATACCTTGCACCTGGGCAAACCAAGCGTCCACCAGATTAGCCGCGGCCCCACTATCCAGAAGAACAGAAATCCTCTCAGTTCTCGTACCTACCACCACCTCCGCTGGTACGAGAAACTGAGACGGACTTGGGGACGAAATACATACTCCCAGATTGTCGTCCACCACACAACCTGGGATTAATAGTTTTCCGGCGACTTCTTGCTCAGTACAGTACGGGATGGACACCCCTCAATAAAATGTCCCTCTCTCCCGCAGAAGAAACACCTTCTAGTTTTGCGGCGCACCGCCGATCCCCTCCCTCGGAATGATGTCCCTCCCAACTGCATAGGTTCCTCGGAACAAACCAGGGGAACCTCAATATTAGGGACTTTAGAAGGAGGTGGAGTCATCACAGGGGGCGGAGTTACCCCACACCTCTCCCGAAGCCGTCTATCAATGCGAATAGCAAGAGCCATAGCAGCCTCTAGTGACGGGGGAGAATCATACTGAGCCAACACATCTTTTAATTTGTCAGATAAACCTTGACAAAACTGGCTCTTAAGAGCCGGGTCATTCCACTGAGTATCCGTGGCCCACCTACGGAACTCTGAAGAAAATTCCTCCGCCGGACGATCTCCCTGCTGTATCCTACGTAACTTCATTTCAGCAAGGGAGACCCGATCCGGGTCATCATATACCAGACCCAGGGCTGTAAAAAATCGGTCCACTGACTGGAGAGCCGGGGAGCCCGGGGGGAGAGAGAACGCCCAGGATTGAGGGTCCCCTTGTAAGAGCGAGATGACAATTCCCACCCTCTGATCCTCACTCCCCGACGACTGCGGCCGCAGCCGAAAATACAATTTACATGCTTCCCGGAAAGTAAAAAACTTGTCCCGCCCACCAGTGAACCTGTCCGGGAGAGCTACTTTAGGTTCAAATCTGGTTTGCTCCCGGGGGTACAAAACCTTGGATTTAACGTCCATCAGCTCCATGGACAAACTCTGCAACTGCTGAGCTAAATGGGCTACTGGATCCATGGTGGCTGGGGAGAATCTTTAGATGGGCCGGTGAAAATGTCACGACGTATAACAGATATATTCAAAGATAGCAACCTATATCTAATGTGACATCATTCTAAATTTCATATAATAGAGAAAATCAACATGTATACATAGTATCTGCCAGCAATGTCTTACCTGACATAATATCCTATGTATTGTGGGTCAATTCTGTGTATGTGTCACGCTGTCTCTGGATAGAGGTGGACCGGGGTCTATGCTGACCCTGAACTGGGGTCCTGACTAGTCCCTCTACCTGGAGGTACTGTTAATGGTACAGAGGTCCAGGCCGCCAGCGTAACCCTGTCTCCTGTAGATCCCTGACCACTGTAATCTAGTCCTGAGAAGGACCCTGATTACCACCACAGGGAATGGGCAGGTCACAGCTTACACACAGTCTAAGACAAACGAGACAGACAAGGGGTAAAGAAAACACAGCCTTGCATACAACACTTCCACTACAGAGGAACACAAAAGGTTAAGGAGATAAACAATAAGCGAGGAGAGGAAAAACCACAACAGGCACTCTTAGCTTAAGTCTTCTCAGAAACGATCCGCTCTGCTGGTCTGAATGAATGCTTTCACCGGCAACTTCCCCAGCAGACCAGCAGGTATATGAAGGAAGCTAATTAACAAAACATCAATCGCAGCTGGGCGAGGCTGGTCAGCCCAGCACCGAGAGAGAAAGAATTAACTCCCTCAGTGCCGAAAAACACCCAGCACTAGAAACTCAGCTGTGCGAAGTCAGGGTGTGCAATCGCGACGATCTCCGCCGCGACACACCCGTGACAACAGCCTGCCGATTTTGTACCTCTGCTGCCCTCCCGGTTTTGACTCTGAATTTTGCATGGATTTTGACCCTTCTTCAGCCTGCCAATTTTGTACCTTTGCTGCCCTCCCGGTTTTGACCTTTGGACTTCTGCCTATGCATTTGGTCTCGTTTTTTATTCCCTTCCTGGCGACCTTCCTGCTCCAGTCCGCTGCTGTCATAAGTAGCTACCCCTTGGGCTCCGCTGTAATTCCAGATCCCTGTATAGAGGTAAAGGGTCTCGGGGTTTCTCGGGCTGCTGTCTTACCTGCAGCTCAAACCCACAGCAGACGGACGTCACAGGCTGGGTTTAAACAAGCGCATGAAAAATCATCAGAGTTTCAGTCAGAAAACTGAGCAATTTTCATCCAATTTTCATCCATATTGCCATCCTTGTGTCCATTATTTACATCTGTGTAACATTCGTGTGAGATTTGTTTTTCTACATTGTGTGCACAATTATTAGGCAATTTGTATTTTTATTTATTAATTTTATTATTGAACAACTCCTGGAACTCTCTGATTCTCTTGGATCTCTCTGCAACATTTGACACTGTGGATCACCAGCTCCTCCTCATTATGTTCCGCTCTATTGGCCTCAAGGACACCCTTCTCTCCTGGTTCTCCTCCTATCTCTGTGACCACTCCTTCACTGTATCAATTGCTGGCTGTAAAAACTTCCAAACCAATAACTGTGGAGGCCTTTTCTATTAGTCAATTTTTGAATTGTAATTCATCTTTTGTTATGTATTTTCTGGAGTATGGTTGCGGTCTTCAGTATATAGTACGCATCATGCAAACCATTCACACCAGGATGAATAAACACAGACATAACATTAGAAATGAGTTAACAGTCCACAGTTTGTACAGACATTTTTGAATACACCATCAAGTAAATCCTGAGAACCTGCATCTGGCGATATCAGAGCAAGAACGAGACAATGTCCCAGACTGTCTCCAGAAGTTGGTTAATAGGGAACCCTTTTGGATTTTTAAACTAGCTACCGTACTTTATTCCCAGAATGGCTAAATATCAGTATTGAGTGTACACGCTAAAATTATACATGTCATTGACAGTTTTTAGACATATATAATAATTGTATGCCCCTTACATTTCTTCTTTTTTGCTATAGGATTTATCCCTTATGTTCGTTCTTATTAATAGTGAAGAAAAATTGATTGAAGTAAATATATAATAATATACAGTAGTGTAGAACTCTGGCTCTAAAAATTAGGTCTGGGTGATATGATCACAATCCATTACATTATGTATGTGTATTGTCAATTTTTTATTTATCTCTTTTGTATTTGATGCATTTTTTTATTTTTTATGAGATGGCATTTTATATATGATTTTTTTCATACTGTATATATTCATTTACTATATATGGTACGTCATTTGTTGACCGCTATAAAAGACAGCCGTGATGCCCTGTGTTTGTACTCACCCGATGAAGGGGACGTTCCGTACCTGAAACGCGATTAGTTTGTCTTCATCCAGTTTGGCTTGTCTCCTTCCTTCAAGAGTGCCCTAAAATCACATTTCTTTAGACTTAGCCTATCACCTCTCCTTACTAATCTAAGTAATTATTCCCTGTTCTCTCTTCCACGCACTAAGTGACACTTTGTATCTGTACTTGTACACATACTGGCTGGTGACTGATTCATGCAACGACGTATTTTGAATACTCCTATAAACTATACTGAAGGCTGGACTTTACACAACAAGAACTTTATTTTTACCTTTTGTGCTGAGTCGCACAGCCAGGGCCTGTGGGGTACTCGGCACCGAGCCCGTTCACTTCAATGGGGGATGTCACGGGTAGCGCAGCTCGGTCCGTTGCCCTGGGCGATCACCATAAAATGTGGGATATTTACAGGGGATTAAAGTATATACAGTTTGTTCGTGACGCCACCTGTGGTACCTGGTCAGGGTGACCAGCGCTGCAGGGTAGATCCGCTGAGGGGTTGTTACTGGGCAGCAAGGTGTTAAGTCTTCCACAGGCAAGACTGTATCCCTCAGGGTATATGGCGGTGTAGGGGTGCAGGAGCAATAAGGCAGACACACACACGAAAGTCTCTTTCTGTACCTTTACTGATGGTAATTGCAGGCACGTCCCGGGAAGCTGGCAGGGTGGAGGATGCACGTCCAGTAATCCCACTGAGTAGGTGTAGGGCCTCCGTACTCCTGTATGTGTGAGTTTCTGACCTGTATGAAACGAAGTCTAACTCTGTCTTCTCATATACGCCCGGCTGACTTTGTGGTGAAGCCTTCTCATGGATAGAACAGTGTCTCTGTATGCAGCGTCCTGCTAGACCCCCGTCTTCCTGACCTCGGTTACGTATCAGCACTGCTGGGCCCCTGCGACTTGAAGTCCCACAGGGTCTCCGGTATCTCCTACTAGTCGTGTAGATGCTAGCAAGCTCGGACCCGGTGTCCGCTTGTTCAGAGTAGAGGTAAGCGATCAATGCTGTTTCAACCTCTGTCACTCTCTTCTTCCTTCCACTCGCCTTTCGTCCTACTCTTAACCTTAACATAAGCACACACTAGCAGTAGATGGCAGATTCTCCTTTCTCTTCACCGCTCTCAAAGCGTCGGCACGCTTGCTCACTGAAACTACCTCAGTTGACTCAGTTCTGACCAGGCTAAAGTGGCTATCTTCTTCCACTATTACTGGACTCCACACTGTAAACTAAGTTCAAACTGTAGTCTTCAGTCTTTCTGTAACTGCTGTTCCCTTTCCTTCTCTTCCATCTGAGGCTCTGTCTGAAGCAGCTATCAGGACCTTCCGTCAGACTGATCTATGCACACTTCAAGAGCTACTTTCCACTTTCCAGGGTAACAGACAGTCTTTCAGCTTTTTGAAACAACTCTCCCTCACAGCTCGTCTGAGGTAAAACCAACAACTTCTCTCAGATCAAACTCTCAACTGCACTAACTGAGGTACAATCTCAACTAACTACTCACTCTGGTGTTCTGAGGAGATCTGACTTTCCCTCTCAGCTCTTCTGAGGTAGAAACTAACACTTCTCTCTGTGAGGTGATCTGATCTCAGTCTGAGGTAGACTAAATCTCACTCTCTCAGCTCTCAGGCTAATCTGACTGCCGTCTCTCCACAACCCTTATATATATAGATACTCTCCAAGGGCTCCCTCTGGTGGCTCCAGGGAATAGTGGAGGTGTGAATGAACATCAGATGTGAGTGTGGGTTTACCTTCTGTGCATCCTCCTGGGTACATGTGGCTCCAAGCGCAGCTGGGCTACACAGTGTTACCCCTATTTCCTTATAGAGTGTAAGCTTACGAGCAGGACCCTCACTCCTTTTGGTATGTGTTGAACTATGTGTTACTCTGCTATGACTTTATTGTCCGTTCAAGTTCCTTCTGAATTGTAAAGTGCTATCTTAAGAATTTCAAGAGAAAAACTGAGAAAAATATGCAGCCTTATAATTCTGCACACCTTGCTAAAGGGTGTTGATATCCTTAGGACATACCCTAACTCGTTACACAATTACACATCACCTGATCTGCTTCATCCAATAAGAATTTAAGTTTATACAGCTTAACCCCTTAATGACCCCAGCTTTTTTTGGTTTTGCGTTTTCATTTTTCGCTCCCCTTCTTTCCAGAGCCATAACTTTTTTATTTTTTCCGTCAATATGGCCATGTGAGGGCTTATTTTTTACGGGACGAGTTGTACTTTTCAACAAAATCATTGGTTTTAGCATGTAGTGTACTTGAAAATGGGAAAAAATTCCAAGTGCGATGAAATTGCAAAAAAATGTGCAATCACACACTTGTTTTTTGTTTGACTTTTTTGCTAGGTTCAATAAATGCTAAAACTGACCTGCCATTATGATTCTCCAATACGAGTTCATAGACACCAAACATGTCAAGGTTCTTTTTTATCTAAGTGGTGAAAAAAAATTCCAAAGTCTGCTAAAAAAAAAAAATTGGTGCCATTTTCAGATACCCATAGCGTCTCCATTGATTATTGATGATCTCGGATTGGGTGAGGGCTTATTTTTTGCGTGCCGAGCTGACGTTCTTAATGATACGATCTTTTGATCGCCCGTTATGGCATTTTAATGTAATATCGCGGTGACCAAAAAAACATAATTCTGGTGTTTCGATTTTTTTTCCCGCTACGCCGTTTAGTGATCGATTTAATCTTTTTCTATTGATAGAGCGGGCGATTCTGAACACTGCGATACCTAATATGTGTATGTGTGATTTTTTTTTATTGTTTTATTTTGAATCGGGCGAAAGGGCGGAGATTAAAAAAAAAATTTTTCATATTTTTTAAAACTTTTTTTTTTTAATTTTGGCATGCTTCAGTAGCCTCTATGGGAGGCTAGAAGCATCCACTACTTCATCGCCTCTGCTACATATAGGCGATTAGCAGTTCGCCTATATGTAGCAGAATTACAGCATTGCCATGAGCGCCGACCACTGGGTGGCGCTCAAAGCAATGCCTCATCAACGACCATAGAGGTCTCTATCAGACCTCAGGTTGTTATAGCAACGCATCGCTGACCCCGATCACGTACTATACCGTCCAAGGTCAGAAAGGGGTTAAAGTTGGAAAATCTGCATAAAAATACTAAAGACAAAATACATACTTGCCTGTTATTCTGTATCAGGGATCCCCAACCTGTGGCTCTTGGGCCCATGATATGTGGCTCGCAACTGGCTGCCAGCTTGGTGCATTAGCATCAGATCTAGCAAACAACTATGAAGAGCAGTTTTCCAGATGGTGAATTTTTTGAGTAGCCCAGTACAGAAGAGCAGATCTGAATGTACATATTCTGGCCTTGGGGATTTGGAAATAATTTAAGTATGGTAAGGTGGAGATCGGATGATGTGAAGTGTCAAGAGGAGATGCTTAAAGAATGGATGTGACAGTGTGGTGGGGGTGGTTGATGTGAGAATACTGAGTGGGGTAATGTGGGAACCCCTGGCTCTTGGTACACTACCTTTGTGTCATTTCAGTGATAAAACTTTGGCTGTCGTTATACCAGTAATGAGGGCAATGTGTCTCGCTATTGTGAGGTGGCGGGGAGCTGGATCTGGCTCATGATTTTCTCTTGGACCTAAATGTGGCTCGCAACCCTCTCTCAAAGTTTAATGTGGCTCTCAAGGAAGAAAGGTTGGCGATCACTGCTGTACATAGTATAAATCTACATTCAAAAATATACATGATCAGATGCAGTTTCCTAGGTTAATAATAACTGCAATCCATCCTTAAAAATCAGATGCCCGATGATTTTTTTACACACCCATAGAAGAGCATCAACACTTCTGGCTTGACTGACAGCTTCTGTGTTGTTTCCTTCAGGCAAATAAGTCATCAGTCGAGAAGGAGGAGGTGGCTCTGGGTGGGGAATAGGGCTGTCCCATTTTCTGAGACCCCGTAACGTTTTTATTTTTTTCAGTTGTGGATCTGTGTAATGGCTGTTTTTTTTGCAGGACAAGAAAACGTTTTTATTGATACCATTTTGGGATAGATGTGAAGTTTTAATCGCTTATTACAGCATTTTGTATGGAATTGCAGTGACCCAAAAAATTCGTTTTAGCGTTCTTGATTTTTTTTCGTTTACAGTGCTTACTGTTTGGGTTAAATTATTTTTATATTTTCATAGATCGGACTTTTCTGAGATATCATACCACATATGTGTATTTTTAAACTTTTTTAATATCTTTATTTTTAATGAGAAAAAAGGGGGGTGATTTGAACTTTTATTTTTTTTATTGTTTTTCATATTTTCTAAAACTTTTTTTATTTTCACTATACTTGTTAGTCCCTTTAGGGGACTTGAGGCTTCAATCATCTGATCGCTTGTGCTATAGTCATCGATGCTACAGCATTACTGCATATAGCAAAAATCAGTGTCTTCTTTGAAGCCCAGCCACAGGAGGTATTTCAAAGGTTCTGTAATGACAAGCACAGGGGGGACTTCCACAGATCCCAGGCTGTCATGGCAACCCATTGGTGACCAGCCACCACATCACAGGTGCGCTGATGGGCGCATGGAATGACGCACCCCCATGCTGGGGCATGTATTAAATGTCGCTGTCAGAGTTTGACAGCTGCCTTTGAACCCACGATTGTTAGAAGCAGGTACTGGCTGTAGCACACAGCCATCATTTGCCGGGTATGAGGTAGGTTCATACACACGCTATCGACTATCGTACATGTACGGTGGATGTCGTGACTCGTGAAGGTGTTAAACATTTGATAATAAAGTAATTGTTTACACTGAATGCTGCCTTTATCTCCTCAGTATATTAACATATATCAGGCTTGTTGAGGAAATTTCTGCAATAGTCTAATTAACCTGAATGAGGTTTGCAGAAATCTTTGTACATGCTGCTGAAAGAAATCCATTCAGTCTACAGCAAGTCTACAGTCAAGCTCCATATCTATGCAAATAAGAAGGGCACTAACAAAACATGTGTCTCAGTTTGGCACCTACAGGTAAGGTACAGTTAAATGCGTTACATAGATCATCTTCCTCGTTAGGAAATTATGAGTACTCTATATAAGAATCATCTTGAGGACTCATTTCGGGGAACTCATAAATATTCATAATAGTGGAACACATGTTTAATTTTTACTACCACAATAAGAACCCTGAAATTAATTGGTAAACTGAGTCACATGCTATGTACAAAGAAAAAGTACAAACATCTTGTTCTATAAAGTGGATAGCGTACATTTCTACCATTTCTTGTCAGCTTACTTCATATAATGCAGTCAATTTAGAAACCTTTGTTTTGTTTGTTTTTAAATCCCCTCCATTTGAGAGCCCTGCTTTTTTTCTTTTTCTGTTAACATAAATTTATAAAAGCTTATTTATTTTTTTGATCAGACACATAATGTCTAAAAAGAAAACATATAATTTATTTTGGAGGTGGCATGCAGACTGGATACAATTGTACTAGATACTAAATTTATCTTTGACATTCAGAAACCAACTGCTGAATGCGTAGGTGGAACTAAAGCTCTGGGTCCCCAAAGCAAAATCTGTAACAGGACCCCTCAACTATTAGGCAAAATTCCCACGATGAGCTTTTGGTGAGTTTCTGTTGTTGATAAGAAAAAATATACCAAATATTCTTTGTGGGAACTTAGCCTTCATTCATAGCATTAATCTACTGATCTGGGAAAGTGGGAACTTTTGGACCCTTCAAGTAGCAGGTCATGGCTGTGACAGCATTCTTGAACCTTCTGTAGTTAGTCGCTCTCTCAATCTGTCGAACAACAGCCAATTCCTTAAGGTGCCTATACACCTGGGATGGCAGTTTGACCGATGCTTGTTTAGCAACAACTGTCTTTCCTAACCAACTTATGCACTCTCAGCTCTGCAAAACATGAATGCGTTTTCCAAATGGAAAGTGGAAAGTAAGTCTCTTCCAGACATCTGATAGTGGCTATCTTCAAATATTGAGCGATCTTAAAAACTTTAACACTGTGTTAGTCTGATTCACCCATCCCATGTAGACATCCAGAAAGGCTGTACTGGGCCACAGGCCCTCAAGGGAGGTCAACATGATGAGGCGACGTGGGAATAGAGGGAGCTATAAAGGTGCATGGTAAAGAAGAGTAAATGAGGGGTTAACTTTGGTTGTTTAGGTAGAGGAGGGGTGTAAGGTGACGTGTAGGGAGGAGGGGGGAGCAGAATGGTTCTGGCCATATAAATAGACGGTGACCATGTTGCTGAGGCACCATTTTGGGTGCACACCGGCGCAAGAGAAAACTGTGTACCTGAGCAGTCATGGAGGTTGAGGCCTTGATCCAGAGGCTGAGAGATGCATCAGGTTCGCAAGGCACTGACTGGCTCCAGGCATCAGTGCAAGGCCTGCTGCAAGGGGTGGCATCAGGAGCTCCCACCACCCATCCAGCCGGACGTCGGGCGAGGAGGTGCAGGCCTCCTGAGCACCTCAGTCTGGACGTCACACCCAGGGCCCTCGCCGTATGAAAGCCCCTCCAGGGACCCTCCAGCTCCGGGCAGTGCACGCAGGCCGGCAGCGTCCCACGCTGGAGCAGGGAGGAATCCTTCAGGTCGGACGGGCCTGCAACAGGGGGAGGGGCCGTCCTCCCTCTCTTCTAGGAACCACCAGCAGCGAGCACCGGGACCAAGAGCGGCAGGCGCTTGCGTGGTGCAGGCGCCTGCTCATCGGAGCAGAGCGAGAGAGAGCAGGAGTGGGGGTCGCACGGTTCGGCCACTCAGCAGGTGCGATGCGAGCAGCAATCCGCTGGCTCTGCCTGCAGCGCGTCGCTGCCAGCGGCGCTGGAGGGGGCTGGGCACAATGTGTCCAGCTCCATGGGGGGTTCTGCAGCATCATGGGGTAGGGGAAGAGGGCAGCAGTCGACTGCCTCGGTCAGCGCGTCGGTCAGGAGCCAGCAGACGGCAACTGTCGGAGGTGGGATGGAGGAAACACCAGCGAGCATCAAATCAGCAACAGCTCCCTGGGTCCCTGTTCAGGTGGCCAGCGCAGTCCGCGCCGGGGCTGGCGACCTGCAACACAGGGAGATCCGGGAGCTGCACTCACATCTGAAGAGCAAGACGTCAGTGAAGCAGGATCGTCCCGTCAGGACCCCGGACCTTCGGCTGCTGGGGACACAGCACCCAGGCAGCCAGGTGAGGCAGAATATATGTTACCTATTGTACCCCGCCTACTTCCACCTGTGTATGGGAATTGGGATGGGTCATCTGGGGGGTTTAGCGGGGGGGATGGAGTTGTTTATGCATGCTATGAATGATTTAGCCATGGTTTGTGGGTTGTGTAGCGGGTCGCCGCCGGCATCAGGGAATGTCGGGCAGCAAGCATATTTTGGGAGTTTTCAGGGTTCTGGGGTGGCTCAGAATGTTTTTGGTCAAGGGATAAGTGTGTCTTCAGCAGAGGCGGAGGGATCAGTAGAAGGGAGCGCAGTAGCGGCTGTAGCAGAAGGAGCATCGTCCAGAACGGGGTCCGGGCCGGTGGCTGAGAAAGAGGATACGAACCGCCTAGATGACACCGCTAGGGGTGAAGTGTATGTATGCTTTGAGAGCCTGTTAGGGGCTCATCTGAAGCAGGAGGTAGGGATAAGATATGGAAAGGGGAATACGTTGATATATTTTCCTTGTTACCATCAGAACGCTTTAATCTGGACAGATTGAAGAGAGACGAGTCTGAAAGAGGATGAGGAGAGATGGCGGTATCGTCTCATCCCCAGGACTTTTTCGAACTGGCTTCAAGCATTTGCCATCCTAGCAAGGTGATTGGCGAAAAGGCACCTGAAAACTGCTCGGGCCTTTTTTGTTATATGGACACGGTGGGTGAAGCATATCGGGCTTATGGCGGTCAAGGTTGGCTCAGATACGATGAGCAATTTAGACAGCGGAAGGCAGTGCGTCACAGCATTCGGGGGAGCACAAGGATATAGCTCTTGGATGAATGTAATGGCCCCTCCTAGGACTAGTAAGGGGTGCAATCCTTTCATAGCAGCACCGGGGGTTCAGGACAGTCGGTCCACTCGGTGGCACTGCAGAAGGGACTGTGTTTCTCCTTCAATGAAGGTGCTTGCAGGTTTGGGAGTAAGTGCAAATTTAAGCATGAATGCTCCGCTTGTGGGGGCCCACATGGGGCTTCAAAATGTTTCAGGGGAGGCACAGAAGGCCCGATTCAGTTGAAAAAGGAGTGACGCCAGTGCGTCTGTGTGAAGATGGATAAGGTCGCGGCTGTTTTATTAAAGGAAGGTTTTGAAAATGGTTTTAAGATTCTTTTGTTGAACAGGAGGTGCAATGCTCTAGGAAGAATTTAAAATCAGCTTATCAGTTTCCAGACGTTGTGACGGAAAAGTTGCGAAAAGAGGTTGATTTAGGCAGGATGGAGGGGCCTTTTGTGGAAATCCCACTCAGGGCTCTGAGGGTGTCCCATTAGGGGTGGTCCCCAAGAAGGAGCCCAACAAATTTCTTCTGATTCATCACCTGTCCTTCCCAAAAGGGTCGTCGGTGAATGACGGAATCGATCCACAACTTTGTTCAGTTTCATACACATCGTTTGATGCGGCAATGGATTGGGTGCAGGTATGTGGCAAAGGCTCATTGTTAGCGAAGACTGACATTGAAGCCACTTTTCGGTTATTGCCGGTGCATCCGGAGAGTATGCATCCTTTGGGTTGTTTTTGGGACGGGGGGTTCTTTGTTGACCGTTGTCTCCCAATGGGTTGCTCCCTGTCATGTGCTTACTTTGAGACTTTCGGTACATTTTTGGAGTGGGTCGTTAAGGATGTTGCGGGTTTGAGTTCTTGTATTCATTATTTGGATGACTTTTTGTTTATAGGCCCGGCTAAAACGGCAGATTGTTCTGTTCTACTGAGGACAATGGAGAGAATGGCAAAGAAATTTGGTGTCCCACAGGCCGCGATAAAATGGTTGGGCCTGTAACGTCGCTGACGTTTCTTGGCATAGAGATCGATTCAATGGCCATGGAGTGTAGATTGCCAGATGAAAAAGTAAAGGCCTTACGGGATGAGGTTCGTAAGGCGTGCAGTATGAAAAAGATATCGCTGCATGATTTACAATTGTTGTTGGGAAAACTGAATTTCGCCTGTAGGATTATGCCAATGGGGCGTGCATTTCGTCCAGGTTATCTTTGGCGACGAGGGGCGTAAAATTTCCTTCCCATTTCATCAGATTAAGAAGCGAGTTGAAACAGGACTTGAAGGTTTGGGCCTTGTTCCTGGAGGAATATAATGGGAGATCAATTTGGATCTGGACAGAAGAAAGGCGGAGCGCTGGGCTTTGCTTTTCGGTATTCGATCTGTTCAGTTTCGGTCTGTGTTTTCAAGGTCAGTGGTTGATGGCAAAATGGCCTAGGGATTGGGTTGCACAGGGTTTAGTGACTAATCGGCTTTTGACTCAAGTGTTCATGAGGGTAGCTGCCTTATCAGTATGGGGCAGTGCGGTGCGGGATAGAAAAATTTGCTTTCAGTGTGATCACATCGGTGTAGTGTCCGCCTTGAATACATTATCCGCAGCAACTCCGGAGGTGGTAAGGTATTGCAGCACCTGTTTTTTCTGGGTTTGAAGGTCAATTTATGGATAGTTGCTAAGGCTGGCACAAGAGACATTAACCCTGTAGTTGACGTTCTTTTTCGTTCACAGTGGGATCAATTCTGCAAGCCAGATCGTCACGCAGTTTCAGCAGGCCTGGAGTTCCCAGCGGTGTTATGGGACCTGTCCTTCAAGCTGTGAAGGAGCTTTTCGATAAGTCATTATCAGATAGGTCTTGGAAGCAGTACGACCAGGCTTGGTCGCTATGGCAGGATTGAAAGCTATGTGTAAAGATCGTTTGAGCGACGAGAGCGGGCTTTTGTTAGTTTTAGGCCATTACTGGAAAGTCGGTTGGTCGGTGGCTAAATTGGATAAGTTTTTAGCGGGGTTATCCTTTGGTTTTAAGGTTAGGGGTATTGGGACGTGACTAAGTCCTTTTTGGTTCGTCAAGCAGTTAGGGGCTGGAAAAAAGGATGGAAGTCAAAGGACAGTTGGAGGCCTGTCTCATATGAGGTATTGTTGGTCATGGAGAGCCAATTGCAAAAAGTGTTGTTCGTCAGATTGGGAGATAGATCTATTCAGGGCGGCTTTTGTTTTGGCGTTTTTTGGAGCATTTCGGCTGTGTGAAGTGGTTAACCCTTCTAGGAACAAAAGGGTGGTTTGCTGCATGAGGACGTGGACGTGCGGCTGACAGGGTTGTGCTGTTTATACGCTCTTCTAAGACAGACGTGACAGGTAGAGGATGCAAAGTAGTGCTCTTCCAAGTTTCGGGCTCACCAGTATGCCCTGTGTTTTCATTAGGCAACTTCATGGCAAGAGGGGGTGCTTTGGGCGAACCACTGCTAGTGCACGCGGATTGTTCTTTCCTTTCCCGTTTTCAATTTATCGCAGTTTTTAGGCGTTGTTTGGAGTCCAGATGCATTCGCGGCAAGAATTTTGGTGGTCATTCGTTCCGGATCGGGGCCGCTACAGAGGCGGCCAGGTTGGGATTAGGGGACGAAATGGTAAAAAGGATAGGGCGTTGGAAATCTGATAAGTTTCGGTCGTATGTTCGTCCGAATCTGGTTTGAGTTTGGTGGCGACGGTTATTGTTTATTCACATAATGTTGTTGTTATTTTCTTTCATTTCAGGACTCGGTCAACGGCTGGTCTGGATCATGGGACATTCATTTGTGTTCTGGGCGGCACTGAGAGCTTCAGTTCTGCCAGATGGGCGTCAATTAGGTTTCCCGCTAGACTCAGTGACACTACGGTGGATTGGAAAAAGGGGATGACATGGGGTCAGTTTTTGCCGGAATTTCACCGTTTGTGCGGTTAGACTGGGTGCCGGACATAGTGGTCATTCACCTTGGGGGGAATGATTTGTGTAGAAGACCATGCAGGGAATTAATAAAGGATATAAAATTCGATATGCTACGGTTATGGTGTTCGTTTCCGAGGGTTACGGTCGTGTGGTCCGATGTGGTTTTTCGTAAAGTTTGGAGGGAGCGCCGTCATTGAGCGGGTGAATAAAGCACAAATTAAGTTGAACAAGGCCGTCTCGAGGTTTATAGCAAGGAATGGGGCCGTGGTTGTGAGGCATATGGATTTGGAGTCGGGCGAATGAGGTTTTTGGAGGAGGGACGGGGTTAATCTGAACTCGGTTGACACGGATTTATGGTGCCTAGCCATCTAGGAAGGCATCGTTAATGGCCTTGAAGGTTTGAAGGGACACAAATGCTTGAGGGGTCAGACCATTTGTGTGTTTGGCGGGGGGAGAGCTCCTCGAAGTTGGTGGAAGCGGAAAATGGCGGACTGGTGGGGGGAGGGATCTCAAGAGGTCCTGGACTCCCCTCGGTGAATTCTGATGAACTGGATATTGTTAACACCGTGGAAGGGTTATTTTGGCGGCCCCCTATAAGGGGTTTTGGTTTTGGCCAGGCTGAGTGTTACCTATCCCCGAGCTGGTGTCTAGCGGCTGGGGGTAAGATTTAGCCTAAGGGCCAAAATGGTTTGTGTATGTGGACAATTATGGTTACAGGGTTTGGGCTTCGAGGACCTTCCCCTCCATGGGTTGGGAAATGTTTATAAATGTTTATATTGTTGTATAAATGTTAATAAATGGCTGCTGTGGCCAATTAATCCAATTTACGTCTTTTTCTCTTACTGGGATTGGGGGGGTAGTCAGAGATGCCTGGTCGGGACTGTCATTTAGTGTGCAAAGGTTCAATTGGGTATGATCTGTTGGAAGGAGCTCACATGACTCACGGATACTCTCAGTCAAGAAAGGCTGTACTGGGCCACAGGCCCTCAAGGGAGGCCAACATGACGAGGCGACGTGGGAATAGAGGGAGCTATAAAGGGGCATGGTAAAGAAGAGTAAATGAGGGGTTAACTTTGGTTGTTTAGGTAGAGGAGGGGTGTAAGGTGACATGTAGGGAGGAGGGGGAGCAGAATGGTTCTGGCCATATAAATAGGCGGTGACCATGTTGATGAGGCACCATTTTGGGTGCATACCGGCGCAATAGAAAACTTTCACCCTCCCCTTTTTTGTTAGACTGAAGCTGCCTTTGGGTCAAACTTAAGTATTGATGAGGGTTGTGGGTTACGAATATGGTGGGGTCGTTTATATCTGCTTAAGGTATGTTTTCTTTTTCAGTAAGATGGGCTGTCATAGCAGCGCGGGCGGGGGGGAGCTCCTCAAAGTTGGTGGAAGTGGAAAATGGTAGACTGGTGGGGGGAGGGATCTCAAGAGGGCCTGGACTCCCCTCGGTGAATTCTGGTGAACTGGATATTGTTAACACCGTGGAAGGGTTATTTTGGCGGCCCCCTTTAAAGGGATTTTGGCCGGGCTGAGCGTTAACTATCCCCGAGCTGGTGTCTAGTGGCTGGGGGTAAGATTTAGCCTGGGGGCCAAAATTGTTTGTGTATGTGGACAATTACAGTTACAGGGTTTGGGCTTCGAGGACATTCCCCTCCATGGGTTGGGAAATGTTTACAAATGTTTATATTGTTGTATAAATGTTAATAAATGGCTGCTGTGGCCAATTAATCCAATTTACGTCTATGTGTCTTACTGGGATTGGTGGAGTAGTCAGAGATGCCGGGTTGGGACTGTCATTTAGTGTACAAAAGTTCAATTGGGTATGATCTGTTGGAAGGAGCTTACATGACTCACGGATACTCTCAGTCAAGTGCCGTTTGCTGTTTTCTCGGAGAGCACACGGACTTATAGAGTTTCTTTGATCCATACACGCATACATTTTAAAAATGGATCTGTGTGTCCTTTTCTCATCTGTCTTATGGATCAGGCTCATACATTAAAGTCTATGGGGATCTGTTAAGCATGGATATATAACAGAAGACATACTTTTCCTTCAGTTTTCCATCCTTGTTTCATCAGTTTATCATTCATTTTATCCATCAAGAGTCACTGGATAAATAAATGTTCAGTTTATCTCTTTCATTTTTTTTAAAACAGATGAAAAAAAACGGATGAAATCCATATGCAAAATGGAGGCCTTAATGGATGCCACAAGAGTAAGACGGTCCATTTTACACCTATGTAAAAATGGAAATAGATGTGTGAATGTAGCCTTTTTCTGGGCTCAAGCAAAAATGTCTGATAGGGTATGTGCACGCATCATCTTTTTCAGGCAGAATTGAGACACAAAACCACCACTAAAATGAAGATAGTGCACAAAAACGTAAAAACAACATTACAAGTTCAGTCTTTTGTTACTTCTTTTAACCGCTCAAAAGTTCAAAAACCATGAAGTGATTAAAAGAAGTAACATACTCACTCTTCTTTCTTCTCATTTATTTTTCTACACAACTACAGCATAAAATACAGAGGAGCTGCTGCAAAAAAACATCAAAACTGCCAAAGACACTGCTTCAGGAAAAAGTGGCTTCACCTAGGAAAACTCATCGGCTCGGCCGGCAGAACCAAGGCGTTGTGTGTACATAACCTTGGGTGTCTTCATTTTAGGCTTTTCCCTGTCCAACCCAGAATGATAGTCATGTCTTTCAGAACATGTTTTGACTCTATACATCCATGAATATTTAAAATATTAAAAATATATAATCAGGAATCCACTAAATCCATTTCATAGAGCCACGTTTCCTGTGCTGGGTGTAAAATTCTTAATCACATGGTAGTAAATGGATACATGTAGAATGCCAAACAATTTACATAAAACACTGAAAACTTTTGACCTCGGACACATCATTTATGAGCGCTCACTTTACAAGGTGTCAATTATTTTACAAGTCACTCCACCATACCAGAGCCCTTACATGTAAGTTTTACTGTTTCCTTGCTCCTAATTTGACTCTGTTTTGTTCTGCATAGTATAATTGTAAAGACTGGGAATATTTCTCAACAGGCTGCCCAACCAACCTCGCTGAGATAGTTGGTTTATCTCTAAAGCCTAAAATGGTTCTCTTCAGACATGTAAAATAACATTATTAGTTGGAATTTGAATTCATTTTCTTAAAGCCTCCTTCAAAATTGTCCTCTTCCGGCTTTAACCATTGTTCGCTTTTGAGCTTTCCTTTTTTTACCTTTTATCTTTTTTGACAATTTCATTGTTCATTAATGTAGAGTCCGGTGATGGCTGTAAAACACAGCTTGTACCTGCCGTTCATGGAACTGGCTCAGTTCCTTAGCCTGCTCCACACAAGGACACCTGATATTCGCTGTATATGGGCGATAGAAGTTGGGAAGAGATCTACAGTAAGTGTAGCTGTTGCCAATTTTGCATTGTTTTCACTGTAGTTTAAATGGGTATTACCATCTCCAAGATCAAATCCCAATATGTAGTGCGTATAATAATAATATTCGCAAATACCTCCAATTAGAACTATAGTATAGTTCTTCTGATTCATTCTGTTACTTACCCTCATGTAGGGCATTGCAGTAGCTGGTTACATCCACTGATATGGTGACAATTGTTAGTTAGTTGTTAGTTTCCATAATGGATACCAAAGGTACTTCATTGCCCTGCACATGGAGTAAGCGACATAGCAAATCAGAAGAACAATGCTACACTTTAAATTTGAGGTATTTGCTACTATTATTATTATTATTATTACACTTACTACATATTGAGATAAGATCTTGGAGATGGAAATACCCCTTCTAGACCTCATTCAGACATCCGTAAGTCACGTATGGGTTCTGTCTGTGTTTTCCACAGAAAGAACATGCACCCTTTATAGTCTATGAGGCTGTTTACATGACCATAAGTGGTCCGCAAAAATCATGACGGCTAGAAATGAGTGACTTTGCCTCCGGGAGGGTCGAGTCGGGTTTCGGACCACCCGACTTTCATAAAAGTCGAGTCAAACGAAATCGGCCGACTATCGGCAAAAGTCTAAGGTCCGACTGAAACACGAAACCAAATGCAAGTCAATGGGGAAGCAAAGTCGGCAGGAAGTGGAGGACAGTAAACACACCTACAGTGCCCATTTCAATGCCAACGACATCAATTCTTATTACTTAAGCTTGTCAACCTTAATTTACTTTATAATAATAGTAGAGTTGAGCGATACTTTCCGATATCCAAAAGTATCGGAATCGGAATGGTATCGCCGATACCATTAAAATATCGGCGATACCCGATACCGATACCGGAAATCCAATGTAAGTCTATGGGAACAAAATATCGTAACTAAAAAAAAACCATTCTTTCCTTGTAAACACTAAATATAACACATAGAATACATATATATATATATATATATATATATATACATGTCATTGTGACATATATATATATATACATATATTTATAGTTTATACACTTCTACATAGTAAAATAGCCTCTGATTCAATTGCCGGGTAAAGCCGGCTTTTGTGAAAAGACAGAAGCACCCGACATGAACTGACACTTGGTTTACATAGAGTTAACCATGTCTTTTCATGTAGTTTGATATCTGATTTGCACAAACAATTACATGAGTGGCTGTGTGCAAAATTTCACACCTATAGGGGTTAATTAAAGGTGTAAATTCGTTGTAAAAAAAACGGACTTTTTTGCTACGAATTTACACCTTTAATTAACCCCTACAGGTGTGAAATTTTGCACACATACACTAATGTAATTGTTTGTGCAAATCAGATATCAAACTACATGAAAAGACATGGTTAACTCTATGTAAACCAAGTGTCATTTCATGTCGGGTTCTGCATTTTCACAAAAGCCGGCAATTGAATTAGCGGCTATTATACTATGTAGAAGTGTATGAACTATAAATATATATATATATATATATATATATATATATATGTCACAAATTCAATGACATGTATATATATATATATGAGGTGTAAAATTGCTGAAAAAAAATGCGTGGGCTCCTGCCCTATTTTCGCAACCAGACAGACAAAGCCAGTGAGTGGGGGCAGATAATAATAGCCCAGAGAGGGACCATTATTTTTGCCCCCCCCCCTGGCTACTAACATCTGCCCCCAGACACCCCAGAAAAGACAAATCTATAATTAGATTCGCCCTTTCTGGCACTTTGCCCGTCTATTCCCATTGCCCTGTAGCGGTGGCGAATGGGTTAATATGGGGTTAAAGCCACCTTGCTATTGAAAGGTGACCTTAAGCCAGGTTAATAATTGAGAGCTGTCAATTAGACAACTATCAATTATTAATCCTATTGCATGAAATAAAAATAAAACACACACACTTTAATTAAAAATCATTTTAATGAAATAAAGACACATGTTTTTGACCATCTTTTATTTTACTGCAAAAACCATTTCCTGTAATAAAAATAAAATAAAAAAGCAAAATTATTCTTACCTATCCCATGCACAGTCAGGTCCCACGGTGTAATCCTTCAGAAAGGGTTAATGTTTACTCCAGGGACCGCAGCTAATGCTGCAGCCTCACAGTAAACCCCCAAATGAATGAGTTCCTCTCCTGGCTGACAGGAGAGTAAAGGCTGGGTCTCACATAACGATACACCAGCGATCCCGACAACAATATGCACTTGTCAGGATCGCTGGTGTATCGCTACATGATCGCTGCTGAGCTGCCAAACAGGCAGCTCAGGCAGCGATCTGGGACAGCGACACTGCAGGTAACATCGCTTAAGGGCCCGTCTCACATAGCGATATCGCTACCGAGATCGCTGCTGAGTCACTAGTTTTGTGACGCAGCAGCGAGCTCACCAGCGATATCGCTGTGTGTGACATTCAGCGACGATCAGCCCCCCTGCCGGGTATCGCTGATCGTCGCTGAAATGTCAGGACCTTTTTTTGATCGCTGGTTTCCCGCTGACAGGCACGCATCGCTGCGTGTGACAGGCGGGAGACCAGCGATCCGCTGGTAACTAAGGTACACAGCGGGTTTCCAGGCGCGGGGCTGTGCCTAGAAACCCGCTGTGTACCTTGGATACCAGCGCCCTGATGCAGGGAGCTGGTATCCAAGGTACACAGCGGGTTTCCAGGCACCGCGCAGCGCTTGGAAACCCGCTGTGTACCTTGGATACCAGCTCCCTGCATCAGGGCGCTGGTATCCAAGGTACACTGCGGGTAACTAAGCGATGTTACCCGCAGTGTCGCTGTCCCAGATCGCTGCCTGAGCTGCCTGTTTGGCAGCTCAGCAGCGATCATGTAGCGATACACCAGCGATCCTGACAAGTGCATATCGTTGTCAGGATCGCTGGTGTATCGTTATGTGAGACCCAGCCTTTAGTTACCCGCAGTGTACATTGGATACCAGCGCCCTGATGCAGGGAGCTGGTAACCAAGGTACACAGCGGGTTTCCAAGCGCTGCGCGGTGCCTGGAAACCCGCTGTGTACCTTGGATACCAGCTCCCTGCATCAGGGCGCTGGTATCCAAGGTACACAGCGGGTTTCTAGGCACAGCCCCGCGCCTGGAAACCCGCTGTGTACCTTGGTTACCAGCGGATCGCTGGTCTCCCGCCTGTCACACGCAGCGATGCGTGCCTGTCAGCGGGAAACCAGCGATCAAAAAAAGGTCCTGACATTTCAGCGACAATCAGCGATACCCGGCAGGGGGGCTGATCGTCGCTGAATGTCACACACAGCGATATCGCTGGTGAGCTCGCTGCTGCGTCACAAAACTAGTGACTCAGCAGCGATCTTGGTAGCGATATCGCTATGTGAGACGGGCCCTTAAGTGGAAAGCTTAATTGATTGCTTTCCACTTTCACTTCAGGTCAGCCAGGGACACAATCAGTGACGTCAGAGGGAACTGATTAACAAAAATAGGGGTTCCCTTCGAAAAAAAAATGGCGTGGGGTCCCCCCTATTTTTGTTAACCAGCCAGATGAAGCAGACCGCTGAGGCCTGGATTTTCAGGCTGTTAAGGAGCCAAGATCCATGGACCTTGCCAGCCTGATAATACCAGGCCACAGCAGTCTGCATATCTTGGCTGATTAACAAAAATAGGGGATCCCCTCGAAAAAAATTGGCGTGGGGTCCCCCCTATTTTTGTTAACCAGCCAGATGAAGCAGACCGCTGAGGCCTGGATTTTCAGGCTGTTAAGGAGCCAAGATCCATGGACCTTGCCAGCCTGATAATACCAGGCCACAGCAGTCTGCATATCTTGGCTGATTAACAAAAATAGGGATCCCCTCGAAAAAAATTGGCGTGGGGTCCCCCTATTTTTGTTAACCAGCCAGATGAAGCAGACCGCTGAGGCCTGGTTTTTCAGGCTGGTAAGGATCCAATATCCATGGACCTTGCCAGCCTGATAATACCAGGCCACAGCAGTCTGCTTACCTTGGCTGGTTAACAAAAATAGGGGATCCCCTCGAAAAAAAAACGGCGTAGGGGGTCCCCCTATTTTTGTTAACCAGCCAGATGAAGCAGACCGCTGAGGCCTGGTTTTTCAGGCTGGTAAGGATCCAATATCCATGGACCTTGCCAGCCTGATAATACCAGGCCACAGCAGTCTGCATACCTTGGCTGATTAACAAAAATAGGGGATCCCCTCGAAAAAAATTGGCGTGGGGTCCCCCCTATTTTTGTTAACCAGCCAGATGAAGCAGACCGCTGAGGCCTGGTTTTTCAGGCTGGTAAGGATCCAATATCCATGGACCTTGCCAGCCTGATAATACCAGGCCACAGCAGTCTGCATATCTTGGCTGATTAACAAAAATAGGGGATCCCCTCGAAAAAAATTGGCGTGGGGTCCCCCCTATTTTTGTTAACCAGCCAGATGAAGCAGACCGCTGAGGCCTGGTTTTTCAGGCTGGTAAGGATCCAATATCCATGGACCTTGCCAGCCTGATAATACCAGGCCACAGCAGTCTGCTTAGCTTGGCTGGTTAACAAAAATAGGGGATCCCCACGAAAAAAAAAACGGCGTAGGGGTCCCCCTATTTTTGTTAACCAGCCAAGTAAAATGCAGACTGCTGCGGCCTGGTATTAAAAGACTGTCAAGGCCCATGGATTTTGGCCCTCAACAGCCTGATAATACCAGGCTACAGCAGTCCCACATTTGGCGCATCAAAAGATGTGCCAATTGTGGCACTTTACCTGGCTCTTCCCACTTGCCCTGTAGCGGTGGCAAGCGGGGTAATAAGGGTTAATGTCACCGTTGATTGCACGGTGACAATAAGCCCGGTTAATAATGGAGAGGTGTCAATAAGACACCGATCCATTATTAATCCCAAAGTTTTTAAATGTTTAAAAAAAGACACAGCAAGAAAAAAGTCTTTTAATGAAATAAAAGAGACAACACAGTTTTCATTTCTTTTATTACTTTCTCATTCCTGCGACGCCATCGATCTCCTGTAAAAAAATAAAAAAAACAAACCAACAGTATACCACCTGTCCGACGCAGTCCATAGTAACGAGTGTCCCACGACGATCCAGCTCTGCTACATCGGAATGCCAGGCAGAGCCTGACATCCCGACGCAGCACAGCTGATTACCTGCTTCCCCGGCGGTGACGTCATCGGACTGCTTTACGGCCGCGATTACCCAGCAGTCACTGCAGTTATCGCGAGAAACTGCATGTGACCGCCAGGGAGAAGATAATGGCGGCCATCAAGCAGTCCAGGATGTGACCACCGGAGATCTTCTGCCGGGTAAGTGCCGCTGACTCCTGAGAGACCCGACCGACGGACACTGACAGTGACAGTGACATTCCGATTCCGGTATCCGATATGACGAAAATATCGGTACTCGGAATCGGAATTCCGATACAGCCAATATCGCCGATACCCGATATTTGCAATATCGGAATGCTCAACCCTAAATAATAGTAACGCATTGAAAACTGGGGGTTATTTGGCTAAAGTTGTGGGGGGGGCAGGGCTGGCTCCAGGTTTTCGTGGCCCCGGGCCAAAGAGTGTCAGTGGGCCCCTTTAACACATACCACAATTCATGATGCTCCGATACGGCAGAGAAATATAGGTATAGTACAATGCCAAATACTTCACTTCTTACATTACATAAGTGATATCTATTTTAAATTCTACAATAGCTCAAAAACTGGACAGTATAGTCCTCCATACAGTATTATGGCCACCACATAGTGCACCATGCAGAATAATGAGCCCCATATATTGCTCCATACAGAATAATTGGTCCCATATAATGTTCCATACAGTATATGATGAGCTCCACATAATGATACAGTATATGATGGTTCCCATATAATGTGCCAGACAGTATAGGACGGTCCCCATAGAGTATAATGAGCCCCACATATTGCTCCATACAGTATAATGAGTCGCATATAAAGCTCCATACAGAATGAGCTCCATATAATGCTCCATACAGAATAGGCCCCATATGTGCTCCATATGATGCTCCATACCCTATATGATGCCCCATAAATAATGAACCCCATATGATGCTCCAGTATATAATGGGTCCCATGGATGATGCTCCAGTGTATGATGGGCCTATATAATGCTCCATATATAATGGGCCCAATATGATGCTCCAGTGTACAATGGGCCCCGTACATGATGCTCCAGTGTATGATGGGCCCATTTATAATGCTCCAGTGTATGATGGGCCCCATTTATAATGCTCCAGTGTATGATGGGCCTATATAATGCTCCATATATAATGGGCCCCATTTATAATGCTCCAGTGTATAATGGGCCCCATATATGATGCTCCAGTATATGATTATTATTATTATTATTTATTTATATAGCGCCATTAATTCCATGGTGCTGTACATGAGAAGGGGTTACATACAAAGTTATAGATATCGCTTACAGTAAACAAATTGACAAGGACAGACTGGTACAGAGGGGAGAGGACCCTGTCCTTGCGGACTTACATTCTACGGGTCTATCATGGGCCCAATTTATAATGCTCCAGTGTATGATGGGCCCCATGCATGATGCTCAAGTGTATGAAGGGCCTATATAATGCTCCATATATAATAGCCCCATTTATAATGCTCCAGTGTATAATGGGCCCCGTATATGATGCTCCAGTATATTATGGGCCCCATTTATAATGCTCCAGTGTATGATGGGCCCCATGCATGATGCTCCAGTGTATGATGGGCCCCATTTATAATGCTCCAGTGTATGATGGGCCCCATGCATGATGATCCAGTGTATGATGGGCCTATATAATGCTCCATATATAATGGGCCCCATTTATAATGCTCTAGTGTATAATGGTCCCCGTATATGATGCTCCAGTGTATGAAGAGCCCCATTTATAATGCTCCAGTGTATGATGGGCCCCATGGATGATGCTTCAGTGTATGATGGGCCTATATAATGCTCCATATATAATGGGCCCCATATGATGCTCCAGTATATGATGGGCCCCATGGATGATGCTCCAGTGTATGATGGGCCTATATAATGCTCCATATATAATGGGCCCCATTTAAAATGCTCCAGCATATAATGGGCCCTATCTATGATGCTCAAGTGTATGATGGGCACCATATATAATTCTCCAGTGTATAATGCTCCCCATATATTGCTCCAAACATTAAAAAAAAATGAAATACCTCTCATCGCTGTGCACTGCTCTACTCTGGACTCCTCAGCATCGCCATCTTCAAGCTCTCCGCACTTGGACTGTTCAGGCAGAGGGCGTACAGACGTGACGTCATCGCGCTCTCTGACCTGAATGTCACTGTCAGGAAACACGGAAGAAGTCACAGCGGTGGAGCAGGGAAAGGTAAGTATTGCAAGTGCTGGGGCCCTGAGCAAGCAGGGGGGCCCACTCATGGGCGACGGCACTGGCACAGGGCCCCTCATAGTACGCCGGTGTCTCTGACGGCGATGGGCCCCCCCACCATCAGAGACACCGGCGTACTATGAGGGGCCCTTTGCCAGTGCCGTCGCCCACGAGTGGACCCCCCCCCTGCTCAGGGCACCGGCACTTGCCCAGGTGCGCCAGGTGCTGACGCCGGCCCTGGGGGGGTTCAGCCCAGTTAGCGAGGTGGAAAAACTGACATATGTTGAGGTGTAGGCTGGACATTCAGCAGCTGCAAATAGAGGAATTGGAGAAGTCGGAGGAAGAGGAGGACAAAGCGAGCCATTTTGCTGGCAACCTATGTGTCATCAGGGGAAGGTGGTACAAAATCCTGTGAAACCCAGGCATGGTTCATTTTAATGAAGGTGAGATCACCAACATTTTGGGTCTACAGCCGGGTCCTTCTTTCTGTCAGGATTGATCCAGCAGCACTGAAGACTCTTTCTGATAGCACACTACCAGCAGGGCAAGCCAGCTCGTGTAAGGTATATTGGGCCAGGTGTCCAGTTTACAGGCCCAGTAGTCAAAGGGGAATGAACTGTGAGGGAGAACATCAATAGGGGAGGAGAGGTAATTTTGAACCATAGTTGACAACTGCTGTCTCCTGTCTGTTGCAATCAATTCAGTATTACCAGTCGTGTGAGCGGTACTCGAGAAATCAGTCAACAACATGGTCATGAAACCCCTGTCTCCAACACCACTTTGGCTGTGTGCACCACGAACACCTCTTCCATTTGGCCCAGTACAGCTCGTGGTAGAACCTGCACCGCTGCTGTGTGCTGGGAATGCCTCTAACAAACGGTTTACCAGAGTTGCTTGTTTGTTCGCCAATATTAGCTCTAGGTTCTCCTGTGGCATGATGTTCTGTAATTTGCATTTACAGCGTGGATCGAGCATGCTGGCCAACCAGTAGTCGTCATCCTTCATAATTTTGGCAATGCGGGGGTCCCTTTTTAGGATCCGCAAGACATAATCACACATGTGGGCCAATGTTCCAGGTGTCAATGATGCACTGCCAGTGGTGGGTGGAGGAGCACTTTCTGCCAAATCCACATCCCTCCAGTCACGCACAAACCCTGTACCTGACATTGGCAAGCCAACATTTTCTCTTGCCCCCTGAGAAGCATCCTCCTGCCCAAAATATTCATCCCCCTCCTCCTCCTCCTCCTCTTCCTCTTCTTCCTCCACCTCGTCCAGGACAGTTCCCTGTGCAGACAATGGCTGACTGTCATCAAGGCTTCCCTTCTCCTCCTCCACTTCCTCCTCCGCTGCAGACGCCTGATCCTTAATGTGCGTCAACATTTGCATGAGCAGACGCATAAGTGGGATGCTCATGCTTATGATGGCGTCGTCTGCGCTTACCAGCCGTGTGCATTCCTCAAAACACTGAATGACTTTACAGAGGTCTTTCAGTTTTGACCACTGCACACCCGACAACTCCATGTCTGCCCTCAAACTGCCTGCCTGTGTATCCTAACACAAATGCATTATAGCCTGCCTCTGTTCGCACAGTCTCTCCACCATGTGCATGGTGGAGTTCCACCTTGTTGCAACGTCTATGATTAGGCGGTGCTTGGAGAGGTGAAGCGATCGCTGCAGCCTCTGTATATGACTGGAGTCTACGGGCAAGCGATGGATGTGCGAGCACAGTCTTCGCACCTTATGGAGTAGGGCTGTTAACTCCAGATAATTATTTAGGAAGCACTGCACCACCAGGTTCAAGGTGTGAGCCAGTCAAGGTATGTGTCTGAGTTTTGCCAGGGCTATGGCCGCCACAAAATTACGGCCGTTATCACTGACTACCTTGCCTCGCTCAAGATGTAGACTGCCCAGCCATGACTTAGTTTCTCGCTGCAAATAGTCAGTCAGTACCTGTGTCTCTTGTCGCCCAAAGACATCATCTTTAAAACAGCCTGCTGACGCTTACCACTAGCTGTTCGATAGTGGGACACCTCGTGTGCAACACTGGCAGCTGCGGATGGAGTGCTCGTGCGACTGCGCTCTTTCGATGAGCTTTCGCTTCTGGAGGAGGAGGAGGGTCGAACGCCTACAGCCAACTGTTGCCTATACAGTAGGCTAGGCAGCACTGTCCCACCGCCGCTGTCCCCTGTGGACCATGCATCCACCACATTAACCCAGTTCGCAGTGATGGACATGTAAGGGCCCTGGCCAAGCCTACTGGCCCATGCATCTGTTGTGAGGTGCACCTTTCCACTCACTGATTGTTTGAGTGCATGGACAATGCTGTCTTTCACATCTTGGGGGAGGGCAGGGATGACTTTTCTAGAAAAGAAGTGCCGACTGGGTAGGTCATAACATGGGACAGCGTAGGCCATGAGCTCTCAGAATGCTGTGCTTTCAACCAAACAGAAGGGCATCATCTCTAATGAGATCAGTTTGGCAATGTAGGCGTTCAAAGCAAGTGTACGCGGATGAGAGGATTAGTACTTTCTTGTCATACTCAGAGTGTCTGCTAGGGTGAGCTGGACCTGAGAGCTGCATATGGGGGAACTAGCAGTAGACATGACGAACTGAGAGGGGGTTGGTGATGGTGATAGTGGTGGTGGTGGTGGTGGTGGTGATGGCCTAGATTAAGTCTTTCGTTGCCAAAAACATTGTGATTCCCTGACTGCTTTGGCCTTCTAACGACACCTCAACATTTCTTGCTGGTGGCTTGCTAACCGGTGGGCTTACAGTGGGGGAAGCGATGTAGCGTTGCTGGCTACCTTCAGTTGGAATAGGTGCACATGTGCTACCCGAGGTTTTGAAGTCCGTACACGTTTTTTTCAAGTGCATGGTGTTTAAATGTCTAAGCATGCAACTGGTATTCAAATTTCTGAGATTTTTCCCTCGGCTAAAAGTCCTTCCACACTTCTTACAGATAACCTTTGCCTCATCAATAGGATTTTGGTCAAGAAAGTGCCACACTGCACTCTTCCTACTATGGGATAAATTTTCAGGGCTTGCACGCTGTGCTAATTTGACCGTCTGGCCAAGCTGTCCGGCAACTCTTTTTGTTTTTTTTAACACGTTTTTGGACTGCTATGGGCCTGCCGGATAACCGCTGCTCCGATGTCGATGCCTGCTGTGGATCCTTCTCCTCTTCTAAGCTATTGCCAGCGGCACCCTCTTCCCCCAATGGATGCCAATCCGGGTCAACAGTTTGGTCATCTATCACATCCTCTTCAATTTCATCTGCACCATCCTCTGTGTCACCGTGTAAGGTGGTATAGTATGCGGGAAGGGGCACCTGAGTTTCATCAGGGTCAGATTCTGGCACAGTAGACTGCGAGGGCAATGTAGTGCTCTGGGTGAATGTACCAGCAGAATCATATAGCAGTGGCTGTGCATCAGTGCACTCCATGTCAGATTCATCTTGGACTGGGGAATTCAGGATTTGACTTGATAACCCAGGCATGGTATGTGAAAAGAGCTCCATGGAGTAATCTGAAGTGTGGCCTGCCGCATCCTTCACTTTTGGTGGGGGTGAAGGACACAAGGAAAGGTGTTTCCTTCTTACTAGGAGCCTGCACTGATGACTCAGTGCTTGCATTTTTTGAAACAGAAGAGGAGGCGATAGAGCTGGAGGCTGTTTTGGCAATGTAAGCCAAAACCTGTTCCTGATGCTCCAGCTTTAAAAGCAGTTTACCTACTCCCAGAAAAGGGAGCCTTCCAGGCCTTCTGGAGCGAGACGATGATGCAGGCTCAACACCTCCTGCCTCAGGTGCTATTGTACTTTTGGCACTACCAGCAGATCACCACTACAACCATCAGTACCAGCTGGCCCCCCACGCCCACATCCGCGGCCTCTTCCACCATACTTCCTCATGTTTGGGAAAATATACCAGAAATACCAGCAGATATATGTTATTGTATCAGAAGCGTACAGCTGTATACGGTGAAGGGGAAAATTGTAAATCTCCGTATATATTTCCGGAGTCACACACATACGCTCTCAGGCTCAGTATGGATTAGACCAGAATATAAAAAGCAGAAAAAGGGTACTGTATCAGAAGATACCAGGTGTATATAATATAGGGGAAAATTTGTAAATCTCCGTATATATTTCCAGAGTCACACACAGACGCTCTCAGGCTCAGTATGGATTAGACCAGAATATAAAAAGCAGAAAAAGGGTACTGTATCAGAAGATAACAGGTGTATATAGTATAGCGGAAAATTGTAAATCTCCATAAATATTTCCTGAGTCACACAAAGACGCTCTCAGGCTCAGTATGGATTAGACCAGAATAAAAAGCAGAAAAAGGGTACTGTATCAGAAGATACCAAGTGTATATAGTACAGGGGAAAATTGTAAATCTCCGTATATATTTCAGGAGTCATACACAGACGCTCTCAGGCTCAGTATGGATTAGACCAGAATATAAAAAGCAGAAAAAGGGTACTGTATCAGAAGATAACAGGTGTATATAGTATAGCGGAAAATTGTAAATCTCCGTATATATTTCCTGAGTCTCACAAAGACGCTCTCAGGCTCAGTATGGATTAGACCAGAATTTAAAAAGCAGAAAAAGGGTACTGTATCAGAAGATACCAGGTGTATATAGCATAGGGGAAAATTGTAAATCTCCGTATATATTTCAGTAGTCACACACAGACGCTCTCAGGCTCAGTATGGATTAGACCCGAATATAAAAATCAGAAAAAGGGTACTGTATCAGAAAATACCAGGTGTGTACAGTGTAGGGGTAATTGTAAATCTCCGTATATATTTCCTGAGTCACACACAGACGCTGTCATGCTCAGTATGGATTAGACCAGAATATAAAAAGCAGAAAAAAGGTACTGTAACAGAAGATACCAGGTGTATATTGTATAGGGGAAAATTGTAAATCTCTGTATATTTTTCAGGAGTCACACACAGACGCTCTCATGCTCAGTATGGATTAGACCAGAATATAAAAGCAGAAAAAGGGTACTGTATCAGAAGATACCAGGTGTATATAGTATAGGGGAAAATTGTAAATCTCAGTATATACCGTATATACTCGTGTATAAGCCGAGATTTTCAGCACCTTTTTTCGTGCTGAAAATGCCCCCTCGGCTTATACAGGAGTCATAGGGCAGAAACCAGCGGGGGAGGGGATGCCGCGGCAGGAGCCGGTGGCTGGGATCATACTCACCCCTCCCCGTGCCATCGCTGAGGGTCCCTGCAATCCTGCGTTCTCCCCGGCTTCCTGCAGCTCTCCAGCACTGAGCGGTGATGTAATACCCGCTCATTAAGGTCATGTAATATGGACGCGATGCCACTCCCATGGGCGTGGCCTCCATATTCATGGCCTTAATGAGCGGTATTACATCACCGCTCAGCGCTGGAGAGCTGCAGGAAGCCGGGGAGAACGCAGGATTGCAGGGACGCTCAGCGATGGCACGGGGAGGGTGAGTATGATGGAGGAGAGGACAAGGAGCACGGAGCTAGACGGGGGATAGAACGGTGGACGGGTGAAGCATGGAGGAGGACAGGGGGGTGAACGGAGGACGGGGGAAGCATGGAGGAGGACGGGGGAAGCATGGAGCAGGACGGGGGGAGGACGGGGGAAGCATGGGGGAGGACAATGAGCACGGAGCAGGACGGGGGGAGGATGGAGGGCACAGAGGAGCACGGAGCAGGACAGGGGGAGAGGATGGAGGGCACAGAGGAGCACGGAGCAGGACGGGGGGCACAGGAGGATGGAGAAGAAATGAGGGAGCACAGCGGAGGACGGAGCAGGAGGGGGGGAGTACAGAGGAGAATGGGGGAGCACAGAGCTGGATGGGGGAGCAAGGAGCAGGACGGGGGCAGCACAGAGCAGGAGGGCAGTTTATACACCCGGCTTATACACGAGTCAATAAGTTTTCCCAGTTTTTTGTGGCAAAATTAGGGGGTCGGCTTATACACGGGTCGGCTTATACACAAGTATATACGGTATTTCAGGAGTCACACACAGACGCTCTCAGGCTCAGTATGGATTAGACCAGAATATAAAAAGCAAAAAAAGGGTACTGTATCAGAAGATACCACATGTATATAGTATAGGGGAAAATTACAACTCTCCGTATATATTTCCTGAGTCACACACAGACGCTCTCAGGCTCAGTATGGATTAGACCAGAATATAAAAAGCAGAAAAAGGGTACTGTAACAGAAGATACCAGGTGTATATTGTATAGGGGAAAATTGTAAATCTCTGTATATTTTTCAGGAGTCACACACAGACGCTCTCATGCTCAGTATGGATTAGACCAGAATATATGTCAGGAGTCGAACCCAGTACCTCTTGTCCACTGGCCAGCAGCTCTACCATCTGAGCTATTCTGCTGGCTGCAAAGTTCCTTGCTGAACCCAGATACCATTGACTGTTCTTCCTGATTGGCTACACCTAGTGCTCTCTTGATTGGGCCTCTGATTGCCAATTACACACCCTATATAAACCTGGCCCTGTGGGTGTGTCATTGCGAGATTATTGTGCTTCCAGCCTTTAGTCAAGCTCTTTCTCCTGCTGTTACAAACACTGCTCTCCTGTGTACCGACCTCCTGCTGCCACCTGACTACGTTATCTGCCTGCTCCTCTGCTACCGAACTGCCTTTCCTGTGTACCGACCTCCGGCTGCCACCTGACTACGTTATTTGCCTGCTTCCCTGCTACAAACACTGCTTTCCTGTGTACCGACCTCGGCCTGCCTTCTGACTACGCTACCTGCCTCTGCTTTCCCTAGTGTTTGCAGTAACATCGGCTCCAACCCAGACGGGATCCTGACAATATAAAAGCAGAAAAAGGGTACTGTATCAGAAGATACCAGGTGTATATAGTATAGGGGAAAATTGTAAATCTCCGTATATATTTCCTGAGTCACACACAGACGCTCTCAGGCTCAGTATGGATTAGACCAGAATATAAAAAGCAGAAAAAGTGTACTGTATCAGAAGATACCAGGTGTATACAGTGTAGGGGTAATTGTAAATCTCCGTATATATTTTAGGAGTCACACACAGATGCTCTCAGGATCAGTATGCATTAGACCAGAATATAAAAAGCAGAAAAAGGGTACTGTATCAGAAGTTCCCAGGTGTATATAATATAGGGGAAAATTGTAAATCTCCGTATATATTTTAGGAGTCACACACAGATGCTCTCAGGCTCAGTATGGATTAGACCAGAATATAAAAAGCAGAAAAACGGTACTGTATGAGAAGTGTACAGCTGTATACAGTGTAGGGGTAATTGTAAATCTCTGTATATATTTCCAGTGTCACACACAGACGCTCTCAGGCTCAGTATGGATTAGACCAGAATATAAAAAGCAGAAAAAGGGTACTGTATAAGAAGCGTATAGCTGTATACAGTGTAGGGGTAATTGTAAATCTCCGTATATATTTCAGGAGTCACACACACACGCTCTCTCAGTATGGATTTGACCATAATACAAAAGGCAGAAAAAGGTACTGTATCAGAAGATACCAGGTGTATATAGTGTAGGGGAAAATTTCAATCTCCGTATATATTTCCGGAGTCACACACAGATAGTCAGCATGTATTTGTCCGTGATACCAACTGGTACACGGTAGTGTGTGAGGAGAGTACAGCTCTATACGGTGTGGGAAAAATTGAACGCACGATAACTGCAAAAAAAAAGAATAAAAGTATTAGTGGTGTGTAAAAAGCAGTCTGCACAGCAGTGTACACACAGCAATACAGCTAGCAGGCAGCCTATTAACCAGTGCTGCTGCACACAATAAAATCCTCCCCTGTCACTGCACACTAATTGTACAGCACAATTGCTATTAGCACAAGTACATAAGAACTTCTCTTTCCAGCCCTAACGCTCTCCCTACTGACAAACAGCGTCAGCAACCTCTCCCTACTGTTCAGATCGGCAGAAGTAAAATGACGGTCGGCAGTCAGGGCTTTTATATACACTATGACGCCCCCCAAAGCAAGCCAATCACTGCAATGCCCTTCTCTAAGATGGTGGTGGACGCTGCCCATGTCATCTCATTGCCCACAGTGTACGTACTTGCTCATTGGCTGAAAAAAGGCACCTGCAAGGATTATGGGAAAACCGACATTGGTGCTCTGGTCGACGACTTCACGCTATGGTCAGGTTTCGCTCGGCGAAACCCGACTTTGGCGACAGTCAGCGACTTATGAATCTGAGCGACCTGTTTCGCTCATCTCTAATGGAGGCATGTCCATATCAAAATTATCCATAAAAATCTATGGGTGATAATCAAGGACAGTAAACTGAAGGCATTGGTGTGCCATCCGTGTGCTGTCTGTGATTAACATTATACTGTATAGGAGAAAATTGACAGTTTAATTTTTCATCAGTGTAAATAACTAATGAATTTCTGATGGAAAAACTAATGGTCAGACCAAACACTGATGAAAATTGCATCTAAAACACAATGGACAAACAACGGTCCGTGTTTTTACATCCGATGAAAATCATGGATTTACATCACACTTTTTCTTAGTTCTTGGTTTCAAATTTTTCGCCCTTTCATTTTAGTCTTGAGTGTTGACTTGTGTCTGAATGAATATAAAGACAAGACAAACTACTTTCCCACAATTAGTATTTGGTGAGTTTTTCACACCGCAAATTTTCATGTACAAAAAAACACAGTGTCTTACAGCTCTATTAAAGTGTTCTGGGATTTATATATCTCATATCTCTCATGCCCACTGTGTTATTTTTTATATTGAGGAAACTGACCTGTGGTTTCATTTTGAGTCCCAGAAATTTGCAGATTTTCCCCATGGACTTGAAAGAGATGTTCAAAAACCAGTAAAAAATGTACATGCAATTTTATTATGTTTCCAACCTTATGTAATTTGCACATGACTTTCACTATCAAAGCTAGTTTACTGAGCAAACAGGAAGATTTCCAAACAAAGCAGATTAATTTTAAAAAAACCTTTTAAACAAAAAGGAACAATACAATAGTATTTAAAAGAAAAACATTCATACAAGCTTTTGACTCATAAAATATAAGAATGTAAATAGTAAGGGGAACAACAAGAGGAAGAGAGAGTGGAAGGAGAAGAAAGGTGCCTGTGAGGGAGTTAAATGCCGCATAATAGGTAAGGAGAATCAGAGTCTGGAGAGACTTGTGAAAGTGAAGGTGGTGTGGCAAATGGAGTTTGGCTACTATATTCAGCCCAAAGGTGACCAGTTTCTCTAATTTGTCACATTATCAGATAATATAGCTGAGGGTTTCTCATTAATTATTTACCAAGAGCTCCGTCTTTTTACTTCCGAGAGGTCTATCCATGGTATGTTTCAAGCTGAGACAATAGCTTGTTTAGGAGCAAGAAAAAAAAGGAAATAAGAGTTTGGTAATTATTATTGTATAAAGCCCCCAGGGTTTTTCTTTAGATTATGGCCTGTAACTGACGGAATGAGGAAATACACTCTAATCCAAAGTCTACAGGCTTTAGGACAAAGCCACCATATACTGTATGGTGCAAATCACCTGTAGATCGACATCCTCTACAACATTGGGGGAATAGTTAGGAACAGCTTTGGCTACTCTGGCTGCAGTCAAATATCATCTCATCATGACTTTGCAATTAGTTTCAAGCATCAAAGTATTGAGTAAGCCACTTATGGTAGAGAACTAAATTTTGGTTCAGTATTCATCAGATAGTGGAAGCAATATCGGCTTCCCAACGAGAGGTATAGGTGATTTGATGTCTGTGGGTGGTGTGGTTTACATGGGTATAGAGAAATTAGATAGTGACCAGCATGTGAAGGTTTTATAAGACATCTCTGTTCAAATGGGGTGAACAATATGATAGGGTTTCACTTCTTAGGCCGGGATCACACTTTCGAGTGCAATGCGAGAAACTCACGTGAGTCTATTCTCGCTTCAATACCCAGCACTGCTACCAGCACTCGGACAGGAGTGTGTGGCTGCATGTATTTCTATGCAGCTGAACGCTCCGGACCGAGTGCCGACTGCAGTGCCAGGTATTGAGGTGAGAGACTCGTGCAAGTTTCTCGCATTATACTTGGAAGTGTGACCCCAGCCTTAGAAGGGAAGTAGTGAAGTGCTTAAGTTGAAGATATCTAAATATGTCTTTGGAAGTAAGACAATTTTTTTGTGCACCCATAGATTTGAATCGGTGAGTCTCATCTGACTTACGGAAGAAATTAGTGCATGTTGCAATCTATTCACACACAGATTCAGTTAGTGACAAAAATTGTTCATGTGCACTACACTATTAAATAGCTTTGGTCCTAAGTGCTGTCTGTGTGCTGATCGGACCAATAATAGGATCATGTGAACTTGGCCGATGGGTAAGAGTTCACCCACTGTGACAGACCATGATGTTTTTAGTTAGGATAAGAAAACAGATATAACAGTTTATTTTGTTCTCAATTTTTTTTTCTATGGCTCTAGAATGATTTAAGTTAGGTACAGTTGAACCATGGAGGCAGTGACAGTAATGAAAATCCAAAATGCATCTGTGTAGCCCAGCTATGCAGGCACACATAATATCCAGGAGAGTGCACAGGAAGGTAATCGCAAAAGCTTGATATCTATGCACTTCACTCACACTTTTAGACACACCCATCAGGGGTACAAGAGGAAGTGACACTTAGCAATCAGAGTTCAGTCAGTTTCCTGTCTTCGGACAGTGCAGTTCAGTCCAGTGGAGTCTGGACTTGGAGAGAGAGAAGGGAGGACTGAATCCTCGCAGAGCTAACGTAGCTCACCTGACAAGCAAGTGGAGGCTAGTACGGGTGAAGTGGATCATCCTAGCCTAGTCAGAGCTACCCTTAATCAGTACCTCAACAGAAGCTGGAGGGAGGAGGATACTGAGAGCTGCTCGGCGAGCTCTAGAAGAAAGCTGACATTACCATCGAAGTTACAATTGCTTGTGCTAAGAGCGAGAGCAGGGCGAAGGGCACAGTGGAGAAGATAGAGAAGTGCTTTAGGTATTGGATTGCCTGCACTAAATTGCCGGACACCGGAGTCCGAGGCGTTGCTACAGTTTCAAGCTTAGTAACAAGATTACCGGAGGCATCTGGACTACAGGTCGCAGAGAGCAGCCCTAAGTGTCAATACGTAACCGGAGACAGGGAAAACAGGAGTCTAGCCTGATCAGCAAATATAGACTTAGTTTTCACCACTTAGAAGTTTTCCACCACAATGTTGGCCGGGCAGTACAGCTATTGAGAAAGCTGGAGATTCAGAGTTAACTTTGCTTCAGGCAAGTTGGACTCACCTATATGGAAGTAAAGGAGGCCTCTAACCTGCTCAGCGGTTACCCGAATGTGCATTCTCCACCCCGACCAGTTCCCCGGGATCTGCTTGAACCATCTACCAGTAAAAGGTATGGAAAGAAGCTGCATTGTGTGTGACTGAATTATTACTACACCCTGCATCATCACCATAGACTTCCAGGGACCCGTCTCACCTGTGGGAGACTACCACCAAGCTGCCCCATAACATCCCCTGTGAAAGTCCTTATAGCAGCGCTGGTACAATTACCAGAAACCACAGGTGGCGTCACGAACTATCCTAATAATCCCCTGTAAATATCCCCCATTGTATGAGCGCCCAGGGCCACGGACCGAGTCCCGCTGCCAGTGACAAACCCCATAGACTTTCATGGGCTCGGTGCCGAGTACCCCATAGCCTTGGTATCCACAATTGTGGTGCGTGTCGGAACAATTTGGCTTCACGAACAGGATGCGAAACTTGCAATTGTGAGTCCTGTGTGCCTATATTGAACTGTTTGGTGAAAAAGACTGTTTGCTGTTTTGGCGCCATATTCCGCCATTTTTACCGCCATGTTCGCGCCCTGAGGCGCTGGTGAAGAAGGTGGGCGTGCATTCGTGGGCGTGTACCCCCCTGTGGCGCTAAAGTTATGGCCGCCCTCTCCAAGGCCTACTACAATGTGCGATCCAGCCCCACTGCTAAAGAAATACGCCTCCTCTTCATCCTCTATGCGAAGAGGAGGAGACGCAAATCCCGCATCCACGGAAAGGACCAGAATGTTCCTGTTGGATACCACACTCTTGCCTGGGACGAGATGGTGGAAGGACAGGAGGATCTGAGCCGAGGACCGGATGATTTCCTACCTGTGCCGGAGCTGTCGCCAGATAGGGACACCGACCCCGCCATGATGGAGCTGCGGAGGGAGAATGAGGAGCTAAAAAGGAAGCTCCAGAGTCGTGCTGATCAAAAGGAGACGGAGAGACGCTGGCGTACCCAAACACAGCGGCTGCTGTGGGACGCAATGTTCTCTCCTACAAGCCAAGGGCCGTCTCCTGAATTCCTGAAATCGCTGCTGGAGAAGGCTGAGGGACGACCGGAGGTTACCGCCGAAAGTGCCGTACCTGATTCCACGTCGGTGGAGGCGAAGGAGGCTGAGGAGGACCTGCCCGTTCCGGAGTGCCAGCCCGGCCAGGAGGCCGCAGCGGATTACCGTTCCCCGGCGGGGACACCGGAGGGTTCCTGTCCATCGTTGCCGGAAGTCGACTGGGACGAGATGGAGCGTATTGATGACGTCACCTATGCGGTCCAGTGGGAAAGAGAGATGCAGTGTCGTGAAGAGGAGCAGCGACGCCGGCAGGAGGAAGAGCGGGAGGTGCAGCGGAACCGACAGCGGCAGTACGAGCAGTTAGTCGCTGATAAGGAAACCGTCCGCCGGGATAAAGGTACCTTAAGGGAACCGCGGCGGCAGGGGTGCGTGGTAGAATTCCAGCTCCGCAAGGGCTGGGGTTTCATCTGGGAACCGGGACTCTATCCTGGGGTATTTGTGAGCCGCCGGGACGTAGAGTCCCACCTGCCCATCGGCCATCCGGGAAGGGACCTAGCTAATGGGGACATAGTGAGCTATACGCGGCACTGGGGTCTGAAGGGATGGTATGCCCTAAATGTCGCAATCGTCAGTGACCCCGTCCTCGACGCCGGTAACGTCAACACTACCGCAGCGTCCCCGTCTCGAGCTCCCACAGCACCAGGTCGTGCTCCAGCATCGCCCCCTGCAGGCCCATCGCAATCTAAGTTGCAAAAGGCATCGCCTCCTGCATACACCTCTGCAGCCAAGCCTCCCTCTGCATCGCAAATTGCGGTTACAGCTGAATCGCCCCCTGCTACGCAAACAGCGACGCAATCGGCGTCCCACAAGGAGGAAGCACCCGGCGTGCCCCTAGCGGTTCGCACAAGGACTGTAGCGACCCAGACATTGATAGCAGGTCACGACCTGTTTGTAATGCGCTCTAAAGAGCATCACGTGGTTCCAGCCCCCGGGGTGGAAGATGTAATTGAAAGTATTAAAAAGTGAAGACCGGTAGGACCCAGACAGGGGTTTACCGCATACAAGAATGTATAAAGTTTGAAGAAAGTTTGCAGAATTGCAATAAAAAGTATGTAATGTTTACATATCCTGCATAAAGTAGAATACCCGGCTGGGTTCAAGATTATACTAGGTTATACGAGTTTAATGGTTATTTAAAAAGTGAAAATGTGTGATGAAGATGTTGCACTTTATGGTCTTTCATTAATATGTGAAAAATGTTTACATAGTTTATACAAATTTTGCACAGCATGACTACTTGAAATGTATATTGTGTCTTTTGTCATAAATGGACTGCGAGGCTGTGGACTGAGCCAGCCCAAGTACTTTCTTGTAAATAGTTGCGCTACGGTGCTTTATCTTGGTTTGACACGAAACCATTACTATCAACCTCTGAAGAAAAACCCGTATGGTGGGCCTAGAGTGAGGTCTGCAGTCAGAAGTCCTGCAGCCCACCCAGGACCCACGTGGGAGGTTTTTGGTGCGGGTCCTCCACAAGTATCTTGTATTTATGAACATGTTTGATATTTTGATACTTTTGATACTTTTGTATTCTTCATTGTACAAATTGTAACGTTCAAGAAGTCGTACCTCCCGGATGGGAAGAGTTAATATGTTATTGTTAATGCAAAACAAAATGTTCTTTTTGTCTTTTACAGCCCGGGAGTGCTGTGTTTTACCAAGGGGGGATGTGTAGCCCAGCTATGCAGGCACACATAATATCCAGGAGAGTGCACAGGAAGGTAATCGCAAAAGCTTGATATCTATGCACTTCACTCACACTTTTAGACACACCCATCAGGGGTACAAGAGGAAGTGACACTTAGCAATCAGAGTTCAGTCAGTTTCCTGTCTTCGGACAGTGCAGTTCAGTCCAGTGGAGTCTGGACTTGGAGAGAGAGAAGGGAGGACTGAATCCTCGCAGAGCTAACGTAGCTCACCTGACAAGCAAGTGGAGGCTAGTACGGGTGAAGTGGATCATCCTAGCCTAGTCAGAGCTACCCTTAATCAGTACCTCAACAGAAGCTGGAGGGAGGAGGATACTGAGAGCTGCTCGGCGAGCTCTAGAAGAAAGCTGACATTACCATCGAAGTTACAATTGCTTGTGCTAAGAGCGAGAGCAGGGCGAAGGGCACAGTGGAGAAGATAGAGAAGTGCTTTAGGTATTGGATTGCCTGCACTAAATTGCCGGACACCGGAGTCCGAGGCGTTGCTACAGTTTCAAGCTTAGTAACAAGATTACCGGAGGCATCTGGACTACAGGTCGCAGAGAGCAGCCCTAAGTGTCAATACGTAACCGGAGACAGGGAAAACAGGAGTCTAGCCTGATCAGCAAATATAGACTTAGTTTTCACCACTTAGAAGTTTTCCACCACAATGTTGGCCGGGCAGTACAGCTATTGAGAAAGCTGGAGATTCAGAGTTAACTTCGCTTCAGGCAAGTTGGACTCACCTATATGGAAGTAAAGGAGGCCTCTAACCTGCTCAGCGGTTACCCGAATGTGCATTCTCCACCCCGACCAGCTCCCCGGGATCTGCTTGAACCATCTACCAGTAAAAGGTATGGAAAGAAGCTGCATTGTGTGTGACTGAATTATTACTACACCCTGCATCATCACCATAGACTTCCAGGGACCCGTCTCACCTGTGGGAGACTACCACCAAGCTGCCCCATAACATCCCCTGTGAAAGTCCTTATAGCAGCGCTGGTACAATTACCAGAAACCACAGGTGGCGTCACAAACTATCCTAATAATCCCCTGTAAATATCCCCCATTGTATGAGCGCCCAGGGCCACGGACCGAGTCCCGCTGCCAGTGACAAACCCCATAGACTTTCATGGGCTCGGTGCCGAGTACCCCATTGCCCTGGTACTAAGTGCGACTCAGATCAGTATCAAAGCCATATAAAAGCTGCCTCACAGTTCTTGTTAGGGTATGTTTACATGTAGCTTTTTTTTCATTTGTATTTTGGAATGGATCCTGCACCAAAATCTATATCACAAACTTTAATCTTCCTATTGATTTAGAAAGGAACCTGACAGTGGATACATGTTGCCCGATCCACGGTCAACATGTATAAGACACTGGCTGCACAATTTAAGCCATGTATGGTTACCTCTAAAACACTGTGGCATTGGAGAGAGAAATATAGTTTAATAGCTTTCCTCTTCCTGCTCCCCTTGAGTGACAGGTCTTTCCCTATACATGGATGCAGAAAGAGACATGTCACTCCAGGGTAGCAGGTCAGAAGAAGCCACCAAGACACCCACTTGTCCGACTAGTCTTCTCGGGCCCTGCGGGCTACTAAATTACTGTACGTTTTTCTTTGACATGAATCAACAGAAGCAAGAAAAAGTAAAACGTGGCCCAAGCATAAAAAACGCACCACAAAAATTTTTTTTTTCAGCAAAAAAAAAATCCTTCTTAAAACTTTGAACATATTGTTTATAGACCACATGAGGAAAAACAGATCCATTGTGTTATGCAGGTGCGGACATACCACTGGAGCAACCTGTGCGGCCACACAGAGGCCAAGAAGTAATGGGGCCCATTTTTCCCTCCAAATCAGGTGCAATTTTGCATTTTTAGGAGCTCTTGGGCTGCAAAGGGCCCATATATTGTTCTTGCACAGGGGCCCTTTTCTGTCTGTGTCCGCCAGTAGTATTATGTATAGGGCCAGGCCTGAGGGCGTGGTGTACGACTCACGAGTTCTCTATATTATGTTTCCTTCATTACTGTATCCTACACTTACAAATAACCCACACACACGTACCAAGAGTAAAAGCTTTTTATTTCTACAGTGCTCCTCTTTCAACACTGCACGTGAGACTTTCCAGATGACTTTGTTAGCACTAAAGTTGAGCAGTTTAATGGGCCAAAGTCTTGAAAGGGAACGTCCCTCTCACTAAGAGATTTCTCAGCGAATATTATATAGGGACTTTTCTCTGTGTTAGGACAGGTAATGTGACTCAGAGTTTTCATGTTTTATATTTTTAGTTGCTTTGGTAATGTATCCAAAGGCGTTTCCACAGAATACAACAGCAGCATTCATCATGTGAAATACCACAAAAACAGCCTGTTGATTCAGCAGCTGACAGACATGCTGCATACAATTACTAAATGAAGTGCTCAATTTCCCACAAAAGACTGATTAACATAGCATGACTTGTGAAGGACATTTCATGACATCAGTCAGCTAATCTGCAAAGGGTATTAACATATGAATGACAAAATATCCAAAAATGAGACCTTGCCCTTTATAATGATGCGTATAATGTGAAATATGTAGAAGATACAATCACAGCCCATAGAAATGAAGGCACAATGTATTAGTAAACCCCAGATTAAGGCTACATTCATAGGACCGTATTTTCAGTGCGAGTACTGTCTGTGGAAAAAACTGACAGCACTCAGACCAACTTTCTATGATTTGACTGTTCATGTGGCCTTTTTTTTTCTCATGGACCGAATGTTAGCTTGAAAAACTTAAAAAAAAAGACTTGATCTTTTAATTTAGACTTGAAATGTAATCCAGCATGGATCACTGTTATTGCATCCAATTTTTATAGATACATTTCATTTATTAACATAGTAAACTACATTTGGCCTTCTAAATTTTATTTACTGCTGATGTATGAAAATAAATGGAATATGGATGACAATTCAGATGGTAGAGCTAAAAGATTGTAAATTATTATTATTATTTATTTTAGAACACCATTGATTCTATGGTGCTGTACATGAGAAGGGGTTACATACAGGATAAAAATATAAAACATGCAATGACAGACTTGTACAGAAAGGTGATGGTCCTGCCCTTGCAGGCTTATAGTCTACAAGGTAATGGGGAATAGGGTAAGGGGTTGCGGTATCTTCGGTAGTGGTGAGGTGGCAGGCTCATTGCAGGCTGTAAGCCTTCGTGAAGAGGTGGATTTTCAAGTTCTGTCTGAAGGTTCCATCGGATGTGTTGAGGCACAGAATTGTAGAGGATGGGGAACACTTGAGAGAAGTCTTGGAGGCAATTGGGTGACAAACGTATGAACGTGGAGGAGAGAAGGCTGTCTTAGGAGGACATGTTGGAAGATATCAGGAGATTAGTTTAGAGATATATGGAGGAGACAGCTTATGGATGTCTTTGATAAGAGAAGTATGCTGGGGAGAGGTGGATTAGTTCGGCAGCAGAGTTAATGATGAACTGGAGAGATGTGAAAGTATTAGCAGGGAGGTCCCAGAAGAGGATATTGTAGTAGTTGAAGTGGGAGGGCAAGTACTAACATTTTAGCATGTCCAGAGTTGAGGAAAGGACTGATTCTGGAAATGTTTTTGAGTTGAAGACGGCAAGAGCTTGGATGTGTGGCTTGAAGAACAGGTAACAGTCTATGGTAACTCCAAGGCAGCAGATTTATGGTACTGAGGAAAGGGTGGTGTAGTTAATTGTGATAGATAAATCAGGTAAGGAGGTTAGGGGAGATGGAGAAAAAAATGATGACTACCATTTTATCCAAGTTGAGTTTCAGGAAATAAGAAAAGAAGGAGGATAAGACTAATAGGCAATCTGTGATTCTGGACAGTAGAGAGATGACATCTGGGCCAAAAAGGTAGATCTGAGTATCATCAGCATATAGGTGCTAATAGAAGCCATGGGACTTTATGTGCCATCCTAGGCCAAAGGTATAGATTGAGAAAAGTAGGGGTCCCAGAACAGAGACTTGAGGGAAACCAAGAGAAAGGGCAGGGTGAGGAAGGAGTATTGGAATAAGAGACACTAAATGTGCAGTTAGAAAGGTATAAGGAGATTCAGGAGAGGGCAAGATCCTTGACACCAAGGGAAGAGAGCATATGTAGTATGAGGGAGTAGTCAATTATGTTGAAGGCAATGGACAGGTCTTGAAGGAGTAGTATGGAAAATTGTCTGTTAGCTTTGGTGGTAAGGAAGTCGTTAGTAATTTTGGTCAGGACAATTTTGGTGGAGTGGTGGGGAAGGAAGCTGGACTGCAGGTCATCAAAGAGAGGCTTAGGTGTGAGGTGGGAAGAAAGTTCAGCATGACATGCTGTTCAAAGAGTTTGAAGGTGAATGGGAGCAGCGATTGGGATGATGGCTGGACATAATAAAGGTGAGGGCAAGGGATGGCTTCTCCAGGATAGCTGTGATTGTGGCATGTTTGAAAGCAGGAGTGAAAGTACCAGAAGTTAACGACAGGTTGAAAAGATGGGCTGGGGTTGGGACAAGCAAGGTGGTGAGGTTGAAGAGGTGGGATGGCATGGGGTCAAGTGCACAAGTGGTGAAGTGGGACTTGGAGAGGAGATGAGAAAGTTCTCCTTCAGTGATGGTGAGGAGAAAGGTATGGGGAGGGGCAGTGGTCTGTTATATGTAGGGGTTGTGGTTGTGCAGTAAAGTCTTGTTTGGTCAATCTGATTTTTGAAATTTGCTGCACAGTCTTCTGAGCAGAGGAGGGAGTTAAAGGTGTTGAATAGCTGTTTGGGGTTGCATAATAAAGAGTAAACAAGGGTGTTGAAGTCTTGTTTAGTAGAGGTGAGGGACAACTTGCATTTGAGAGTTGCCTTTTTATATGCAGTAAAGTCTTCTTGCGAGTGCGTTTTCTTCAGTTAAACTCTGCATCCCTGGACATTTGTCAAAGCTTTTTAAGTGAGGTTGCTGTGCCAGTGTTGTCTATTGATTCATCATTTTCTGCCATGTACAAAAGGGAAGACTGAGTCAATAGATGACGTGAGTGTGGCGTTGTAAAAAACGGTGGCTCTATCTGTGTCATTGAGTGAAGATATGGAAAACAGCGTTAGAATAGAGTCAAAGAGTTTTTAAGTATCTAGATGTGCAAAGATTCACCAGGGGTGTGCTAGTTGCTGGATATGGGAGCAGATGAGGAGGAAAGGGATGAGAAACTGAGTAGATGATGGCTATATAGGGTGAGAGGAGAGGTTGTGAGGTTAGATAAGAGCAGAGACAGGTAATTATGTTGGCTAATGTATGTCTGTTCGTGTGGGTGGCTGCGAAAGCCCACTGGGTAAGAATACATCATGAAGGAAATGCCAGGCGTTTGGAGGCTGCAGGCTGGCGGGTGCCAGTGGGGATATTGAAGTCACCCATGATGATGGTGGCAATGTCAGCAGAGAGAAAGTGTAGAAGCCAGGCGCAGAAGTGTTCAATAAAGACAGTGGCTGTGGAGTAGTTGTAAGAACTTGTGTACCTCCTAAAGTGAACCCGCTGGGCCGCGACAACAAACCTCTTCTGGACAAGCTGACCTGGTAAACCACCCCCTATACAGGGAGCATCCGGGGCAGGCCCAGGGGAGACTATAGCCACGACAGCTGGTACCCAGGGACAGAACAATAGGAGACACAAGCAGGAAGCGGGAAGGACGAGCAAAGAGGCAGACACGACCGAGACACTGGCAGGCAGGCACGGCTGAGACACTGGCAGGGAAGCACGGCTGAGACAGTGGCAGGTTGGTATGGCTGAGACTCCGGCAGGGAAGCACGGCTGAAGCACTGGCAGGCGGACATGACTGAGACAAGCGGACACAGGCAGGACTGGGGCACTGGAAGAGAACAGAGAGAGGGACCTGGGTGAGGACTGAGGAAAAGGTAGTAACAGCACAAGTCAGGACGGGTAGCCAGAAGACAGAGAGACCACAGGGAAGCGTGGGGCCCGCATCAAAAGAAAGGAACAAATGATAATCAGGCACAGCCTAGGGGAAGAGGCTGCCTGATATGCAGACTGCGCCGGGGACTTCCGGGTCAGGGTCCTCCTGGGGCATAGAGAGGACGGGGAAGGAGCGGCCGAGGTCAGTGAGAGCGATGTGCACGTGCACCGCTGAAGCCAGCGTGAGACACGCACCCGACGGGTGCCATAAGCCAGCCGCGAAGCCGGAAGAGAGGACGCTGGGTGACGCGCACCAGCACAGGACGCACTCCAGGACGCTGTGGACAGATAAGTATGCCGGGGCCCGGGGGGTGGCAGGGCAGGCGGCGTGACAGTAGTAGATACACAGTGGGAGTGGCAGTGGAGAGTAGCTATGGACAGAATACACTTCAAATGAAGGTAGGGTAGAGGTGGAATTGGGTTGTAGGTGCAGTTGTTAGAAAGAAAACAACTCGCTCCACCACCATGTCTATTGCCAGGGCGAGGAGTGTGGTGAAGTGAAAGCCACGGTAACACCACACAATGGGCGAGGCCATGTGTGAAGGTATCAGCCATGGTTCAATGAGGCCCACGAAGGAGAGGTTACGAAAGGTAAAGAGGTTTTGGATTTCATGGAGCATAGTGCAGATGGAACAGGTATTCCAAAGTGCTCCAGAAAAAGAGAGAGGCGGAGTGGGGGTCAAAGGAACGGATTTTATGTTGGCGAGATTGTGATATTTCCTTGGAGGTGGTAGGTGATAGGAGAGATAATTAATGGGAGGTAAAAGCTGTGCAGCTCCTGGATTGGGAGATATATCACCAGAAGTGAGGAGAAGCAGTGAGAGGGAAAAAGAGACGGGAAAAGGAGAATGGCCAGCTTGTTTTGTATTTTAGTAGAAGAGATCGGAGCAGGTCTGCAGATGAGGTCAGGTGGGGAGGTAAGAGGGAAGGTGAGAAACATTTGTTTGGAGAGTGCTGGGAAATGGAGGCAGTAATGGAGAATAAGGATTAGTGGAACAAAAACTGTAAGGGCATATGTAATCAGAGTGAGAGAATAAGTGTGGGAAGATAAAGAGGTAAGCACAATTAACAGTGGTAGCTCTTACCTTCTGGTCACTTCTGGGACATTTCTGGTATATTTCTAATGTGCTCTTAAAAGTTGCACTTGAGAAGATGTACTCAGAAACTCATTGGTCCAAATTAATACAACTTTAATTACATATGAAATACCAGGTGAGACCAGAGAGGCAGAGCCATAGGGAGGCAGGTAAGACAATTAGAGAAATAGTATAAATTAACAGACAGGAGTGAATACAAATCTTTGCTAATAACACAGCAGGGAAGCAGCAGACATAACAAAAATAGACAGACATGTGCGACTTATCATCTATGAATGTAAAGAATATTTACCGTATATACTCATGTATAAGCCGACCCATGTATAAGCCGACCCCCCTAATTTTGGCACAAAAAACTGGGAAAACTTATTGACTCGCGTATAAGACTAGGGTGGAAAATGAGGCAGCTACTGGTAAATTACAAAATAAAAATAGATACCAATAAAAGTAAAATTAATTGAGACATCAGTAGGGTAAAGGTTTTTTAATATCCATATTGAATCAGGAGCCCCATAAAATGCTCCATACAAAATACTCCCCATATGCTGCTCCATAAAGGTTATGCCCCCAGAAGATGATCCATAGAATGGGCCCCATATGGTGCTCCACAGATTATGCCCCCATATGCTGCACAGATTATGCCCCCATATGCTGCACAGATTATGCCCCCATATGCTCCACGGATTATGCCCCATATGCTCCACAGATTATGCCCCATATGCTCCGCAGGTTATGCCCCCACATGCTCCACAGATTATGCCCCCATATGCTCCACAGATTATGCCCCATATGCTCCACAGATTATGCCCCTATATGCTCCACAGATTATGCCCCCATATGCTCCATGGATTATGCCCCATATGCTCCACAGATTATGCCCCATATGTTCCACAGATTATGCCCCATATGCTCCACAGATTATGCCCCCATATGTTTCACAGATTATGACCCCATATGCTCCACAGATTATGCCCCATCGTATACGTCCCTTATGTTGCCGCGCTGCTGCAAAAAAAATGACATACTCACCTCTCGTCGCTGGGGGCTCAGGACCCCGGCACCTGCAATATTTACCGATCCCCGATCCACCGCTGCGCGCTGCTCCCTCATTCCGGGTCCTCGGCAGTGAATGATCAGGCAGAGGGCGCGGCGCGCACTAACGACGTCATCGCGCCCTCTGACTGATCATAACAGCAAGAGGACGCGAGGACACAGAGGGGAGAAGCAGTAGCACGGGGACAGGTAAATATCGGTATACTCACCCCTCCGCCGGCGCGGTCTCTGCAGCCTCTCCGCTTCTCCTGCTATCTCCGGCAGCTCTTCCTTCCTACAGCGGTCACGTGGTACCGCTCATTAAAGTCATGAATATGTCCATATTCATGACTTCAATGAGCGGTACCACTTGACCACTGCAGGAAGGAGCCGGAGATCGTCAGAGAAGCAGGGGGGGCTACAGAGACGCGCCGGCAGAGGTGTGAGTATGATCTGACACCCCCGCCATATATGACTCGCGTATAAGTCGAGAGGGGGACTTTCAGCCCTAAAAAATGGGCTGAAAATCTCAGCTTATACACGAGTATATACGGTATATAACACAAATGCCATAGCGGTAGCCCATGCAGCTTTCTCAACACCAGTGGATATAAAAAGTCCAGCCATTTGGTCCTATAATTTTTGCTGCCATGTAAAAGACCTTGTGAAAGTCTCCCTTCTCCAGAAGAACATTGTAAGCAATCATGTAGCTAAAGAGATGGCCCAAGGATCATGGAAAAGGGGAAAAAAATGTCACCATAGTGAGTCCCCTCTCCTCCTTTTCCTCTATGCAAACCAATGATTACACCTGACTTAGAGCTCGGTACTAGTTGGTGCTAGTGGTATCATAATTGACTGTGACATTGGAACATTAGATTAGAATCTGAAATAAACATAAGAAGATTCTGTAACATACTCTCAGTGATAATTAGCTTTTAAAGTGGTTGTCCTAAGGACAAAGTACATTTTTATCAATTTTGGAATGATATTATGTGTTAAAAAATGTTCTTGTGATGAAAAAAATCTTATAAATGCGCCCCTGCTATGAACTGTGCAATGTGTTTGACCGCGCTGGATCGTGGTCTGATCATTCCACAGCTCCTGGGCAGGGGAGAAAACAAAGACAATATACAGACAGGACAGCATTGGATTGCAGATGATTCTTTCTGTGAGGTAGAATGTTTAAAAACAGGCAAGGAAACATTTTATCTCACAGAAAGCAGCAGCTACGATGTCATGCTGTCCTGTCTTGCTTTCTATGAGGTAAGACGTTTACCTGTCTATATACTCTACTTTGTTTTCTCCTCTGGCCAGGAATTGTGGTATGTGCCGACCACGTTGCTGCATGTTCAGACACAGCCAATACACAGTACATAACAGGGGCACATTTATAAGATCATATTAGCACATATTCCTGCATTTTTTTACCATATCTATTTATGGAACTTATTTTTATTCCAAGCTCTATAAAATGTGCTTCATTCATGGGACAACCCCCTTAAGTGTCTAGCATTAAAAGTTGCTTAATTTTAACTAGTTTTTATACTTTTGACACATGTTAGAATCTGATTATGCTATTAAATCTCTTCTCTTCCACCTTCATTTTTAGTGGCGGTCATTAAAGAATATAGCTTTCTAATAGTTTGTGACCAACAAATAGCTCCAGTGTGTTTGCTGGAGCCATGTGTAAATCACAACTCAATTTAAGTTTATAAGAGCCAGAACAAAGCCCTCATAGATTTATATTGACAGATTGTGACCGTTACTTTTCGTTTGCTTTATTGTTTGTATCACATACAGGTGCTTCTCACAAAATTAGAATATCATCAAAATGTTAATTTATTTCAGTTCTTCAATACAAAAAGTGAAATTCATATATTATATAGACTCATTACAAACAGAGTGATCTACACTGCAAACACTGCAAAAGAGCTATTAAAAAATTTGTAGAGTTAACATTGTCACCCATACAGTATTAAGTGGTTTGAAATACATTTCCTGTGATCTATAAAACTTAAAAAGAAGTGTTGAAATTTTTTGAAGGCTTAAATTTCTCAGCCATACTGTTTTATGTGTTCTGTGGTAAATTTCTGTGATAGTTAACACTCAAAAAAAAGCATTAAAAAAAATTTGCTGGATTACTTTTCTCACCCCTACATTATTCTGTGGTCTGGGGTAAATTTCTATGATACTATCTAACACTCCAAAAATGTGTTAAAAAATTAGCTGGATACATTTCTCATCCATACACTATTCTAAGGTCTGGGGTAAATTTCTGTAATATTATCTAAAGCTCCAAAAAAGTGTTAAAAAATTGAATGGATTACAGTTCTCATCCATACACTACTATTTCGTCATCTGGGGTAAATTTCCTGTGATATATAGAACTGTAAAAAAGTGTAATTTTTTTTTTTACTGTCAATTAGTCATCCATATTGTGTAACGTGCTTAGTGGGCAACAAAGTTGTCAGAAGCACCCGACTGTCACGGGTGTGTCACCACGAAGATCATCGCGATTACACAATCTGACTTCGCGCAGCTGAGTTTTTGGTGCTTGGTGTTTTTCGGCAGTGAGGGAGTTAATTCTCCCCTCTCTGTGCTAGACGAGGCCCGGCCTCGCCCAGCTGCAGTTAATTCTGCAGTAATGAGATTCCTTCAAATACCTGCCAGTCTGCTAGGAATGTGTCGGTGAAAGCATTCATGCAGACCAGCAGAGCGGATCGTGGTATTGTGAAGTCTGAAGTGAAGAGTACCTGGTGTGGTTTTTTCTCCTCCTTGCTTTATCATTTATCTCCGTACCCGTTGGTGTTCCCTCTGTTTTTGTGGTGTGAGTTTTGTATGCAAGGTGGATTTTAGTTTACCCCTTGTACTGTCTCGTTCGTCTATTACTGTGTTTAGGCATATACCTTCCAGTCCCCTGTGTTGTGATCGGGGTCCTTCTCAGGACTAGATTACTGAAGGTCAGGGATTTGCAGGAGATAGGGTTACGCTGGCGGCCTGGACCTCTGTACCATCAACAGTACCTCCAGGTAGAGGGATTAGTCAGGACCCCAGCTTAGGGTCAGCATAGACCCCGGACCTCCTGTATGCAGTAACAGCGTGACATTTTCACCGACCACTAAAGATTTTCTCCAGCCACCATGGATCCAGTAGCCAGTCTAGCTAGACAGTTGCAGAATTTGTCCATGGAGCTGGCGGACGTTAAGTCCAAGGTTTTGTACCCCCTGGAGCAAGCCGGTCCAGAACCTAAAGTAGCTCTCCCTGACAGGTTCACTGGCCGGCGGGACAAGTTTTTTGCTTTCCGGGAGGCATGTAAATTGTACTTTCGGCTGCGACCTCGGTCATCTGGGAGTGAAGACAAAGGTTGGGGATTGTCATCTCGCTCCTACAAGGGGACCCCCAATCCTGGGCGTTCTCTCTCCCCCCGGGCTCCCCGGCTCTCCAGTCAGTGGATAGGTTTTTTGCAGCTCTGGGTCTTGTATATGATGACCCGGATCAGGTCTCCCTTGCTGAATCTAAGTTACGTAAGATACAGCAGGGAGATCGTCCGGCGGAGGAATTCTGTTCGGAGTTCTGTAGGTGGGCCACGGACACCCAGTGGAATGATCTGGCTCTTAGGAGCCAGTTTTGTCAAGGTTTATCTGACAAATTAAAGGATGTGCTGGCACAGTATGACCCTCCCACGTCACTGGAAGTCGCTATGGCCCTTGCTATTCGCATTGACAGGCGGCTTCAGGAGAGGTGCGGGGTAACTCCGCCCCCTGTGATGACTCCACCTTCTACTAGGGCCCCTTATATGGAGGTTCCCCTGGTCAGTCCAGAAGAGCCGATGCAGTTAGGAGGGACATCATTCCGGGGGAGGGGATCGGCAGTGCGCCACAAGACAGGAAGGTGTTTCTTCTGCCGGAGAAAGGGACATTTTATTGGGGGGTGTCCATCCCGTCCTTTGCAGAGTGAGAAGTCGCCGGAAAACTATTGATCCCAGGTTGTGTGGTGGACGGCAATCTGGGAGTAGGTATTTCGTCCCTAGGTCCGTCTCAATTCCTCGTGCCGGCGGAGGTGGTGGTGGGTGCGAGAACTGAGAGGATATCTGTTCTGGATAGTGGGGCCGGGGCTAATCTGATGGATGCTCGCTTTGCCCTGGTTCAAGGTATGCGACTGAGTGTATTGGCTAAACCCATCCCCATATTCTCGATCGATGCCAGACCTCTCGGTCAGGGTAGTTTTTTGCAAGCAGTGCATAACATAGATCTTCAAGTGGGGGCGATACATAAAGAACTGTTGTCGTGTTACATGTTGGAGGGTCTTCCCACTCCTATAGTGCTGGGCCTTCCTTGGTTAACTAAGCATAACCCGGTTATTAATTGGCAATCCAGAGAGATAAGCCAATGGAGTGAATTCTGTAATAAAAACTGCATGAATACGGTCATTGGTGCGGTCGCTCTTAGGACCTTACCTCCATTTCTGGTGGACTTTGAGGATGTATTCTCGGAGAAATGGTGTCAAGAACTACCTCCTCATCGCGTATATGACTGTTCTGTTAAATTGCTCCCTGGGGCCAAGTTACCGAAATCTAGGTTGTATAACCTTTCTGGTCCTGAGAGACAGGCCATGAAGGATTATATTTCAGAGAGTCTGGCTAAGGGGCATATTAGACCTTCATCTTCCCCGGTGGCCGCGGGGTTCTTCTTTGTGAAGAAGAAAGATGGAGGCCTACGCCCTTGCCTGGAATTCCGTGAACTCAATCGATTACGGTCCGAGATCCGTATCCGCTCCCACTTATTCCCGATCTCTTCAATCAGATCGTGGGCGCCAAATGGTTCTCTAAGTTGAATCTCAGGGGGCGTACAATCTGATTAGGATGAAGGAGGGGGATGAATGGAAGACGGCGTTTAACACTCCAGAAGGGCATTATGAGAACCTTGTCATGCCATTTGGTCTGACTAATGCCCCGGCGGTGTTCCAACACTTTGTTAATGACATTTTTCGCCGCCTGGTGGGACAGTTTGTTGTCATATATCTGGATGACATCTTAATTTACTCGCCGGATCTGGTGTCTCATCAGGAGCATGTTAGGCAGGTGTTGCAGATCTTGCGGGATAATAAACTGTACGCCAAATGGAAAAGTGTGTGTTCGCCGTACAGGAACTTCAATTTTTAGGTTTCCTGGTGTCAGCGTCCGGTTTTCGTATGGACCCTGGGAAAGTGCGGGCAGTTCTTGAGTGGGATCTGCCAGAGGATCTTAAGGCACTACAACGTTTCCTGGGGTTTGCTAACTACTACCGGAAATTTATTCGTAATTTTCTCGTCCATAGTTAAACCTCTCACAGACATGACTAAAAAAGGGACGGATTTTTCTAGGTGGTCTGACAAGGCTTGTCAAGCGTTTTCCTCCTTGAAAAAATGTTTTGCTTCGGCTCCCATACTCATTCAACCGGATGCGTCACAGCCGTTCATTGTGGAGGTGGACGCTTCTGAGGTAGGGGTGGGAGCAGTATTGTCACAGGGTCCGTCCCCTGGTAAGTGGCACCCGTGCGCTTTCTTCTCTAAAAAATTGTCGTCTGCTGAGAGGAATTACGATGTCGGCAATAGGGAGCTCTTGGCCATTAAGTTAGCTTTTGAGGAGTGGCGTCATTTTTTGGAGGGGCAGTCCACCCGGTCACCGTCATCACCGATCACAAGAACCTGCTGTATTTAGAGTCCACAAAACGTCTGAATCCCAGACAAGCTAGGTGGTCGTTATTTTTTACCAGGTTTAATTTTGTTGTCACATATCGTCCGGGTCAAAAAATGTAAAGGCGGATGCCTTATCTCGCAGTTTCCCTGGGGCCGGGAAGACGGATGACCCGGTTTCTATCCTTCAGGAGGGGGTGGTGGTGTCGGCAGTATGCTCTGAGCTTGAGAAGGAGGTATTGGAGGCTCAGGGGACGCCCCTGTTGGACCTCCAGGGAGACTGTTTGTTCCGGATCACTTGCGACTAGGGTTGAGCATTCCGATACTTCCGATACCTGAAATCCAATGTAAGTCTATGGGAACAAAATATCGGAAGTAAGTATCGGAAGTACTTCCGATATTTTGCTCCCATAGACTTACATTGGATTTCAGGTATCAGAAGTATCGGAATGCTCAACCCTACTTGCGACAAAAGGTGATTGAGGCACACCATAATTCAGCCTTAGCAGGACACCCAGGGAGTAAAGCAACTGTGGATCTCCTCTCGCGGCAGTTTTGGTGGCTTAACTTACATAGGGAGGTGGTAACTTTTGTTGCGTCCTGTGGGGTTTGTGCGCGCTCTAAGACCCCACATACCCGTCCGTCTGGGGCCCTCTTACCTTTGAAGATCCCGGAGCGTCCGTGGACTCATCTGTCTATGGACTTTATTACGGACCTCCCGCCGTCTTCGGGTAAAACAGTCATACTTGTTGTAGTGGACAGGTTCAGCAAGATGGCTCATTTTATCGCTCTTCCTGCTCTTCCTAATGCTAAAACTCTGGCGCAGGTGTTCATTGGGGAGATTGTGAGGCTTCACGGGGTACCCTCCTATGTGGTGTCGGATCGGGGGTCTCAGTTTGTGTCCAAATTCTGGAAGGCATTTTGTACACGGCGGGGGATGCATTTGTCGTTTTCATCGGCTTTTCATCCGCAGACCAATGGTCAGACAGAACGTCTGAACCAGAGTTTGGAGACATATCTCCGGTGTTTTGTGTCAGAGAACCAGGAGGACTGGGCTTCTTTCTTACCTCTGGCAGAGTTTGCTCTTAACAATAGGCGGAGCGAGTCCACTGGTAAGTCCCCGTTTTTTGGGGCATATGGTTTTCACCCCCAGTTTTGTACTTTCAGTAGGGGGGGCTCTTCGGGGGTTCCTGAGGAAGAACGATTTTCGTCATCACTTGCTTCAGTGTGGAGAGGAGTGCTGAACAATCTTAGTACTATGGGGAACCGATACAAACGTATGGCTGACAGGAGGAGAGTGTCTGGTCCGGACCTATGTGTGAACGATCGGGTATGGTTGTCTACCAAAAATATAAAACTCAAGGTTCCCTCTTGGAAACTGGGTCCCAGGTTCATCGGGCTATACAGGATCAGTTCTATAATTAATCCGGTGGCATTCCGTCTTGACCTTCCCCCTACGTTTAAAATTCACAACGTGTTCCACAGATCTTTGCTTAAGAAGTATGTGGCGCCGGTGATACCGTCACCTTTACCTCCTCCTCTTGTGGTGGTCAATGGTAACTTGGAGTTTCAGGTGTCGAAAATCATCGACTCAAGTCTTAACCGCCGTCCCTTCAGTACCTGGTTCATTGGAGGGGGTATGGTCCTGAGGAGAGGACGTGGGTTCCTGCGTCGGATATTAACGCAGACCGATTAATTCGGGCCTTCCACACGACTCACCCGTTAAACCTGGCTCTGAGGGTCCAGAGGCCCCTCGTAGAAGGGGGGATACTGTCACGGGTGTGTCACCACGAAGATTGTCGCGATTACACAATCTGACTTCGCGCAGCTGAGTTTTTGGTGCTTGGTGTTTTTCGGCAGTGAGGGAGTTAATTCTCTCTCTCTCTGTGCTAGATGAGGCCCGGCCTCGCCCAGCTGCAGTTAATTCTGCAGTAATGAGATTCCTTCAAATACCTGCCAGTCTGCTAGGAATGTGTCGGTGAAAGCATTCATGCAGACCAGCAGAGCGGATCGTGGTATTGTGAAGTCTGAAGTGAAGAGTACCTGGTGTGGTTTTTTCTCCTCCTCGCTTCATCATTTATCTCCATACCCGTTGGTGTTCCCTCTGTTTTTGTGGTGTGAGTTTTGTATGCAAGGTGGATTTTAGTTTACCCCTTGTACTGTCTCGTTCGTCTATTACTGTGTTTAGGCATATACCTTCCAGTCCCCTGTGTTGTGATCGGGGTCCTTCTCAGGACTAGATTACTGAAGGTCAGGTATTTGCAGGAGATAGGGTTACGCTGGCGGCCTAGACCTCTGTACCATCAACAGTACCTCCAGGTAGAGGGATTAGTCAGGACCCCAGCTTAGGGTCAGCATAGACCCCGGACCTCCTGTATGCAGTAACAGCGTGACACCGAGGCATCAGAGACTCCCCGAGGGTGTTAGCTGAAGAATATCTGATACAGAAGAAGTTAATGCAACAGCAGAGGTGGCAGAAGCCTGTGATCCTGATCAAGCTGATATCCCAGACCCTCCAAAGCCAGGACCCAGGCCACATCCTTTACCACTGGGTTTATTGCTGACTGTTGATGGGAGAGCCAGTATTCAGGAACTGGTGAGCAGACTGCAGGGCCTAGGCTGGTCAGAACAGACAAGGAGGCAACCCAGGACCAGGTCTGGACAAATGTTATCAGGCTCGCTTACCGTAAGGTACAGAGAGTACCATAAGCAGAGAAGGGGATCTATTGAAGAGTCATCACATCTTGTTCATCTGGCGGTAGAGGCGGAACACTAGTCTCGAAGGCTGCAAGAGCTGACAGCTGGAACTAGCATCACGTTCCTCAAAATGGAGGGGCGGCATCGCTGGTATTTAATGGATGCAATCCCAGAAGTAAGGGAGGATGATGAACCCTACTTGAGGAATGAACGGGCCTGGGAGAGGTTCCTTGAGACTGCTTGAGACAGTTTTACTACCACCCCCCAAGAGATCGTACTGTTCCTGGGGTTCTCCACCTCATATGTGTGAGCAGATGATGGTGCAGGTGACACAGAAGGCTAGTGCCCATTTCTATGTGTCATGGGCTTTGGTACTACTAGACTGCCTCAGGAGGCCAATTCACCACATCAGAACCCTTTTTGGTCAAATCAGTCAATGGTTTAACAATAACAGAGAAATTACCAATAAATTTACGATAAAAATTGGCAAAACCCAAGAATCTTTGAAGAGCCTTTAATGAAGTAGGTTGGACCCAATCACAGATGGCCTGAACCTTGACCGGGTCCATTTCAATAACAGATGGGGACAAAATGAATCCCAGAAATGAGATCCTCTGTACGCCAAAAAGACACTTTGATCCCTTCACATACAGAGCATTCTCTCTCAAAATCTGGAACACAGTCCGAACATGTTTCACATGAGAGTCCCAGTCATTGGAAAAAATCAAGATATCATCCAAATAAACAATCAGAAATTTATCCACAAAATCCCTGAAAATGTCATTCATGAAGGACTGGAAGACAGAAGGAGCATTAGTGAGCCCAAAGGGCATCAATAGGTACTCAAAATGCCCCTCTGGGGTATTAAATGCCGTCTTCCATTCATCCCCGTGCTTAATGCGAATAAGGTTATATGCCCCCCTGAGGTCAAGCTTGGTAAACCAAGTAGCACTTTTCACCCTGGAAAACAGGTCAGAAATCAAGGGTAACGGATATTGATATTTCACAGTGATATTGTTCAAGAGACGATAATCAATACACGGCCTTAATGAACCATCCTTTTTGGCCACAAAGAAAAAACCGGCACCCAAGGGTGAAGAGGATGGTCTGATATGACCCTTCTCCAATGACTCCTTGATATAAGACCGCATAGCGTCATGTTCAGGTACAGACAAGTTAAAAAGGCGACCTTTAGGGAATTTACTACCAGGCACTAATTCAATAGCGCAGTCACAGCTCCTATGGGGGGGCAAGGATGCAGATTTACTTTCGCTAAACACATCAGAAAAATCAGTCAAAAAGTCAGGAACATCCTGAGCCTGGGGGGAGGCAGAAAAAACAGGAGTGTTGGTATTAACACATTGGCAGCCCCAACTGGTTACAGACACAGATTTCCAATCCAAAACAGGATTATGAGACTGTAACCAAGGGAAACCCAGTACGATAATGTCATGCAGATTATACAGCACCAAAAATTTGCAACTCTCCTGATGATCAGGTTCAACCCTCATTATCACCCGAGTAGAGAACTGAGGTTTATTCTCAGCCAAAGGGGTAGAATCGTTCCCCAGTAGGGGAATAGACTTCCGTAGGGGTATCAAGGGAAACCCACAACGTTTAGCAAAATCAAAATCCATCAGGTTAATAGCTGCTCCCGAATCAACGAAAGCCTGAGCATAAAATGTGAACAGGGAGCAAATCAGGGTAACAGTCAACAAAAATTTAGTCTGAACACTACCCAAGACAACTGAGCGTGCAAAACGTCTTCCCTGCTTAGGGCAGACTGAAATAGCATGAGAGGCATCACCACAGTAGAAACATAACCCATTGCGTTTTCGAAACTCATGACGCTGTGCCCCAGAAGCCACTCTATCACACTGCATGGGTTCAGAAGCTGGTTCACAAGGCAACACTATTCCACGCATACCTCTACGCTCACGCAAACGTCTGTCAATTTGAATCGCTAATGACATAGAATCATTGAGACTAGAGGGGACAGGGAATCCCACCATAACATCCTTTACATTCTCTGACAGACCCTTCCGAAAAAGGGCTGCCAAAGCATCGTCATTCCATTTGGTCAGGACTGCCCACCTACGGAATCTCTGACAGTATAACTCAGCGTCCTCAAGCCCCTGATTTAATGCCAACAAGGCTTTTTCAGCTTGATCAGTGACATTAGGCTCATCGTACAGTAACCACAGAGCCTGAAAAAATGCATCAACATTACTCAAAACAGGATCCCCAGGTGTCAGGGAAAAATCCCAATCCTGAGGATCGCCGCGCAGGAGAGAGATGACAATTTGAACCTGCTGTGCTGCGTTCCCTGAGGACTTAGATTTCAAGGCAAAAAACAACTTACAGTTATTTTTGAAATTCAGAAATTTAGCTCGATCCCCTAAAAACAAATCTGGCATGGGAATCCTAGGTTCCACAACAGGCAACCTCGCAAGATAGGTAGCAATACTCCGAACCTCAGTGGCAAGCTGATCCACACGGCCAGACAACTGTGCAAACTCCATTGAGAGAAAAAAAAATAAAAAATCCTACTCAGCACCCAGAGATACAGAGGGAAAAAAAATGCAACAAACAGAAAAAAAAAAAAAAATCTCTGACAACTCTGACAACTTTTTTCTTTCCACAATATTTTTCCCTTCTGTGAGTACCATATAAATTTTTTCTTTTGGGGCCCCGGTGATATTTTTATGATTTGGTAGCTGGGGGGGGGGGGGAAAAAGGGGGGGGGGGCCCCCCGAGAGGTTGGAAAACTAGGGGATTGCAGGGGGCCTGCCCAAACCCCAAAAAACCAAAAAGGCAGGGGGGAGCGACCTCTTGGCCCTTTGACCCTCGTCACAGCCTGAAACAAAAAACCCAAAACAGAAAGGGAAAAAGTTTTTCCCCCCAAGCAATCCCCAAGAACATGGGAAACCCCCCCAAACATAAATGGGTTAGAAAAGAGGAAATCCCAAAAAGACGGGGAAAATTTGATAAAAAAGGGGGGCCCCAAAATTTTTTAAAAAAAAGGTGGGAAAAGGCCTTTTCTGCAATCCCAAAAACCCCCGAAAAAACCAAACCCCAAATTTACAAAAAAACCTGAAAACACACCCCCTCTACCCCCCAAAATTGTTTTTTTGGGGAACAAAAATAACGCAGCAAAAAAAACCCCCAAAAAAGGGGAAATGAAAAAAACAACAGTGGGAAAAACCCCGAGGAGCAAACCCCCCAGGGGCCCCCGGCCCCCCCCCAAACAAAAATGCGGAAAAAAAAAAAGAAAGCAAAAAAAAAAAGGGAAAAAAACCCTTTATCGTTAGCAAAGATGCAGGCACAAAAAGAAAGTACAAAGTAAACGGGAAATTTAAAAAATGAGAAGAAAAATTTTGATCCCCGGGAAAAACCCCATGGGGGGGAACCCCCCTTAAAAAAAACCCCGTGTAAAAAAAACCCCAATTTCAAAATTTCATTGGATATTCAGTACTGTTGTAACCACGAGGGACTTCGTCAGAATTCTTTTACAATTAAAAACAGGTCCCTTATCTGTTCATTTTTCCAAAATGGGGGAAGCCTGGATTTGACAAGAAAAAAAGGGGCAGTCAAAAAACCCCCCCAAAGGGGGGGTCCCCCAAAAAAAAAGGAATTGCAAAAAAAGGGGTTTTTCCGAGGGAATCCAAAAATTTTATTATTATTTTTTTTAAATTACCCCTTTATGGGGGCCCCATTTATTCCATGGCGCTTTACATTGAAAAGGGGGAAAAAATAGAAGGGACAATAAACGTGCTAGAAAAGGGGGGCCCGGGTACAGAAGGAAAAAAGGGGCCCAAAAAATGGAAAATTGAGTGGAAAAAATTTTCTAGAAAAAGGGGCACAAAAACCCCTACCACAACCCCTTTTTAAAGGGTTTTTTAAAAAAAACCCTTTAAAAAATTTTGGGGGGGGATTCCAAGAGTGGATGCTCTAGGGAAAAAGTTTAAAACCCCACCCCCAGAAATTCCTACTGGGCTCAAGTGTCATACCCGTGTCAAGCCATTCAGACCCCAAAAACAATGCCCCAAAATTTTTTCCCCCGGGGGGGGGAAAAAGAAATGGGCCCCCTTTTCTCAGGGCCCCAAATGTTGTTTTCAGTGAAAAAAAAATTTTTCATTTCATTTGGAATAAGGTCCCCGGGGCCCCCGGAAAAGTGCAGAGGCAATAAAGCAAAAGCTTAAAAATTTTAGGTGAAAAATTTTCAAAATTTTTTATGGGTTTGGGGGCCATGTTTTTGGTTTTGGCCCCCGGTTTTTCAAGAAAAAATCAACGCCGCTATTTAGGAAATGGAAGCACTTCTGCTTCGCCTGCCAACAAATTTTAAGATGGAATTTTTTCACCCCCAAAGGGTTGGACTTTAAAATGCCCAAAAAAAACCCCAATTTTTTAAAAAAAAAAAGTAAAAACTTTTGTTAAAATTTGGGCCCCCCCCAAAACGACTGATTTTTTTTCCAAAAGAAACTAAGGGGGATTGTCAAAAAGGGAAAAGAAGATAAAAACCCCAAAAATGCAGCCCAAACTGAAGGCCGCTATCAAAAAAACCTGGGTTCCCCTAAATTTGCATGCCCCAAGGGTTATGGGTTCCATGGCCCCAAATTTAAACATATTTTAAAAAAAGCCCCCCAACCCCAAAATTGATGCTTTAGAAAAACCCTTTCAGTAGGCCAACTTTTTTGGGTTTTAAAACATTTTTTAAGTTGGGGTTTTTTTAAAAATTCTAATTTTTTTAGTAATGGGCTTTTTGGTTTTTTTGGGGTAACCCTTTCACTAACAGAAAAAAATGGAAATGATCACCCCTGTTTGTAAGACCATGAAAATTTAAAAAATTTTTCTTTTTTAAATTTAAAACCGAAATAAAAAACTTTTTATGTACAATTGGAGAATACCCTGGTAAACAATTTTGGCCCCTAAAGGATGGGGGGAAATTTTTCCGGAAAAGGGGGCCCCTTTTTAAAAAAAAACCCCAAAAATTAAAACCAAAAATAAAAAAACTTCCCCCCAGATGGAGGGATCATATTCCCGGATGGAGGAGGCCCAAAATACAGGAGGAGGCCCCAAAAACCCCGAGGGGGGGGCCCAAAAAATACCGGGGGTGGAGGGGGTTTATCCGGGAAAGGGGGAAAAAATTTTCCCCGAATGGGGGCAATAACCAGGGAAGTGGCCCAAATCCCCTTTAAAGGGGACATATATACCTATAGGGGGGCCTTTTAAAACCCGGATGGAGGGGCCAAAACCCCCGGGGTAGCCCAAAAAAATACCAGGATTTGGGAGATATAAACCATCCCCGGGGGGGAAAAATAAACCCCCAAGGAGACCATAACCCCGGGGGGGGGACTGTATAAAAGGGGGGGGCCATATATTAAAAAATGGGGGGGGCCAAATACCGGGGTGGGGGACATATTACAAGGGCCCGGGGGGGGCCTTTTAAAACCCCGAATGGGGCCCCAAACATACCGGATGGGGGCCCAAAAATGGGGATGAAGAGGCATATTCCCCGGGTGAGGTGGATAATCCCCCATAGTGGCCCCAAAAAACCAAAATGGAGAACCCCATTTTTCCCCAAAAATGACCTTTAAACCAGGTTTCGGGGCCATATATACCGGGGAAAAAGGGGGGAAACACGATATTTTTTAACCCCCTTCCCCCCCAAAGGGGGTTTTTCAATTAATGACCGGGGCCAATTTTTAAATTTTTAAACCCCCTGATTTTTTTGGGTTATAACTCGGGGAAAGCTTCGGGGGTTTGCGTTTTTGAAATGTTTTCCGTGAATTTGACTTCACGATATTGGTAAAATTTTTTGATTTTAAGGGTTTTTTTTTCAAAAAAATGCAAATATAGCGAAAATTTTGAAAATTTTGCAATTTTCAAACTTTGAATTTTTATTCCCTTAAAACAGAGAAATATGTCACACAAAATAGTTAAGAAATAACATTTCCCACATGTCTACTTTACATCAGCACAACTTTGGAATCAAAATTTTTTTTTCTTAGGAAATTATAAGGGTTAAAAGTTGACCAGCGATTTCTCATTTTTACAACAAAATTTACAAAGCCATTTTTTTAGGGACCATCTCATATTTGAAGTCACTTTGAGGGGTCTATATAGCAGAAAATACCCAAAAGTGACACTATTCTAAAAACTGCACCCCTCAAGGTACTCAAAACCACATTCAAGAAGTTTATTAACCCTTCCGGTGCTTCACAGGAGCTGAAGCAACGTGGAAGGAAAAATGAATATTTAACTTTTTAGCCACAAAAATGATCTTTTACAAACTTTTTTTTTATTTTCAAAAGGGTAAAAGAAGAAAATGGACAGATAAAGTTGTTGTGCAATTTCTCCTGAGTATGCCAATACCCCATAAGTGGGGGAAAACCACTGTCTGAGCGCACAGCAGAGCTCATAAGGAAAGGAGCGCCGTTTGACTTTTTCAAACTAAAATTGGCTGGAATTGAGATTGGATGCCATGTCGCGTTTGGAGAGCCCCTGATGCGCCTAAACAGTGGAAACCCCCCACAAGTGACACCATTTTGGAAACTAGACCCTCTAAGGAACTTATCTAGATCTGTTGTGAGCACTTTGAACCCTCAAGTGTTTCACAAAAGTTTATAATGCCTGGGTGTGAAAAAAAAAAGAAACAATTTTCCACAAAAATGATATTTTAGTCCCAAATTTTTGACTTTTCCCAAGGAAATTGGACACCAAAAGTTGTTGTCCAATTTGTCCTGAGTACGCTGATACCCAATATGTGGGGGGGGGGAAACTGTTTGGGCGCACGGCAGGGCTTGGAAAGGAAGTAGTAACGTTTTGGAATGCAGACGTTGATGGGGGTCATGTTCTGTTTGCAGTGCCCCAGATGAGCCTAAACAGTAGAAACCCCCCACAAGTGACCACATTTTGGAAACTAGACCCTCTAAGGAACTCATCTAGAGCTTTGGTGAGCACTTTGAACCCCCAAGTGCTTCACTCAAGTTTATAATGCCTGGGCATGAAAATAAAAAAATCCTATTTTTTTCCCACAAAAATTATTTTTAGTCACTAATTTTTTATTTTCCCAAGGGTAACAGGAGAAATTGGACCACAAAAGTTGTTGTCCAATTTGTCCTGAGTACGCTGATACCCGATATGTGGGGAGGAACCACTGTTTGGGCGCACGACACAGCTCGGAATGGAAGGAGCACCATTTGACTTTTTCCAACCAAAATTGGCTGGAATTGAGATTGGACGCCATGTTGCATTTGGAGAGCCCTGATGTGCCTAAACAGTGGAAACCCCCCACAAGTGACCCATTTGGGAAACTAGACCCCCTAAGGAACTTATCTAGATCTTTGGTGAGCAATTTGAACCCCAAAGTGCTTCACACAAGTTTATAACGTAGAGCCGTAAAATTAAAAAATCATATTTTTTCCACAAAAATGATCCTTTCACCCCAATTTTTATTTTCCCAAGGGTAACAAGACTCCAAAAGTTATTGTGCAATTTGTCCTGAGTACGCTGATACCCCATATGTGGGGGTAAACCACTGTTTGGGTGCATGGCAGAGTTTGGAAGGGAAGGAGCGCCGTTTGACTTTTTCAACGCAGAATTGGCTGGATGCCATGTCGTGTTTGGAGAGCTCCTGATCTACCTAAACAGTGAACCCGACAAATGACACCATTTGGAAACTAGACCCTCAAGGAACTATCTAGATGTGTGGTGAGCACTTTGAACCCAAGTGCTTCACAGAAGTTTATACGTACAGCCGTAAAAATAAAAAATATTTTTTTTTTTACAAAAATTATTTTTTTTTGCCCCAATATTTTATTTTCACAAGGGTAAAGGAAATTGGACCCCAAAAGTTGTTGTCCAATTTGTCCTGAGTACGCGGATACCCAATATGTGGGAGAAAACTACTGTATGGGTACACGTTGGGATCGGAAGGGAAGTAGTGACGTTTTGGATTGTAGACTTTGATGGAATGGTCTGGGGGCGTCATGTCGCATTTGGAGAGCCCCTGATGTGCCTAAACAGTGGAAACCCCCCCCAAGTGACCCCATTTTGGAAAATAGACCCCACAAGGAACTTATCTAGATGTGTGGTGAGCACTTTGAACCCCAAAGTGCTTCACAGAAGTTTATAACGTACAGCCGTAAAAATAAAAAAAATTTATTTTTTTTACAAAATTTTTTTTTTCGCCCCCAATATTTTATTTTCACAAGGGTAACAGGAGAAATTTGACCCCAAAAGTTGTTGTCCAATTTGTCCTAAGTACGCGGATATCCAATATGTGGGAGAAAACTACTGTATGGGTACACGTTGGGGCTCGGAAGGGAAGTAGTGACGTTTTGGATTGTAGACTTTGATGGAATGGTCTGGGGGCGTCATGTCGCATTTGGAGAGCCCCTGATGCGCCTAAACAGTGGAAACCCCCCACAAGTGACCCCATTTTGGAAAATAGACCCCACAAGGAACTTATCTAGATGTGTGGTGAGCGCTATGAAGCCCCATGTGCTTCACAGAAGTTTATAACGTACTGCCGTAAAAACAAAAAAAATCTTTTTTTTTTTAAAAAAAATGATATTTTTGCCCCAGTTTTTTATTTTCCCAAGGGTAACAGAAGAAATAGGACAAATTGCACAATAACTCTTGGGGTCCAGAGTACGCTGATACCCTATGTGGGAGTAAACTACTGTTTGGGCGCATGGCAGAGCTCAGAAGGGAAGGAGCACCGTTTGACTTTTTCAACGCAGAATTGGCTGGAATTGAGATCAGACGCCATGTCACATTTGGAGAGCCCCTGATATGCCTAAACAGCGGAAACCCCCCAATTCTAACTCCAACCCTAACCCCAACACACCCCTAACCCTAGTCCCAACCCTAACCACAAACCTAACCCTAACACACCCCTAACCCTAATCCCAACCATAACCCTAATACTAACTTTAGCGCCAACCCTAACCCTAACTTTAGCCGCAACCCTAACCTTAACCCTAAACCTAATGGGAAAATGGAAATAAATACATTTTTTTAATTTTATTATTTTTCCCTAACTAAAGGGGTGATAAAGGGGGGTTTGATTTACTATTTATAGCGGGTTTTTATGATTGGCAGCTGTCACGCTAAAAGACGCTTTTTATTGCAAAAAATAGTTTTTTGCATCGCCACATTTTGAGAGCTATTAATTTTTGCATATTTTGGCCCACAGAGTCATGTGAGGTCTTATTTTTTGCGGTACGAGTTGACGTTTTTATTGGTACCATCTTTGAGCACGTGACATTTTTTGATCGCTTTTTATTTCGATTTTTGGGAGGTTAGAATGAACAAAAATCAGCAATTCATGAATTTCTTTTGGGGAGGCGTTTATACCGTTCCGCGTGTGGTAAAATTGATAAAGCAGTTTTATTCTTCGGGTCAGTACGATTACGGCGATACCTCATTTATATCATTATTTTATGTTTTGGCGCTTTTATAGAATAAAAACAATTTTATATAAAAAATTATTATTTTTGCATCGCTTTATTCTGCGAGCTATAACTTTTTTATTTTTTTGCTGATGATGCTGTATGGCGGCTCGTTTTTTGCGGGACAAGATGGCGTTTTCAGCGGTACCATGTTTTTTATATTGGTCTTTTTGATTGTGTGTTATTCCACTTTTTGTTCAGCGGTATGATGATAAAGCACTGATTTTTTGCTTTGTTTTTTTTTTAAGGGGTTCACAAAAGGGGTTAAATAGTGGGACAGTTTTATAGGGGGGGTCGTTACAGACGCGGCGATACCAAATATGTGTACTTTTATTGTTTTATTTTTTTTATTTACAGGAAGAAATGAATTTATTGGGGAATTTTTTTTTTTTATTATTTATTTTGGAATTTTTTTTTACACATGTTTATTTTTATTTTTTTTACTTTTTTACATTGTCCCAGGGTGGGACATCACTGTAAAATGTCAGATCGCAGGTCTCACAGTGTGCACAGCACTCTGTGAGACCAGCGATCTCACAGGCAGCGCTGCAGGCTTCTCAGTGCCTGCTCTCAGCAGGCACTGATGAAGCCGCCTCCCTGCAGGACCCGGCGGCCATCTTTGATCCGGGTCCTGGGAGTGAGGAAGCCCTCAGAACAGCGCGATCACATCGCGCTGTTCTGAGGGTCTCAGGGTAGCTCCCAGGGAGCCCCCTCCCTGCGCGATGCTCCCCTGTGCCCCCGGGACACCACGATCATGTTTGATCGCGGTGTGCCAGGGGTTAATGTGCCGGGAGCGGTCCGTGACCGCTCCTGGCACACAGTCCAGGGTGTCAGCTGTGATAATCAGCTGACACCCGGCGGCGATTAGCTGCGCTCCCCCCGGGAGCGCAGCTGATCGCTATGACGTACTATCCCGTCCATGGTCAGATTGTCACAGGTTTCATGGACGGGATAGTACGTCGGATGTCAGAGAGGGGTTAAAGGGCATTTCGTGGGGATGTGCTGCAGAAGATTGGAGAAGAGCTTTATATTAGGGCAAAAGCAAAGATTCCCTTTTTGAGTTTTGCATCTCTGTGAAGATCTGTGGGTTATAAAAATCACCTAGGCAGGTTAACAATGTAACTATTTTATTCCATACATCCATGGTTGTACAACAAATCCATGTAGATAGCCAGCATCCAATGTCCTCAGTCCATAAGTACCCAATCTGAGATCTGTAGTTCCACTGGCCCCATACCAGGCGATACCCACTGTCTCCCAACTTTTGGTTAGCCCACAGCTTTTGGTATCTCCAGCTGATATAGTGTGCAGTCGCAGCCTCTGTTCCTCTAGACGATGGATATCACTACTGTAACTCATGGATACCCCTCCAGCCAACAATCAATCTCCAAAACTCCATAGTCCATTCATCCATCCAGCTCGGATCCTCTCACATCGAAGTCACTCCAGCAACTGTCTGATCCAACCCAAGTGTCTTTTTTTCTCCCTCACCCTTAAACAATTTTCTTTAACTCACAGAACAAAGCATATTCCAGCACCTGGGTCTACTATCTCCATCCACACAGTGGGCCTTGGCTGGTGGAACAATGGATTGATAGGATGATTGCTTTACATTTAATATTTAGCAATCTACTGTCTGGGCTTAGGTATACATAAGATCTAGCCTGCTCATCTTCCTCTGCTTACTGTCACTGAATGTAAACATTGATTCCTGAGGATGAACTGACGAGCAAGCAAATCACTAATAAAACACAGCAAGAGAAATATCTTATAAAACACAACAATATCAATGCACTGGTGCTCCATGCTGGAAAAAGTCTCCATCTCGTAGAGCTGTGGACTCAGCTCTATGTCCATTTGTCCTATAGTCTTTAGTAAGCAGCCATATACTCACAATCTCCAACATAGATTAGACTCTAACAGCCCCAAATGATACAAGTGTTCAGGGGTTCTGTACCAGCGGGTCAGAATCTTATACAAGTTTTATATCTAGTGAGCATCTAGAGAAGCCATGTGAGTTAGATAAGAGAGAGCCAACTTCAACTCCTGACAAGTAGATATTTACCATATTTTTTGGACTATAAGACTCATCAGACCATAAGACATACCTAGGTTTTAAAGGAGGAAATTAGAAAAAAAATGAAGCAGTGTGGTAAATTCTAAATTTTCCCCATCCTGGTATGTATGTCCCCCCTTATCCCTTTCCTGGTATACATGGCCCTCTCATCACTATCCTGGTGTGCATGGCCCCCTCATCCCTATCCTGGCATGCATGGCCCCCTCATTCCCATACTGGTATGCACGGCCCCCTCATTTCCATCCTGATATGCACGGCCCCATCATCCCCATCCTGACATGCATAACTCTCTCATCCCCATCCTGGTGTACATGGCCTCCTTATTCCTATCCTGGTATGCATGTCTCCCTTATCCCTAGCCTGGAAAGCATGTCCCCATTACCCTCATCCTATTCGGCATGGCCCCCTCATCCCTATCCTGGTATGCATGGCCCCTTCCTTATTCTGGTAGGATTGGCCCCATCTTGGTATGCATGTCCCCTCATCCCTATCCTGATATGCATGGACCCCATCTCTGTCCTGATATGCATGACCCCATCCTTAACTTGGTATGCAGGGACCCCATCTATGTTCTAGTATTCATGGCCTGATACTTATCCTGGTATGATTGGCCCCTATCCCCATCCTGGTAAACATGGCCCCATCAGAAAAGCATAAAAAAACATAAACCATCATACTTAACTTCTTGCACTACTTGGCAGTGTCTTGTTCTGATGCTAGCAGCTGCTTTATGCTTGTAAGTAGCGCATGGCTGTGATGTCATGCGCTGCGTACAAGCCGAGGACAGCTGCTGGAATACTCATTGCTCTCCACACCGGGAATATGGAAAATGGAAAGCAGTAAATATTCATTGCTCTTTAGTAGCGAGCACAGTGTTAGCCGCAGCCGCCAGTTTTCTGCAGTTACCGGGCATTCACATGTGCTGGTGCTAAAGGAATGAACATTCACTCCATTCCACGCTTGTGGCGCAATTATTATTATTATTATACATTTATATAGCGCCATTTATTCCATGGCGCTTTACATATGAAAAGGGAAAATATAGGTACAATAAACATGTGCTAGACAAGGGGCACACAAGTACAGAAGGAGAGAGGACCCTGCCCGTGGCGAGGGCTCACAGTCTATAGGGATGGGTGAGGATACACTAGGAAAGGGTAGAGCTGGTCGTGCGATTGTTCAGTAGACTGAGGATCATTGCAGGTGGGTCTTCAGGTTCTTCTTGACGGTTTCCGTTGTTGGTGAAAATCTGATGTTTTGCGGCAGGGAGTTCCAGAGTATGGGGGATGCCCAGGAGAAGTCTTGTATGCGGTTGTGGGAAGAAGAGATGAGGGGGGAGTCGAAAACTAGATCTTGAGAGGATCGAAGGTTGCGTGTGGGTAGGTAGCGGGAGACCATGTCACAGATGTATGGAGGAGAAAGGTTGTGGATGGCTTTGTATGTCATGGTTAGGGTTTTGAACTGGAGCCTCTGGGCAATAGGAAGCCAGTGAAAGGCCTGGCATAGGGGGGAGGCTGGGGAATAGCGGGGAGACAGGTGGATTAGTCGGGCAGCAGAGTGTAGGATGGACTGGAGTGGTGCCAGAATGCTAGAGGGGAGGCCAGACAGTAGGAGGTTGCAGTAGTCGAGGCGGGAGATGATAAGGGCATGCACTAGTGTTTTTGTGGTTTCATGGTTGAGGAATGCGCGGATCTGGGAAATATTATTGAGTTTGAGGCGGCAGGAGGTGGCGAGGGCTTGGATATGTGGTTTGAAAGAGAGGGCAGAGTGGAGGATCACCCCAAGGCACCGAGCATACGGGACTGGGGAAAGCGAGCAGCCATTGACATTGATGGATAGGTCTTGTGGAGGGGTAGAATGAGGTGAGGGAAAGATGATGAATTCTGTTTTGTCCATGTTCAGTTTGAGAAAGCGAGCAGAAAAGAAGGCTGAGATAGCAGACAGACACTGTGGGATTTTGGTCAGTAGGGAGGTGAGGTCAGGTCCAGATAGGTAGATCTGCGTGTCATCGGCGTAGAGGTGATACTGCAAGCCGTGGGATTCTATGAGCTGTCCAAGGCCGAAGGTGTAGATGGAGAAGAGTAGGGGTCCTAGGACTGAGCCTTGAGGAACACCGACAGACAGGGGGCGAGGTGAGGAGGTGGTGTGTGAGAGGGAGACACTAAATGTTCTGTCTGTTAGGTATGATGAGATCCAGGATAGGGCCAAGTCTGTGATGCCAAGAAATGAGAGAATCTGTAGCAAGAGGGAATGGTCCACGGTGTCGAAGGCAGAAGACAGGTCCAGGAGAAAGAGGACAGAATAGTGTCGCTTGCTCTTGGCGGTTAGCAGGTCGTTAGTGACTTTAGTTAGGGCAGTTTCAGTTGAGTGATGCGGTCGGAAGCCAGATTGTAACCGGTCAAAGAGGGAACAGGAGGAGAGGTGGGAGGACAGTTCGAGATATACATGCTGTTCCAGTAGTTTTGAGGAGTAGGGGAGAAGAGATATCGGGCGATAGTTAGACACAGAGGATGGGTCGAGGGAGGGCTTTTGAGGATGGGAGTGATTGAGGCATGTTTGAAGGATGAAGGAAAGACACCATTTGTAAGTGAAAGGTTGAAGAGGTGTGTGAGAGTAGGGATGAAGACTGTGGCAAAGTTAGGGATGAGGTAGGACGGGAGTGGGTCAAGCGCGCAAGTGAATAGTCATTGCCTGTTCACTGGAATAGAGTGAATATTCATTTCTCTTTAGCAGCGAGCACAGGAGTTAGCCGCAGCAGTCAGCTTCTGCCTCCTGTGACCCGCTGCTCTGCCGCTCCCCAACCTTCCTACCACAGCCAGAGCAGTTACATCTGGACTATAAGATGCACCCCCCATTTTCTTTCACATTTTTGGAGGAAAAAAATGCGTCTTAGAGTCCGAAAAATACAGTAGTTCTTTTTCCCAAGAGTATAAAAAGATTGGTTTATTGAGTGATAACGGAGTGATCAAGTGGTTATAAATTTTTGATATCCCTTTAGGGATAGGGTAAGAGAGTTTAAAAAGCAGATCTAGCCATGACCATTCTCTAAGGCCTCTTTCACACATCCGGTGTGCGCCTGACGGCGCCCCCGGAATTTTGCCGCAGCGCCCCATCACAAAACCTGATGCGCCGCTTGCGGTTTTTTTGGCATTGACTTGCATTAGCGCCGGATGGCGCCGCATGTCAGTGCGTTGTATGCGGTTTTGTCCGGATGCAGCGGAATTGTACATTCCGGCGGCCGGACAAAACGCAGCATGTAACGTTTTTTGTTTTTGCCGGATGGTTTCTGTTGTCTCCGGGCATCAAAAACCATCCGGCAAAAAAACGCAGGCGGCGCATGCGGCGCATCAGGTTTTGTGATGCGGCACTGCGGCAAAATGCCGGGGGCGCCGTCAGGCGCACACCGGATGTGTGAAAGAGGCCTAAGGGTATATTTCCACCTGGCGTATTACATCCGGATTAGCTGCGGATTGAACGCTGCGTAGAGCCGCAGCGTTTAATCCACAGCGTCCAAATGTTACAGCATAGTGGAGGGGATTTGAAGAAATCCTGTCTCCACTTAGTGTAGTAAAACGCGGGTGACACACCCACGAAACCGGACATTCGGCGCGTCTTTTTAGAACGCAGCATGTCTGTTTACCTTGCGGATAACCCGGTCTATGTATGCAATGCGGTGATACAGCATGTGTTCAATGAACACATCCGGAATCACCGCACGTACAGAAGGGGCGGGGCTTTGAGCAGAGCTCCATCCAAAGTGGAGGCAATGCGCGATGTGGAAACGTACCCTAATAGTGGTGATGTTGTGGTTTTTACCTTTTTTGTGTGTCATGTTTTAAATAAAGCTTCTTTGTTTTTGATACTTCCTTTTATTCGGTTGGACAAAAATTCATTGATACAGTCATGTGTGGATTAGTTGCGTTTTTTACCTGCAGATTTTCTTTATTTTTTGTAATTCTATGGGGAAAATCCACACATGAAACTCAGCGTACTTGCAAGAGAAATTGCCATGCTTCAGACATCATATATGCACAGAGGCCGTCAAAGAAAACAAATTTACTAGTGGAAACTGTTTTCGAAAATGTTCCTTTGAGAAATTTTTGGTGGAGTTTTTAAATTCCTAAAGTTTTCTAATATTTATGGAGAATTTTTTCTTCCTTTTTCGTGGGGGGAGGGGTAGAGAGACAGCCTTCTGATTAGACCTTGCCTAGTATTGAGCATTTTCTATTAAGAGATGCTTCAAATAATTGACATACACTTTCTTTTTTCCCACCCATCAATTTCAGAACCTGAAGTGGAAGATTAATCATTTTGTAAAGATGTCAGTGATAAAGTGAGTGATTTATTTTGTTGACATCACCATTAAGTATGGGGTGGAATTGGATGGGTGAACAGATCACCAATTTTTTAAGTAAATCTATTTCTAAAGGTGCTATTGACATGAAATTCTCACCGGATGTCGGTAAGACAATCCATTCAATCCACACAGGAAAAGAAATCAAACCATAGATGTCCGAAAAATATGTGTAATAATGAGAAATGACACAGGGAAAAAGTATTGAACATACTTAATGTACTGAAACGTATTAAATATTTGATGTGTTCAATGCTTATTTCACTCATTGCATATTTTTTTATTTGTAGCTGTTCAACGGGGGCCAGGGCAGTAGTCGTGGCTAACAATGGCAGTTATCGCACACCTTGGCTCCCCGCCACATTAACACATTTCAGTCCACTCACTTGTAGGTTGAGGTCCGCTCCACATGGCCTGGGGTACTTTTCTTTCAGCATTACATAATGATAGTCAGAGTCCAGGTTCATTTTCAGCAAAACAACTTTATTCAGCTCGTCCAGTTTACTCACAGAAACAGCACAAGATTCCTCGCAGAATATAATCATTCCATTCTCTGTACTGTCCCTCATTCCTCCAGGAATATCCCATTTTCGTATCGTGTCCGCCGGTACCGCAGCTACCTGACTGGTCAGACTAACCCACCTCAGGAGTTCCTCGCCCGCTTCCCTCTCCAAAGGCGAAGTTGAAGGATGGCGCTTCCAATCATTCCAGGTCATAAGGCCTCGGACATTAAGGGTTGTTCCCACTAAGTTAGCTGCCACCATTCTTATGCTGCCCTGATATTCCTCCACGACTGTGTGACTGTCAGCTCTTAGGCTCTTAGGCTCCTTGGCTTAAATGTTCCCCAGACACGACTGCACTGTCTTGACCCCGGCTCTCACTGACTAACTCCAGGAAGCTCCCCAACTACTCTTCCTTTACCCCTCCTAACTTGACAAATCCTATTGGTCCAACTAATTCCCTATTATATTCTACTGTGCTCTCCCTACTAGTCCTACACTGTCCCTATATCTTCACAACACATAAACATAGGTACAATGCAATACACATTATAAGACATATGGGATGTACCCACATTACCAGGAACGTGGGCAAGGAGCGCGGGGCATAAACAGACCTCCGTGTACCCCATACAGCTGTATGAGGTCTTGTTTTTGAGAACATGTTCTATATATCAGTGACACCATTTTACAGGTACATATAACTTTTTACTTCACTTTTATTATCTCATCATGGAGAGAAATAAAAAAGCTATTTTTTTTACATTTTAAATTTTATGCTATTCAAAGTGCTGAACATATAAAGTAAAAATTTTATTCTGTAGGTCAGCATGATTATATGAATAAAAATCTCCAAATAAAGGCTTTACACAAGGGGCAAGGTTAATTTTTTTTTTTTAATAATACAAAATAATTCCAAATACATGTCATAAATCATGTCCTGATGTTACCAGTCACTGTACATCAGGATTTACTTTTACAACCTCAATTCCCCAAAAGTTGGGACCCTATGTAAAATGTAAAGGAAACAAGAATATATTGATTTGGAAATCTCTTATAATCATATTTTATTCACAGCAAAACATAAAGCACAGATCAGAATGTGAAAGATAGACATTTTTCCATTTAGACCATGTATTTAGACCCCTTTAAATTTTTCACTCTTTGTTTCATTGCAGCCATTTGGTATGTTCATTTTTTTTTATTATTTTTTATTATTGTATACTCTGCACCCCATCTTGACTGAAAAAAAACAGAAATTTAGAAATTTTTGCAAATTTATTAAAAAAGAAAAATTGACATATCACATGCTCATAAGGTTTCAGACCCTTTGCTCAAACACTCATATTTAATCACATGTTGTCCATTTCCTTGTGATCCTCCTTGGATGGTTCTTACTCCTTCATTGGAGTCCAGCTGTGTTTAATTAAACTGATAGGACTTGATTTCAGAAGGCACACACCTGTCTATATGAGACCTCACAGCTCACAGTGCATGTCAGGCCAAATGAGGTCAAAGGAACTGGCTCAGAGACAGAATTGTGGCAAGGCACACACCTGGCCAAGGTTGCAAAAGAAAGCACATACCTTCCAACTTAAAAACTCAGGGAGAGGCACATGTATTGTATATACAAATACTACCCCTACAGAAGTCCCATAGTGTTCTCACTTACTATAGTACCCCTTTCATTGCCTTCATACAGTGTGATAAATGCTCCACACATTGCATGGAGGAATTCACTGTGAAGTATTCATATTCTGTCTCCACATAACGACCCTTTAAGTTATCCCACACAATATGATGGTCCACACATCCACCTACAGAGTATGATGACCTCCTCAGCCCCCTTACAGTTTGATTGTCTGCACAGCCACTTACACTATATGATGACCTCCACAGTCCCTCATATAGTATAATGGCCCACACACAGTATAATGCCGCCACAGCACTTCCCTTCATACAGTATGAAGATCACCAGAGCTGACACACAGTATTATGGCCTGACACAGCCGCCCATACAAAATACAAAATGCTTCTGCAACAGCCTCATGCCTATTCCTCCTCCCCAACCCATCCCCCCAACACAAACAACATGATGGCCACAATACTCACCATTTACCCAATGGGATGCTCTGGTCAATGTTGTGGGTGGACTGAATATTGCCACATGAGAATCTATATAGTGATGTTGTCAGAGTCTTAAGGGCCCGTCTCACATAGCGATATCGCTACCGAGATCGCTGCTGAGTCACTAGTTTTGTGCCGCAGCAGCGTTCTCCCCTGCGATATCGCTGTGTGTGACATTCAGCGACGATCAGCCCCCCTGCTGGGTATCGCTGATCGCCGCTGAAATGTCAGGACATTTTTTTGATCGCTGGTCTCCCGCTGACAGGCACGCATCGCTGCGTGTGACAGGCGGGAGACCAGCGATCCGCTGGTAACCAAGGTACACAGCGGGTTTCCAGGCGCGGGGCTGTGCCTAGAAACCGCGCAGCGCCTGGAAACCCGCTGTGTACCTTGGTTACCAGCGGATCGCTGGTATCCAAGGTACACTGCGGGTAACTAAGCGATGTTACCCGCAGTGTCGCTTGTACTGATCGCTGCCTGAGCTCCCTGTTTGGCAGCTCAGCAGCGATAATGTAGCGATACACCAGCGATCCTGATCGTTGTGGGGATCGCTGGTGTATCGCTATGTGAGACCCAAGCTTTAGACAAGCTGAATGGTGAAAGAGAGAGGAGATGGCTCTTTTCTCCACCACAATAGGCAAATTCAACAGCTGGCAAATATTGATGCAAAATACTAACAAAATACTGAATGTGAGAACAGGGAATTTGGATAGGTGATTATTTGTTTTCATTGAAGAACCTCTGTAAGTGCATATTTGCTACTGTAAATAGTAGCAGGACCAGGAGGGGTTAAACGTACAAGTATTTAATAAAGAATCTTCCCATTATTGATATCAGAGAGAACAAGCAACCACCATACACTAAACAATCCACTATACTAACACCAATAATACCACATACAAGGGATAAATACCACCTTACCTTGACCAGATAGCAAATCACCACATAATGACCAAAAAATACCAAATACCAGAGAAAAGTATCACCACACCATGCCCAGATCACATACTGTATTATCAACACATAGAGACTGAATACCACAAAGAGGGAACAAATACCACCACACCATGGTTGGACTACATATCACCACCACATAGTGACCAAACAATACCACATGCAAGGAACAAACACCACCACACCATGGCCAGACCACATATTACCTTCAGATAGTGACCTAATAATACTATAATAATGATCATGAATAAAAACCACAATAATAACACTAATATTACTAGTGGTGACATCATAAACAGGAGCTCTGTTTCTCCTCCTGGCTTGATCTTTTACTTTCAATTATAAAATCTGTAACCTTCAGTGAAGACAGACATTATCATTACAGATATAGGAGATGTCAGCTGGTGTTTTTCAAATTCTATGGGGAGGAGGAGAAGATAGAAGCTGCAGGGAGCAACAAACATTCTACTGCAAGTTCTCCTGAATCAACAGTTATAGTTCTCCGTAGAACTATATGAGCACCAACTGCCAACTCCTATCATAGTAATGGAAAAATCTGTATTTATTTATTCAGATTTTACCCAAGAACTGAGAATTTTGAGACTGAATAATCAGTCCAGTAGGATTCAGAAGCAGATTCTCTAATAAAATGACTACTAAATTTCTTATTTTCAAGTTTATTATTGATTTATGAAGAAAATTAAAGATTACTCTAACTTTGTAAACTTATAAATATACTATTGGTAGCTATAAGTTTATATTAACATTCAATACATAGAATATATAGTTATTGATTGTTATTAAGGGGATAACTTACTGATCTCTGGGGAGCAGCAAGGCCCACCAAAAACGGTGCTGTAGATCCTAAAAATGGTGGTCTAAAATGTGGAGGTGCTCAATGTCTTTAAAAGTGCCAGAAATAGCCAACGCCAGAGCTCGGCTTTCACCCTCTCTAGACAATGAATTGGTACCCCTGACCCCCATAATACCATACGTGATTGTAAACCCCTATATAAATATAGGTTCCCTGGAGGAATCTCCAACATATTCTGTAACTCTTTAGTCATTTTCTTACATTGTAAGATAAATCTTTACACCCACACTGACTCAATGGTTTCCATACTGTCTTTTTCAAAATTTTTAAATGGAACCTGTCAATTTATTTATGCCGCGCGAACCACAGGCAACATGAATCAGGACCACTGAACGTGGCGAAGATCGGAGTGGGAAAGCACCGACCTGGCACTCTTTTCAGCTATTTTACTCACTAATCTATCAACATTGAATTCTGTCTAATACTTTGTTTCCGATCAAAAATCCCACATCTGGTAATTCCCAAGACATTTAACCCATTCCTGCTGCCCTATTCCTGTGTACCACTCATAGTTTATTTTAAATACAGCGGGGCAATAAAACTGATGCTGACCAGCACGTTGTATAAAGTCATGTTTAGCTGTATAGCCACTAATTTTTGAAAAGTTTTTCTTTTTTTTTTACAATTTTGAAAGCTATTCTTTGAATGGCTGTAAATTAGAATTTTAAAAAGAAAAAGAATAGAGAACGACTGATATCACATTGTACATCACCAGGATTGACGGGTTCAAATGACTGAACTTGTTTATTATGCTAGTGCTTGCGCTGTATGTCATGTTGTTGCCACAAGTTTATGTAACCTTCTGCTTATTTTGCTTGCTCATAACTGGATTATCTGATTTGGCTTCACACTCAACAGTGTATAGATCACCCGAATATTTATTTACATTGCAAATGTTAAAATTGGTCACATGACACATGCCAAAAACTTCAAAGGGAGGGAATGGAAACCTCTGCACGATCAAGATGTCCTTGATTTGATCTCGTCACGTACTAGAGATTCAAGTTAAACTGGGTGTGTTTTTCTCCACAAAAGATGCTGGGCACTGACTAACATGTATTATTAATTTGTTGCTGATTGAGATGAAGACAGCAGCGAAGACAGAGATCTGATTCAACTTTGGTTTCACGTTTTTACCTGTCACCATTGCCAAAAAGACAACAACGACAGTGTTATGCTGGAAAGCTGAGGTTTTTCATCTGAAACCAGTGAAAGCCTAAAGGTAACGAAACATAGTTATGTTGTGTCTGTTTGATTGTTGAAATCTAACTCCTAAAAGGCGATGACTGGTCAATTTTAATTCTGACAAATTAGTAGTAGGTTATATACTAATATTTCTTTATCTTACATGCGCTTTACTTTTAGGTTTTCAGTGCCATTGAATTTTTAATATTGTGTTTTTTAATGGATAAAATTGCAAAGTGTTTCTAGAAACAAGAAACTTTGCAATTTACTTGTTTTTAAAAAATCTTATGTGCTCTCAGGATTGGAGGGATTTTTAATTCTATCGTTTACTGATTGTTGCCTAGGTTACCGGCCACTGCTGCAGTTTAGCAGCAAAGAAAAATTAAACTCAGTGCGTGCAAGCTTTTTACAATACAGCTCGTAAGCGCTGCTCTAAAACTGGCCAGGATCCCAGGGGCACACTGTTAGCCCCAAATCCCAATTGACTTTAGTTCAACTGTGCTTCTCCATTGTTGCACTGCCTCTCTTTTCAGCATCTTAGAGTAAAGTTCGGGCCAGCAACACAACTATGGTGCTGGTCCGGATTATAGAGGACACCACCCTCCAGCGTGCAAACAGCCGGGAGATAGGGATTTGTGCGCTCCTTCAGAAGAAGGTGAGAGAGTCCCTTTAAATGTTGAGTAGATGTTATACCAAATTTGTTGGACTGTTATTGTACCGTAATCCAGATATATTATAAAGCTTCCACAATTGTATTTTATTGTAATGTTTGATCCAAGATTCATTTCATTTTTGTTAATCTACCAAACCTTGATCGTCTGGCGATATAGGCTAAATAGGGTTGTCATATAAGAAGGAGACATATGAGGCTTCTGCCCTGGTTCCAAGCGTTAGGAATTCTAGCTGGTGATCCACATCCTAGGAACTAAGATAATGACCACAAAAAAAGATCTTGACCCTTTCTGCCTTAATGGTCTTGTCTCTTACATACAAAAACTTAACAGTTTTTAGCTACATAATTACGTAGGTTGAAAAAAAAAACAGATAACCCACAGTGCCATTTGTTGTGAAAAAAGCATTCATCCCTTTTATAACTTCTGCTATAGTGTCAGCCATTACTATCTCTTGTATCTAACTGCTCTAACCGTAACGAATGTTCCCTGGTCCAATGTCAGAACTTTAATAGGAATTAATAATAAATCTATCCTTTGTACTGAGTGACCACACATTTATTTATGCACAGAAATTAGGATGAATCGGAGGTGTCTTTTTTCTAAAGTAAGCAAGCCCAACTTTTCCAAGTGGCCATCAGGCAACATAGGGATAAGCTGAGAAAAGAGCTGCAGAAGCTACTACTAAAGATAAGAGGAAGGATGTCCAGTATTGTGGCCTTTATGGAGAGATATGAGAAATATGTAAAATTATACTTATAGATTGGAACACAGGGATTAGCGAGGAAAGATAATGAATTCTGAGGGCAATTAGAAGATTGATTGTCCATTCAACAGATATCATGTTAAATTTCAGGGAGTCCGGGTGGGAGACCACTTCTGAATCTTCTGACTTGTGTAACAATAAATCTTATCCCTGTTTATTTAATGCTTCAAATTTAAAGGGGATATGTCCTCTTCTTTCAAGCAGTAAACTATAAAATTAAAACTACCACTGCGGTCAGTGACAGGCTGCAAAAGTCTCTACCAACAGTAACATACCGATCACTGAAATCACTGAGATAATATCTACTAGGGATTATTATTGTTTGGTCAAGAGGATCACCCCTTTCAAGTTTAAAAATGTGTAGAACAATAAGAAAATAGGGTTTGCTTTTAAGTGAATGGGAATGAGCCGCAATAAAACAACAGAAGTGTGCTATTTTACTATTATGTGTTTCCTGGGTTACAAACTAGAAGCTAACCCTATGTAGTCATGTTCGTTTCTATTTGCCCATTCTCCAATCTCTGTAAATTAGCAGGCTCAACTCCTGAGCCCGTTCCATACAACCCGCACACAACCGATGATGAAAATGTATGTCACGGGTCATTAAGGGGTTAAACCATACCTGCAACCACCAATAGATGAAGTTTAGGTGCTTCTAGCATACTGTTTATACATTCAATTTAAAGGGAATCTGTCACCAGGTTTTTGCTATATAATTGTATAGCAGAATGATGTAGTGGCTGAGAGGCTTATTCCAGCGATCTGCCACTTACTAGGCTGTTTGTTGCTGTTTCAATAAAATCATTGTTTTATCAGCAGGCGTTTATCACTAAAGGATTAGGCATCTCATGCATCCTAATCAATTTGTTCTGTGTAACCGGAACCCACCAATGATTAGCATCTTTTGTCAATATACAGTGTGCACAGAAAGCTGCCAATCAGTGGTGTATGTGGGGCTACACAGGGGTCAGTATTCTGAGCACTGCCAGATCTACAGCAGAGAAAACTATGATTGTACAAAAAGTAGACAGACCAGCTAGTGACACATCACAAGAATCAGAATCATCCTGCTCTCACATTAGTTAGCAAAAACCTGGTGACACATTCCCTTTAAGTATACCACAGTATGCAATAAGCTCCCTCTAGTGGTGGCTGCAAGCTACCAGAATGAATTATTTGAAATATATTTCTATAAAGGGGATGCGGAGCCTGTAGTAGGGCTCTTAATAATGGGTCTAAAGCAAACAACATTTACATACAAGTTTTTATATGGATTTTTTCCCGCTTGTGAATTTGCCTCTTGGAAAACATTTTATAGATTGTTCATGTAAAGAAGTGGTTACTGCGGTGAATAGTAATCTTAATAATTGCTGTAATTACCCATACTTATATGGACGATTACATGACAGCATGCACTGACCAGCCAAACTATTTACAAAGATGTCAAACAAGGTGTATTATTATGAAAGTGCTTATAATCTCATTTTTATGCAAGGCTTTAGTTACTCTGTACAAACCTGTGTATGAACAGACAGCAGGAAAAGGTTCGTGCATACTGTAGCTAAGAGTCAGCAAATAATCCGGGAAAAAAATGATCTTTCCTGCTGCTTTAGGTCAGGTTTCACACATCGCTGTGATGTCCTGACCGGAATTCAACATCTTAAATTCCGCCTATGAGCTATTGAGATTGGGTCAGGACTCGAGACCCACAGCCGGTCCAGAACGCGTGGTCTGCACTGTGTATGTCAGACATGTGAAACTGGTCTTAATAGGAACCAGAACACAAAGGGCCCCATTCATCATTTGGAGTTCATTCTTGAGCCACTTTTTTTTGTCTTTTGAATTTGCTGATGTTTTTGAGCCAAATTCTTCAAAATGGAGCATGTGGTTAATGAATTTTATGCAAAATCGATGTGAATACTTCTCCGTCCAATTATGACAAGAGCATTCTTAAAGTGATACCTTTATTGGCTAACCAGAAAATTATATGTTCGCAAGCTTTCAGAGCTCAAGGCTCCTTCTTCAGGCAAGATTACATTTAGAATAATAAGAAAGACACCTTAGATGCTTACTATAGTAGGAAATTTGTTCAAGACCTGGGAGGTGTGATGCCTTCAAAAGATAAGCAAAGGAAATCAAATTAGCATTTTCTTACAAATGGAGAGCTAGTGGGGATGTGTTATTAGCTATCTGGAGTCCTTCTGGTGAAGGTGTGAACTGTGTCTATGTAATGAGTCATAAAACCGGGTGTTAAGTTGAGTCCTAGTGTCAAAGTATTGAACATCCTAATAAGTTTGAATTCCCATATTTTTCTCTCCCTGTCATCCTTAAAATGACCTTTTAGTATTAAGACTTTTAAGTCTGTCATACAATGTCCAGTTCCAGAGAAATGTTTTCCCACAGGCGTGTCCATTTCATTCCTGATCGTATGTCTGTGTAGATTCATCCTTGTTTGTAGTTTTTGCATGGTTTCCCCAATATAGATAGCTCCAGGGCACCTTGTACATTGTATCATGTACACCACATTGGAGGATGTACATGAAAAGGAACCCATGACCTTATAGTCCTGATTTGTGTTTGGTACACGGACTGTATTTGTTGGTAATATGTGGGTACAAGTTTTGCATTTTTTGTTGTTACATGGGAATGTGCCAGTCACTGATGGTGACGAAAGGACACTTCTGTACAAGGTGCCCTGGAGCTATCTATATTGGGGAAACCATGCAAAAACTACAAACAAGGATGAATCTACACAGACATACGATCAGGAATGAAATGGACATGCCTGTGGGAAAACATTTCTCTGGAACTGGACATTGTATGACAGACTTAAAAGTCTTAATACTAAAAGGTCATTTTAAGGATGACAGGGAGAGAAAAATATGGGAATTCAAACTTATTAGGATGTTCAATACTTTGACACTAGGACTCAACTTAACACCCGGTTTTATGACTCATTACATAGACACAGTTCACACCTTCACCAGAAGGACTCCAGATAGCTAATAACACATTCCCACTAGCTCTCCATTTGTAAGAAAATGCTAATTTGATTTCCTTTGCTTATCTTTTGAAGGCATCACACCTCCTAGGTCTTGAACAAATTTCCTACTATAGTAAGCATCTAATGTGTCTATCTTATTATTCCAAATGTAATCTTGCCTGAAGAAGGAGCCTTTGAGCTCTGAAAGCTTGCGAACATATAATTTTCTGGTTAGCCAATAAAGGTATCACCTTAAGAATGCTCTTGTCATAATTGGATGGAAAAGTATTCACATCGATTTTTCTGGCTAACACGGTACCACAATATAATTTATTATTGTACACCATGCAAAATCAAAAATGTTTTTATCTTAGATTTCTTTATATCACAACATTGCATGTTCTGCTAAATTTTTCAGACCTACATAAAATCACTCCAGGGGTGACCAAGAGTACATTTGCCATTTTTTTTAAATAAAAGTTATAATTGCTGAATCAGCTAAAAATATCTGGAAATCCCAAACCCAGGCCCCAATGGCGAACATAAAAAAACAGGTGCACATGTACACTGTGTGCACAATTACTAGGCTATTTGCATTTATTTATACATTTTATTATTGAAAAATCACAGTGCTGTCAGTGAAACCAAAAGGTTAATAAACCTGAAACCTTAATATTTAAGAAAGTAAAAGTGAGGTTTTAACTTTTGAAGGACTCTTGCAGACGTCCGTGCAACACGGTCTGAGCACGGACCGCAGTGATTTGATTGGCCACTGGACTCCTGACCTGAGCATGACAGCCTCATATAATTCTGTGAGGTTGTCATGCTCAGGTCAGGAGACGCGCAGCCAGTACGTGCACTGTAGTCTGTGCTCGAACCGTGTTGCACAGATGTCTGCAAGAGCCCTTAGGAGAATATCTATGCATGCAGAATCTATATATATAAAATTGAATGTGTGTATGTGTGTATCACCAACCAATCATGGAGAATCTTACATTTAACCAGAGCTGTTTAAAAGAAGCTGAGCTGTGATTGGTTGCTATGAGCAACAGTTTTCCTTGCAACCAATCCCTAAGCATCTTTCATTTCACCAGAGCTGTTTAATAGAAGCTAAGCTGTGATTAGTTGCTATGAGCAACAGTTTTCTCACTCCACGACAACACCTCAGCTGACACTGACCAGGTGGGACAAATCTAGCATCCCCGGGAACATAAGCTCCCAGCCATTGTCTGCCCCCCAGAAAGAAGCAGAGAGCACATGACAGAAATGAATCCCCCCCTCCCATATCCCCATCACACATCATCCATCCCATAGGCACATCTTCTCTCTTAAAGGGATCTCTGATATGGAAGTCAGGGCAAATCCATCCTGCGCTTTGGTTTTGACCCCAGGCCTCTCTTAAAGGGATCCCCAGTATGGAAGTTAGGGCCATTTCACTCAGATTCTCTGATTCTGACCCAAGGCTCTCTTAAAGGGATCCCCGGTATGGAAGTTAGGGCCATTCCACTCAGCTCTGTGGTTCTGCCCCTCTTAAAGGGATCCCCAGTACAGAAGTGAGGGCAAATCCACTCTGCACTTTGGTACTGACCCCAGGTCTCTCTTAAATGGATCCCCGATATGGAAGTTAGGGCCATTCCACTCAGCTCTGTGGTTCTGACCCCAGGGTCTCTTAAAGGGATCTCCGGTATGGAAGTTAGGGTTAATCCCTCAGTGCTCTGATTCTCACCCCAGGCTTCTATTAAAGGGATCATTGGTATGGAAGACAGGGCAAATCCATCCAGTGATTTGGTTCTGACCCCAGGCCTCTCTTAAAGGGCTCGCCAGTATGAAAGTTAGGGCAATTCCACTCAGTGCTGTGGTTCTGACCCCAGGGCCTCTTAAAGGGATCCCCGGTATGGAAGTCAGGGCAATTGCCTTCAAATGCTCTGGTTCTGACCCCAGGCCTCTATTAAAGGAATTATTGGTATGGAAGTCAGGGAAAATCCATCCAGCGCTTTGGTTTTGAACCCAGGCCTCTCTTAAAGGGCTCCTCGATATGGAAGTTAGGACCGTTTCACTCAGCGCTGTGGTTCTGACCCCAGGGCCTCTTAAAGAGATCATTGGTATGGAAGTTAGGGCAATTCCACTAAGCGCTCTGGTTCTGACCCCAGGCCCCTCTTAAAGGGATCCCCGGTACAGAAGTGAGGGCAAATCCACTCTGCACTTTGGTACTGACCCCAGGCCTCTCTTAAAGGGATCCCCGGTATGGAAGTTAGGGTAAATCCCTCAGCGCTCTGATTCTCACCCCAGGCTTCTATTAAAGGGATCATTGGTATGGAAGTCAGGGCAAATTCAATCAGTGCTCTGGTTCTGATGCCAGGCCTCTCTTAAAGGGATCCCCGGTATGGAAGTTAGGGCCATTCCACTCAGCGCTCTGGTTCTGACCCCAGGCTAACGGGATGATGTGGGATTTTACGGGTAGTAGTCCGGTGGCTCTGGCTGACGGGATGATGTGGGATTTCAGGGGGAGTAGTCCGGTGGCTCTGGCTGACGGGACGATGTGGGATATTAAGGGTAGTAGTCTGGTGGCTGTGACGGGATGATGTGGGATATTAGGGGTAGTAGTCCGGTGGCTCTGGCTGACGGGATGCTGTGGGATATTAGTGGTAGTAGTCCGGTGGCTCGTAGTTAGTTACTATGCCCGGGCAGCGCCGGGCTCTTCAGCTAGTTATTAATAATAACTAAACACAAACACCTGAAATGTACAAAAATACATTTCTGAAATTTATACAAAAAGATCAGTTACCAATATAGACTCCTTTCTTTTCAATAACGTCATAAGCCTTCTATCCATGGAGTCTGTCAATCTCCCATTTAAGTAGGGCCCACAAGTTCTCATTAGTGTTTAGGTCAGGTGAGAAAGGGGTCAAGTCATTATTCTTTCACTGTTAAGGTCTTTACTGGCAGCCAAGCAGAGGAGAACTCCGAAGCATGCAACAGAGCATTGTCTTGCATAAAAATCATGGTTGATTTGGAGTCCATCTCAAGCTCATAAAGGTCCAACTTGCTCATCTTTAATAATACCAGCCCGTGGCAGTACCTCACCTCCAACTTGCTGGTGTCTGAGTTGAAGTGGGGGTCTTTGTCCATTACTGATGCAGCTACAGGCCCATCAATCTGATCCATCAAGAGTCACTCTCATCTCATCAGTCCAATAAACTTTTGAAAATTTTGTTTTCAGATATTTCTTGGCCCAATCTTTAGGTTATAACTTGTGTTTCTTGATCACCTTGTACTTCTTGGCACTCCAATGAGGTTGCAGATCTGGAACATGACAGCACTGGAGGATAATGGGTTCCTGGTTGTTTCATGTTTGATTTTTCTTAGGCAGTTAATGAACGCTTTTTTTCTCAACACTTTTTTTGCGAACCTGTTGACTATTTGAGACAAAACATTTGATGATTCCATGATCACGCCCCAATATTGTAGCAATTTCAGGAGTGCTGCATCCCTCTGTAAGTCAGTTAAATCTTTTTTGGCCCATTTTGCCTGAGGAAACCAAGCTGCCTAATAATTCTGCACACCTTGATAAAGAGTGGTGATACCCTTAGGCCACCCCTCATTACACAAATATGTATCACTTGATCTGCTTCATCCAATAAGCAAACAAGGTTATTCAGCTTGGAGCTGAAATTTACTGCAGAAAAATCATGATATGGTCAAAATACTCACTTGCCTAATAATTGTGCACACAGTGTATAGAACATACTTTTAAGAAGGTGCAAATTAAAAGGAGACTAAGGTACAAATGCAAAACAGACAAAATTCAACAAAAAAACTAAACAAAAAGGAGGCACAATTGCAATAATGAATTAGACTCAAAATGTTTTCATTTAGGTTATGGCATTGGTATGATGGTATCATATCAAAACTGAACTAAAGGGTGTAACTGCATATTCTAAGCTGTCTTTATCATGAGCATATAAGTTGGAGGAGTACTATCCAAGGTTTCATCGGATAGCACCTGGACCAGTATCTGCATATTTTTCTGCAGACTGAATCAGTTTGTGGAAAAAAAAATAACTGCATGCTGAAAGTGATACGATTCTCTCATCCAAGAGAATCGGATCACAGTAAACTCAGAACAGAGTCTGAGCCAGGTGCCATTACCATACTAAATCTGATTCTCTCGGAAGACAGAATCATCACTCATGTGACCGTAGACTTTGGATAGAATCTTGAATGAACTGGAACTAGAAGAGTCTTATAGAAATCCAGCAGAGAACAAAGGGGTTAATCTCCTGCTAGTCAGTTCCATCATTGGTGTCTGGGTGAAGCCTTGACCCCTTAACTAAGTTAATAGTATTTAGCACTATTTTGACCTATTAAATACAAACTTGCATTACAGCCCGAAACAAGATATTGACGGGATCGGCTAACAGTCTAATGTGTACAAGGGCCTCCCGACTCTTTCCTGCCAGATGATGTCAGAAAAGAGAAAAATCTGTTTGTTCCGTCCCCTCCACTTTGTGTGGGTGTATATTCTCCTACTTTATTTAAAATTTCATGCCACCACTGTCCCAGCTGCAGGTGGCGCCTGGGCAGATTGAGTTCTTGGAAGTCTTCAGGAAAATGCCGCCAGCGGCTTCACAAGCGTAAGCTGCTCAGTTCCACCGGCGCTTGCACAGGTTGATCCAGTGGGGAGCTTCATTAAAATGGTCCGGAAATGGCGCATAACAAGAATATACACCCAGACTCAGAGGAGGGAACAGAGCAAAGCTGAAGACCCTACCAACTGGCCTGCTCACAGGCCCGTCCTGATGCACAAAGATATGTATACAAGGACATTTCAAATATTAAAGAAAATCTACAAAACGGATTTCTTCACCTGAGTTTACATTTACTCAGTATGACAGCACCAACATGGCCATGTCTGTACTTTACTTTGTTAAATGCGTCTGACAGGTTCCCTTTAAACTGAAGCTTCATATTTTCATCCAGAATAAAGGTTATACTAAGGCATTATGGCTGTTGCACAACTCGGAGCATGTCAGCTGGCTGCCTGGGCATGATTTATGTTCAGATTTTTATTAGAAAGTTTTCATCTCTATGAAGAGCATTGGGGAGTGACTGCAGCTTCATTCTGAATTAAGGTCACGGGTGAGCTTTGGGTCAGCCAATACCTGAGTATGTCACCATGTTGACCTCTTTATGTTAGGGCTTCTATAAATCATAATTGCACTATGCTAGCACATATGACAAACAATGCAACAACGCCTGCCTATACTGTAGATCAGTGGTTCTCAGTGTCTCTAAGCCAAGTACACACATCTCCAATTAATGGCATGAAAGTATCCACAATTCTATTGTCACACAATGTGCTACACCTATTAAAAGCACAGCAGGTGTCCTACTAAAATCATGAGAACCTAACAACTGCTGGGAAGCCAGGCCGTAGTTCAGTGGAGGATATGCTATTGGTGCAACCTGTGCAGCCGCATAATAGCCCAAAAGGTAAGGGGCCACTTCTACCTATAAATCAGCTCTCAGATTCTATCACAGAGAAGTTGTTGCATTACTGGCCCATGTACTATTCCTGCACAGCGGTCCTCTCATGTCATTGTCCCCTGTTGTAGAGATGGATCACCTGATTGACTCACCGACTGCTTGGCTATAAAGAATTAAGGGACACTTTACTGGTGGCAGTTTTAGTTAGTTTTTTTTTTGTTTTGTTTATTGAGCTAAAATGGTCTTTACCAGGAGTACTGATCTTGATTCATTTTCTAGCTTACTTTGTTGCAAAAATTCTTAAGAGCTATCACACAGAGTATGTTCCACAGATTTGGCAGGGTACTTGTAGTGCCTCCATTTGGCCTGGTTTGGGGATGCTGTTGATTCTATTATGAGTAAAATATGTCATCCCTAAAAAACGTCATGGCATGAAAAGCTTATTTTATTTATGTCAATGAATTTCACGTTCAAAACCTAAAGATGCAGCCTCCCCACAATATCCCTACACCTGGCTAGTCATGTCCTTCTTTTACTATCGTTCGTTGAGGCTTTATTTATAACATTCATGAAGTTTCACCTGTAATTGAGATCTCTAGGATTGAACACAATGAGATAAGTTCCTTAAAAGTGTCTTAAAGTGTAAAGCCCCCGTCATACTAAGCGAGATCGCTAGCGAGATCGCTGAAGCGTCACCGATTTTGTGACGCAACAGCGACCTAGCCAGCGATCTCGCTTAGTGTGACACGCAGCGACAACCAGCCCCCCTGCTGGGTATCGCTGATCATTGTCGAATGTCCTGGACCATTTTTTCATCGTTGGTCTCCCGCTGGCCAGCGCGCATCGCTGCGTGTGACAGCGGGAGACCAACGATCAGCGAGCTGGGAGCTGGTATCCAATGTACATATCGGGTAACTAAGCACCGCGCGGCACCTAGTTACCCGATATGTACCCTGGTTACCGGCTCCCAGATTCTGTGTAGAGCGCTGAGAGCCGGTAACCAGGGTACATGTCGGGTAACTAGGTGCCGCGCGGTGCTTAGTTACCCGATATGTACATTGGATACCGGCTCTCAGCGCTCTACAGCAGAAGCTGAGAGCCAGTATCTAGGGTACATATCGGGTAACTAGGTGCCGTGCGTTGCTTAGTTACCCGATGTGTACATTGGATACCAGCGTGTTCGCTGGTCCTGATCGCTGGTGAGTCTGCCTATGTGACAGCTCACCAGCGATCAGCTAACGATGTCCCAGCGATCCCATCCACGTCGTATCGGTGGGATCGCTGGGACATTGAAGAGTGTGACGGGACCCTAACTGTTGTTTCAATTTTTATTTCATAACCATAAATCAATGGTATACATGAAAATAAGCAAATTGTACAATATATATATATTATCAGAGGAATCTGAGATAAGAAAGGACAGTTGCTACTGATAAGATTCTGTATAGAATGGTGGGGTTGAGAACCTCTGCCTCTAGCTCTTCCCTTACATACATATAATATATATCTTATCAGCACCAACTGCCATCTCCTATCTCGGTACTGTACTAATCTGTCTTTACTGAATACAGATTTTATCAATGAATTGAGAATTTTGAAAATGAAAAAATCACTCCAAAGAGGAGAAAGAGGCAGATTTCTCTGATAAAAATAGAAAAATATTTAGAGTTGAGAGTCCTCAGTGGTTGATACCTTTTAATGGCTAACTGAAAAGATGGTAACAAATTGCAAGCTTTCCAGACTACTCAGGTCTCTTCATCAGGCAAAGACTAATACAAAATCTGAAGAATCACATATTTATACACAAGAGGACACAGGAATAATGCAATAGATAAGACAAGTGACGTAAAGCAGAACTGTCATTATGGGAGAGTGATAGACAGTTATGGCCATAAATATTGGAACAGTTCATAAATAATGAGCGTGAAAGGTTAATTGTCCTCTGATTGGGGTCTAGATCTATGTTGTGATGCCGCCACACGGTCTGAGGAGCAAATTCTTTAGTTGATGTAAAAAGTCATAAAAATAAGCATCTTTGTAATATATCATATGTGTACTATTGATGTATTAAATAAAAATTACAATGGCTCTGTCGGGGCTTATGTTCAAACCCCCACATAGTCTATTAAGTCTGAATGTCCACCTCCAGTAGGCGAACACGCCCGAAAATGATGCACGCCAGAGTGCACGTTTGCTCTGTCTGCACCATTATAGTGTATGACCCCGATGGAGCCACTGGACGGCTGCCAGAACACAGTGTGAAAGCACCCTAGCTCTTTAAATATGTATGAGGCAGATAGGAGATAATTTATTAATGAAGTGAATGTTATGTGATAGATTTGGCACATCTTTGTACCGATTAGATATTTCTGCTTTCTTCACAATCTCTTGGTTGGCTTACTAATTATTTAGGTAAAAACAAAAGCATTTACCATTTACAAATCCACTTAACCAAATATGTCTAAAAAGGTGCAATCTCCCCCAATATACTACATGATGCAATGGAATGACAACCTCCTTCCTTTTATTGGTGCGATTGGGTGATTCATTGAAAAATTATTTTGGCCTCGTCTGTGGCTTGGATCGATTGTGTTATATATAAAAACAAGTGGATGCCAGAGATGCAGTTACCCATAATACCTAGTAAAATGTCAAAACGACATATAATTGGATGCTATGATTGGTTCCTTCTTGCAGCAATGGTATTTGTAAAAATGATAGAACTGATATTAAGAGTGTATAAAATTGTTCTAGAAATCTATAGCTACATACAGCTATATAGATGTATACACCCTTGAAATTGTTCCAGAAAATGAAGTATGTCTCCCAGAAAATTATTGCAATTACCATATTTTTCTGACTATAAGACACACTTTTTTCCCCAAAATTTGCAGGGAAAATGTGGGGTGTGTCTTAAAGTCCAAATGAAGCTTACAGGGGGGTTATGGTGGTGGTGGAGCAGGCAGAGTCCCTTCCTTAGGAAGCCATCGGCAACAGAAGAGGTGCAATGCTGCAGGCCTGGTGTCGGTGGTGAGGCAGAGCAGAGTCCATTGCTTTCTCTGTGGCCATGTTTCGGAAGCCGTGGGCTGCCGGAGGCAGCGCCTGCACAGACTGAGAGCTTGGCCCAGCTGAGATCTCAATCTGTGCAAACCCATGGCCAGGCTTAGATCTCAATTTGTGCAGATACCACCTCCGGTGGCCCACGGTTTTGGGAAAATGGCAGCTGGAAAAGCAATGGACTCAGCTCTGCCTCACTGTCAACTCCAGACCCTCAGCGTCCCCTCTGCTTCCATGCTGGCATCGAGCCTGCAGCATTGCATCACTGGGGCACCCACTTATCCTACCCAGACCCCGCAGCATTGCCCCATTTCTGAAGCCACTGGCTACCTGAGGAAGCAACTATGCTTCCTGTGACCCTGTTCCACTGCCCCAGGTAAGATGCCTTAAGTTCAGACTATAAGAAGGACCCCTATCTTAAAAAAAAACTTCCCAAAATTTGGGGTGCAACTTATGGTGCGGTGGGTCTTATAGTCTGAAAAATATGGTACACATGTTTTGTTATACACATATTTATTTCCTTTGTGTGTATTGGAACAACAGAAAAAATACAGAGAAAAAAAGTGGACTTCATTTTACACCAAACCCCCAAATTGGGACAAACAAAATTGTTGGCACCTTTCAAAAATTGTGGGTAAAGCATGTGATGCGCATTCAAACACACATAAGGAAATTAACAGGTGTGGGCAACATGAAAATCACACCTGAAATCAGATAAAAAAGGGAGAAGTTGGATAACAGAAAGAGCTAAAGAGAACTGTCTGAGGACTTAAGAACCAAAATTGTTGAAAAATATTGACATTCTCAAGATTAAAAAGTATCTGCAGAGATCTTAATGTTTCTTTCTCCATGGTGCGCAACATAATCAAGACGTTAACAACCAATGGTGTTGAGATTGTTCTCCCTGGACGTGGATAGCAGAGAAAAATTGATGAAATATTGCCATGCAGAATAGTCCGGGTCGTGCATAAGCAGTCTCAATCAAGCATCCGTGTCAGTGCGAGCTATCTGTTCACAGTTGAATGAAATGCTATGGCAGGAGATCCAGGAGTAACCCACTGCTAACACAGAGACACAAAAAGTTAGATTGCAGTTTGCAAAAATGTATATGAGCAAGCCAAAATCCTTCTGGGAAAGTGTCTTGTGAACAGGTGAGACCAAGATAGAGCTGTTTGGTAAAGCACCTTTCTAATGTTTAGCAAAAATGGAATGAGGACTACAAAGAAAAGAACACCATACCTACAGTCAAATATGGTGGAGGTTCAAAGATGTTTTGGGGTTGTTTTACTGCCTCTGGCACTGGGTGCCTTGACTGTGTGCAAGGCATCATGAAATCTGAATATTACCAAAGGATTTTGGGTCGCAATGTAGTGCCCAGTTTAAGAAAGCTGGGTCTGCATCATAGGTTATGGGTCTTCCAGCAGGACAATGACCCCAAACATACCTCAAGAAGTACCCAGAAGTGGATGGAAACAAAGCAGACAGTTCTGAAGTGGCCAGTGTTGAGTCCAGATCTAAATCCCATTGAATACCTGTGGAGAGATCTTAAAGGGAATCTGTCACCCTAAATTGGCAGGATATTTAAATGATGGCAGTCAGGTCAGATGGGCGGTGTTTTGGGTACCTGCCTTAACATGTTGTTCGCCGCTGTCTCCATTATTTCTGGGAATTGTAGTCGTTGCCCTCCATATAACGCGCCTGCGCATTGCAATCTGCGGGCAAAGCATACTGCATGTGACCAATTCAAGATTGCAATGCGCAGGCGCGTTATATGGAGGGCAACGACTACAATTCCCAGAAATAATGGAGACAGCGGCGAACAACATGTTAAGGCAAGTACCCAAAACACCGCCCATCTGACCTGACTGCCATCATTTAAATATCCCGCCAATTTAGGGTGACAGATTCCCTTTAAAATTGCTGTTGGGAGAAGGCGTCTTTCAAGTATGAGAGACCTGGAGCAGTTTGCAATAGAAGAGTGGTCCAAAATTTCAGTTGAGAAGTCTAAGAAGCTTGTTGATGGTTATAGGAATTTAGCGATTAATTGCGGTTATTTATTCCAAAGAGTGAGCAACCAAATATCAAGTTGAGGGTGCCAACAATTTTGTCTGGACCATTTTGGGGGTTTTGTGTAAAATTATGTCCAATTTGCCTTTTTTTCTCGTTTTTTTTGTGCTGTTCCAGCACGCACAAAGGAAATAAACGTGTGTATAACAAGGCATATGTAATTTGTAAATGTATTCTGCAGTTAATTGTGTCCTCCAAAGCAGCCCAAACTCCAAGATAGCAATCTTCCTAAGGGTCCCATTACACATAGCGACTCACCAGCGATCCCGACAATGATATGTACTTGTCAGGATTGCTGGTGAGTCGCTATATGATCGCTGCTGAGCTGCCAAACAGGCAGCGATCAGGACAGCGACTATGTGGGTAACAAGCGACGCACGTTGCTTAGTTACCGGAAGTGTACCTTAGATACCAGTGCCCTGGTGAAGGGAGCTGGTAACCAAGGTACACATCGGGTTTCCAGGCGCCGCTATGAGCTTAGAAACCCACTGTGTACCTTGTTAACCAGCTCCCCTGCACCAGCGCGCTGGTATCTAACGTACACATCGGGTTTCCAGGCGCCAGGCGATGCGCGCTGGCCAGCGGGAGACCAGGGATCAAAAAATGGTCCAGGACATTCAGCAAAGATCAGCGATACCCAGCAGGGGGGCTGGTCGTTGCTGAGTGTCACACTAAGCGAGATCGCTGGATAGGTCGCTGCTACGTCACAAAATCGGTGACGCTTCAGCGATCTCGCTAGCGATCTCGCTAGGTGTAATGGGGCCTTAACAGCCTCTGTTCCTGGTGAAATCATTGGCATCTGATTGGAACTTGATTGATTTACATTCCAATCACATGATCACTATGGCAGCCATCACTAAGATCTGTGCTGTAAATCCTCTGCTCCTTATGTCTATTTGCCAAAGTTAGGTCAGAGGAGGGAGAGCATCTTCTATACACTAAGCACACATATTTTACTTAAAATAATGTATTTTTAATCTCTTCACTCCTATATCATCTAAATAAATGGGTTTATGGTGCAGTCCCCATTATTTGTGCTTCTTTTTGATACCAACACTTTTTCCTCTACAAAGTACCATTAGATGGTTCGGGCTAACAGGACAGATCAAACTTGTGTTATGATAGTGTAAGGAAATACAATTTTATTGTCCGTAAACTTCCTCGAGTGTGTGCTCATGTAATACAAACATGTTGGATGTGTTTCTTTAGCAGTATATTGGAATCATAATAACTGAAAAAAAATTAAAAAATCCCTTGTCACTACTGTTCTCCTCCCTTGAATGCACAGATGCAGCCCACAAAGGTAAAAGCTGTTATGATAAGCGGCTGTGATCAGCCATTTATAGAAGAATATAGAAAGTCCATTGCACAGAAGTGAAGATGGCGGCACTCCCCATATAGCCATAATAGACTCAGATCGGGACAGTATTAAGCGATAACTATAACAGGCAATGGACGTTTCCTGTCCACTCACACTTCTGCGAGCCCAAAACGACCGTTGTCTGTTATGTTTTTACTTAATACTCTCCCGATCTGAATCTACTATGCTTGCTTCAGATTAAGAGCAGGTGCAGACATCCAAGAGAATCGGGCCGATTATGCAACTGACACTGATCAGAGTTTGATCAGAGTGTTAACATAGTGCGATCCGATTCTCTCAGATGAGGAGAAGATGGAGAAAAAAAAGCATCTTCCCCATTCTGTGAGGCCACGAAAATTGGACTGCACTCAGATGTCATCCGAGTGTAGTCCAATGATTTGCATGGAGAGTATGCAATCCGAATATCAGATCAAACTCGGGCATTCAGTGATGTTTTTCCTTGAACATTGCACAGGATAATTGTGGAATCGATTTTTGGAAAAAATTATATAGATGGAGTTCAGAAAAAAAATTTGAAAAAAATAAAGCAAAATGAACAAAATTAAAAGATATCCACTCCAATTTGGATAAATTAGAAAGTCAGAAGTGTTCCATAAAATATATATATACAGTAACAAAAATAAAAATCTTCCTTATAACGCAAAATTCCAATGTTTCAAATTTCTCTGATTATCAACAGTCAAAACGGCCCAGGTCATGATGGGGTTAATAGCTTTGACTAATGCTGGATACTATGATGCATTTGTATACTTACCATATGAATTCAAAACTGTCTAAAATGTCCTTGTTCTTGTAAATTTCACCCCCTTGCATCCTGTAGAAATGCCCCACAAACAGACAGAAATAGTTTTTTAATAATTACATAATGTAAGTCATTTTGTGGTCCTCTTTATATGACAGTTTACCTTCAGTCTGGAAAAATATAAACATGTAAACAGGCGTTCGTAAAAAAAAAATGGACTCATGAATGAGGCCTAAAACAATTATTTTTAATAGACCAGTCTTCAGGGGCACACATAGAAATAATGAGGCCCCATAGCAGAAGTTCTAATTGGGTCCCCATCCCTAAAAATAAATAAATACATTTTTGTCTGGGGTCACTTACAAGCGTATCTCATAACTTTGCAACCCTTACTAAGTAATTTTTCTCCTACTGAAGCACTAAATTCTCCATTCATTGCACCCATACACTATGATTCCTACAAAAGTACCTCACAAACACTTTATGATACACCCACAGTGAATTCATCCACAGTACCCTACACATGCACAGTACGATGACCCTACTATACGACACATTAACATCCGTGGCAAAGTATGGTGACCCCCAACACAGTATGATCCTCCAACTGAGAACCCCACACAGCCCTCCATGCAGTATAATGGGCTTACATACAGTATAATGGCCCCACACATCTCCACACTGTATAATAGCCCACACTATCCCTCTAAACAGTATAATCGCTTCGACACAATATGATGGACCCCACACAAACCTTCACACTGTATAACTGTGCATACAGTATAATTGCCCCCACATAGCCCTCCATAAAGTATGAAGGCTTCCACGTAGCCCATCATATATAATAATAGCCCCACATATCCTTCCATATAGTATAATGGGCCCCACATTGCTATCCATATAGTATGATGCACCCCATAGTCCTCCATATAGTATAATGCACTTTATAGTCCTCCATACAGTATAATGCAATCCCCATAGTCCTCCATATAGTATAATGCACTCCTCATAGTCTTCCATAAAACAAGAAACACCCCCATAGTCCTCCAAATAGTATAATGCATCCCATGGTCCTGCATATAGTATAATGCACTCCACATAGTCCGCCATATAGTATATTGCACTCCCTTTAGTCCTCCATAGAGTATATTGCATTCCCCATAGTCCTCCATACCCACAATGGCCACGGTAGCTGAGCTCAAGCAAGTAGTCTGCACGCTGGAATCTGGACGCTCATAGTCCCTTCAGCAGGGGCCCTTCCGTAGTCCTAGGGCCCATGTTGTGGTCCTACAGTCCATAGTCCAGGACAGCAGATTTCCTTCCCTGCTGGTCTGGCAATGCCCCGGCTGTTATCAAATGTCTGCCCATGGCCAACGTGCCCGGGCTACTGACTGGGAAACAAGAGCTTCCTGTTCCCTTGAGGCTGCAAGTCCAGCCCCCTTAATTAACCTGTGTTGGCCCTGAGCTACACAGACAGCAAACAGATCACATTAGGAACACATGGCATACACAACACATTTGACAGCATTAGACATATGACAATACATAGACACTTTACATTAAGGTATTAACACATAGGTACGCCGTCCAGGTACTGCATATATTATAATAGGACCATAAAAGGGGTCGCATAGATCCTGTGTGGCGGAGGGGCAGACGAGGGTCTCTGCTACCTCCTTACATTGGTTACTTACATTTTGCACTGAGTTTTTTTAGTCCGTTTTCTTTTGCGTTTTTGACGCTTCGGTTTTATTTCTTTTTGGTGCATCAGGTTTTAAATAAAGCTGCTTTGTTTTTTATTCTTTCTGATGTTTCACTTTGACAAAACTTTATTGATATGTTCATGTGCAGATTATATACGCTTTAAATGCGTTTCTGCAGTGGAACACATATACCTTTTTTTTTACCAGCAAAATGTTTGCATCTAATGCAGTTCTACGACAAAATTCCTCACATAAAACTCAGCGCACCCGCAAGAAAAATTGGCTTGCTGCAGAATTCAAACACGCACCCTAGGTAGTTTACACTGAGTAACAAGGCTCAGTGGGCATGCGATGTAAATCCCATCCACTGTGCTGCAACTGTAAGTCGCTGCGTTTTTGCACAGTGAAAGTATTCAGCATTAAAAACTCATCAAAAACTCATACAGCCTTAGGTTCCTAAGAGGTGCCTTTAACCCCTTCAAGGCCAGTAATTTTCCAGGGGAAAATCCTTCCTCCATAAGATTTTTATTCTTCCGTCAACATACATAGCCATGTGAGGGCTTAATGTTTACAGGATGATTTGCAATTTTGAACGGTGCCATTCTTTTTACAATGCATTGAAAAGTGAAGAAAAATTAAATTGGGGTGAAATGGTAAAAAAAAAAATCACACGATTCTAACACTTTTTATTTATTTATTTTTTACTGTGTTCGTTTTGAGTAGTAAAAATTACCTGACAACATGATTTTTCAGGTCAGGATATTAAAGGCAATTCTAAACTTGTAAAATTTTATTTTTATTTAAGATTAGAGGCATAAAAAAAAAAATTTGACTAGCGTTGACATTTTCAGAGACCAATAACTTTTTATTTTTCTGTTGAGCTGTGAAAGGGATCGTTTTTGAGTTTTTATTGGTACCATTCTTTTTACATACCTATGTCAGTTTGATTGATTTGGATTGCATTTTCGTGGGCGTTACAATGACCGAACAAACGGCTCTTCTGGCATTTCATTTTTCGTGTTTGTTTTTCTTTTTTTACAGCATTTACCTTTTGGGTTAAATAATTTCAAAGTATTATACATCAGGTTTTTACAAACACAGAAATCCAGAATATGTTTTTATTTATTTCTTTATTTATTTATGGAGGGGGTTGATTTAAATTTTTATATTTTTTAAACATTTTATAAAACCTTTTTATATTATTTTTCCCTTACGGTCATTAAGGGGTATTGCATAGCTTTCATGTTCAATCTTATTCCTTTGGATCTGGCCATCTTCTCCCAACCGTTCTTGGCTTCTCCTTTCCATCCTGTCCTAGGCACCAACCAATTTTTAACCTGACTCCAGCCATTATTCTTGACGGCTCCATGGTATTAAATATATGGCTAATGATTCTAGCCATGATATAGAAATTTACAAGGCTCTTGTAGAAAATAGGGTCCTGGGTAATAAATAAGTTATAGTAGTCCATGGGTCATATTTAAAGCTTTGAAGCCTAGATGCACCCACCTTACAGTGCAAAAACAATACTGACATATTCAGCTCATACAACACCTCTATAAAGTACCCAACTAATATGCAGGAATCTATAAGAACAGATGAGAAGTGCATAAGAAATTACAAGGATATTTCATGATGCCAAATACACCCAGCAACCATTTTTCCCTTGGGTGGAGACTATCAGATTATTATCAGACTAATTAGCCGTTCTACTTTCTTTGTTTGCTTCTAATCCAGTAATTTGCTTGCAATAATGTATCAAATGTGTCGCGCTGAGTCATCCAGATATGAATGTTTTATTTATCTTAATCTGTGAAAATTAAACTAGGCAAATTTATGGTTAGTGTGATAAGAGCATTTCATAGATTTTTCACCCATTATTATGGAGACTGTGCATGCTCTGCTGCGCTCATTAAAGATGAAGAAGAAAGTAGAGGCAAACCTTCATACTCAATATTCATGGAATCAGTTTAAAATATTTTTATTTGCTAAATAAAGTCTATTGATTATACACTGCTCAAAAAAATAAAGGGAACACTAACACAACACAATGTAACTCCAAGTCAATCACACGTCTGTGAAATCTACCTCTCCAGTAACAAAGCAACTCCAATTATGAATCAATTTCTCCTGCTGTTATGCAAATGGAACAGACAACAGGTACACATGATCGATAATTAGCAAGACACCCCTATAAAGGAGTGGTTCTGCAAGTGGTGAAAACAGACCATTTCTCTATTCTCATCTTTTTTGGCTGTTTTGGTCACGTTTGCATTTTATCATTGCTCTCACCCCTAGAGGTACTGTACAGTAGTATGAGGTGGTGTCTACAACCAACAGAAGTTGCTCAGGTAGTGCAGCTCATCCAGGATGGCACATCAATGCGAGCTGTGGCAATAAGGGTAGCTGTGTCTGTCAGCACAGTGTCCAGAGCATGGAGCAGATACCAGGAGAGGGGCCAGTATACCAGGAGACGTGGAAGGGACTGTAGGCGGGCAACAACCCTGCACCAAAACCTCTACCTCCTCCTTTGTGCAAGGAGAAACAGGAGGAGCAGTGCCAGAGCTCTGCAAAATGACCTCCACCAGGCCACTAGCATCCATGTGTCTGCTCAAACTGTCAGAAACAGACTCGATGATGGTGGTATGAGCGCCCAATGTTTACAAGTGGGTGTTGTGCTTACAGCCCAACACCGTGCAGGGCAATTGGCATTTGTCACAGAACACCAAGATTGGAAGATTTGACATTGGCACCCTGTTCTCTTCACGGATGAGTGCAGGTTCACACTGAGCACATGTGACAGAGTCTGGAGATGCTGTGGACAACGTTCTGCTGCCTGCAACATCCTCCAGCATGACGTGTTTGGCAGTGGGTCAGTAATGGTGTGGGGAAGCATTTCTTTGGACGGCCGCACAGCCCTCCATGTGCTAGCCAGAGGTACCCTGACTGCCATTAGGTACCAGGATGAGATTCTCAAACCCGTAGTGAGACCATATGCAGGTGGAATGGGACTTCGGTTCCTTCTGATGCAAGACTATGCTAGGCCTCATGTGGCTGAAGTGTGTCAAAAGTTCCTGCATGATGAAAGCAATGATGCTATGGACTGGCATGCCTGTTCCCCAGACCTGAATCCAATCGAGCACATCTGGGACATCATGTCTGGTTCCATCCACCAACGCAAAATTGCACCACAGACTGTCCAGGAGTTGACTGATGCTTTAATCCAGGTCTGGGAAGAGATCCCTCAGAAGAACATCCGCCGCCTCATCAGGAGAATTGCCCAGGCATTATAGGGAATTCATACACATGCGTGGAGGCCACACACACTGCTGAGCATCATTTCCTTGTCTTGAGGCGTTTCCACTGAAGTTGGCTCAGCCTGTAATTTGATTTTCCACTTTGATTTTGAGTATCATTGCAAATCCAGACCTCCATGGGATATTAATTTTGATTTACATTGATCATTTTTATGTTTTATTGTTCCCACCGCATTCCACTATGTAATGAATAAAGATTTGCAACTGGAATATTTAATTCAGTGATACCTAGGATGTGGGATTTTAGTGTTCCCTTTATTTTTTTGAGCAGTGTACATTTAAAAAGACAGAATCTTTCTAAAACACTTTGCTTACATTCCTTCTTAAAGGGAATCTTTTAGCAAATTTTTGCTACTCCATCTGAGGACAGCATGATGTAGGGGCTGAGACCCCAATTCCAATGATGTGTTACTTACAGTGTTGCTTGTTGTCATTTTGATAAAACAATAATTTTATCTCCTGCTGATCTACCAGTTCTCTTAATGCTGAGCTTCACGTAACCCCGCCCACACCACTGATTGGCAGTTTGCCTATATATATAGACAGCAGCCAATCAGTGATAGGGCTGGGTTATACAGAGCTCATGCATATGTAGAAATACCAGGCAACAAGTTTACTAGTCCTCGAATGATAATCTCCTGCTGACTAAAATTATGATTTTATTGAAACTACAACTAGCAGCCCAATAAGTGACACATTGCTGGAGTCAGAGTCTCTTCGCCTACATTATGCTGTCCTCAGATTAGGTGCCAAAAACCTGGTGACAGATTCCCTTTAAGATCTTAACTTGTATTAGTGAATAAAAACAAGCATTGATTACATCTACAGCTAAAAACCTGTCCTGATCATATCTACATTTATACTGCATGATTAATAGGAAATGAGAATTTGGGTTAATAAAATATTCATTCTCGGAAGCACATTGTTCTGTGCTGCTGAGAACAATGACAGTCTATGTGAAGAGAAGATATTACTGATCGTTCTGTGCACAACGCAAGGATTGCCTGTGACAACCACCGACTGGCAAACTTGTAACCAATCGGCGGTCGTTTTCAGCCACAGATTATTAAACTGTCACTTTAAGCTTAAAGGGGTTGTCTGGTCTAAAATGACAAGTATACAGTCTCTCTATGTGGGTGTAAGGAGAGGACCGGAACGGACGTATCTCTTCCGTGATGGATCCGGAACTTTCAGGGCTGTCACCCATGTTGTACGGGGGAAAGAATAAAACCCGGACCGACCTTTGCATCCAGTGACGAAGGGCGCGGCTAAGCTTAAAAAGCTGAAGCGCAGGAAACAGGGGAGAACACGCGGCACGCAGAAGGACAGTTTTGGTGCTCCGTCCTCTGAGCAGCGAGACAGAGCAGGCCCACGCCATAGGGGCGCAATATTCTCCCGCACAGACTGTCGACAGAGACTTCTAAAGTTCCCTCTGGCACCCTTGACCGGGAGTGATAAAATCCCCAAGCAGAGGTTTGGCGCTCACGTGCCGAGGCAGAGAAACCGGGTGACCCGCTGAGAACCGTATCCCGACTTACCCATCTACAGCTGCCGAGCAAAGTTAAGCTTCAGCAGTGACAAAGACTGCTCATGCTCCTGCACTACCGCCCGGACCCAGGACTCCCTTCCAGTCAACGAGGACTCACCGTCGCCACTGGGAACCGGATCCTCATCTCCTTCAGGACCACGCCGGACCCCTCTCGTGCCACGACCTTGGCGTCACTGTTTGAACCTAGGATTCCACACTCTAGACGTCGTCGGACTGATAAGATTATTGTTACTGAACTCTCCTTTAAATCCCCTACTCCTGTTTTATCCCACTCTGGGATTCGTTACACTCCTGTTTTACCTTTATTCTCTCCCTGCACAGAGTATTTCCTGTTAAAGTAAATCCTACATTAACCCTTGCTCTGCCTCATTCCGTTACTGCATCTTTTAACCTGCTCACATGGGCATGGATGTATTTTAATGCTAATTGCTTCCTTAAATAATATGGGGTTAATTTATTAAGACTGGCATTTAATACTTCCTGCTTAAAGAGATTTACTGGTTTCAGTAAACTATTGTCCCAAGGTGCAATTTACTGTAAAAAAAAAAAAAAAAAAACAACCTTAGCCTTACTTACCCTCCCAGGTCCAGTGCTGTGCCTCTCCCTCTGCCTCAGTTTGCAGTACTGATGTCATGTCAACAGCACTGTAGTCAATCACTCAGCTCAGCGGCTCATGTTACCTACATCTGACGTGCTCAGTGATTGGCCAAAGTAGTAATGTAAGCCATTGACCTGACATACGCGCTGCAGCCAAAACACTGAAACAGCAGCAGTTGCAGAGAACTGGTGCTGGACCTGGAGAGGGTGAATACTATTTTGTCTTCTTATTTTACATGATTTATATTATTTAGGGACCACAATTACAGTACAAAAGGGGAAAATCGCTTTCATAAATACCCTCATGGAGTAAGATGTACACCTTGAATGCATTATTCACCATAAAATATAATTACATCATGCCCATTTGCGCTATAATTTGCACACATTTTTGACAAAATTATTGTAAGTTTGTCACTCTTCGTGGGACCACAAACCTTAAATCCCATCCACTTTTAAAGGAGAGATGTGAGCCATTAAAAAAACAAAAAAGTTGCATAATATGGTGCAAATAAGACATGGTCCATCATTCGTGACTTTTTGATTGCGTTGAAGGAATGATGATTACACATCATTCCCCAATTGTATAACATATACTACATACATATATAATACATATTAATCATTCATTCTCTCATTCATTTTCTCAGAGTAGATGGCACACTGCTTACATTGTTGTCTTCTATTTTTGTAGGTAATTTTGGGACAGTCTAATCATGGCAGAATTGGTACCCCAGGAATGCAAGTCTCCCTGCATCAATAATGAGCTGGCAGGAGAGTTTAAGTTGGTCAGTGTGCAGGCAATTGGCAAAGATGTGGCTCTGAATCTGACAATCACAAACCTGACAACTGATCGAAGGTGGTTAATATTGACATCAGGGCGGCTTCAGTCCTGTACACCAAGAAGGAAATGCATGAACTACTCAAAGAACAGAAGACAATTAATATTGGAGGCTGTGAAGGTAATTACTGCAAAAACTTTTACAGAGTTAAAAGAGCTTACATGTTTCAACTATTAAAAAAAATTAAGGTAAAAATGAAAATAACATACAGTATGTGAAATTAGATATTGCACAGTAAGCATTTCTGCTATAAGTGGGTTAAATTATTCTCCAGAATCAAAAGAAAACAATAAAACAATTTGGTCTTCCCTGTAATGAGTCTTCAATCCTATTTTTATGTTCTCTTTTAGTTCCCACCAAGCCCTCTATAGCAATCTTGTGGTCTTTTATTGTTTACATTCTGAAATCTCTGTGCATCTGGACAAAATTTTCAAGGGGTAGTATTTTTTTACTATGTAGCTGTACCTCACAGCTCACACACATGCTGTCAGTGCTTGTCACTTCACCTACAAAGTACCATCTTGAGACTTCCATAGAGTCTCAAGATGCATTATTCAAAGTCCACAGCTTTTCACTACTAGCAATCTGTATTCAGAGTCTCCTACAGTAATAGCATTACAGTATTGCTGGAACCCATTATAATTTACCACAGTAGGGTATAATAAAAATAAAGTTTATTCAACAGCATTATAACCTGTAATGATTATGTTAACATACTATAAGACAGTCCATAAAAATTGTGACTACTGTGGATTGAAGGAGACACCCTTATTTTAGAAATAATGTTTCTGTTGTTGCTGACACTGGCTCCACACAGGCTGTGGAGGAGCAAGGAGTCACATACTTAGTAGATCTGAGGAACCTGCTCAGCTTCTGTGTCTTCTGCTCTTCCTCCATCATGTAAAACTTGCTGAGGATCAGTGGCCACTCCACCATGACCTCTCCATTCTGTATGCAAATTGCCTCTTCACAGAGGAAGAGGACTTGAACTCTAGTGCCACCTATTAAAAGTATGCAAATTGCCTCTTCAAAAAAAGAGGACTTGTACTCTATAGCGCCACCTATTGGAATTAGCGATCCTACAAGTCACAATCAACCCTTTAATGAGTCTTGTAATATGACTTAGGATAAAAGCCAAATCAGAATCTCCATTTGCAGACACGGTGTTTCGGACTATTGGTCCTCGTCAGTGCAAAGTAGGAGATATCTGATTTGGCTAGATGAGAGGCTCTGGACTGGGGTCTGAGGGGTAAGGTTTCTCCTTGTGGAGAGTGACATACCAGCTCTGGCGTGTCGAGGTAAGGAGGCTTATTCGCCGTGCAATGCTCCCTGGGAAATTTTAATATGCAAATTGCCTCTTCAAAAAAAGAGGACTTGTACTCTATAGCGCCACCTATTGGAAGTAGCGATCCTACAAGTCACAATCAACCCTTTAACGAGTCTTGTAATATGACTTAGGATAAAAGCCAAATCAGAATCTCCATTTGCAGACACGGTGTTTCGGACTATTGGTCCTCGTCAGTGCAAAGTAGGGGATATCTGATTTGGCTAGATGAGAGGCTCTGGACTGGGGTCTGAGGGGTAAGGTTTCTCCTTGTGGAGAGTGACATACCAGCTCTGGCGTGTCGAGGTAAGGAGGCTTATTCGCCGTACACTGCTCCTCTGGGAAATTTAATATGCAAATTGCCTCTTCAAACAAGAGGACTTGTACTCTATAGCGCCACCTATTGGAAGTAGCGATCCTACAAGTCATAATCAACCCTTTAACGAGTCTTGTAATGTGACTTAGGATAAAAGCCAAATCAGTATCTCCATTTGCAGACACGGTGTTTCGGACTATTGGTCCTCGTCAGTGCAAAGTAGGAGAGATCTGATTTGGCTAGATGAGAGGCTCTGGACTGGGGTCTAAGGGGTAAGGTTTCTCCTTGTGGAGAGTGACATACCAGCTCTGGCATGTCGAGGTAATTATAAGTATATTAGAAGTAGTATTCCTAAAAGTCAATATCGACCCTCTGATCAGCCTTGCTATATGACAGGCTTGTTAAACAGTCGATATTGATATCGGTATCACTGATATTTTTATTGACTCATTTTTTATTAAAAAAAAATCTATTTATTACTTTTTATTGCATTTTGGGGGAGATGGCAGTTCAACATATGTTTTAAAAAATTTTGATAGACCTGATTTTTGTTGACACAGTAATAACAATTATGTTTATTATCTTTTATATTTCTTTATTTTAAAATGGGAAAATTGCGTCCCTTAGTGGATTTGAACCTGCAGATGTTTCATTGCTTGTATTATTTACTGGAATGCCACTATATTGCAGAATTCAGTACAAATCGATGTCTCTCAAGACGCTCAAACTTGGGCTGAGCTTCAGAGGCGTATGAAGATGGTGGCAATGGGGGCTTTTAGCAGGCCCCTGGCAGCTATGCTGAATCATCAGCACCTCGTGATAGCGATGCAGTTTACCAATGGGTGCGGATCCACCGCCCATAGGCGGTCATTATACAAAATGGCGGATGCGGCGGACAAAAAAAAGTTGCATTGGACGTTTTTCTGAAATGACGGACCCCAATTTTTTGGCGGATCCGTCAAAAAACGGACCTAACGGACGACCATCCGTCAAAATCCGTCACTAATGCAAGTCAATGGGAAAAAAACGGATCCGCCAAAAAAAAATGGCGGATCCATTTTTTCCACATTTTGACGGATTTTGACTGACGTCGCACGACTGAAGTGTGAAAGAGGCCTTAGACTTACATTGAAAGCTAGTGACCATTACCTCTGACTTCCAGTCAGTCAGGAGCTGCGGTCACAAGATAGTGGCATGAGACCAGAGCAGCATCAGGAACAGCTGAAGACAGCAGCTACTAAGTATATTACTAGGAACTGGGAAGTTACATTAGTAGCACCACAGCAGTGGTGGAATAAAAAGAAACACTGGAGTAGTGCTTTATACTTAGCATGGTTTTGTCCATGTGAACACATGCATGCTAATGGATTGAAAACACTTCAGACATCAACATGACCTGACATCCTTATCTAAGCCTCCTGATGAGCCAAAGGGTGAAACGCGTAGAGGCAGTCTAATCTACCCTTACCAACAACCTACAATCTGGATGAGTACTACCTTGTCTATATTGTTATCCTGTCTAGTTACCTATGTATGCCCCTTGAGATTTGTTAAAATACCTACTTGTTGAAATACCTATTTGATATACCCTAACCAAACCATGAATATATCAGATTAGATGTGGTTAGTGGTGGGGTGACATATACAGATAATCTCAAGTGGCCCACTTTTGACAATAGGGTATGCCTATGGCATGGCCACTGATTTAATATCTGATAGCTATTCATGCAAGATACTGGTGTGAGGGCTGTCTAGGGACAACAAGGGACAGTTTTCGTTGTGCAGGGGTGCCACGTCGCCTGCGATATAGGGTGCCAACCTTTGCAGTCAGGCAGGAGCCAGCCATTAGGCATTACCAGGGTAAGTCAGTTCAACTAGCTATATTTGATCTAATTGAGCCATCCAGACTCTTGCCCATCTCTGTATGCTCTGTAGGGTTACTGTGGGCAGTGTCAGACTGGGGTACCAAGGGCCCACCAGTAATAATGACTTTGAGGGGCCCACTGTTCATCTGCATACAAATATTACACTACCCTCGTTCACAAATTTACCTATATCTCTATATAATAAACTGTGTAGTTTGGTAACTGAATGATGAGATGCTGCTTTTTTTCTGTAGAGAATCAAGTGAATTATGCCAAGTACTGCCAATACAGTGGGGTTAGAGGCCCAGATCTGCATAGGGGCCCACCGGGGGATTCCCCTGTTACCCTAAGGGCCAGTCCGAGCTGACTGTGGGTGGGTATACTCACAAAATTTTGGGAATGATTTGATATAGCATCTGTATAAATGGGTTACCCCTCTTTGATTTATTGCTTTTGGTTCGGTGGTTATCAACAGAAAGACACCAATTCCATAAGGATGACTGAAATGTTGCAGTCTAATTCAGAGTTTTACCATTCAGTACCTGTAATTTTTTCCTGCCTTTTCTCTCTAACATAAGGCAAAATAGGGATATCAGGGACAGCCGCCGATGAGTGAGGGCGCCCCTATCAATGTTCATAGGGTGCCAACCTCCGCTGACAGGCAGGAACACAGAACAGGTCCTTCACTAGGGTGCTGTTAGTGTGTCTTTTTTCTATCTGTTTAAGTATTAGTGTATACGTGTTGTGTCTGTTTGGGATTATTATCCCTTCATTTTAATAAGTCATTGATGAAAATATTTTTAGAGGTTTACTTATGTTAGCTGTTTTGGTTTCAACCTCTGGCTTATTTTCTGTTTTTGTATTGAACAGGGAAGTTACATTAGTAATGTGAGCAGGTTGCGAGATGCAGTGACGGGCAGGGGGCAGATCAAGGGTTAACAGGTTTTAATAAACATGGAGCTACTCCACGCAGGGAGATAGGTAAACGTGAGGTAAATAACGGACAGTACAGGGAATACAGGGTTTTGGTTGAGGGGAAATCAACATAGGAATAACGAGTGAAACTGTTCTCAAAGGAGTCACTTATCAATCAGAAGTTTTCCTGTCAGAATAGGTCCCGAAGCAGATGACGGCACTAACAGACGTTGGCACAACGTAGATTCAGTGGGGTCCTGAAGAAGGCGATGATACATTCCCGGCTGGCAACGTTGAGTCTTTGAAACATCCCGTGGAGTCCTCAGTAAGGAGACACCGGTGGCCTGCAATATATAGGACACAGTCCTGTCAAAATTAAATGATGCTCGACGAATATGCATCAGGGATTCAGGAAATAGTCCCCGGTCAATGTCTCAGTCTCTGTCAGGCAGTACACGCACATCACTGATCATTGAAGAGTGATTAGCACCTCGAAGTCTGGGAGCCAACCTGCACATGGAGGGCTTCTTGTCAGAGTCCCTGCGGTCAGTCTCTCTCAAGGCCAAGAGCGCATCCCTGCTGCCAACAATCCCTGAAGCAGGAGTTCTCACTCTGCTCAGATGCACATTGCACCTTCCCGCCAACTCAGCCTGTTGTCACGCACTGCGCTGCCCCTGGTAACAATTAGCCATGCCCCTGTCAGCTAGTGCAAAGATTTGTCCAGATGCCTAAACTTTTCCCCGGACAACAGAGGAGACAGCTCTGACAGTTCCAGACCCGGCACGCATGTACCCACGGTGCGGTCGTCCCCCTTACATTTCCCCTCTCCTTTAGCTCGCCATTCCATGGGCGAGAACTCTTTGTGTTCCATTAGGACCTACCGAGGTGGGACAGATGCCAACAGTTTTCGCATCCACTTCTGTCTCTCTTGCACTACATTTTGCCAAAAGAAATTATTCTGTGCACCAGCATGGTCACACCGAGTACCTTGAGACTCCTCTTGAATTTGCTCATTAGGAGCACTCAAAATGTCAGGATGAGTGGTAGAGTTAGGTTGGGTCGTAGAGGGTGGGAGCACATCCGAGTTCAATAAAGCAGCCATCTCTGGAGCCTGTTCCACTTCTGGGTCAACATCTGGCGGGTCGAGAAATTCTTCCTCTTTATAATCAACAGCTGCAGGAGGAAATGTCCCAGGTACACTCTGCATCTCTTCCATATGGTCAGGTTCCCTTGGGCTGGCGGGCAGTAAACTATGCAGTCCAGGAAACGAAGCCAGGGATTCTTCCTCATCACCATTGGGGTGTTCTCTCCAAGTAGCAGGACCTTCGGAGGGGTGAGCAAATCGTCACCGTCGGCTGTCTTGGGTAGGTAAACTTCTGGACAGGTGTCCAATTCTTGCACACACCCAACTCCCACTTCTGCGCCTGTCTGGTGGGCACTTTGGCCAGGATCGCCGTCCTCTACAGAAAGAATACCCCTTCTTCATTCGCTCTCCGCCCCACGATATGAGGTTAAATTCTGGAGCTGCTGCTGAAGTTTACTTCATGCGCTGCACCTCTCCTCTAACTCCTTTCATCTTTTGCCATGAGTTACCATGGGGTACGGCATTGGACTCCAAGGCAGCAGTAAGGGCTTCTTTCAGGCTCCCGTTTTCTGCCCATATTTTCAGCATTCTGTGCTGTAATTTACGGGACCACTCTGGCTCTTCTTCATTTGGGGTAGATACTTCACGGCTCTGGACCACCCTTGCCAAGGCTGCGGTCCTCTGCTCCTACTCCCTTTTGTGTGCTTCTGCCCCATCTCTGAAAAAGTCATGTGCTGATTAGCTCACAGGCACTCATGCAAGGCTCGCTTAAGCAGCGCATCTCTACAGCCTGTCACTAGCTGGTCTCGCAGCACTATGTCAGGGGGTCCTGTTGTGAATGGGCTTGAGATGAGTTCTGAGCAGAGGCTCCCTCTGGTGGTTACAAGCGGTACTGGTCTGTCCAGTGAAGATTGTGAGGATTGGGAATCAGGTGTTACTGACTGCTCTTATATAAGGGAGTCGCCTTCCCATCAGGGTTGCCGGTGATCAATTGTTCTGGTCTCCATCCTTGATTCCTGTTTCCCTTGTAGCCTGCTGTGTCGTGTCTGCATCTCCTGCTAACAGATAAGACATTTTCTTCTTTTTGTTTTTGTGCTTGATTTTTGGATTTTGTCCTGCACTTCTGTGGGGGCCTTCAGGGTCCCCTCCGGGGGCTTTTGCCCTCTCAGTTTAGTTCAGCCACTGATGTTTGTACTTTTGCTTTTTCCAGTTTTTTCAGTGGCTGCTGTTTTGATTTTGTTACACCAGAGAACTAATTTAGGTGGTAGAGGTCGTGTGATCTCAGGTGTTTTTGAAATTAGTAGAGTTGGTGCTTTTCAGGGTTTTTTGGGATTGCAGTAAGTACCCTTCCTATCCTTTTCTATTTAGTTAGTTTGGGCCCCAACGTTTGCTCATACTATTTTTTGTCTGTGTCAGTATTTCTTCTTGTCTAACCGCCATTACATGTTTGGGGGCTTTCTATTATTTTGGGGTTCTGCTCCGGGGCAGATAGCTTTCCTATATCTATCTTTAGGTGTAGTTAGTTTCTCAGGTTGTGACGAGGCGTCTAGGACCAACGTAGGAACGCTCCACGGCTGCCTCTAGTTGTTGTGGTTAGTCAGGGTACTGCAATCTCATAGATTCCAACTGCTCTGGTGTATTGCCTTTTTTGCCTGCACTCCTCAGCTACCGAAACATAACAGTATCACCGGCCCAAAATTTAAAATTGTATGGTACTCACAGAAGGGAAAAAATTTGTGAAAGAAAAAACGGTTGTCAGAGTTGTCAGAGATATTTTTCTGTTTGTTGCATTTTTTTTTTTCCCTCTGTATCTCTGGGTGCTGGGGAGGATTTTTTCTCTCAATGGAGTTTGCACAGTTGTCTGGCCGTGTGGATCAGCTTGCCACTGAGGTTCAGAGTATTGCTGCATATCTTGCTAGGTTGCCTGTTGTGGAACCTAGGATTCCCATGCCAGATTTGTTTTTAGGGGATCGAGCAAAGTTTCAGAATTTCAAAAATAATTGTAAATTGTTTTTTGCCTTAAAATCTAAGTCCTCAGGGAACGCAGCGCAGCAGGTTCAAATTGTCATCTCTCTCCTGCGCGGCGATCCTCAGGATTGGGCTTTTTCCCTGACACCTGGGGATCCTGTTTTGAGTGATGTTGATGCATTTTTTCAGGCTTTGGGGTTATTGTACGATGAGCCTAATGTCACTGATCAAGCTGAAAAAGCCTTGTTGGCATTAAATCAGGGGCTTGATGACGCTGAGTTATACTGTCAGAGATTCTGTAGGTGGGCAGTCCTGACCAAGTGGAATGACGATGCTTTGGCGGCCCTTTTTCGGAAGGGTCTGTCAGATAATGTAAAGGATGTTATGGTGGGATTCCCTGTCCCCTCTGGTCTCAATGATTCTATGTCATTAGCGATTCAAATTGACAGACGTTTGCGTGAGCGGAGAAGTATGCGTGGAATAGTGTTGCCTTGTGAACCTGCTTCTGAAGCCATGCAGTGTGATAGAGTGGTGTCTGGGGCACAGCGTCATGAGTTTCGAAAGCGCAATGGGTTATGTTTCTACTGTGGTGATGCCTCTCATGCTATTTCAGTCTGCCCTAAGCGGGGAAGACGTTTTGCACGCTCAGTTGTCTTGGGTAGTGTTCAGACTAAGTTTTTATTAACTGTCACTCTGATATGCTCTCTGTCCTCATTTTCTGCTCAGGCTTTCGTTGATTCTGGAGCAGCTATTAACCTGATGGATTATGATTTTGCTAAACGTTGTGGGTTTCCCTTGATACCCCTACAGAAGTCTATTCCCCTACTGGGGATCGATTCTACCCCTTTGGCTGAGAATAAACCTCAGTTCTCTACTCAGGTGATAATGAGGGTAGAACCTGATCATCAGGAGAGTTGCAAATTTTTGGTTCTGTATAATCTGCATGATATTATCGTACTGGGTTTCCCTTGGTTACAGTCTCATAATCCTGTTTTGGATTGGAAATCTGTGTCTGTAACCAGTTGGGGCTGCCAATGTGTTAATACCAACACTCCTGTTTTTTCTGCCTCCCCCCAGGCTCAGGATGTTCCTGACTTTTTGATTGATTTTTCTGATGTATTTAGCGAAAGTAAATCTGCATCCTTGCCTCCCCATAGGAGCTATGACTGCGCTATTGAATTAGTGCCTGGTAGTAAATTCCCTAAAGGTCACCTTTTTAACTTGTCTGTACCTGAACATGACGCTATGCGGTCTTATATCAAGGAGTCATTGGAGAAGGGTCATATCAGACCATCCTCTTCACCCTTAGGTGCCGGTTTTTTCTTTGTGGCCAAAAAGGATGGTTCATTAAGGCCGTGTATTGATTATCGTCTTTTGAACAATATTACTGTGAAATATCAATACCCGTTACCCTTGATTTCTGACCTGTTTTCCAGGGTGAAAAACGCTACTTGGTTTACCAAGCTTGACCTCAGGGGGGCATATAACCTTATTCGCATTAAGCACGGGGATGAATGGAAGACGGCATTCAATACCCCGGAGGGGCATTTGAGTACCTTGTGATGCCCTTTGGGCTCACTAATGCTCCTTCTGTCTTCCAGTCCTTCATGAATGACATTTTCAGGGATTTTGTGGATAATTTCTGATTGTTTATTTGGATGATATCTTGATTTTTTCTAATGACTGGGACTCTCATGTGAAACATGTTCGAACTGTATTCCAGATTTTGAGAGAGAATGCTCTGTATGTGAAGGGATCAAAGTGTCTTTTTGGCGTACAGAGGATCTCATTTCTGGGATTCATTTTGTCCCCATCTGTTATTGAAATGGACCCGGTCAAGGTTCAGGCCATCTGTGATTGGGTCCAACCTACTTCATTAAAGGCTCTTCAAAGATTTTTGGGTTTTGCCAATTTTTATCGTAAATTTATTGGTAATTTCTCGGTTATTGTTAAACCATTAACTGATTTGACCAAAAAGGGTTCTGATGTGGTGAATTGGCCTCCTGAGGCAGTCTCTGCATTTCAGGAACTTAAGCAGAGATTCACTTCTGCTTCTGTTCTACGGCAGCCTGATGTTTCTCTGCCATTTCAGGTGGAGGTTGATGCCTCTGAAATTGGGGCAGGTGCCGTTTTGTCCCAAAAAGATCCAGAGACCTCTAAAAGTAACCCTTGTGCCTTTTTCTCTCGAAAATTTTCTCCTACTGAACGTAATTATGACGTGGGTAATCGGGAGTTATTGGCCATGAAGTGGGCTTTTGAAGAGTGGAGACATTGGCTGGAGGGAGCCAAAATCAGGTGGTGGTCCTTACTGACCATAAGAATCTGGTTTATCTGGAATCTGCCAAGCGACTCAATCCTAGACAGGCCAGGTGGGCCTTGTTTTTCACACGTTTTAATTTTGTGGTTTCCTTTCTTCCTGGCACTAAGAATGTTAAGGCGGATGCCCTCTCGAGGAGCTTCCTTGCGGACTCTCCTGAGTTATCTGATCCATCTGTTATTTTGAAAGAGGGTGTAGTTCTTTCCGCCATCTCACCTAATTTGAGACTTGCTCTGGAGGGGTGTCAGGAGGATAGGCCCGAGCGCTGCCCTGTTGGAAAATTGTTTGTCCCGGACCAGTGGAAAAAGAGTGTGATGTCTGAATTCATTGTTCCGCGTTGGCTGGGTGACTCGCACCACAATTGTGGATACCAGGGCTATGGGGTACTCGGAGCCGAGCCCATAGATTTCTATGGGAGATGTCACTGGCGCGGGACTCGGTCCGTGGCCCTGGCGGTCATGCGATGGGGAATATTTACAGGGGATTATTAGGATAGGTAGTTCGTGACGCCACCTGTGGTATCTGGTTAATTGTACCAGCGCTGCTGTAAGGATCTTCGCAGGGGATGTTATGGGGGCAGCTGGGTGGTAAGTCTCCCACAGGTGAGACTGGTCCCTGGAAGTCTATAGTGATGATGCAGGGTGTAGTAAGAATTCAGTCACACACAATGCAGCTTCTTTTCATACCTTTTACTGGTAGATGGTTCATGCAGGTCCCGGGGAGCTGGTCGGGGTGGAGAGTGCACATTCCGGTAACCGCTGAGCAGGTTAGAGGCCTCCTTTACTTCCAGATACATGTGAGTCCAACTTGCCTGAAGCGAAGTTAACTCTGAACTCTCCAGCTTTCTCAATAGCTGTAATGCCCGGCCAACATTGTGGTGGAGCCTTCTATGTCTCTACCTAGCAGATGTTGAGAGAACTAAGTCCTTACTTTTGCAGCGTCCCGCTCAAAGTCCCTGTTCTCCCTGACTCCGGTTACGTATTGACACTTTGGGCTGCACTCTGCGACCTGTAGTCCAGATGCCTCCGGTTTTCTTGTTACTATGCTTGAAACACTAGCAACGCTTCGGACCCCGGTGTCCGGCAATTTAGTGCAAGTAATCCAATACCTGTAGCACTTCTCTGTCTTCTCCACTGCGCCCTTCGCCCTGCTTCCCGCTCTTAACATAAGCACCTGTAGCTTCTGATGGGAAAGTCAGCTTTCTTCTAGAGCTCACTGAATAGCTCTCAGTACCCTCCAAGTCCAGACTGGACTGAGACTGAACTGCACTGTCCTCTGACAGGAAACAGACTCTACTTTCTCCTCTCCTCTCAGACTAATCTGATCTGATCTCCACTCCAACTGAACTCAACCCCTTCTGCTACGTGTCACTCCCTCTTATCACTCAGATGGGTGTGTCTGAAAGAGTGAGTGGCAGTGAATGCATATCAAGCATTGCGATTACCTTCCTGTGCACTCTCCTGGATTTTTATGTGTGCCTGCATAGCTGGGCCACACATCCCCCCTTGATTAAACACAGCACTCCCGGGCTGTAAAAGAGAAAAAGAAAACATTTTTGTTTTGCATTAAACAACAACATTTTAACTCATCCCATCCGGGAGGTAAGACTTCTTGAACGTTACAATTTGTACAATGAAGAATACAAAAGTATCAAAATATCAAGACATTCTCATAAATACAAGATACTTGTGGAGGACCCGCACCAAAAACCTCCCACGTGGGTCCTGGGTGGGCTGCAGGACTTCTGACTGCAGACCTCACTCTAGGCCACACCATACGGGTTTTTCTTCAGAGGTTGATAGTAATGGTTTCATGTAAAACCAAGATAATGCACCGTAGCGCAACTATTTACATGAAAGTTCTTGGGCTGGCACAGTCCACAGCCACGCAGTCCATGAGCATGGTTAAAGACACATATATATATACAATTTTCAAGTATTCACATTATAATTTAACTGTATTTACCCAACCAGGGTATTTTATGCGACTATGCAATCAACACATTTACTTTTTTTTTTTTTTAACTTTTCAAATTCTCTTTAACCTTGTACCCAGCCGGGTATTCTACTCAATATGTAAAACATCATCATACACAGTAATAAAGTGCAAAAATGGCAAATCTTCTTTTATCAAACTTTATACAATTTTCAAATACGGTAAACCCCTGTCTGGGTCCTACCGGTCTTCACTTTTCTGGCTAATTTCGATGACGTCTTCCACTCCTGGGGCTGGAACGACGCGGTGTTCCTTAGAACGCATTACAAATATGTCATGACCCGCTATTAGCGTTTGGGTGGCCACAGTTCTCATTTTAACGAGGGACCCAACGGGTATGTCTTTGCTGTAAGACGCTGATTGCGTCGCTGCAAGGGCCACATTAACTTGCGATGCAGAGTAGGGCGATGCAGAGTAGGTCGCCGTTTGCGATGCTGAGTAGGTCGCCGTTTGCGATGCTGAGTAGGTCGGTGATTGCGATGCAGGGGGCGATGCCGGGGCACGGCCTGGTGCGGTGGGAGCTCGGGACTGGGACGCTTCGGTACCGGCGTCGGGGACGGGGTCACTGACGATGGAGACGTTCAGGGCATACCACCCCTTTAAGCCCCAGTGACGTGTGTAGCTCACTATGTCCCCATTTATCAGGTCCCTCCCAGGATGACCGATGGGCAAGTGGGACTCCACGTCCCGGCGGCTCACAAAGACCCCCTGATAGAGGCCCGGCTCGCGGATAAAGCCCCAGCCCTTGCGGAGCTGAAACTCGGTGACGCACCCCTGCCGCCGCGGTTCCTGTCGGGTACCTTTGTCTCTGCGGACGGTCTCCTTATCAGCGATGAACTCCTCATGCTGCCGTTGTCGGGACCGCTGGATGTTTCTCTCTTCCTCCTGCTGCCGTTTCACTCTCTCGCTGTGCTGCCAGGCGTTTCCGGTTTGGAGGTCATAAGTCATGTCGTCCAGACGCTCCATCTCATCCCAGTCGATTTCTGGCAATGACGGCTGGGACCCCTCCGGTGACCTTACCGGGGAACCGTACTCCGCTGTGGCCTCCTGGCCTGGCTGGCACTCCGGACCGGGCAGGGCCTCCTCAGCCTCCTTCTCCTCCACCTCCGCATCGGTGGGGTCAGGTGCAGCACTTTTGGGGGCAGCCTCCGATCTCTCTTTAGCCTTTTTCAGCAGGGAACTTGGGAAATCAGGAGACGGCGTTATGCTTGTGGGAGAGAACACGGCGTCCCACAGCAGCCGCTGTGTCTGGGCACGCCAGCGTCTCTCCGTCTCCTCTAAATCTGCATGACTCTGGGCTTCCTTCTGCAGCTTCAGCATGGCGGGGTCGGTGTCCCGATCCGGGACAGCTCTGGCACAGGTCGTACATCTTCAGGGGAGCAGGGCGGTATGGCTCCGGTCCTCTGCACAGATTCTCCTGTCCTTCCGCCATCTCGTCCCAGGCCAGACTGTAGTTTTCATCAGGAACAATCTGGTCTCTTCCGTGGAGGCGGGATTTGCGTCTCCTCCTCTTCGCATAGAGGATGAAGAGGAGGCGGATTTCTTTAGCAGTGGGGCAGGACCGCACATTATAGTAGCATTTGGAGAGGGCGGTCATATCTTTCGCGCCACAGGGGGGGTACACGCCCACGAATGCACGCCCACCTTCTTTACCAGCGCCTCAGGGCGCCAATATGGCGGTAAAATGGCGGTATTTGGCGCCAAATGCAGCAAACAGTCTTTTTCACCAAACAGTTCAATATAAGCACACAGGACTCACAATTGCAAGTTTCGCATCCTGTTCGTGACGCCAAGTTAATTGACTCACACCACAATTGTGGATACCAGGGCTATGGGGTACTCGGAGCCGAGCCCATAGATTTCTAGGGGATGTCACTGGCAGCGGGACTCGGTCCGTGGCCCTGGCGGTCATGCGATGGGGAATATTTACAGGGGATTATTAGGATAGGTAGTTCGTGACGCCACCTGTGGTATCTGGTTAATTGTACCAGCGCTGCTTAAGGATCTTCGCAGGGGATGTTATGGGGGCAGCTGGGTGGTAAGTCTCCCACAGGTGAGACTGGTCCCTGGAAGTCTATAGTGATGATGCAGGGTGTAGTAAGAATTCAGTCACACACAATGCAGCTTCTTTTCATACCTTTTACTGGTAGATGGTTCATGCAGGTCCCGGGGAGCTGGTCGGGGTGGAGAGTGCACATTCCGGTAACCGCTGAGCAGGTTAGAGGCCTCCTTTACTTCCAGATACATGTGAGTCCAACTTGCCTGAAGCGAAGTTAACTCTGAACTCTCCAGCTTTCTCAATAGCTGTAATGCCCGGCCAACATTGTGGTGGAGCCTTCTATGTCTCTGCCTAGCAGATGTTGAGAGAACTAAGTCCTTACTTTTGCAGCGTCCCGCTCAAAGTCCCTGTTCTCCCTGACTCCGGTTACGTATTGACACTTTGGGCTGCACTCTGCGACCTGTAGTCCAGATGCCTCCGGTTTTCTTGTTACTATGCTTGAAACACTAGCAACGCTTCGGACCCCGGTGTCCGGCAATTTAGTGCAAGTAATCCAATACCTGTAGCACTTCTCTGTCTTCTCCACTGCGCCCTTCGCCCTGCTTCCCGCTCTTAACATAAGCGCCTGTAGCTTCTGATGGGAAAGTCAGCTTTCTTCTAGAGCTCACTGAATAGCTCTCAGTACCCTCCAAGTCCAGACTGGACTGAGACTGAACTGCACTGTCCTCTGACAGGAAACAGACTCTACTTTCTCCTCTCCTTCAGACTAATCTGATCTGATCTCCACTCCAACTGAACTCAACCCCTTCTGCTACGTGTCACTCCCTCTTATCACTCAGATGGGTGTGTCTGAAAGAGTGAGTGGCAGTGAATGCATATCAAGCGTTGCGATTACCTTCCTGTGCACTCTCCTGGATTTTTATGTGTGCCTGCATAGCTGGGCCACACATGGGCATCCCGGAATTTTTGGTACCAGAGACTTGGTTAGTCGGTCCTTTTGGTGGCCTACCTTGTCTCGTGATGTCAGGGAATTTGTGCAGTCCTGCGGGACTTGCTCTCGCTCCAAGCCTTGCTCTCGCTCTAGTGGTTTGTTGATGCCATTGCCTGTGCCCAAGAGACCATGGACCCATATCTCTATGGATTTCATTTCCGACCTTCCTGTTTCTCAGAGAATGACCGCCATCTGGGTGATTTGTGATAGGTTTTCCAAGATGATACATCTTGTGCCATTACCTAAGTTGCCTTCCTCCTCTGAATTGGTGCCGTTGTTCCTTCAGCACGTGGTTCGTTTACACGGCATTCCTGAGAACATAGTGTCTGACAGAGGAGTCCAGTTTGTTTCCAGATTTTGGAGGACTTTTTGTTCTAAACTGGGTGTTCAATTGTCTTTCTCCTCGGCATTTCATCCTCAGACCAATGGTCAAACTGAGAGAACAAACCAGACATTGGAGACTTATCTAAGATGCTTTGTGTCTGCTGATCAGGATGACTGGGTCTCTTTTTTGCCTTTGGCTGAGTTTGCTCTTAATAATAGGGCTAGCTCTGCCACTTTGATGTCTCCGTTTTTCTGTAATTCTGGGTTTCACCCTCGATTTTCTTCAGGACAGACGGAGGCTTCTGTCTGTCCAGGTGTTGACTCTGTTGTGGAGCGTATGCAACAGATTTGGGACCAGGTAGTGGAGAGGTTGTCCCTCTCTCAGGAGAGGGCCCAGCGGTTTGCTAACCGGCATAGGACTGATGGTCCTCGGTTTTAAAGTAGGGGACTTGGTCTGGTTGTCCTCAAAAAATATTCCTATGAGAGTAGCATCTCCTAAATTTAAGCCTAGGTTCATTGGACCTTATAAGATCATGGAGATTCTTAATCCTGTTTCTTTTCGTTTGCTTCTTCCAGGGACATTTAAGATCCATAACGTGTTCCACAAGTCCTTATTGAAGAGGTTTGTTGAGCCAGTGGTTCCTGCTGCTGTGCCTCCTGACCCTGTTTTGGTTGAGGGCAATCTGGAGTATGTGGTTGAGAAAATATTAGATTCTCGTTTTTCTAGACGGAAACTCCAGTATTTGGTTAAGTGGAGAGGTTATGATCAGGAAGACAATTCTTGGGTGTTTGCTTCGGACATCCATGCTAGGAGACTCATCCGTGCGTACCATAGAACTCATCCTGACCGACCTGGTTGCTCAAATGAGGGTTCGGTGACCCCTCCTCAAGGGGGGGGTACTGTTGTGAATGGGCTTGAGATGAGTTCTGAGCAGAGGCTCCCTCTGGTGGTTACAAGCGGTACTGGTCTGTCCAGTGAAGATTGTGAGGATTGGGAATCAGATGTTACTGACTGCTCTTATATAAGGGAGTCACCTTCCCATCAGGGTTGCCGGTGATCAATTGTTCTGGTCTCCATCCTTGATTCCTGTTTCCCTTGTAGCCTGCTGTGTCGTGTCTGCATCTCCTGCTAACAGATAAGACATTTTCTTCTTTTTGTTTTTGTGCTTGATTTTTGCATTTTGTCCTGCAGTTCTGTGGGGGCCTTCAGGGTCCCCTCCGGGGGCTTTTGCCCTCTCAGTTTAGTTCAGCCACTGATGTTTGTACTTTTGCTTTTTCCAGTTTTTTCAGTGGCTGCTGTTTTGATTTTGTTACACCAGAGAACTAATTTAGGTGGTAGAGGTCGTGTGATCTCAGGTGTTTTTGAAATTAGTAGAGTTGGTGCTTTTCAGGGTTTTCTGGGATTGCAGTAAGTACCCTTCCTATCCTTTTCTATTTAGTTAGTTTGGGCCCCAACGTTTGCTCATACTATTTTCTGTCTGTGTCAGTATTTCTTCTTGTCTAACCGCCATTACATGTTTGGGGGCTTTCTATTATCTTTGGGGTTCTGCTCCGGGGCAGATAGCTTTCCTATATCTATCTTTAGGTGTAGTTAGTTTCTCCGGCTGTGACGAGGCGTCTAGGACCAACGTAGGAACGCTCCACGGCTGCCTCTAGTTGTTGTGGTTAGTCAGGGTACTGCAATCTCATAGATTCCAACTGCTCTGGTGTATTGCCTTTTTTGCCTGCACTCCTCAGCTACCGAAACATAACAGGGTCCTACGCCTATGCCATCTCGCTTAGCAACTGTAGCGTTGATTTCCTGCAGCACATTCATGTAGTGGGTCACTGTCTCCCCCTCCCTTTGGACATGACTAAACAAACGCATGCGCAACTCTCCAACGTCTGTGGGGTCTCCGTGCATTTTTTCTAGGATCTGTAGCACCTTGCAAAGGTATCGTGCTCATGGGGGGGCCGTAACATAACGGAGATCCACGTCTCTCCATCCAGAGCCATCAAGGCAATCTCTGCCTCCATTACGGGGGCCATGGGGTACAGCCTCAACATACCCATGACTTGCTCAGTCCAGCTCCATAGCAGAATGTTGCTTCCTGTAAACTTAGGGAGACTACTCAATATTGTCCCCAGCGGTATACTGGCCCTTGGGGCACCCCTGAACGCTTGGTCTGCCACCTCTGCGCCCCTAGACTGCATCCTGCTGACTACACCAAATGTGAGCAGGTTGTGAGATGCAGTGATGGGCAGGAGGCAGATCAAGGGTTAACAGGTTTTAATAAAACATGGAGTTACTCCATGCAGGGAGATAGGTAAACGTGAGGTAAATAACGGACAGTACAGGGAATTCATGGGTTTGGTTGAGGGGAAATCAACATAGGAATAACGAGTGAAACTGTTCTCAAAGGAGTCACTTATCAATCAGATGTTTTCTGTCAGAATAGGTCCCGAAGCAGATGACAGCACCAACAGACGTTTGCACAACGTAGACTCCAGTGGCCTACAATGTATAGGCCACAGTCCTGTCAAAATCAAGCGAGTCTTGACGAATATGCACCGGGGATTCAGGAAGCAGTCCCCAGTCAACGTCTTAGTCTCTGTCAGGCAGCACACACACAGCACTGACCGTTAGAGAGCGAATGGCACCTCAATGTCTGGGAGCCAACCTGCACACAGAGGGCTTCTCGTCAGAGTCGCTGCGGTCTGTTTGTCTCACTGCCGGGCGCGCATCCCTGCTGCCAACGGTCCCTGAAGCAGGAGCTCTCACTTTGCTCAGCCGCGCGCTGCACCTTCCTGCCAACTCAGTCTGTTGCAGCACGCTGCACTGGCCCTAGTAACGCTTAGCCATGCCCCCTGTCAGCCAGTGCAAAGATCGGTACGGTTGCCCCGGACAACAGAGGATACAGCCTCCACAGTTCTGGACCTGGCACGCAGGTACCCCCGGAGCGGTCGTCCCCCTTACAGTAGCACCACATTAGTGGTGGAATAAAAATAAATGCTGGAGTGGTGCTTTATGCTTAGTATAGGTTTGTTCATGTGAACAAATGCATGCTAATGGATTATAAGATTATAATGCCCATCCATGTACCCACATAAATACAATAGGCTCATTGACACACTACTTTTCTGTAGTAAAATACCCACATTTTAATACAAAAAGTGATCACCTTCTCGATTAATATCTCTACATGAAAGAGCCTTTGGCCTGTGATTGCAAAGGGTAGAACACACGGAGTACAACTTGGCTGTCTAAATGATCATTTTACCTTTATTTGTTTTTTCAGGGTCAGCCGTGCCAGTGGTTATAACCTACGCTATGTATGAAGATTTATTGACTCCCGATAACTCAATCGAGGTGACTGCCGCTTGCTCCTGTGAACCATGTGATGGTACATTGATTGTCCAAACAAATGTTGTCCTGGAAAACCCTAAATTTGAAATTAAGGTAAAATATAACTTAAAACTGAGCAAAGATTTATCTTTCTTTACATTGCAAAAAGACAGATTTTGGTAAGAACTTACCTGTAAAATCCTTTTCAGCGAAGAAGGAAGGGAGACACACTAGGCATTAGTAGTGGGTAGGCGGAGCCCCAGATAGGATTGACACCTCAGATTAAAAAGAGTGTTGACCGGCCCCTCCAGCTCAGGCTCCTCCTACTCAGCACTTCAGTCGTACCCAAGCTTAAGGAAGAACAGTATCACCAGCGAAGCAACATAACCCCTTCTGAAGGACTTCAGAGAAAAATACAAAAGTACAGGTTATGCATGCATTTGGCAAAGAAAAACCACACAGTTCCAGGTACTACTCACTGAACCTGACTACTGCGATAAGCTGGCAATGCTGGAACAGAGCCGTAGCACGTCGACCTCAGCTCAGAAAATCGCTATCAGAGAAGGGCCACGCTGCATCTGTAAATACAACAACACACTTCTGCCATGGGAGGGATGTGTGTCTCCCTTCCTTCTTCGCTGAAAAGGATTTTACAGGTAAGTTCTTACCAAAATCCGTCTTTCAGCTGCAGATGAAGGAAGGGAGACACACTAGGCATTACTAGTGGGACGTCCCAAAGCAGTCCAAAAATTAGGGTGGGAAAAAAACAAAATAGGCAGAAACCCAACAACTTAGATAAATGCGCCACAGGCGCCAAATACAAGTTAACTAAAAACTTTAAATTACCGCTGCCTGCAGGACCCTACGTCTTAAGGCCGCATCAGCGGAAACACTGACGTCCACCTTATAAAACTTTGTAAATGTGTGGACGGAACGCCAGATCGTCGCTCGGCAGAGCTGAACTGCCGAGGCCCCTTGGTGAAAGGCCCACGATGAAGCCACAGCCCTCGTGGAGTGAGCTTGAATCTTAATCGGGCAAGGTTCGCCTTTAAGTCGGTAAACCTCCAAAATGGCCGACCAAATCCAACGAGCTATAGAGTCCTTGGAAGCTCGATGACCACGCCTACGACCTGCTGTAATCACAAACAGGGAATCTGACTTCCGAAAGCCTTGAATGACAGACAAATAGAACTTCAAGGCTCGCACTAAATCCAATTTGTGCAAGTCCCGTTCCTTTGCATTCCTTGGGCCCGGGCAAAGCGAGGGCAACACAATATCCTGGTTAGCATGAAATTGCGACACCCCTTAGGTAGAAAGTCGCCCCGAGTGCGAAGCACTACTTGATCCGGGTAAAACTCCAGGAAAGGAGGCGAGCAGGAAAGAACTGCCAACTCAGAAACCCTTCTTAAAGAGGTTACCGCCAGTAAGAAGGCAACCTTCTAAGAAAGTAAAGAAAGTCTAGCAGACCCCATAGGCTCAAAAGGTACATGCTGAAGAGTCTCCAAGACAAGGTTGAGCCGCCAAGGAGACACAGGTGCCTTCCGCGGTGGAAACTGACGAGTTACTCCTTGAAAAAAAGGAACGCACGTCCCTACGCGAGGCGATAGCCTTCCGAAACAGCAAGGACAGGGCAGAAACCTGACCTTCCAGAGTGCTAACTGCCAAACCTTTGTTCAGCCCGTACTGCAGCAAAGCCAACAAATTGGGAATGGAAAAAATCCTCGGATTCCTTGAAGAACCCGAACACCACTAAAAGAAGGCTTCCCAAGTCTTGTGATAAATCTTAGTAGTAGCCGGACCTCTGGCAGCTCGCAGAGTGGCAATGACTTCGGCTGAAAAAACCTCTACGGGTCAATATTTCGGTCTCAAGAGCCACACCGTCAAACGCAGAGACTTCAAGTCAGGATGACGAACGGCCCCTGGGTTAACAGGTCCGGGCGAGGAGGAAGTGGGAATGGCGGTGCCGCCAAAAGCGACACCAGTGTCGAGAACCACGTCCTCCTTGGCCAATCCAGGACTATCAACATAGCCGGAATTCTCTCCAGTCTGATCCGACGCAGCACCAGAGGAAGTAAAGATATCGGCGGAAACACATAGACTAGCTCGAAATGGTCCCACGGAGCCACCAGAGCAACCACCGCTATAGCCTTCGGGTCCTTGTACCTGGACAGGAAGGTCGGTAGTTTGGCATTGAACCTGGATGCCATCAAATTCACTTGGGGAGTTCCCCAACGGAAGCACAGCAGTGCAAAAATTTTCGGATGAAGACTCCAGGATCCATCTTCTCGCGACTGAGGAAGTCCGCCGTGGTATTCTGGACTCCTGGAATGTGCATCGCAGAGATAGCTGGAACCTTGGTCTCGGCCCATAACAGAATCCGAGACACCTCCATCAAGAGCCTGGAGCTCCTTGTCCCGCCTTGGTGGTTGATATACGCAACCGCCGTCGCGTTGTCTGTCTGCACTCGGACTGGTAGACCGCTTAAAGGAACCGTCCAGTGATGGAGGCAAAGGAAAAATTGCCCTCAATTCCAGGATGTTGATCGGTAGAACAGACTCTCCCAATGACCATACTCCCTGGATCCAAAGATCGTTCCAGACACCCCCCCAGCCCGTCAGGCTGGCATCAGTGGTTATGACCGACCACCTCGGAGGAAAGAAAGATTTCCCAGGGATAACGCTCCTGGACGTAACCACCATCCTAGTGATTCTCGCACCCTGTGAGAGATGATGACGTTGCAATCCAGAGAAACTTGCGATCGATCCCAACGACTCAGAATGAGTCTTTGGAGGGCCCTGGAATGAAATTGGGCAAACGGAAGTGTCTCCATGAACACCACCATCAACCCAGAAGGCGCATACACTTCCGAAGGGACATTGCTGTCGCAGACTTCATAATCTGTACATGTCGGAATAGACATGCCCGCTTGTCTGGAAAGAAGGGACACCACCGTCCGTACCATGTCGAAATGCATCCCCAAAGACAGGAATGACTGCGACGGTTCCAGAGACGACTTCTCCCAATTGAACCAGCCACCCGAAATCCTCCAGGAGCTGAAGGGATAGATTGCGAGCCGTCACCGCCTCCTCCTTTGAGGAGATCGTCCAGGTAGGGAAAAATCGTAACCCCCTGTCTTTGAAGAATTGCCATGAGGGGTACCAGAATTTTTGTAAAAACTCTGGGCGCCGAGGCCAAGCCGAATGGCAGAGCCACAAACTGGCAATGGTCCTGACCTATGGCAAAACGAAGGAAGCGCCGGTGAGCCCTTCCGACGGCGTTCTGCGACAGGGCTGCCACAACGGAGCGAAACGACTCCATGTGAAATTGTCGGGTGTAGACATGTCGATTCAATCTTTGAGATCCAGAATAGGGCGAAATTTGTCCTCCTTTTTGGGGACCACAAAGAGGTTGGAATAAAATTCCTCTTCCCCGGTCCTCTGCGGAACCGGTATCACCACACCCTTCTGCAGAAGGGAATCGACCTCTCGTAGTAGAACGGCAAAAAGTTCGACTCTGACGGAATGCGAGATTGGCAAAAAACTGTCTGGGGGTCGAGAAAGAAACTCTATGAAGTAGCCTGCCAACACAACCTGTGTCATCCAGGCGTCCGACACACGGGAAACCCAAGTCGGTTTGAATTGGAGTAAACGACCCCCCACTCGAGAGCGCTCGAGTGAGACCCAGACGTCAGTGCGCCTTGGCGGGTTTTTTGCCAGCTTCTGTCTTAACAGAAGTTCTGTTTCCAGGGTATGCGGAATTTCTGAGAATTCCCCTTTTTTTTTTTTTTTTTTTTTTTAAAAAAAAAGAGAGAGACGACCCAAACCCCCAAAGGTTGGCCGGATCATCCCTTGAACCGAAAGGACCGCCGACAACTACCGGCACGGTCCAACCGGCTCAGGAAACTTTACAAGTACATCCTTAATACCGAATCCATGACCTGCGGTCTCACAGATGGATATTGTTGCCATCTCCATTTTTCTGTCCAGCGGGTTGCAGACTCGCCTTCCCTTTACCAGGAAGATTTGCTAAGCTGGGGTAAAGGGACATTCACTTCAGGAGAAGGAGTCCAATTAACAATCAACTCCGTAAGAAAAAACGGAAACAGTTTGTATAGCCGTCGCGACCCATGCGACTCCTGAAACATCCGGGCCGACTTACCAGGACGTCTAGTTACCTCCTCCGGTAACTGTAACGCCCACATGGAGAAATCTTAGTACGGCCCATGAGAGAGGCAGAGTGTCCCTGCCGATCTTCCTTGTCCGAATCGGACATCTTCGCTACGCGAGAAGTAAGGCACCGATTTGTGTCGCTTCCTTGAGAGGATGTAGCTGACACCCAATAACCTAGAAGGTCAGACAGGCCATCAATAAAAACTAGTGAGGACCTCCATTTTGACACCACTGGAACTTCCGACCGCTGCGCATGAGTCGAGGTCTGCGTGTCAGATACGCGAGACTGATCCTGTAGCGGATCTGGGAAATGGACTGCCCTTGCATAGTATATGGCAGGTTAAACCTGTCAGTAACCAGAACAGTATGTTTCTTAAAGAAAAAACAAACGCTGAAGGGTTAAAGCTCTTAAAGAGAGAGCTACCCCAGCTGTCCCCCATTAAGAGTTAACCGCCTAAGAAGGGGTTAAAGTTGCAGACTCCCCACAACCTTGATAATGAAAAGGGTGTGTGAGCCTCAAGCGCCTCTTATAAGGTCGCAGCTCAGGACAGCTATGCCACACTATACAGAAAAACGTTCCACAAAATCGCTAAAAAATTGCGCTGTTTTGCATATCGCAATGACCGTCAAAGTCATTAAGGGGATCGCTAACCGCTTATGCGATGTTAATGAGATCGCTCAGATTGGCAGCTACTAGCGACATTAAAAAAGATCACACAAACGATCGCATTAGTATGCGTCGTTATCGGGATCGTTAGCGGAAACGTTAGTGGCATAATAATAATAATATACGCAGGCTCCCCACAACCTCTTTATTAATATTGAAAAGAGTGTGCGAGCCCCTTATGCGATAACAGCCGCAGGACAGCGCAATCTGCCACTCATTAGTGCCCCAGACGGCGCCCGCGCTGTGGGGGTGAAGGGGTTAAGCTTCTGCCTGCGGGCTAGAAGCGACTCACCCAGCTGGTCACGTTCTTGCCGGGAGGGGAGGGGAGCGATTTCAGCCTGTCATGAAATGGCCGCCGCGCTCTGCCTCCGATGTGCTCCATGTAGAGGAGCCGAAAATGGAGGCTGCAGTAAAGCGCGCGCTCAGAGCGGCGCGAAATTCAAAAATAAAAAAGGCGTGCACTCCTCTCTCTCTCTTCCCCTCAGAGTGGCGCGAAATTCAAAAATAAAAAAGCGCGCACTCCTCTTCTCCTCAGAGTCACCGGCATGTATACTGTACAGCGGTTGCCGCAGCAACCGCTAAGTCACTCACACACACCTTTAATAAAAATGTGGAGTACTCACCAGCCGAGCGCCACAGGGACCCCCAGGGGTTTCTGGCGCTATGCCCATGCTTCCCCCCAGGGCGGGGGACGCAGTGACCCCTGTGCGCGGTTTCCCGCCCGCCAGGGAAGCCATCCTCATCCCCCCGGGCCGGCAGGGTTCTGCAGGGACCACCATTAGGGTAATACAGATCCGCCAAGGGAGAGGTGGGAGTCCAGCAGCGCTGAGACCCCTGAGACCTCTAGACCACTCTGGTGATCCAAGTCTCTTGTCCGATTAAAATAATAAAATCTTCTGAGGAGCTGCTTCCAGCAGCGACCATCCTCTGAGACCTCAAATTTTAGACTGAAGTGCTGAGTAGGAGGAGCCTGAGCTGGAGGGGCGGTCAACACTCTTTTTAATCTGAGGTGTCAATCCTATCTGGGGCTCCGCCTACCCACTAGTAATGCCTAGTGTGTCTCCCTTCCTTCATCTGCAGCTGAAATACACTGTAAAAACACAGACGATGTGTTCACTATTGAACACAATTTCATTGTTTTCATAATCCCAATCAAAATTGCCATACACCCGTCTGTAGAAGAAAAATAAAAGTGTTTGTTCTGGGTTTTTTTAACGTTCTACCTATTTATTTTCTATTCTCCTTTTATGGCTGCCATATTGGAGGCACACACTTTCCTTCTGTATCGTCTGTATAGACAGTGCAGCAGGAAGAGTGTGCTTTATGGCAGCTGATATGAATGAGAGTCAATTAACAGAGATATGTCGTATATGGTCTCCAGGATGGCTCTTTTCTCAAGAATTAGTGAGTGATGGAAAGATGCAGGCGGAACCTTATCTGTGTATATAGTGTTGCTTTCCTATCTTATCTATACCTCCAGCAGAGTCATCATTCAATCTCCGCTCCCTATTAATGGGATGACTCTGCTTATCTTGTCCCAACCTATACAGCAAAGTTACAAAAGCTCCAGTCTACAATGACTACTTTGGTGTTCAAAGTATGTTGCACTCGGTTTACTTTTATTTTCATAGTAAATGTGTTAAGAAACAATGTAATTTCTTTTGTTTCTTGGGAAGTCACTGAGAGGTTTCAGATTGTTCAGTATGAAAGCTTTTAACATATTTTACAGAACCCTCAAACCATCTAATACATGGTTACAAAGGAAAAGCCTAAAACTAAGTCAATCACTATGATACTGCCAACTGTACACCTCGGCTGGTCAGATGACCCAGTTTTAATTTGAATAATTGTCACAAACTTTTGGATGATGAACTTAAGCATTTTTTTCTATTGCAATCACACTATTGAACAATTTGAACAATAAGGCACACTTCTCTACACTTATGTAGGAAACTGTCAGTGACTTAGCAGTGTAAGTTTACATTTAAATTTTCCCTATCTTTCATGCCCTAACTAGCAATCCTGGACTGCATTTGCATTTTCCGATTCCCTGGCACTGCTGTCACTATGATGCCACATTTTTAGGAAGTCTCATGTTCACTATGTTGACATCACCACTGAGCCCACTGAGTAGTCAAATGCACTCTAATTATGAAGTCACTGCTGCAGCTTGTCCACAAAGACTGGGGCAGTGTTGGAGAAGCAGCGCTGGACCCGTGGTGGGTGAGTAAAGCTTGTATTATTATTTTTGAAATGGTGCACCATTGGTGTGTACATGACTTCTTTTTCCGACAGCTAAGCCACCCAGATTTTCCTGGCTAAGCCGTTTTTCTTAAAGCTGCTTAGATAGCAACTTTGCAGTTGTTGTTTGCCGGCATCGTTTATCTCTGCTAATCACTATAGTTACAAGTGGAAGCCACTCGAATTATGAACATGCAACTTCCTTTAACCGCTTCACAGTTTCCGTAACCTGACGTGATTAAAAGAAGTAATAAGAGATTGAACATGTGCATAACAATGTCATTTTTACAATACTGTGCTTTATGTTCATTTTTTGCTGTGGTTCTGTTGCGCATTTTTAGGCGGACTCCAGGGAAAATCTAACTGAAATGACATCATGTGCAAATACCCTAAAGAGGATATACGGGACTTAAAACAAAGGCATGTAGTTGCTAACAGAGGCAACTACCTGCTGTACCCGACGCCGATCATTGACTGCTCCTACTAGAGATTCACTTATTCCCTGTCAATAGAGCAGCAGATTCTCTTCCTGTTGACAGGGCGGGACTACTGGCATCATGCTGATTGACAGCAGCTTCACTCAATTAGGCAGCGGGAGTCGTCTGTCAATGTGCATGACACTAGTAGTTGCGCCCTGTCAACAGGAAGAGAAACTGCTGTTTTGTTTACAGGGAGCAGCTGAATCTCTGGTTGGAGCGCTCAATGACCGGAACCAAGTGCAACAAACAGGTATTTGCCTCTTTAGCAACTACATAATGTCACGACTCTGTTGTCGGGTTACCTGGGACCGGTGGTTCCTTCCCTGTTCCCCAGGTTACTTCTGAAGGTAAAGATGCCAGGGCCACATACCTTGCCTTATCTCCTGAATCCGCCCTTCGTCTGTATCCTTCCCCCACCCAGGGAAGAGGGGAGTAGTAGTGTATCATAACACACCAACTAGACTAACAAGGTAACACGAACAGGGGAAATGGAAAATATCAAACAAACAAATATTCGCTCACATATAACAGAGGAATGCAACGGGAAGTGGAGGATGGAGTTAAACCAAAGTAAGAGAAGGAAAGGGAATTATCACACTTACTAAACCAAGTAACAGTCACAGATAAACCCACCAAACACCTTCTCATATAACCACCAACTCTTCTCCTCCCAGCCATACAGCATAAGCTAGCTCTGAGATGTATATCAGTCAGGACCCATATTATATAGGGGATAGGAGTGGCTAACTGTGCTCAGCTGAGAGTCCTAGCTCCCAGAGCTCCCAACATGGCTGATTAACCCCTGTACTGCCAAAATAAATTTACACAGTTTAAAAAGAAGGAGAAGCACTTCTTTACAATGCAGGAGTAGGAGAAATCAAACTCTGCGGGCTTGTGGCTCCTCTCTGTTGCGGTAACCCCGTGACCCATGCCTTTTTTCTAAAGTCCCGGATATCCTCCTTAATTATAGAGTTTTGCACTCGCGATAATGAATAGAGGGATGTCCTTGAAGTCATACTCACTGGAGTTTATTTTTATAGTTAAAGGAAAAGGCCATTGTGAACAAACCTGCTAAAGTGGAAATCGTCTTCACCAACCCACTTACTAGGGAAGTGTGTATATTTTGGTCACAGCAGAAGGCAGCGGATTGCTCCAAAATCCAACTTCAGTGAAGTAAGTGACAGACTGGTGTTACCTCTCAAACCACCATTAACTACTGAACAAAAACTAAGACCTCATTCAGATGTCAAATTTTTTTTACGGATGTTTTTTTTGCGCTGCGTTTCGAGCGCACATGAAGCGCATTAAAAAAACGCATGCAAACGCTTGTAAACGCTGCAATATTTAGTCGCATCAGCATGCGCATTTCGACAAAAAAACGCAGCGTTTGTCTGCGATTTTATGCGTTTTTGCATGCGTTTGCGTTTTTTTTGGCGCATGCGTTGTCTATTTGTCACATTATCATCTCTGCCTCCATCATCTCTGTCTCCATCATCTCTGCCTCCATCATCTCTGGCTCCATCATCTCTGCCTCCATCATCTCTGGCTCCATCATCTCTGGCTCCATCATCTCTGCCTCCATCATCTCTGCCTCCATCATCTCTGCCTCCATCATCTCTGTCTCCATCATCTCTGTCTCCATCATCTCTGCCTCCATCATCTTTGGCTCTATCATCTCTGCCTCCATCATCTCTGTCTCCATCATCTGTCTCCATCATCTCTGTCTCCATCATCTCTGCCTCCATCATCTCTGGCTCTATCATCTCTGCCTCCATCATCTCTGGCTCCATCATCTCTGCCTCCATCATCTCTGGCTCTATCATCTCTGGCTCCATCATCTGTCTCCATCATCTCTGGCTCCATTATTTACAGAAAAATTGCGTGCGTGCAAAAGCGCTGACGAGCGCAAAGCCATGCGCACGCCAGCGCCCCCATAGACTGCAATGTTATTTTGTGCACATAGCATGCGCACATGTGCGCACGCATTTTTTTAACGCGGTTGGGCGGAAAAAAAATGTAGCGTCTGGCGCGTATGGGCGCACACCGGGACAATGCGCAGCGCACGACAAACGCACATGAACGCGTGCAAGCGCTAGACCCTACGCCCGCCATGTTAAAGATAGGGGAACATTGCGCATGCGTCCAATAGCGCAAGATGCGCTGCGCAAAAAAACGCAAGTGTGAAAGTAGCCTTAGGTCAGAGTTTCATCAGTTTTTTCGCTGATGTAAAAAAATGGTTTTTCCTATCTGTCTGTGAAAAACAGACAGCACATGGGTGGCATCTGAGTGCTGTCCGATTTTTTTCACAGACTCAGACCTGCATTGCCAGTTTTGATCCCACACTCAGATCAATATCAGACATGTCTCCATGATTTTGCACAGACCACTTGGTCCGAGGAACAAAATCAGTCATGAGACCATCCCCATAGACTTTCATAGGTACGAGTGCTGTCATAAAAAATCACAGAGAAAAACTCTGACGTCTGAATGAGGACTAATGCATATTCCGTTTGGCAGTGTACCTTCTATACTTCTATTGAGAAGTTGAAAAGTGCTAGAATCCCAACCAGGTGGCTTCACAGCTAAAAAATAAAAGGCAAAACAACGCCATTCTTGTGTTGTATGGCACTGTAATATAGCGCCTATAGCCTGTGAGCCAATGCTCTGGGTAGACAGGCGTCACAAGTTTTCTCCACTCATGAACTCCATGAGAATTGACAAGAAAATTAATTGTACAATGGTCATCGCATCAGGTGGGGTTTCTGGGCTACCATTGCTGGAATAGTCAGAGGGGTTATACAGTCATGGCCAAAAGTTTTGAGAATGACACAAATATTATATTTTCACATGATCTGCTGCCCTCTGGTTTTTATGTGTGTTTGACAGATGTTTTTATCACAGACAGAAATATAATTGCAAACATATGAGTAACAAAAGCTGATATTGACAGTTAGAATGAGTTAATGCAGCAAGTCAATATTTGCAGTGTTGACCCTTCTACTCCAGGACCTCTGCAATTCTCCCTGGCATGCTCTCAATCAACTTCTGGACCAAATCCTGACTGATAGCAGTCCATTCTTGCACAATCAATGCTTTCATTTTGTCAGAATTTTTAGGTTTTTGTTTGTCCACCCGTCTCTTGATGATTGACCACAAGTTCTCAATGGGATTAAGATCTGGGGAGTTTCCAGGCCATGGACCCAAAATCTCTATGTTTTGTTCCCTGAGCCATTTAGTTATCACCTTTGCTTTATGGCAAGGTGCTCCATCATGCTGGAAAAGGCATTGTTGATCGCCAAACTGCTCTTGGAGGGTTGGGAGAAGTTGCTCTTGGAGGACATTCTGGTACCATTCTTTATTCATGGCTGTGTTTTTAGGCAATACTGTGAGAGAGCCGATTCCCTTGGCTGAGAAGCAACCCCACACATGAATGGTTTCAGGATGCTTAACAGTTGGCATGAGACAAGACTGGTGGTAGCGCTCACCTTGTCTTCTCCGAATGAGGCGTTTTCCTGATGTCCCAAACAATCGAAAAGGGGATTCATCAGAGAAAATAACTTTACCCCAGTCCTCAGCAGTCCACTGCCTGTACCTTTTGCAGAATATCAGTCTGTCCATGATGTTTTTTCTGGAGAGAAGTGGCTTCTTTGCTGCCCTCCTTGAGACTAGGCCTTGCTCCAAGAGTCTCCACCTCACAGTGCGTGCAGATGCACTCACACCTGCCTGCTGCCATTCCTGAGCAAGCTCTGCACTGCTGGTAGCCCGATCCTGCAGCTGAAACACTTTTAAGAGACGGTCCTGGCGTTTGCTGGTCTTTCTTGGTCGCCCTGGAGCCTTTTTGGCAACAATGGAACCTCTCTCCTTGAAGTTCTTGATGATGCGATAGATTGTTGACTGAGGTGCAATCTTTCTAGCTGCGATACTCTTCCCTGTTAGGCCATTTTTGTGCATTGCAATGATGACTGCACGTGTTTCTTTAGAGATAACCATGGTTAACAGAAGAGAAACAATGATGCCAAGCACCAGCCTCCTTTTAAAGTGTCCAGTGGTGTCATTCTTACTTATTTATGACAGATTGATCTCCAGCCATGTCCTCATCAACACCCACACCTGTGTTAATGTAGCAATCACTGAAAAGAGGTTAGCTGGTCCTTTTAAGGCAGGGCTGCAATGATGTTGAAATGTGTTTTGGGGGATAAAGTTCATTTTCTAGCCAAATATTGACTTTGCAAGTAATTGCTGTTAAGCTGATCACTCTTTATAACATTCTGGAGTATATGCAAATTGCCATCAGAAAAAGTGAAGCAGTAGACTTTGTAAAAATTAATATTTGTGTCATTCTCAAAACTTTTGGCCATGACTGTAGAAGATTTCACAATACAATGCAATACTACTGTGATCAAAGGATTATAAGTTCAAGTCCCCAATGGGGATAAAAGCTGTGTAACAGTAAAAAAAAAAAACTTCTCATTACAAACATGATAGCTAGAAAAAATACCATCATATTTGATATCCCCGTATCTGTAAAATTCTGGTCTTTCCAAATATAAACTGATTTATCAGCATATTTGACGTACATGTACATCAAAGTTAGTCACCCTGACTTTGATGCGGGCTCACTCGCCGAGCCAGCATCTTTCCCCGCACATGATGGCTGATTTAATCTGACATCAAGTGCCACTAACAACCAAGAGTGAAGCATTGCTCCGCTCCAGGCTGTTAACCAGTTAGACCTTGCTTTCAATCATATGAAACTCACCCTGGAAAAAAAACAAATCCTTATTCATCAATGTTAATAGAAAAAATAAAAGTTACCACTTTGGGGTAGGAAAAAATGGCCAAATGGCCATGACGGGAAAGGGCTACTAATGATAGATTTAGTTAATATATTATTAGTGTAGATATCTAATGAACAGCACTAGAAGCAGGTTCAGGTTGTTATGAAGAATATTCCAAAAAGCTAAAAATATTGAAGCTTGTAGTAAAAAAAATTCTGTAGCTACGCAAAGCTCTGCGAAACTATGTACCAGCAGATGGCAATGTTGCTGTAAATTTGTCTTAGACAGCTCATTCACATCATGAAAGCTTCTTGTGGGTGCTGTATCCTACAATTGTTAAAGGGGTTAGGCAGGACTTTTCTTATTTGTGTGCATGGGGCCAAGAACTAACAGTTAGATAGTTGCTAACTACCTGTTTGTTCTGCACAGGAACAATCTCTGCCAGCTCTGACTGCCATTCCCCTGCTTCAATTCACCTCTCATCAACAGGGCAGATCTTCCTTTTCCACTCTGTTCTGTCAATGGGGCATCACCGCCGGCGTCAAGGCAGTTATGTAGCGGTGACCCGGCTGTCTCTCAGCATGACAATGGTAGAAACACCCTGTCAACAGAGCAGAGCAAAAGAAAAGAAGCTGCTCTGTCAACGTGATGTCAGGGGAAGGAGGGCAATCATCGGCAGGAGCGATCCTTGAGCACTTTGAGCCAGAAGAGATCGGTACCGTACCGGGCACAACTATGATAGTTCTTAACCCGATATGCAAAAATAATAAAAGTCCAGGATAAGTCCTTTAAAGGGAATCTGTCAGCAGATTTTTGCTATTTAATCTGAGAACAGTATAATGTAGGCATAAATATTCTGATTCCAGGGATTTGTAACTTTACCAACAGCTTCTTATGCTTTTAGTACAATCAGTGTTTAATCAGCAGGAGATTATCACTGCTGAAGCAGATGTTGATTGCAAGCCAGACCAGCTAATTTATGTAACATAGAAATATCTGATATTTTGAAGCATCTAAAACTAGTAATTGAAATGTGTGCTTTTTGTTTTCATTGTGCATATATATGTATATTAATATTTTTTTTTTTTAGGGGGGCCTCAGTAAAACCAAACGAGACCACTACAATTTCCATGACAATAAATCCATTTAAGGCTGGCATCAAGCATCTCTTGGTGGATTTTACATGCAACAAGTTCCAGAATGCCAAAGGATATCTGGAGATAAATGTTCAAGAAGCCGAATAATCTATTTATAGCAATTAAATGTCGAACACTGCAAGTTAATTTATAATGTATGCCTGTATTTCAGCAGCTTTCCACACAGTATGTCTGACACCATCACTTCCCCTACAAGCAGTAGACAGTATCCTGACAGTAGGACAATTCCCAGGACGCTATTAAGCACAGTTTAGAGTATATCGCCCAAACCACAATGGACATGTTTTATATTTATGTCTCAGGCAGCTCACCATATCTCACCAGCTTCATGAAGGTCATAATCTTTATGAACCAGAAACAGTGAGAAAACACCAACATCTGTTCTAGATGGGACATTAAGAGCACATCTCCTTCACTCTCACTAATCCTGACCACCAACGAGCAATTTTACAGATGCTCTTGGGGTGTCCAGTTCCAACTCTCTGACCCAGAAATGGCTAGTCTATATAGATAAAAATGTGTGACTCCACGCAGGCTTAGACTGGTCCCTCAAGGGAAGAGGTGAATCGCCCAGAGAACCATGTGCAGGAATAGGCCTCCACCCCTACATGAGCAGTGCTTGGGACAATTTATTTCATGTACAACATACAGACAGACCACCAGGAATCATCACTTATCAGGTGGCTTAGGATCCATCAATTCCATCTGACTGAATCCCCCAAACTCTTTAGTGAAGAAACGTCTACAAGCTCAACACAGTCATCTTTCCAAATGTATGGAGAAGGTGTTGGCTGGAAATTTGTGAAAAAAAAATGTAATATTTGCATTTAGCTGTAGAAAGGGCCCTCAGAATCAATGTTACTTGTGGGCCCTTGTCATTCCAGTTCAAAACTCTCTATTGAAAGGTAAGATTCACCGTCACAACCATTTTTATGGTACATATAGAATGAAAAATGAAGAAGCTTTGCAAATTTTCTATAAGAAAAACCCCATAATTGATTATCCTATTCTATAAAATACCATTTTCACCATTTTTGATTCCTTGTATCCTTTTGATACTGTTAATCTGTATTGCTAGGAGGGACAAAATCAGTCTCCTTCTGTCTCTGGCAGCTGAAAATGTAGTTCTTTTTACTTGTCCTCGTTTATACTGCAATGATACCACAAGGGCCATGCTCCCGTTTATACAACAAGTGGGCGGAGCCATTTATTTTGATTGTTTTACATGGAATAGAGGATCACTTTGCAGAGAACTTCGTGTGTGGAGAGAGACAAACTATGTGAGTCCACTAGCTCTCAGTGTTTTAGGAGAAAGTGTAGTTTGCTATATGCTTTGGACATTTTAGCACCACAATATGTAAGTAAAAGTTAGAACTCATAAGATTGTTTATATTCTGTTATTTTAACAGCACGTAAATTGGTAATTATTATGTATACATGAATGTGATAATAAATACTTGGACAATTGAGCTATTACAGTGTACAGTACAAGAGATTAAATGATCACAGTTCATGTCTTCTCGGGTGACTTACAAACACAAAGTTTGGCATTAAAAAAAAAAAAAACTAAAAAAGGTCAGAATTGTATTCTTCAGGTTCCTGATAAAAAGCTATCATTGTATGGTGCAAATAAAAGCAACAGCATTCCACATAAAAAACAGACCCTCTCATTGCTTCATTGACAAAAATATAAAGGATACAGGTGTCATAAAATGGCAACTCAAACTAAAAAAAAACAAGTTCAGTATAACTGTAATAGTATTGTTCTGGAGAATAGGTTATCAGGGTTATTTTTTACACTTGTGAGGGTGGTGAGGATGCTATTTCACTCCTCTGACATTCATGTGGTTTAAATGTATTTATAACCTTCTGTGGCTGCAGTTCCTGTTAGAAAACAAGGTTAACTGTAGGGCTGGCCCATATTGAGGTCTGTGGGTTAGTGATAGGAAAAAGGAAGGGAGTTAAGGTTGAGAGAGAGACAGAACAGGACATATTGAGGTCTGTGGGTTAGTGATAGGAAAAAGGAAGGGAGTTAAGGTTGAGAGAGAGACAGAACAGGACATATTGAGGTCTGTGGGTTAGTGATAGGAAAAAGGAAGGGAGTTAAGGTTGAGAGAGAGACAGAACAGGACACCCTCAGGGAAGTAGAAGATCATCATTGAGTGTGTATGAACCAGTGGCAAACGAAGTAAGACTCATCAACAGCACTACAATGGCGGCAGCATTTTCCCTTGCACAGGCAAGTTAGGTTGCCTACAGTGAGAGAATCCAGGAATGTCTTTAGAAGACAAGGGTATGCCACACTAAACGAGATCGCAAACGAGATCGCAAACGAGATCACTAAAACGTCACTATTTTGCGATCTCGTTAGCGACCTCGTTGTGTGTGGCATGTAGCAACAATGTGGCCCCTGCTGTGATGTCGCTGATCGTTCACTAGAGTTCTGGACCGTTTTTTGATCGTTGGCGTCCCACTGGTGAGCCTGAATCGCTGTGTTTGGCACCTTTTGCGAACGACGAGCGACCTCGCTTGTGACGCATATGACTGTTTTGCGTCACGGAGTGGATCGCAATATCTGTAAGTTATCTTTTGCGTCACAGAGAGGATCGCAGAAGTTGTAAAGCAGGCTAGCAGGACGCAGAGCAGGAGCGATGATGGAAATTCCTATGAATCAGAAGTGCTCAGTACATGCTAATGACATCCTAACGACCGCCAAAGTCGTTAAAGAGATCGCTGACCGCTGATGAGTCGTTTTTGAGATCTCCTGTTTGGCAGCTACTAGCGACCTAAAAGAGATCACAAAAACGATCACGTTAGCTTGCGTCATTATTGAGATCGCTAACGAGATCGCTAAGTGTGGCAGTACCTTTAGTCTGAACAGTTCTAGTGCTGGACTGAGAGTTGCTGTCAGCACGATGGTGTCAGCGTGTTTGGCAATGAATATGAAGAAGATATCGTGAGAATCTCCTCTATGTGTGTTCCCAGGGAAAGATTAATCCAAATACAGTACCACGACGAAACACATCGACGGTAGCGCTACACTAGTATTATGGAGGTCCTCTGCTTAAACTGTGAACTTTCAGCAACGTTCATCACAAGTAATGTAGTGTCGCCAGTAACCATTAAGCACATGCCTCTCTATGGTGCAGAAGTGAAGAACAAGTGTATTCCCTGCTATCCTTTGTATGCCGGTCAGTTTACTAGTAAAATGGACTGTGTTTTAGACCAAATGTCTACTTTCCTCATCTGGGGATAAAGTGGTCCTGCACCATGCAGACTGTGGCAGGGCTGAACATGAAGGTGTCCACTGCAACATCACCACACACACACACACACACACACAGAAACCCCATTGTTCTGTAGTGTGCCAGGGCACAGAAATTGTAATACTCGCCCATGGCTACTGCCCCAGGCACAGATACAGACTCTACGCCATGAAAACAAATCCCAAAAAGCAATTGCAGTATTTGATTTTTTTCACCATTTCAACCCACTTGGAAATTTTTCCTGTTTTTCAGTACATCATACAGAAAAATAAATAATGTCATTCAAAACTACCACACAGCTCACAAAGACAAGTCCTTATCTGGCTATGTCGACAGACAAATAATGATGACTCTTGGAAGAAGAAGAAAAAATTAAGTAGCAAAAATGGAAATTCACTGGTTCAGGAAGGGGTTAATGTAATTTATTTTTTTGTCTCATAGACGGGCAGAGATGCGACAAAATTTTTTAATGGCCTATGCCTCTTAATACATTTAGTGCACTTTACTCCAGAATAATAATTAAGAGGAAATATGAGGGGGAGTGGGGACTTTTTAAAGTCATCTTTCATTGTAGCTGCAATGTCGTTTTATGTGCCAAGTCATATTTTTGTGGGATAAATATGGTGCATTCTATGGTGCTTTTTACACCATCTTTTTGCTAGGGTGAGTTTGTGATTATTTTTGCAACAGCCACAAATCAGAAATCTGGCAACTGACCTACTTTTGAAAAATATGGAAAGTGCACATTTTTTCACAAATATGGTTTGGGTAAAAATTTGCTTATCCATACGTTTCCCTATCGGTTTGTGCACATAGAGTGGGGAAAAAAAGTAATTGATACACTGCCGATTTTGCAAGTTTTCCCACCTACAAAGAATAGAGTGGTCTGTAATTTTTATTGTAGGTACACTTCAACTGTGAGAGACAGAATCTAAAAATAAAAAAACAGAAAATCACATCGTATGATTTTTATTTAATTAATTTGCATTTTATTGAAAACAGACACCAACCCCATCACTATTACCCCACTTGCCACCGCACCAGGGCAAGAGGGAAAAGCAGAGCATCTTATGAATGCGCCATTTCTGGGGCGGCTGAGAGCTGTTTTTTTTAATCTTGGAGGGGGCCAATTTCCATGGCCCCTTCCTAGCCTATTAATATCAGCCAGCAGCTGTCTCCCTAATCTTTGCTGGTTATTAATTAAAGAATTTCCCTAAGTCATTTTTTTTGGGGGGTCCCCCATTTTAATAACCAGTGAAGGCTAACTATACAACTGTGAGCTGATATTAATAGCCTAGGAAACTCCCTGTTTATTACCCCCTTCCCAGCTGTCAACTTACCCTCAGCTGGTTATTAAAATTTCAGGGATCCCCACACCATTTTTTTCTTTCAGTTAATGAATTATTAACTAAATACATGTACATTAAATTACACACTCACTGCACTAATTATATAAATGCTACTGACATTTTTATAGCTCTATGTTCCATATATATACAGTTGACACTAGAAGTTTACACTATGTAAAAAGACACATGCATATTTTTCTCAATATCTGACATGAAATCAGAATAAACCTTTCCCGTTTCAGGCCAATTAGGATTACCATAATTATTAATATTTGCCAAATGCCAGAATAATGAGACAGAGAGGTTTTAAGGCATTTTCATTATTTACTGCAAAGTCAAAAGTTTACATATACTGTAGGGATGGGCGAACCCAAACTGTAAAGTTCGGTACCGTACAGAAAAGGTCCCGAACATGGGTTTCCATGGGAAACCTGTGTTACAGTTCGGGTCTAGTTCGGGTTCAGGTCCAGGGCCATTATAATTATACTTACCTGTCCAGTGACGCGTCCTCCCGATCCCGCTGTCTCCTGGCCGCATCTGCTTCCAGGCATGGGCGTACCCAGGATCAAAACTAGGGGGGGCAAGCCAATGTCGCATCTTATACAGGTTACATCATATACACTGTACATTATCCTGCATATTAGGTATGGAGCGTTAGAACTGTTGTATATTGTATAATACAGCAGTGTATGCGACACTACTCTGTATATACCATATATTATACATGGCAGTCACGCTCATGTCAGGAGCGGTACCAGCAAAGCCGAGGATTGCAGTGCGATCCTCGCATGAGTTATACGGCCGTCTGTCTATGCCCTATAATAATACTGAAATATTAATCTATTATTAAAGTATTAAGGAGCTCACAAGTAAAAAAAAGCCCCTACCTCCCCTGTCCCCCACCCACACCCCAACAGCCCATCGTCTCACATGCACCACTTAGTGTTCTGTCCCACTGACCCACAATACCCCCATCCTCTTACATGCACCCCTCAGTGCTCTGTTGCCCCTCCCCACTTCAGTCCCCACAATACCCCTATCCTCTTACATTCAACCCCAGTGACCTGTCCACCCTCCCTCAATACCCCATCCTCTCACATCAACCCCTGTGCGCCAGCCCCCACAATATCCCCATCCTCTCACATTCACCAACGAGTGCCCTGTATCTCCTCCCCCACAATACCCCATCCTCTCACATTAACCCCACCAGTGCCCTAGCCCCCACAATACCCCATCCTCACATTAACCCCCCCCAGTGCCCTAACCCCCACACAATAACCCCCCATTCCCCTCCTTACATTCAACCCCATCCCACCTCCCCTTAAAAGTGCCCCACACAATACCCCCCCCATTCCCTCCTATACATACCCACCACATCCCCCCCGTGCCCTAAAACCCCTCCACAATTAACCCCAAATTTAATACCCCATCCTACCATTACTCTTCACCCCAGTGCCCTGTACCCCTCCCCCACAATACCCCCATTCTCTCACATTAACCCCCCCAGTGCCCTAGCCCCCACAATACCCCCATCCTCTTACATTCACCGCAGTGCCCTGTACCCCTCCCCACTGTACCCCCATCCTCTCACATTCCCCCACAGTGACCATGACATGCCTGAGCAGAATGAATTTAATAAATTCCATCCCCTCTTACCATGAAGCTTGCAGGCAGTGGCTGAGGCAGGAGCAGGAAGTGTCCAGTGTCTGCACACAGAGGGCACTAGGACCCAGTGTGGCTGAGACAACCAGAGCCTGCAGGGCAGAAAGTGAAACTACAGCTGCTGCAGCCAGGAAGGAAGGAGCTCCTCTGGTGAGAAAGCAGCGCTGTGCACTGCGCACACAGACAGGCACTGCAACCTGTGGCAGAGGGAGCTGGCATTGTGCTGCTCTCTCCGCTCTCATTCATTGTGTGCCCCTGCTTCTAGGGAGGGGCAGCTGCCCCCCTGCCCCATGGTGGGTACGCCCATGCTTCCAGGGCCGCTCATTAACTGCCAGCAATATTCACTGCACTTGGCAGTCTTAGCTTTTTCCAGCAGCGTTCGTGCGGTGACGTCAGGTAAGTATAATTATAATGGCCTATATCTGTGAAGTCCAAGTTCGGGGTTCGGACTCAAGTTTGCGTCATCTCTGGCCCCGAACTCGACTTTACAAAAAACTTCAGCGAACCCGCCGATCCTGAACATCGGGGGGTTCGCCCATCACTATTACATACACTAAGATTACTATGCGATATGCTTATACAATTCTGGACAGCCCATATGATGATGTCACGTGTTTGGAAGCTTCTGTGGAATTTTTTTAATGCACACCTGAAACACACTGCTTTTTTGGGTAGGATCATGGGAAAGTCTAACGAAATCCGCCAAAATATCAGGAAGAGAATTTTGGACTTGCTCAAGTCTGACTCTTCCTTGGGTACAATTTCAAGATACCTGAAGATGCTTCATTCATCTGTACAAACAATTATACGCAAGTGCAAACAAGATAGGAATGTCCAGCCATCATACTGATCAGGAAGGACATGGGTTCTGTGTCCCATAGATGAACATGCTTTGGTCAAATGTGTATATAAGCCCAAGGACAAAAGCAAATGACCTTGTGAAAATAATGGCGGAAGCTGGTAAGATTGTGTCAATATCCACAGTGAAACGAGTACTGTATCAATATGAGCTGAAAGGCCACTCTGCCAGGAAAAATCCATTACTCCAGAAGAAACATAAAAAAGCCAGATTAAGATTTGAAAATGCACACAGGAACAAAGATCTTAATTTTTGAAGACATGTCATGTGGTCTGATGAAACTAAAATTTAATTTTTGGGGCATAATGACAATAATTAAGTTTGGAGATAAAAGGGAGAAGCTTGGAAGCCTAAGAACAACATCCCAACTGTGAAACACAGGGGTGGCAGCATCATGTTGTGGGGTTGTTTTGCTGCAGGAAAGACTGGTGCATTTCACAAAAAAGATCGAATCATGAGAAAAGACGATTATGTGGTAATACTGAAGCAACATCTCAAGACAACAGCAAGGAAGTTAAAGCTTGGGCCGAAATGGGTCTTTCAAAAGGACAATGACCCAAAGCATACTGCCAAAATGGTAACAAAGTGGCTTAAGGATAAGTCAATGTTTTGGAGTGGCCATCACAAAGCTCTAAGAAAATGTATGGGCAAAGCTGAAAAGGCAGGAGCGAGCAAAGCGACCTACAAACCTTGACACTGGATAGGCTGATTCCTATGACCCAACTTACCACCCCCACCCCCTGTCACCCTCACCTCCCGTTCCCTCCCTTGCTATTGGCCAAGAAACACGCGACAACCGTATTTTGGGTAATAACGGCCACAGCAGCCTTTTTATTTAAATTGATTGTTAATCAAGCACTTGGTGAGGTCCTCGAAGTTATAGAAGGTCTGGCAGTCTTTTTCTACCGGGCCTTGCCCCATTTACCCCCCAGCCTTACTCCTAGCCGCCCACTGACTCAGGAGCACCATGAACCGGGGTAAGGGGTGGCCTTCTAGCTCCATGCGATCCCGGCGTTCCATCGCCGGGAATCGCCCAATGTAATACAGCTGTGAACCCGACGTTCCATCGCCGGGTATCACCCATCCAGTTAATGTGAATCCGACGTTCCATCGCCGGGAATCACCCAAATGTCCATTTACCGTGACCCGGCGTTCCATCGCCGGGTATCACCCCCAAAACTCACCAGACCGCCACCACCTCAACATCCAAATGAAGGGGACCCCCGTATCTAACGAGTCCCCCAATCCTCCTTCTTTTACCAACTTCGAGGACTCACCAACGCCTCAACAACATTCATACCCATTGAAGCAGAGGCCTTTACTCACTAGGAGCTATCCGACAGTTCTGGGGAGAGGAAAAACCCCCATTTTTTTTTTTTTTTTTTGTATTTGTGGTGGAAACCTCCAGGGATCCACGACTGTCGGATTGCCCTTCCCCTGGGCTTACGAGGCCAATGCAGTTAAATTCTCTTTCGTAATAACATATATATGTATATATATATATATATATTTTTTTTTTTGGCATAGTAAAAATCAAAACATATTTGACAACATTTTTACATGACATCTCCTCGGTAATCGCCGCCGTGACCCGATTTTTTCTCCTTTTTCAGGGTGGGTGGGTGGGTCTTGTTGTCCGTCCTGGTGGTCCCGAAAAGAGAGGCTTCTCTCCTTGGTCAGTGCCTTTTTGTCCCCTTTGACCCCACCTCTACCTATGTCACGTCCTCTTTGTCACCGTCCAATCGTCCAGTCCCCTCCTGGCTCACCTTACCCCCCCCCCTTTTCCCTGTCCCTGTTGTCACTGCCTCCCAGCGTCATGCCAGCCTCCCGTTATCCTGCGCTCCTACGTCCGGCTGTTACTTGACACTGGATAGGCTGATTCCTATGACCCAACTTAACCCCCCCACCCCCCGTCACCCTCACCTCCCGTTCCCTCCCTTGCTATTGGCCAAGAAACACGCGACAACCGTATTTTGGGTAATAACGGCCACAGCAGCCTTTTTATTTAAATTGATTGTTAATCAAGCACTTGGTGAGGTCCTCGAAGTTATAGAAGGTCTGGCGGTCTTTTTCTACCGGGCCTTGCCCCATTTACCCCCCAGCCTTACTCCTAGCCGCCCACTGACTCAGGAGCACCATGAACCGGGGTAAGGGGTGGCCTTCTAGCTCCATGCGATCCCGGCGTTCCATCGCCGGGAATCGCCCAATGTAATACAGCTGTGAACCCGACGTTCCATCGCCGGGTATCACCCATCCAGTTAATGTGAATCCGACGTTCCATCGCCGGGAATCACCCAAATGTCCATTTACCGTGACCCCGGCGTTCCATCGCCGAGTATCACCCCCAAAACTCACCAGACCGCCACCACCTCAACATCCAAATGAAGGGGACCCCCGTATCTAACGAGTCCCCCAATCCTCCTTCTTTTACCAACTTCGAGGACCCACCAACGCCACACCGAGAGCCCTGGATCCCCTCAAGGGCTCGAGACCCCACCCTTCGGCAATGCTGTGGCCTGCTCCATGCCTTTCCGCAACCCCAACAACCACAGGTCAGTTCCCACACCGTTCAAATGTACTCCGTCCGCTCACCAAAAGTCATCGTTTATATTGTCAAAGCCCGCATGGCGTATCGCCACTCCCCCATTCTCCACCACGAATTTGGATACTGCCTTGTTGATTTTTATGTTCTGGGAACTATGTCCGATCACACTACTTTACAAGACGGGAACCGTACCCACAGCTGCGCCAAGCCTCGATTGATATCGCAAACTAGTTGTTTCTCAGGGCGGACTCCAAGGTCAATACTCCCCACATGCAAAACAAGTATATCAGGAGCTCCAAGGCGAAGAACCGCCGCTTAAAACTCGTGAATTAACCGTCCCCAAGTTAACCCCTAACCCCTGACCTCTTAATTAACGCCACATTCCTTTTTGAAACCCCATGTCAGTCAGTCTGTCTCCTCGAGCGCCCCCAGTGAACATAAGAATGGCCTGGAATCCATATGGCAGAGGATCCTGCCCTGTAATAAAGCAAACATAAGTTAGTGAAACCTTTCATTTACCTGAGAGATTAGCTCCCTCACATCCGTGAGTTGGACGTAGGACCGTACAGTTGTGACTCCGTAGCCGATACTCATTACAATTTCTGAACTTTAACCTCCAGCCGCTGCTTATGTTGCCGCCCAGATGCGAGAAAAATTACCTCCATCGCTGTGCGGCTCCATGCCAGCTCCTTCCAAGCACTTCCGAAACACCTTAATGAACTGATGTTTTGTTAAACGGACTCGACCTCGTGACATAACTGGGGTCTATATATATATATATATATATATATATATTTTTTTTTTTTTTTTTTTTTTAAACATCGTTACGGGCACATAATAGAATCCTTTACCCTTCCTAACATTACCTTCTTCCCTTTTTTGCTCCTTGGTTTGTTTCTGACTCCCGATACTAGATTCCACCACGTAATGACTTGTGTCATGCCTCCGCACTATCATGCTGCACGTATTGCGGCCAGCCCCCATTTCCAGGCTTTGGTTTTATAAACACCCATATGTACAATAGCTGGGCAGTAACCTCGACCTTATAACCAACTATTAAATAACCTTCATAATACCTGAACATGGTCATTGAACTAAACCTTTGTTACGTGTTTTCCTGCACTTGATGACCTTCCCCGTTAACCCCTCTTGCTGGGTCCTATCAGCGGGGCATATCGTCCTTCATGTTAATGTATTTCTGTCCATTACCCTTAGCTCTCCCTGGATGAAGGGGACTGGGAACAGGCCCATTGCCCTTTGTGGTAATGCATTGGATCACTTTTCCTTTAGTTGCTCCCCCTGGATGAAGGGCCCTGGGAACAGGCACCTCGCCCTTTGTGGTAATGCACTGGATCACTTCTCCTTTAGTTGCTCCCCTGACTGAAGGACCCCGATTAGGTGTACTGCTCTTCAGTTTATTGTACTGACTCATTCCTCACCCACCATATCACTTACATTACAGGAATTCATCTAGGATGGAGACACTGCTCATTACTCTGTCCATCCCAATAATGTCCGACACTGTTGTGTTTGTGTCCCTGCTAGCCCTCCTTAATGGCCAGCACAGCTGTGTCGGTGGCCCTACCTGCCTTCAGTAATGTCCGCACTTGTGATTATGGCTCTGCCTCTTGCTGCAGCACTGACTATACCCATTACACACCGCGCCTTTTACCCATCTTATTCCTTCTATTATGTGATTACATATACTGTAGGATAAGGCCCCAGGTAACTCTTCCCAGCAGCCCTATCCCCCTCATAGGCAATGTAGATAAGCGAGTGGTGGGTATACTTAATACCTATTCAGGTACTGTGATGACAATGTAGCACCAGTATGGGAAGCCAACAAGCAGGGCAGAGTATAAAACTAAATGCTGCCATATATACAAGGGATAGGATAGCCCCATATAAAGGCTTATAATGATCCAAGAGGTGTACCGCCATATTTCCTGGGCTTCCGGAGTATATATATATATATATATATATATATATATATATATATATATATCGTGTATGTTCCTGTGTAGCACTATAATTCCAGGTACAACTATGCAACTAGAGGAAGTGCTATATATATACTTAAGTCCACCCCATACTGGGGTACAGCCATCATTCTGGGGTACAACTGCACATATAGAGGAAATGTCATATATACTGAAGTCCCCCCATATCCTGGGGTACAGCTATACTTCCAGGGTCCAACTATCTCTATAGAGGCAGTGTCATTTATCCCAGTCCACCCATATATTGGGGTACTGCTATAATTCTGGGGTACAACTATACATGTAGAGGAAGTGCCATATATATGCTGAAGTCCACCCATGTACTGGGTTACTGCTATGATTCCGGGGTACAAACACACTTATAGAGGAGGTGCCATATATTTTGAAGTCCCCCCATATGCTGGGGTACTGCTATAATTCCAGGGTACAACTATACATATAAAAGAAGTGCCACATAGACAGAAGTCCATATAAACTGAAATCCCCCATATACTGGGGTACTGCTATAATTCCGGGGTACGGCTATATATATATATATATATATATATATATGAGGAAGTGCCATACCTATAGAAGAATTGCCATATCTACCTGGGTACACCCTCATAATACTGAGGTACTGTACAATTTTTTTCTCGTACCCATTGACTTGCATTAAATAAAAGACTTGCTCAGCGCCATTTAACACACTGCAGAAGCGAGAGAATGCCAATCTCCAATGGATCATCAGACCCTTCTGTCTCTCTCTCTCTCTATCCATGAAACTTCTTTGGTGCACACACCAAAAACACGACTCACTGATGCTCTTTGGCAATCACTCCATCATCTCTGTTAAGGCTATGTTCACACGACAGTATTTTCAGTTCCAGTGCTATCCGTGAAAAAGCTTACAGCAATCAGACCGATGATATTTAAAGAGAACCTGTCACTAATTTTGTCATGTGTCAACTAAAACTATCACCTTATTCAGCGCTTGTGCTGCATTCCATAAATGGTTATATAACCCCCAGACTCCCCCTGTATACACCCAAAAATTATGACACATCACTGTCATTACTGGACCCATCAACGTCAACATTCTCTAGGCAACACCAAACATCACATAGACCCTAACGGTAGTCAACAATACTACCCGCTAAGCCGCAAATCTCAGATTGGTACAATCGCCACACTGGCCTCCTTCGTTCCCTGAAGCACGGCCCTAGTCTACACTTTGTACCGTACATCTACACTGGAAGCGACAGATCACACAAACATTCCTGCGCTGTGGCATAGTGGTCTCGCTCAGCTCTGACTCTGCTCATTCAGCTCTGTACTCCCGGCTCTAGTCTCTCTCAGGTTTTCACTTGGGTCTGATCTCTCTCGGGTCTTCATTCGGGTTTGGTATCTCTCCGGTTTTCACTTGGGTCTGGTCTCACAATACCTTTACTTAAGTCTGACATCTCGATTCCTTTACTTAAGTCTGCTTTCTCGTAACTTTGGCTGTAAGCCATCTTGCTGAACCGCACTACCATCCTGCTACAGGTTTGGATTCCAACTCCTCCCCTTTACTGCTCTCATAGGCCTTTTATAATTGCTAACTGCACCACAGCATTCAACTGACCTGGTGTCTTCTCAACTCTCCTTCCCGAGGGAACATGCACTTCACTCTTGAGTTCCTACTAGAATCATAGAATCATAGAATCATAGAATGGTAGAGTTGGAAGGGACCTCCTGGGTCATCTGGTCCAACCCCTGCTCAAAGCAGGATTCTCTAAATCATCCCAGACAGATGTCTATCCAGCCTCTGTTTGAAGACTTCCATTGAAGGAGAACTCACCACCTCTTGTGGCAGCCTGTTCCACTCATTGATCACCCTAACTGTCAAAAAGTTTTTTCTAATATCTAATCTGTGTCTCCTCCCATTCAGTTTCATCCCATTGCTTCTAGTCTTTCCTTGTGCAAATGAGAATAAAGATGATCCTTCTACAATGTGACAGCCCTTGAGATATTTGTAGACAGCTATTAAGTCTCCTCTCAGTCTTCTTTTTTGCAAGCTAAACATTCCCAAATCCTGCAACCGTTCCTCATAGGACATGGTTTGCAGACCGGTCACCATTCTGGTGGCTCTTCTCTGAACTTGCTCCAGTTTGTTGATGTCTTTTTTAAAATGTGGTGCCCAAAACTGGACACAGTATTCCAGATGAGGTCTCACCAAAGAGGAGTAGAGGGCAATAATGACCTCACGTGATCTAGACTGTATGCTTCTGTTGATACATCCTAGAATTGCATTTGCCTTTTTTGCTGCTGCATCACACTGTTGACTCATGTTAAGTCTGTGATCAATTAGTATACCCAAGTCTTTTTCACATGTGCTGTTACTTAGCCCTATTCCTCCCATTTTGTATATGCTTTTTTCATTTTTATTGCCCAGATGTAGTACTTTGCATTTTTCCCTGTTAAAATCCATTCTGTTAGTTACTAATGCAATTTTTTCTGCTTTCACTTTCTCTATCGTCTTTGACCAGCAGATGGTGGTGTTAGCTTGCGGCCACTCTATTAGGCATTAACTGTGTGCAACTTCTCAGTTGTCTATCTCTTTACACACTGACCACTATAGACTTTTCACTTCTCAGTATTCATATGTCAGGGGTATTTGGGGGGACATGTGAAGCTCTATCACCACTGTGGATATGATGTGAGGTAGACTATTGCACTATAGATGAGGACACAGAATCGCTGCTCTATCACTTTCATTGCTGGAATGAATGACAGACATCAGCGTAGGAACAGATACTAACAACCAAGGAGTGTGCAGTGGTGGTGCAGGACACTGAGGCAGGGGCGGGCAACCACTGGCTGTGAGCTTAGAAAAAAAAGGCCAGGAAGCCGCCTGGTCTGGTAGAGCCGAATGTAAACAAACTGGGTGCTGGGAATAAGTGAAATTTTGGAAAAACTAAAGGCAGAAACCAAAAACTAAATATATAAGGGGGTTGCATATTACAATACAGCACAAATCAGCTTAAAAAAATTTGGATAATTGGATTTTGGGGATCGGACAACCTCTTTAACCTCTTAACCTCCTTGAAAGTAACTATGCACATTTATTTCCTGCAGCTCGACACTGCTGGCCAAGCTCTGTGGAAATGAGCTGCACACTATGAAAGATAAAAGCTCTCACTGCAGGACAGTGACAGCAGATAGAAAAATAAAGTCAACTGCAAAGTTGTTTTCATGTTATCTAATTAAAGCAATTTAATAACATGAGAATATCCAATTCACTATAATAATAATCTTTATTTTTATATAGCGCTAACATATTCTGCAGCGCTTTACAGTTTGCACACATTATTGTCGCTGTCCCCGATGGGGCTCACAATCTAGATTCCCTATCTGTATGTTTTTGGAATGTGGGAGGAAACCAGAGTACCCGGAGGAAACCCACGCAAACACGGGGAGAACATACAAACTCCTTGCAGATGTTGTCCTTGGTGGGATTCAAACCTAGGGCTCCAGTTCTGCAAGGCTGTAATGCTATCCATTGAGCCACCGTGCTGCCATTATAAATTGGAATCAGTTGATTTAGACAATGAAATTAACAGTAGATGGCAGTGCTCTTGAAAACTTTATAATGAACCTTCCTTGGGAGATATATGGATTACCGATATCACATCAGTGGATTAATGAACAAGTTGGCTGACTGTCATAGGTAGAGAGGACAGAGGAGCCAAATTTGTTCGGATTCGGTTCTGAATACGATCGGACTCGAATATTGTTTTTGCAATATTCGTTGAACACAGCCGAACGTCATTAGAACAGATGGGAGCAGAAATTACCGAATATGTTCGGAACTGATCATAAGACATACATTCGGCATGAATAGTGTTTGAATTATGACTCAAATATGTCAAAATCAGATTTGGGGCCAAAATGTGAACAAATTCGCTCATCTCTAGTCATAGGATCTCAAGCCCAGTAGGCCTTAGAACCAAGAAACCTGGACAAGTCCTGAATCTGTCACTATACTGGGTGCTGTGACCAGCTGACTGCCTCTGGAGCGTATTTTGAAAGATGTTATTTCTGGTGCTGAAGGTGATGTCATTCATCTTGTAATATGCCATTAATTCTACCCCCTTGTATATGCATTAAAATAAGCCGCAAGCACCCCCTAATGACAAAATTATGCAGCCTTCTTGTGACACTTGTCTACTAAGTCAAAAACTCAAAGCATGTTGCTTATATATGGAATCTTCAATATTGAAAAAAGCAGCTAAACAAGACTTAATAGGGGTGTCCAATTTCAGGAAAGTACTCCCCAAACTGTGGAAAATACCTAAAACAAGAAATTCAGCAGGTACTCACTCTACTTAGGTCTATTGCTGGTTCTCCGCCGTTTTTCCGATCCCAGTGTTTTGGCTGCAGAGATGACGTCAAGTCAACTGTGCGAATCATCGCTCAAGCCAGTCATTGAACTCTGCATGTGTGCCGAGATACCTGGTGGCTAATGCCAGTAAAAAAAAATGAAAATAGTAATGCCAAAAACAGACACCACTGATTTTGCATAATCAAATGCATGCACTATGAGATTACTGTGTGACCCGGACTCTCCTTGTTTTCCTGGTCCACGCACACCTAGGAACAACAATAGAATCAGGACTAAATGAACTGTACATTTGTAATTTTTCAAATGTCGGATCATGTCAATATGTCAAAAATAAGGTGGGACTAGTGCTGCAAGAAGACTGCAACAAGCAAACCAGGAACAAGTCAGAGACACTTTCTGCAGAAGGACATGTAACCACTAACCTGTGCAGCCAGATATTCCGGAGCATCGGTTAGAAGAGGTCAAAGGGCACTGATTAAGTTACAGGGAGCAGTGATGTAAGGATCGTGGTTACAGATGTTGCAACCGCAGATCGGGCCTTGAACGGAGAGGGATGCAACTAGTTTCCTTAATACGCACTGCTTAATTAATTTTATCTGAGTCCTCGTGACACGGATAGAGTTAAAAACTTTGGCAGAGCAGGCAGAACATATGATGACACATGAGACTTTACTTTATGATGACACAAGGGGGCATTATTAATACATGGGGGTACAAAAAAAACTTTGGTCAAACCCCTAACTCCACCCCCTAGCCACATTCATATACCATTTCTTTTGCCACATATTGGCAGTGTGGGACAATAAGCAGAGTGCCAGAAACAGCAGGGGTAGACCTAAATCTGGGACTGTCCTGCTTTATCTGTGATGGTTGGTACCTAGTGACTTTTTTTTTGTTCACTTATTCATAGTTGTGGAAGCCTTAACCTTTTTATTCGGGCATAAGCTTCCCTATATTAAGTCTTGCTTTATGTGAGATAAGCTGTAGTTATTTTATAAGTGCCATTTTGTCTTATACTTTTGTAAGGTTATGTTCACATGTAATGTAAATGCAGCTTTCTATCTGCATGCTTTTTGCAGGTGTCCTCACCAAATCACTGATTATTGCATTTTTTTAGATTGTTTTATTCCATTTTTCCTCTTATTACATGTGCTTTTTGGTGCAGATTTTAAGCAGTGTTTTTATGTGCTTTTATAGTACAGAATAGCTATGATTTGGCACTTTAAAAAGCTGCTATGTTTTTTCCCTGCATTTTTAACATGCATTTTTTAGGCTTTTCATGGAAACCTATAGAGAAATAAAAGCACCAAAACAGCACAACAGAGTTAAACAGAGTCTTTAGGCGCGCTGTAGGCAGAGTTTTCATGAAATTTCATCCATTTTGCTTGGACAGTTAACCACTTAATGAACGAGCCAATTTTGACAGGACTCAGAAGGGAAAGAGTGCCATTTGACGTTTGGAGAGCCCCTGATGTGCCTAAACAATTGAAACCCTCCACATGTGACCCCATTTTGGAAGCCACACCCCTCAAGGATTTTATCCAGGGGTATAATGAGCATTTTGAACCCACAGGTGCGACACAGAATTTGATAACATTATTTAATCATATTGAATGTGTTGTCATTAGTGTTAAGTGCAAGTGCTTGCTACTCCAGTTTGCATCGGGTACTCGGGTATGCACTGAGTATCGTGGGTGCTCAAGTGACAAGCTTGAGTCCCTGCTCCGCATGTTATGTGGCAGTTAAACACCAAAAAAACATGTGGGGATCTGCGATACTAAGTGCATACTCGATGTAAACTCGAGTTGCGAGCACTTGCGCTCAAACACTAGCCGTCATATCATCATTTTTTGTTTTACTTTTGAAAAAAAAATTCTAACCCCATCTGTTGTGAACACCTTTGAACTGGCTTCTGAGTTTGAGCTTCCTCTTGTGGTTGCTGCTGGTAATGGAGCTGGTCTGGCTGACAGAAGTCAATCACCTGAAGAGGATGATTGGAGATCAGGTGTTAGAGACAGGAGAGATTTAAGTGAGCAGCCTTCCCTTAGTTGTTGCCGGTGATTTTGGGTTTCTTCCTGAGCCTTCTGGAAGTCTGCTTGCTCCCTGCTTTGTCCTTCATCTTTCAGATACGTTTTTTGTCTGTTTTACTCTGTGGCATTTTACTTTTCTCTGTTCTCTGCCTTGCTGGTGTGAGTTCAGCCAGGCTCCCTGTTGGGACCTGTGCTGGACTCTGTTTTCCTTTGCCACAGCTTATGTCAGTCTTTTCTGTATTTCTAGTCCCGTTATTTCAGTATCTGTTGTTTTGCATCCAGTTCACACCAGAGTTCTGATTTAGTGGGAGAGAGGTCATGTGGCCTCAGTATTTTTGCATATCAGACGTGTTGGAATTTTTCTTAGGGTTTTTGCGGGATTGCAGACAGTATCCTTTCCTGTCCTGTTCTATCCAGACAGTTTGGGCCCCAGCACTTGCTCACTCTATTTTCTGCCTGTGTTTTGTACTTCATCTGTCTCACCGGCAATATATGTTTGGGGGCTATCTATTCCCTTGGGGCTCTACTACGGGGCAGTTTAGCTTTCCCCATTCTCCCTTTAGGCTTAGTTAACTCTTTGGCTGTTTCGAGGCGTCTAGGGCATCGTAGGTACGTCCCACGGCTAATTCTACCTGTGTTGTCAGTTTTGGGGTCTGCTATCCGCTAAGTTACCAACCTCTCTGTGTGTCTGGTTGCCTAGACTATTTCTCTATTATCCTCCTTGTTTACCGAATCATAACACCCATAACTAACACACACCCTAACCCTAAAGCAACCCTAACCCCAACCCTAACATACCCCTAACCCTAACACAACCCTAACCACAACCCTAATCCAAACCCTAACACTAACATAGTCCTAACCCTAACACAACCCTAACCCCAAGCACAAGCCAAACTGCAAAGAATGGAAAAAATAAAAGTATTTTATAATTTTTATCAAACTAAGGGGATGACAAAGGGGATTTGAGTTACTATTTTATTTATTTTTTTGATCACTGTGATAGAGTCTATCACAGTGATCAAAAGGAACCAATAGGGAAAATGTCCTATTGTTGCTGGGTACCGACTGGCAGATCTCGGTGGGCACACTGCGCATGAGCCCACCATTTTTTTTTCCAGGAAGATGACACCTGGCTGGGGGACAGATCAGGAAGGCCCGGGGATGGTGGAGGTACCAGGGGATTTAGGGGGGCATAATTTTTCTCTCCTCTGACATTTATATCATATCAGAAGAGAGAGAAATCATTGAAACAGCAGGCACATTTTTTTATGTGATCGCTGTTATTCACTGAATAACGGTAATCACATGATCGGACACCGGAAAGTCCAGCCCTAATCATGTTCTCCGGGGTCTCAGCTACCCACAGTAGCTTGTGGAGAGTGACATACCAGCTTTGGCTTGTCAAAGTAAGGAGCTTATTCGCCATGCAATGCTCCTCTGGGAAATTTAATATGCAAATTACCTCTATAGAGAAAAAGAGGACTTGAACTCTATAGCGCCACCTATTAGAAGTAGCGATCCTACAAGTCACAATTAACCCTTTAACGAGTCTTGTAATGTGACTTAGGATAAAAGCCAAATCATATCTCAATTTGCAGACACGGTGTTTCGTACTATTGGTCCTCGTCAGTGCAAAGTATGAGATATGATTTGGCTAGCTGAGCAGTCCAGAGCCTCTCAGCTAGCCAAATCATATCTCATACTTTGCACGGACGAGGACCAATAGTCCGAAACACAGTGTCTGCAAATTGAGATATTATTTGGCTTTTATCCTAAGTCACATTACAAGACTCGTTAAAGGGTTAATTGTGACTTGTAGGATCGCTACTTCCAATAGGTGGCACTATAGAGCTCAAGTCCTCTTTTACTCTTAAGGGCTCATACTCACTTGAGCCGAAAACGGATGATATTCAGCCGATAAAAAATCGGATTCAAATCTGACCAATGTTATTCAGTAGGTGACATCTCATTTGCGATTTTTTTCTCAGCCGAAATCGGTGTGAGAAAAAAATCGCAACATGCTGCGATTTGATGCGAATTTGGCATGATAATCACCAATGCAAGTCAATGGGTGCGAGAAATCATCGCACAGCACTCGCACCATGCGAGTGCTGTCCGATTTATACGCACCAGTGTCCTTTGAAAAGCCAGCAATTCATCCCCGGCTACTGTAAATTCACACTGACAGCTCACAAAACACTAGATACATACACATAGAATACATATATATATATATATATATATATATATACATGTCATTGTGACACATACATATATATATATTTATAGTTCATACACTTCTACATAGTATAATAGCCGTTAATTCAATTACCGGCTTTTGTGAAATGACAGAACCCAACATGAAATGACACATGGTTTACATACAGTTAACCATGTCATTTCATGTAGCTTGATATATAGTTTTAACTTACAATTACATGAGTGTATGTGTGCTAAATTGCAGACATGTAGGGGTTAATTAAAGGTGTAAATTCGTTGAAAAAAAATGCGTGGGCTCCCGCTTTATTTTCTCCACCAGACAGACAAAGCAAGCGAGTGGGGGCAAATAATAATAGCCTAGGGAGGGTGCATTTATTTTGTGCCCCCCTGGCTACTAACATCTGCCCCCAGACACCCCAGAAAAGGCAAATCTATAATTAGATTAGCCCTCTCTGGCACTTTGCCCGTCTATTCCCATTGCCCTGTAGCAGTGGCGAATGGGTTAATAAGGGGTTAAAGCCACCTTGCAATTGAAAGGTGACTTTAAGCCAGGTTAATAATTGAGAGCTGTCAATTAGACAACTATCAATTATTAATCCTATTGTATGAAAGAAAAATCAAACACACACACTTTAATAAAAAATCAGTTTAATGAAATAATCAAACAGTTTTTGACCATCTTTTATTTTCCTGCTAAAACCATTTCCTGTAATAAAAATAAAATAAAAAAGCAAAATGATCCTTACCTATCCGATGCACAGTCAGGTCCCACGCTGTAATCCATCAGAAAGGGTTAACAGGTTACAGCTAGCAGGCAGCTAATTCTGCCTGCTGAGCTGTTACCCCCTGAATGAATAAGTTCCTCTCCCGGCGAAAGGAGAGGAAGTGATTAATGTGTGAAGCCTAATTGATTTATTCCCACTTTCACTTCAGGTCAGGTCACCCTGACCTGACCTGAAGTGAAAGTGGGAAGCAATCAATTAAGCTTCACACACTAATCACTTCCTCTCCTGTCGCCGGGAGAGGAACTGATTCATTCAGGGGATTACAGCTGAGCAATAAAATATGGTCCAAAACTGTGTCTTTATTTCATTAAAAGGATTAATTAATGTGTGTGTTTTTTTTCCTTTCATACAATAGGATTAATAATTGAGAGTTGTCAAATTGACAACTCTCAATTATTAACCTGGCTTAAAGTCACCTTTCAATTGCAAGGTGGCTTTAACCCCTTATTAACCCATTCGCCACCACTACAGTGCAATGGGAATAGACGGGCAAAGTGCCAGAAAGGGCTAATCTAATTATAGATTTGCCTTTTCTGGGGTGTCTGGGGGCAGATGTTAGTAGCCAGGGAGGACACAAAATAAATGCACCCTCCCTGGGCTATTATTATTTGCCCTCACTCGCTTGCTTTGTCTGTCTGGTGGAGAAAATACAGCGGGAGCCCACGCATTTTTTTTCAACGAATTTACACCTTTAATTAACCCCTACATGTCTGCAATTTTGCGCACATACACTCATGTAATTGTAAGTTAAAACCATGTATCAAAATACATGAAATTACATGGTTAACTGTATGTAAACCATGTGTCATTTCATGTCGGGTTCTGTCATTTCACAAACGCCGGCAATTGAATTAGCGGCTATTACAGTATTTAGAAGTGTATCAACTATAAATATATTGTGAGACAGTGAAGGGGTGCATACTGGACGGGGTGTATATCTCGCCCAGGTTTCTTAGCTCGGTCGCGTAAGGAATATAGGAGTGAAGGTAGGATGGCAGTACGACGTTCACTCCACTCCCCATCCAATACAGGTTTGCAGCCCAGCCCTGACTGCACTCAGCTGTCTAATCAACTAGCCAGAAGTAGGTGGCTGAGTTACACAGACAGAGCTCTCAGTCTGATTCTGGCTTCAGACGCGGCTGGAGTCTCCTGCAAACCAAGCTCTGGTAATTACATAACATGTGTTGTTGTGGCCAGGCTGCTAGAGCCTAGTTCACAGTAGTGAGGTAACTGACTGTGTTTAGTTAGCAGCCTGACAGGCTTAGGATTTTGGTTTATGATTTGTTTTATGTTTGTTTGCTGTGGACTTTCAATAAAACTGGTTGCGGCCAGTTTATACCAGTACTGCTGTCTGTGATTGAACTGTTTCTATGCCACTCCGTCTACCCGAGACGGCGATCCCAGAGCTATATACCCCTGAACTGGTTACAATATGTATATATATATATATATATGTCACAATGACATATATATATATATGTGTATTCTATGTGTGTATATGTATTGTTTCTATTCTTTATTAAAGCGGTCAGTGTGATTTTACAGTATAGCCGGGGATGAATTAGCGGCTATTATACTATGTAGAAGTGTATGACCTATATATATTTTTATATATATATATAATTATTTGCTTTTTGTGTACTTTTTTTTTACAATGTGATTTTTACATGACTTTTTACATAGAGATAACTGTTCTATGTAAAACGTCATGTTAAAATCGCATTGCATACAGATGGAAAACTGATGGAAAACGGATGGAGCAATTAAAATCGCATACAAATCGCCTGACAATCGCATGACAATTGCATATATTCGGACCGTTTTTTCCATCCAGAAAACTGACCTTTTTTTTCCACAAATGGGTATGAGCCCTAAGAGGCAATTTGTAAATGATGGAAACAGTGATCAAATGACAGGGGAACATCATGGGGAATGCCCTTGGAAGCATTTCTGACTCCCAGGTCACAGCTGTGAATGTTGTCAGAGTCTTACCCCATTTTTATAGGTGCACCAAAAAACATACAAAAACGAAACCAAAATGGATTTTCCTGGGAAATATGTCAAGGAACATCCTTTCCAGGCTAATGACTTTTATATAAGGCAAAATAATTTATACAAAGCAAAAATGTTCCTTCACCACTTTGTCACTTTGTTCACAAGTAGCTTTTTTGATGCGTTTTTCATTGTTAGGGCTCATACTCACTGGCGCCGAAACGGATGATATTCAGGCGAAAAAAAATCGGATTCAAATCTGACCAATGTTATTCAATAGGTGAGTTCTCATTTGCGATTTGATGCGATTTTGGCATGATAATCGCCAATGCAAGTCAATGGGTGCGAGAAATCATCGCACAGCACTCGCACCATGCGACTGCTGTCCGATTTATACGCACCAGTCTCCTTTGAAAAGCCGGCAATTCATCCCCGGCTACTGTAAAATCACACTGACAGCTCACAAAACACTAGATACATACACATAGAAAACATATATATTATAGTTGTCTAATTGACAGCTCTCAATTATTAACCTGGCTTAAAGTCACCTTTCAATTGCAAGGTGGTTTTAACCCCTTATTAACCCATTCGCCACCGCTACAGGGCAATGAGAATAGACGGGCAAAGTGCCAGAAAGGGCGAATCTAATTAGAGATTTGCCCTTTCTGGGGTGTCTGGGGGCAGATGTTAGTAGCCAGGGGGGGCACAAAAAAAATGTACCCTCCCTAGGCTATTATTATCTGCCCCCACTCGCTTGCTTTGTCTGTCTGGTGGAGAAAATACAGCGGGAGCCCACGCATTTTTTTTCAACGAATTTACACCTTTAATTAACCCCTACATGTCTGAAATTTTGCACACATACACTTATGTAATTGTAAGTTAAAACCACATAACAAAATACATGAAATGACATGGTTAACTGCGTGTAAACAATATATCATTTCATGTCGGCTTCTGTGATTTCACAAAAGCCGGCAATTGAATTAGCGTCTTTTACAGTATGTAGAAGTGTATGAACTATAAATATATGTATATATATATACTGTGTATATATATATATATATATATATATGTTACAATTACATATATATATATATATATATATATGTATTCTATGTGTGTATATGTATTGTTTCTATTCCTTATTAAAGCTGTCAGTGTGATTTTACAGTATAGCCGGGGATGAATTAGCGGCTATTATACTATGTAGAAGTGTATGACCTATATATATATATATATATTATTATATATATATATATATATAATTATTTGCTTTTTGTGTACATTTTTTTTTACAATGTGATTTTTACATGACTTTTTACATAGAGATAACTGCTCTATGTAAAACTTCATGTTAAAATCGCATTGCATACAGATGGAAAACTGATGGAAAACTGATGGAAAACGCATGGTGCGATTTAAAATCGCATGCAAATCGCATGCCTTTTTACAACAATTGTACCGTTTTTTCCCTGCAGAAAACGGACCGATTTTTTTCCAGCCAGTGAGTATGAGCCCTTACCATTGCTTTCAAACAATACAAATGCATTTACTGGGAACTGTCATTGTAGAATTTAACAACCTTAGCTGGCCATGTGGTGTGTGACACATCAGACACTTCTTGTTTCATTTATGAAAGAGGGACTCGTAAAGTCACAAAGCCTATTTTTATAGGGGCATGAGTCGGCATTACTATTCCTAAACGGCCATTATTAAACAGTGGGTCTCCTACACTGTTATTGCCTATGCATTGAGTGGCTGGGCTGCCAAAAATTAGGACGCACCCCAATATCCCTTTGATGAGACATACAGAAGGGTCTCATGAAAAAGTGTTCCAAGTGCAAGAAAATAGGTCTCCCATAGTGTTAGCCTATGCATTAAATGCAAGGCCTGCCCTGCACCAAAGTAACACTCACCCCAATAAGCATTTGAACCCAGGTACTGGATGGCCACAGGAAAATCAAGTTCACATATTCTTTTGGTACCGCCATACTGTTAGCCTATAAATTGAGTCTAACTGCAAATTTCCTGTCAATATTTGATTTCTTCTGGTTGCTTATGACCCGTGGATCTGCAGCAGCTGCCAGTTTATATGCTCTTATCTCATCCTAACCAGGTGAGTAAATTTCTTGATATATTCTCTCTTTTGTTACGTGGATAAGACCCTATTGCACTTTTTTGTCTCCCCATTCTTTTGCAATAGAGGCTGAAGACCTGGCAGTGGACAATTGCAGTGTTGATGCTAAAGACGCGGCAGTAGACAATTGCAGTGTTGACGCTGAAGACCCGACAGTGGATAATTGCAGTGTTGATGCTGAAGGCCAGGCAGTGGACAATTGCAGTGTTGAGGCTGAAGACCCGGCAGTGGACAATTGCAGTGTTGACGCTGAAGACCCGACAGTGGATAATTGCAGTGTTGATGCTGAAGGCCAGGCAGTGGACAATTGCAGTGTTGAGGCTGAAGAACCGACAGTGGATAATTGCAGTGTTGATGCTGAAGGCCAGGCAGTGGACAATTGCAGTGTTGAGGCTGAAGACCCGGCAGTGGACAATTGCAGTGTTGATGCTGAAGGGCAGGCAGTGGACAAGAGCAGTGTTGATGCTAAAGACCCAGCGGTGGACAATTGTAGTGTTGACACTAAAGACCCTGCAGTGGAAAATTAAAGTGTTGATGCAGAAGAGCCCGCAGTTGGCCAATTGCAGTGTTGATGCTAAAGACCCAGCGGTGGACAATTGCAGTGTTGACGCTGAAGACCCGTCAGTGGACAATTGCAGTGTTGATGCTGAAGACCCGTCAGTGGACAATTGCAGTGTTGACGCTGAAGACCCAGCAGTGAACAATTGCAGTGTTGATGCTAAAGACCCTGCAGTGCAAAATTAAAGTGTTGATGCTGAAGACTCGGCAGTGGACAACTGCAGTGTTGATGCTAAAGACCCAGTGGTGGACAATTGCAGCGTTGAGGCTGAATACCCGGCAGTGGACAATTGCAGTGTTGACGCTAAAGACCCTGCAGTGGAGCATAGAAAGTGATGAGATTGAAGAGCCATCAGTGGATAATTGCACTGTTGAGACTTAAGAACCTGCATTGGTGAATTGCTGTGGTGAGGCAGAAGACCCTGCAGTGAATGCAAGGTCTGACCTGCCACAAAGTCACATGCACCCCAATAAGACTGAATCGACGTACTGGATGGACGCAGGAAAACCAAGTTCACATTATTCTTTTGGTACTGCCATACTGTTAGCCTATGCATTGAATGCAAGGCCTGACCTGCATCAAATTCAAACGGACCCCAAAAAGAGTTTGAACCCAGGTACTGGATGGCCACAGGAAAACCAAGTTCACATTAATCTTTTGGTACTGCCATACTGTTAGCCTATGCATTGAATGCAAGGCCTGCCCTGCATCAAATTCAAACGCACCCCAAAATGCCTTTGAACCGACGTACTGGATGGCCACAGGAAAACCAAGTTCACATTATTCTTTTGGCACTGCCATACTGTTAGCGTATGCATTGAATGCAAGACCCGCCCTGCACCAAATTCAAACACACCCCAAAAAGCCTTTGAACCGACGTAATGAATGGCCACAGGAAAACCCGGTCACATTATTCATTTGGTTCTGCCATAGTGTTAGCCTATGCAGTGAATGCAAGGCCTGCCCTGCATCAAATTCAAACGCACGACAAAAAGCCTTTGAACCGACGTGCTGGATGGCCAGAGGAAAACCAAGTTCATATTATTCATTTTGTTCTGCCATACTGTTAGCCTGCCCCAAATTTGGACCAACCAAAAAACCACTTGGAAGAGACGTGTATGAAGTCCTCCTAAAAATCTGTTTTCATTACAAAGGAGAGGGTCTCCTATACTTGGAATGCCCATACACTAAGTGTATGGGCTGAGAAACATTTCCCCCTGGGGGGGACACATCAACCTACTGTGTAAGTATTTTTGTTACGGACATCCAACACCCTTGCAAAACAATCTAGTGGTTGTTTCATCACAGAACACAGTCACCCTGGTGTTCTAGTGGTGGTGTCTGAAGAGACGTGGAGTATGGCCTGTGAAAAAGGTCTTCCCAGTTTAAAGGAGCGGGTTTCCTATACTTGTCAGTGCATTGGCTGAAAAACATTCTCCCCTGGGAGGGACACCTCAACATAGAGTGTAAACATTTTTTTAACGGGCATCAAAACACCCTTGAAAAAATTTCTACTGACTGTTGCATCACGGACCACGGACACCCTCCTGTTGTAGTGGTGGTGGATGATGAGGATGAGGAGGAGGATGATAACACACCAAATAGCCAAAGTCAGGAAGCGTATACCCATGTTTGTGTCTGAAGAGGTGCATGGTAATACACCTCCCAAAAAAATACATTGTATTGGAGGTTATGTTTCGCTGTAATAATTTGGTGATGTACAGAAGTTTTCCCCAATCTAGGCCTTGTTCATTTTTATAAGAGTCAGCCTGTCAGCATTTTCAGTTGACAGGAGGATGCACTTATCAGTTATTATTCCACCAGCAGCACTAAAAACCTGCTCTGACAAAACACTAGTGGCAGGGCAGGCCAGGATCTCCAAGGCTTAGAGAGCCAGTTCATGCCACGTGTCCACCTTCGATACCCAATAATTAAAAGGCACAGAGGAATCACGGAGGACATTGGTACGGTCATCAAGGTACTCTTTCAACATCTTCCCAAACTTTCCATTCCTTGAGAGACTACCCCGCAACTCTGGGCCAGGGCGACGGGAGGGTCTGAGAAAAGTGTCCCAGATGTAATGAGTGTCAGCAAAAATTTTGATAATGCGAGGGTCACAGGAAAGGCAGCGCAACATAAAGTCTGCCATGCGTGCCAGACTGATAACTGGCAAGGCTTCCGTATCCTCACCAACAGTACGACTGACCATGCTGTCCTCCTCCCTGTCCTCAGGCCATCCACGCTGAACAGACGGCATGACAGTTGTGCTTGTAGTACCGTCTATAGTGCATGAAAGTAACTCCTGTTCTTCCTCCTCCTCTTCTTCCTCATTGTCAACAAATCCACGTTGGGATGACATGAGGCTGGGCTGTGTGTACTCACCCTGTATGGTTCCTTGCTCCATCTCATCGTGCTCTGCCTGCAATGCATCCTCTTTCATTGTGAGCAGAGAGCTTTTCAGAATACAGAGAAGCGGAATGGTGACGCTAATTATGGCGTCATCCCCACTCACCATCTTGGTGCACTCCTCAAAGTTTTGTAGGATGGCACATATGTCTGACATCCTTGTCTACTCCTGAGGTCTTATGTGTGGAGTATGAACTGAATATCGACGCCCTTGTTGATGCTGGTAGTCAATAAATGCCCTCTTCTGCTCACAGATTCTTTACAGCATATGCAGTGTAGAGTTCCAATGTGTGGGGACATCACACACCAGTCGGTGAGCCAGAAGCTGCATATGCTGCTGAAGCACGGCAAGGGCGGCTGAAGCTGTAGCTGACTTTCTAAAATGGGCACACAGGTGGCGTACTTTCACAAGCAGATCCAGCAGCTCCGGGTAAGTTTTGAGAAACCGCTGAACCACGAGATTAAGCACATGGGCTAGGCATGGTACGTGTGTGAGCTCGCATCCCCTCAGAGTAGCCACCAGGTTCCGGCCATTGTCACACACGACCATGCCTGGCTGTAGGTTTAACGGTGTCAGCCACAGGTCTACCTGCTCTTTCAGAGCTTCCCACAACTCTTCCGCATTGTGCGGTTTGTCACCTAAGCATATTAGCTTCAGCACTGCCTGTTGCCGCTTGGCTGAGGAAGTGCTGCAGTGCTTCCAGCTTGCAATTGATGTGGTCATTTTGCAGATGCAGGCTGAAGAGGAGGAGGAGGATGACGTGCAGGAGCTGTAGACTGTGGGGGCAACCATGACTGGCCTAGGGCCCGCAATCATTAGCGTTGGTAGGACGTGTTCCATCCCAAGGTCCGACTGGGTCCCAGCTTCCACTATGTTAATCCAGTGTGCCGTCAGTGAGATGTACCATCCCTGCCCAGAAGCACTTGTCCACGTGTCCATGGTTAAGTGTACTTTCACAGTATCTGCATTGTTGAGAGCACGGGTAATGTTGTGGGACACGTGTTTGTGTAATGCCGGGATGGCACACCGTGAGATAGGGTCAGCTGGGGACAGAGTACCTAGGGACTGCCACCGCCATCAGGTTGCGGAAAGATTCCGTCTTCAAGAGCCAAAAAGGCAACATTTCGATGCCAAGCAGACGAGAAATGTGTGAATTTAGTACTGTGGCCTGTAGGGCGTCAGCTGGGTATTTCCGCTTGCGTTCCAATGACTGGTTTATGGACAACTGAAGGCTGTGCTGGGACAAGGATGTGGACGTGCTTGTTGATGGTGGTAGTTGAGTGTGTGCAACGACAGCTGCAGGGCAGGAGGCATCTTCGCAGGCACCATGGACAGGGGATTCGCTTCCACGCACAACAGCGGAAGAAGCAGTGGTGTCACCAGCAGACACTGTTCCTGGACCCTGAGGTTCGGCCAAAAAAGTCGGGTGCTTTGCTGCCATGTGCCTGATCATGCTGGTGGTGGTCAGGCTGGTAGTTTTGCTACCTCTGTTGATGCAGGCATGGCAGGTTTGGGGTTATCGGCAGTCTTTAAAAAACAACCAGTCTCGGGAAGACCTAACACTTGTACTGGCAACTTCCGTCGTGTTGGTGTTACGAGGAACGGTTGCCCGCCTTCTGTCTGAGGCCACCACAGTGCTCCTTCCTGCCTGTTGTAGTGCTACGCCTCTCTCCACCTGTGTGCTGCTGTCATCGCTCTGCATGTCCTCCTGCCATGTTGGATCAGTTACTATATCATCCACCACCTCCTTTTCTACTTCAACACCCTGGTCCTCCTCCTGACTTTTGGCAATTGTGTCTCATCATCGTCTGCCTCTTGTGACACGTTCTCACCGTCGCCTTCGTGTCAGCGTGGCTGCTCCAATATTTGGGCATCGCTACATGCAATCTCAGTTTGCCTCGCTTCAAGTGGACTGGGCGAGAGGCCCGAATCTATATTGGAAAAGTGAAGAGCTCTTCGGAGTGTCCAAGTGTGGAATCAGTTTTCTGCGGGCACTCAGCATGGGAGAAGGAAGGAGGATCAGGGTGAGGAATATGCGGTCCAGACTCACTGCTACTCAGACTTGACCGTGTGGAAGACAGGGTGCTGGTGGTGGTGGCAAAGTGAGTGGAAGTGAGCCGCCCTGGGACTGTTGGGGTCCAAGCCCGTTGATCTCAATGGAGAATATCACCGCGGCCACGGCTCTGTCCGTGGTCCTGGGTGCTCACCTTCAAAAAGGGGAATATTTACAGGGGAGAATGTCAGTAGATCGTGACGCCACCTGTGGTGTCTGGTGAGGATCACAAGCGCTGCAGCAGTCCACTGAGGCCGGTGTTATGGCAGCTAGGGTGGTATCGCTCCCCACAGGTGAAGCGGGCCGTCAGGGCAGCGTAAGTGTAGGGATGCAGGACGGAGGGAATCCGGCAGAGTAGGAATCAGAAGGTGGACACACACACACAAGTCACTTTGGTACCTTTACTGGAGATGGTGCAGATACATCCCGGAGCACTGTAGGGTGAAGGGTGCACATCCAGATTCTCCCACTGAGCAGGTATAAGGCCTCCTGTTCCTTGAGTTTCTGGCCTGCCTGTAGCTGGGCCTAACTTAGTCTCTGTCCTGCACTGGCTGACCTTGTGGTAGGACCTTCTCCTGGAGTACACTTTCCCTGCTTATCGTATCTCCGTGTCCCCTGGCCCTGTTACGTATCAGCTCTGTGGTGCTCCTGGGACCTGTAGTCCTCAGAATTCCGGTTGTCTCCTACTGGGTCGTGGAGATCCCTGTAGGCTCAGACCCGGCGTCCGGTTGGTACTTGCTGGGGTGAGCTGGTAAGGCTCCTCTGCCCCTTTGCTACTCTCCTCTTGCCTCTGGCCTACTCGGGCCCTCACAAGGTTATACACACTGGCAGTTGGTGGGCTGCCTCTTCTGCCGCTCTCCAGAGCGTCGGCACGCTCTTAGCTCTCTAGCCTGATCTCTAGACTCCTCAGCTAGACTGAACAGAACTCCTCTGCAGACTCAGCTTTACTTCACTCTGCTCTGCAGACTGACTGACTTACTTCCTGCATTCACCCCCTTTTTATATCCCAATCAGGGCTCCCTCTGGTGGACTGAGGATGGGTGAAGGTGTGTGTATGTAGTGAGACCTCTAGTGGATGAATCCTTTAGTGCACCATTCTAGGATCTGTGGCTCCAAGCACAGCTGGGCTCTACAGAAGCATTATCTGCCATCCAACCAACTACCATTTCACGCTGCTCTGGTGTAAAGAGTGCTGTTCTGCTATCCCCTTTGAATTCTGACAGGAATCTGTTGTGAGAACATGTGGGTGTTTGATGTGGCACAATTGCAGATTGTCCACTGCCTCTGCCTCTGCATGCACCATCACGTCCACTTCCCTGTCCCTTCCAACGAACCTTTCCCATTTTAAATGGAGTACAATATTTTCCACGTTCACTACAAAAGGCTGAATTGGGAGCAAACTGGTGTCAATAACTGTGGTAAGACAAAGAAAAACTGTGCAACCCTGAAATACCACAATTTTTAGCACACAGAGAGATAGGAGTCTGACACAGATAACATACTGGTCAATATGTGGCCTGGAGTTATTTGTTTTGCCCCAAAAGACTATACAAATAGGGTAAGCAAATCCAGTATAATGTAGCCCTGAAATGCCACAATTTTTAGCACGCAGAGAGATAGGCGTCTGACACAGATAACACACTGGTCAATATATTGGCTGGATTTATTTATTTTTTTACCTAAAAAGATTGTATAGAAATAGGGTAAAACACAGCAAAAAAAGGGGAATGTTGCCCTGAAATGCCACAATTTTTAGCACACAGAGAGCTAGGAGTCTGACACAGATAACACACTGGTCAATATGTGGGCTGGATTTATTTATTTTTTACCAAAAAAGACAGTGTACAAATAGGGTAAGACACAGCAAAAAAAGGGGAATGTTGCCCTGAAATGCCACAATTTGTAGCACACAGAGAGATAGGCGTCTGACACAGATAACACACTGGTCAATATGTGGGCTGGATTTATTTTTTTTAACCCAAAAAGACTGTATACAAATAGGGTAAGTAACTCAAATTCACCACAAACTCTAATATAGCTTTTTCAAAAATAGTGAAAGGTTGTTTAACAAGATTAACAAAAATGGATGCCAAGAAAAATAGACACAAAGTAGAATACCCAACGTTTCGACCTTCCCGGGTCTTAGTCATAGGGTTACTTGATTTCAAGTGGATGAAGAGAATAAGGCAAATTCACAGAAAGAAGGAGTCCCTGTGGAAACGCAACATCAGTCATAGGTGGCCAGCGGGGTTAAAGGTGACCTTAGAGTGGTTAATTGTATCGTGGCGTTCCCTCGCCTAGCATTACAAATAAGAGTATATATGCAGGAACACCTAAAAGGTATATGTAGTGTCAGTCATTGGTGGCCAGTGGGAATAATAGAGACCTTCGGGTGGTTAGTTGTACCGCGGCGCTTTTGTGCCTAGCTGCCTATGTTGGCGTGGCATTCTACTTTGTGTCCATTTTTCTTGGCATACATTTTTGTTAATCTTGTTAAATAAACTTTAACTATTTTTGAAAAAGCTATATTAGAGTGTGCGGTGAATTTGAGTTACTAACTTTAGGGGCTTCTACAGTCCGTTCTACCAGCACGTCGCTTTTTAGTGATCTTGAGTGCACACCAATATCTATCTCTACAAATAGGGTAAAGCACAGCAAAAAAAGGTGGAATGTTGGCCTGAAATACCACAATTTTTAGCACACAGAGAGATAGGAGTCTGACAGATAACACACTGGTCACTATGTGGCCTGGAGTTATTTTTTTTATCCAAAAGACTGTATAGAAATTGGGTAACACACTGCAAATCCAGTGTAATGTAGCCCTGAAATGCCACAATTTTTAGCACATAGAGAGATAGGAGTCTGACACAGATACATGGGCGTACCAGGATCAAAACTAGGGGGGGGCAAGCCAATGTCACATCTTATACAGGTTACATCATATACACTGTACATTATATTGCATATTAGGTATGGAGCATTAGAACTGTTGTATATTGTATAATACAGCAGTGTATGCGACACTACGCTGTATATACCATATATTATACATGGCACACTCACCTCATCAAGATAAAGCATTATACCTGTAATGAAAAGTATAATAAGCATTATAACACTGTATTTACAGAAGATTTATGACCTTGTATAACATTACTACACTCTATTTTACTGCACACGATGTGTATGACCTGTATACACCATATACTACACTCTTATTTTGAAGTAAGAAAAATAAAAATAAACAGGAACAAATACAATACTTAAAATAAAGAACAAGTAAAGTTAAAAATCAACAAACTTACTGGTATTTCAATGTGACCTATGGGCCTGCTTTTGGCTAATGAGATGGTCAATGTTCGGTTCCATATTTGTCACAAGTGAAGCAATTTTTCTCTTTCTTGATATCATTATTTCCTAGGGATTCCAAATTGCTATTAGTAAAATACCAATATATATACAGCGCTACAAAAACAATATGCCAGCAATAAAACTGCCCACACACAGACATACAGCCTGCACTGCCCATCACTGAAGCCTTGCCAATCCATATCATTTCATCCTCATCAGTGCACATATTGGCGCAACTACACTTTTAGCTCAGGCTCAGACTGGTGTGGTGCGAGAGTCCCTAATAGGCAGGTAAATGTCCCTAATAGGCAGCATAGGTCCCCAATAGGCAGCATTGATCCCAATAGGCAGCATTGATCCCCAATAGGCAGCATATGTCCTCAATAGGCAGCATAGGTCCCCAATAGGCAGCATATGTCCTCAATAGGCAGCATAGGTCCCCAATAGGCAGCATATGTCCTCAATAGGCAGCATAGGTCCTAATAGGCAGCATAGTCCCCAATAAGCAGCATATGTCCTCAATAGACAGCATATGTCCTCAATAGGCAGCATAGTCCCCAATAGGCAGCATATGTCATCAATAGACAGCATAGGTCCCCAATAGGCAGCATAGGTCCCCAAATAGGCAGCATAGGTCCCCAATAAGCAGGTAAATGTCCCAATAGGCAGCATAGGTCCCCAATACGCAGCATATGTCCTCAATAGGCAGCATAATCCCCCATAGGCAGCATAGTCCCCAATAGGCAACATAGTAGTCCCCAGTACTCAGCATAATCCCCCATAAGCAGCATAGTCCCCAATAGCCAGCATAATCCCCCAATAGCCAGCATAATCCCTCAATAGCCAGCATAATCCCCCATAGGCAGCATAATCCCCCAATAACCAGCATAATCCCCAATAGCCAGCATAATCCCCCAATAGCCAGCATAATTCCACAATAGCCAGCATAATCCCCCATAGGCAGCATAATCCCACAATAGCCAGCATAATCCCCCATAGCCAGCATAATCCCCCAATAGACAGCCTAATCCCCCATAAGCCAGCATAATCCCCCATAGGCAGCATAATCCCACAATAGCCAGCATAATCCCCCATAGCCAGCATAATCCCCCAATAGCCAGCATAATCCCCCAATAGCCAGCATAATCCCCCATAGCCAGCATAATCCCCCATAGCCAGCATAATCCCCCAATAGCCAGCATAATCCCTCAATAGCCAGCATAATCCCCCATAGGCAGCATAATCCCCCAATAACCAGCATAATCCCCCAATAGCCAGCATAATCCCCCAATAGCCAGCATAATTCCACAATAGCCAGCATAATCCCCCATAGGCAGCATAATCCCACAATAGCCAGCATAATCCCCATAGCCAGCATAATCCCCCAATAACCAGCATAATCCCCCAATAGCCAGCATAATCCCCCAATAGCCAGCATAATTCCACAATAGGCAGCATAATCCCCATAGGCAGCATAGTCCCCAATAGGCAACATAGTAGTCCCCAGTACTCAGCATAATCCCCCATAAGCAGCATAGTCCCCAATAGCCAGCATAATCCCCCAATAGCCAGCATAATCCCTCAATAGCCAGCATAATCCCTCAATAGCCAGCATAATCCCCCATAGGCAGCATAATCCCCAATAACCAGCATAATCCCCAATAGCCAGCATAATCCCCCAATAGCCAGCATAATTCCACAATAGCCAGCATAATCCCCCATAGGCAGCATAATCCCACAATAGCCAGCATAATCCCCCATAGCCAGCATAATCCCCAATAGACAGCCTAATCCCCCATAGCCAGCATAATCCCCCATAGCCAGCATAATCCCCCATAGCCAGCATAATCCCCCAATAGCCAGCATAATCCCCATAGCCAGCATAATCCCCCATAGCCAGCATAATCCCCCATAGGCTGGGCCCGGCGTAAAAAAAAAAATGCCAGTGCTCACCTATCTCCCCTGCTGCTCTGAAGAAGCGCGCTCTGGACTCCGTCTTCTCCTGGCACAGGCGGCGTGACGTCATCAGGGCATGCAGGCGGCGTGATGAATATCACGTCGCCTGTGCTGCATATGGAAGGCCACAAGGCCTTCCTCACCACATTCCGCCCGCAATTAAAGGGCCCGCCGGCACTGAACTGTCGGGTTCAAGCACTGTGCGCCCCTGCTTCTAGGGGGGGCAGCTGCCCCTCCTGCCCCACGGTGGGTACTCTCATGCCTGCTGGAGATATAAATTTCCATCTCCAAAAAGCTTGTCGGCAGAGGGAAGCATGAAGTGCTCTAAAATTTCTTGGTAGACGGCTGCTCTGACTTTGGTCTTGATAAAACACAAAAGAAAAAGAATATGGTGGGTACAGACCGAAAGGCAAGGAAAGGCTGAACCAAAGTAGTGATAAAAAATACCTAAAAAATGTATATTAAATAATGTAACACCACCAATGATAGTGAAACAAAAAGGCCTTTATTTAATACATAATCAGACATAAAACACTAAAAAAAACACAATAGTTAATAATAACAATGTGTTAAATACAGTAAATAGAGGCTGGAATATAATCAAAATAATCTCACGATATTATACATATATAAATATAATTTAAATCAATATATAGTATAATAGATAAATATATAGTACAATAAATATAGCGACCATTTAATAATAACAGGTATATAAATATAGCAGCTAGAAACTGGCTTTTATCAACAACAGCTGGTGTGTATCAAGACCAAAAAAAATGTGTAAAAATTATATCAAAATTGTATAAAAAATGAAAAAATATATATAAAAAATATATATTTATATATAACTATAATAGTGCAATTATGCAGATTAAGTTAACACAAAAATATTGATATATAGTGTAAAAAATATATATGATATATCAATAAACCGCAAGTGCAAATATGCTCAGTGATATAATTACTAATAAATAGCTATGAAGTGCAAAAAAAGGTGTGAATAAATAAATAAATAAATTGAGTACAACACACACCAAAATGTAAGCGATAAAAATGATATAATAAGCACTTTAGGTGTCAGCCAGTAAAAAAGACAGATTCTGAAAAGCAATTAATCTCAGCTGTATAGCAAAACCGCCGCTATAGGCAATAAACCAGGGGAATAAGGATAGAGGTATCCGAAACGCGCGTCGGGGCGCGTGGATATAGGCTGGTCCTCATCGCTCACGGCGACTTACAGGTATATAGCTATCACCACTTTGGCTTTTTATTTAGTTCCGGTTGGTAGCCGGTTGGTTTATTGCCTATAGCGGCGGTTTTGCTATACAGCTGAGATTAATTGCTTTTCAGAATCTGTCTTTTTTACTGGCTGACACCTAAAGTGCTTATTATATCATTTTTATCGCTTACATTTTGGTGTGTGTTGTACTCAATTTATTTATTTATTTATTCACACCTTTTTTTGCACTTCATAGCTATTTATTAGTAATTATATCACTGAGCATATTTGCACTTGCGGTTTATTGATATATCATATATATTTTTTACACTATATATCAATATTTTTGTGTTAACTTAATCTGCATAATTGCACTATTATAGTTATATATAAATATATATTTTTTATATATATTTTTTCATTTTTTATACAATTTTGATATAATTTTTACACATTTTTTTTGGTCTTGATACACACCAGCTGTTGTTGATAAAAGCCAGTTTCTAGCTGCTATATTTATATACCTGTTATTATTAAATGGTCGCTATATTTATTGTACTATATATTTATCTATTATACTATATATTGATTTAAATTATATTTATATATGTATAATATCGTGAGATTATTTTGATTATATTCCAGCCTCTATTTACTGTATTTAACACATTGTTATTATTAACTATTGTGTTTTTTTTAGTGTTTTATGTCTGATTATGTATTAAATAAAGGCCTTTTTGTTTCACTATCATTGGTGGTGTTACATTATTTAATATACATTTTTTAGGTATTTTTTATCACTACTTTGGTTCAGCCTTTCCTTGCCTTTCGGTCTGTACCCACCATATTCTTTTTCTTTTCTTCACCGGATGGTCTGCCATCCTTCGGTTCGGAGGTTGTCTATTGTATTTCCCTTTTTTTCGGGTCTCAATTAATTAAAATTAATATAAAATTATTATTTATTTATATTTTTGACATAATACCTCTAATTTTTAACTCTTGATAAAACACAGTGGACCTACACCAGCAGATGACATGGCTTCCCAAACCATCACTGATTGTGGAAACTTCACACTAGACCTCAAGCAGCTTGGATTGTGTGCTTCTCCACTCTTCCTCCAGACTCTGGGACATTGATGTCCAAATGAAATGCAAAATTTACTTTCATCTGAAAACAACACCTTGGACCACTGAGCAACAGTGCAGTTCTTTTTCTCCTTGGCCCAGGTAAGACGCTTCTGGCATTGTCTATTGGATATGAGTGGCTTGACACAAGGAATGCAACACTTGCAGCCTATGTCCTGGATACGCCTGTGTGTGGTGGCTCTTGAAGCAATGATTCCAGCAGCAGTCCTGTCAGTATTCCGGGTTTTCTAGGTAACTTTGTCAATGATTTTGCCCTTTGTTAAAATGGAGTTTGCTGTTTTCTGTGCCCTACTTCCTGTTCGTTTGTTTAAAACCCGGCTCAGGTGCTGGCTTCACTGCTGGAATATTCTGCTTCTGTTTCTCTGCAACCCAGCTGCTTTGTTCCTCACAGAGCTTTTGTGTATTTACCAGGAAAGTGCATAACTTTATCTTCAGGTGTTTCTCAGCCACAGCAGCTTCTACCCATGGCTCTGGACATTCTCTGCATATGTAAGTTGCACATACTGTGTTATCACTAAACTGTTTGACTTGGGAATTTAACCCTTGGTTCACTCCATTTGATAAGAACTGTGTTTCTGAACTGTGGCTGTTTAACCCTTCGTGCATTACCTCTGGTGATAGCTGTTGGAACTGTTACTGGAATCTTACGGACTTATGAACTTGTTGTTGGACTTCTCTGAATTAAGCCACAACTGAGATTAACTTGTTCCTGGACCTTCCTGTGTTTTCTGCTTACCTGGATCTGACTCTTCACACACCAGCAGTGTGTAAATCCAGCCACGTTATCTGTGCATCAGACTTACCTTGTGGTCACATTTGTGTGAGGACTCCGTCGTAAGAACTTTACCACCCTCGCTATAGAGGATCAAGGACTTATATATCCGGATTCATATAACTGGACTTGTGTATATATATATGGACTCATTGCATGTCACTACGGTTGTTTGAATATTGTTTTTGGGTGTTTTGCTGTTTCACAAATACATTATTTGCATTCAAAGAAACCCGTCTCTGATTGTTCATTGCCCCACGCTATCAGAATCCTCGAGTTCCTACAATAGTATTACAGGATATTCCAGCCTAAAAAAGAGGATTCTGCTGGGGCAATGACGGAGACACGGGCAGACAAACTGTTCACCATAGTTAACTCCTTGCAGCAGGAGGTGGCGGCTGCACTCAATCAGATTAGAGACTTGGAGTCTCGGGTTAACCACAATGCACAGGGGTTTGGTCAGGCTCTCCAGGATCTGCGTTCTAGGTTGGGAGTCCTGGAGGACTTACCTACTGAGCCTACCTTATCCACCAGTATGCCCAAATTGCCTCCATTCCGTTTTAATGGTGACCGAAGTCAATTCCGTGGGTTTGTTAATCAATGTATATTATTTTTTGATGTACATGCCTCTTACTACCGGTCTGATAGATCTAAAGTTCTATGTATTATTATGTTGTTGACATCACGTGCACTGGCTTGGGCAAATCCTATGGTTGAAAGTCATGATACCCGTCTAAATAATTTGGACAATTTTCTGGCAGCCATGGCGCAAATGTTCGACGATCCCAACCGCCGTGCTACCGCTGAATCTGCCTTGCTTTCCTTACGCCAGGGGAAACGGTCAGTCATAGAATATGTTACTGAATTTAAAAGGTTAGTGGTGGACACCCAGTGGGAAAACAATGCTTTATTACCAATCTTTAGAAAAGGTTTGTCAAATGTAATCAAGGATGAGCTAGCTCGTTCAGAGTCTCCACAGGAGTTTGAATTGTTTATACAGCACTGTGTACGTATTGATACCCGTTTAACTGAACGCAGACAAGAAAAATGGGCCGCTGTAAATCGCATTACTAATTACTCTCTTCCGTCCAGGGAAACCACAGGCAAAAACCCGCGAGAGGCTGAGGAGGTGCCTATGCAGGTGGACTCACTGCAGAGACGTGAGAATAATGAACGCCGCGAACACCGTTTCCGTGAGCGCTTATGTTTCTATTGTGGTCAATCGGATCATTTCCTCATCAATTGTCCTAAATGTCCTAGGCGACCCAACAAGGTGTTGGCGGTAGTAGGAGATTATGATAACACAGACGCTGAGTCTGAAGTTTCAGAAACTAGTCTACATCTAGATGCGGTTTTTCCCCCAATACTGATGCCGACTTCCCCTAAAGATCACGGGGAGAAATATTCACATTGTTCTCTTCCTATACAGATTCAGTGGGAGGAACAATGGATATCAAGTTCTGCCATGATAGACTCTGGAGCAGGTGGGAATTTCATGGATTCTTCTTTTGCAGAGAAACATGGTATAAAGACACAACTAAGAGCTTCACCAATCACTATGGAAACGGTGGATGGTTCCCCATTAGTTTCTGGACCAGTAGATCGGGAGACAGTGCCTCTGGAGTGTAAGATGGAACCAGACCATCAAGAAACACTTTCATTCATGTTAATATCTTCTCCTCATTTTCCTGTAATTTTAGGAATTCCCTGGTTACGGTCACAAAATCCAATCATCAATTGGGAAACCAAGGAGATAACCTTTCTCCCGAAGTGCAGTTCTACCATCAGTCCAACTGTAGCGGCTCCAGTTACCCAGAACTTGGAAGAGGTGATACAGGTACCTACTCTCCCTCTGATTTATCAGGAATTCTCAGACATTTGTGATAAAAGGAAGGCAGATCAACTTCCCCCACATAGACCGTATGACTGCCCCATAGAATTGCTTCCTGGAGCAGCGATTCCTTTCGGCCATGTTTACCCGTTGGCGGCTCCGGAATTAAAATCTTTACGAGAGTATATAGATGAGAATTTAGCCAAGGGGTTTATCCGACCATCTTCTTCACCAGCGGGAGCTCCAATATTCTTTGTAAAGAAGAAGGATGGTACTCTAAGACCCTGCATTGACTACCGGGAGTTAAATAAGGTAACCATTCGTAACAGGTACCCGTTGCCCCTAATTCCAGAATTGTTGGAAAGAGTTCGCCAGGCCAAAGTATTTACCAAATTAGATCTTCGTGGGGCATATAATTTACTCCGTATACGGCCCGGAGACGAATGGAAGACAGCTTTTAGATGCCGGTATGGACATTTTGAATATTTGGTGATGCCATTCGGACTCTGTAACGCTCCTGCTGCTTTTCAACATTTAGCCAACGACATTTTCAGGGATTTATTGGACCAATATGTGGTAATTTACCTTGATGACATCTTAATCTTTTCTGACTCCTTACAGGAACATCAGGAACATGTCAAGACCGTACTTAGACGTTTGAGAGATAATCATTTGTACATCAAACTCGAAAAGTGTGAGTTCCATTGTTCTGAAATTCAATTTTTAGGCTATGTTATCTCGCCTCAGGGATTGAATATGGAGTCCAGCAAGATCCAGGCAATCTTGGACTGGCCGGTACCAGGAAACATTAAGGAGGTACAACGATTCATTGGCTTTGCTAACTTTTATAGACGGTTTATCCGAAATTTTTCAGAAATTGTCCGTCCCATCACTCTCCTCACCAAGAAGGGGAAGAAGTTTGAATGGTCTTCGCAAGCTCAGGAAGCCTTTGATCGCCTGAAGGGTTGTTTTACCACGGCTCCAATATTGATGCATCCGGATCCTGCACAGCCTTTTATCGTGGAGGTGGACGCGTCTGACTGTGCATTGGGAGCTATCCTCTCACAACGTACCGGAGACAAAGGTTTGCTGCACCCGTGTGCCTTCTTCTCTCGTAGGTTATCTTCTGCAGAACTGAACTATGATGTGGCAGATAAGGAACTTTTGGCAATTATTTCTGCCTTTAAGGAATGGAGACACCATTTGCAGGGGGCAACTCAGCAGGTAGTAGTACTCACGGATCATCGCAATTTGGAATTCCTTAAGTCTGCCAGGTGTCTTTCTCCTCGACAAGCTAGGTGGAGTTTGTTCTTGAACCAGTTTAATTTTATTATTTCGTACCGCCCAGGTTCACGTAATGGGAAAGCTGACGCATTATCCCGAATCCATACCGTGGATTCCGTGCCTGGGACCCCGTCGAAGACCATCTTGTCGGAGGCCAATTTCGTTGGAGTGCTCCGGAACCGGGACTTGTGGCAGGAGATCAAGCTGGCCTATGACGGTGACGTATTTCTTGCAGCTCCACCTGACAATGTGAATCTTGTCCTTCGGAATGGTGTGTGGCTTAGAGATCGATGTATTTATGTCCCAGAGGCTGTAAGACTTCGAGTTCTCAGATTGGTCCACGACTCCAAATTGGCTGGTCATAGGGGGGTACAGAAGACGCAGGAATTGTTAACTCGTTTTTTTTGGTGGCCTACCTGCTTGAAGGATGTGAATGACTATGTCCGCTCTTGTGAAGTTTGTGCCCGGTACAAGGTTCCTCGCGTTTCACCTACTGGTCTTCTTAAACCGCTACCTGTACCGTCTCGCCCTTGGGGGTCTATTTCGATGGACTTTATTGTGGAGTTACCCACCTCTGGTGGAAAAAATACTATTTTGGTGGTAGTAGATCGTTTAACGAAAGCTGCTCATTTCATTCCGTGTGCTGGTCTTCCCTCAGCTACAGAGACAGTAGATCTAGTTATCCAGAACATTTTCCGGCTGCATGGGGTACCAGATGACATCATTTCTGACCGGGGAATACAATTTACCTCTAGATTTTGGAAAGGATTTTGTTCTGCGCTCCACATTAATGTTTGCTTGTCTTCTGCATACCATCCTCAGACCAACGGGCAGACCGAACGGACAAACCAAACCTTGGAGCAATATCTACGCTGTTACGTCAGTCATTTGCAGGACGATTGGCTGAAGCTACTTCCTCTAGCGGAATTTTCGTACAACAACTCCCAAAGCAGTTCCACGAAGGTAACGCCTTTTTTTGCCAACCTGGGTTATCATCCAAGTATTTTGCCTAGGTCTCCGGTTACGATTTCGGTACCAGCAGTTGAAGACAGAGTGACGGCGTTGCAATGTAATCTTGAAATTTTGAAGGACTCCCTGACCACAGCACAGGAGCGTTACAAGAAATCGGCCGATAGATTCCGGAAACCAGCACCTATGTATAAGGTAGGAGACTCAGTTTGGTTGTCCACCAAGAATCTAAAATTGGGTGTTCCTTCGCAGAAACTGGGACAGAAATTCATCGGTCCATTCAAGATCACTGGGATTGTGAGCTCTGTTGCCTGTCGATTGAAGCTACCACGGACTTTAAAGGTACACCCAGTATTTCATGTTTCCTTATTAAAACCAGTCTCTCCTAACACATTTCAGGGACGTATCGTACCTCCCCCTCCACCAGTGTTGGTTGATGGCGAAGAACAATTCGTGATACAGGATATTGTCAATTCGAGACTTCATAGAAACCGGCTTCAGTATCTGGTTAGATGGCAAGGTTACTCTCCTGAAAATGATTCTTGGGAACCAGTAAGTAACATCAATGCGCCTCTGAAGATTGCTCAGTTTCATCGGAGATACCCGGACAGGCCTGGTCCAGGACCGTCCGGAGGCCGTCTTTAGGGGGGGGAGTAATGTCAGTATTCCGGGTTTTCTAGGTAACTTTGTCAATGATTTTGCCCTTTGTTAAAATGGAGTTTGCTGTTTTCTGTGCCCTACTTCCTGTTCGTTTGTTTAAAACCCGGCTCAGGTGCTGGCTTCACTGCTGGAATATTCTGCTTCTGTTTCTCTGCAACCCAGCTGCTTTGTTCCTCACAGAGCTTTTGTGTATTTACCAGGAAAGTGCATAACTTTATCTTCAGGTGTTTCTCAGCCACAGCAGCTTCTACCCATGGCTCTGGACATTCTCTGCATATGTAAGTTGCACATACTGTGTTATCACTAAACTGTTTGACTTGGGAATTTAACCCTTGGTTCACTCCATTTGATAAGAACTGTGTTTCTGAACTGTGGCTGTTTAACCCTTCGTGCATTACCTCTGGTGATAGCTGTTGGAACTGTTACTGGAATCTTACGGACTTATGAACTTGTTGTTGGACTTCTCTGAATTAAGCCACAACTGAGATTAACTTGTTCCTGGACCTTCCTGTGTTTTCTGCTTACCTGGATCTGACTCTTCACACACCAGCAGTGTGTAAATCCAGCCACGTTATCTGTGCATCAGACTTACCTTGTGGTCACATTTGTGTGAGGACTCCGTCGTAAGAACTTTACCACCCTCGCTATAGAGGATCAAGGACTTATATATCCGGATTCATATAACTGGACTTGTGTATATATATATGGACTCATTGCATGTCACTACGGGTTGTTTGAATATTGTTTTTGGGTGTTTGCTGTTTCACAAATACATTATTTGCATTCAAAGAAACCCGTCTCTGATTGTTCATTGCCCCACGCTATCAGAATCCTCGAGTTCCTACAATAGTATTACAAGTCCACTCATTGTGAATCTCCCCCAAATTTTTGAATGGCCATTTCTTAACAATCCTTTCAAGGCTGCGGTTATCCCGATTGCTTGTGCACCTTTTTCTAGCACACTTTTCCTTCCACTCAACTTTCCATTAATATGCTTGGATACAGCACTCTGTGAAGAGCCAGTTTCTTTAGCAATGACCTCTTGTGGCTTACCCTCTTTGTGGAGTGAGTCAATGACTGCCTTCTGGACATCTGTCAAGTCAGCAGTCTTCCCCATGATTATGGAGCCTACTGGAACAGACTAAGGGACCTTTTTAAACACTTAGGAATCCTTTGCAGGGTTTGCATTGACTCTATATAATATATAAGTTTCACTTTTTGTACTGAAGAACTGAAATAAGTTAACTTTTTGATGATATTCTAATTTAGTGAGAAGCACCTGTACCGTAGACACACATAACAAAGTGTTAACAACCTGTGGTTCATCTCCCTTAGGGCAGAGTCAGACGGCTGTATAACTCGAGAATCGCATCTCACTGAACGGACTGGCCCGGCACCTCTCCTGACCTGAGCAAGACAGCGTGATGGATTACTATGCAGCTGTCAAGCTCCGGTTAGGAGAGCCGACAACCAGTACGAGTTTTATGATGCGATTCTCGCAGGAGAAATACGGCAGTCTGTCTCTGCCCTTACAGACATAATCTCTGCCCTTTGGGTGATCAAATGCATGGACACAGTCATTTACAGACAAAAGGAAGAAGAGACAGAATATAAATGTGTACATATGTGTCGACCCGCCACCACAATTGTGGGTTACCAGGGCAATGGGGTACTCAGAGCCGAGCCCGTAGAAGTCTATGGGGTTTGTCACAGGTAGCTGTGGCTCGGTCTGTGGCCCTGGCGGTCTGGCGTATGTTGGGGGAATATTTACAGGGGATAGATTTATATACAGTTCGTGACGCCACCTGTAGTCTTCTGGTAATTTATACCAGCGCTGCTGTAGATCTCTGAGGGGATGGTGAGGCAGCTAGATGTCGGGTCCCCTACAGGTGGGACTCTTCCCTCAGGTCGGTAGTTAGGTAGGGATTGTGCAGGCATGCAATAATAACTCAGTCTCACACATCAGCGTCTCTCCATACCTTTTACTTGTAAGATGGTAAGGCAGTTCCCAGGGAGGCTGATGGGGTTGATGGAGGATGAGCTTTGAGGCAACGGTTAAGCAAGTTAGGGGCCTCCTTTACTGTCCAATAATGATGAGTCCAACCAGCCTGAAGCGTAGTTCCCTCTATAATTCCAGCTATTCCAAAGCTGTTCTGCCCAGTCAGTTTTGTGGTCGGAGCCTTCCTGTGAGAAAGCTGAATTCCTATCTTGTCCTGCAGAGACTCAAGGTCCTCACTTCCCCTGACCCCAGTTACGTACTGACTCTTCAGGCTGCTTTCCACGACCTAAGGTCCGGTAAGCCTCTGGTTTTCTTACCACTATGCTTGAAGCTATAGTGATCCTTCGGTCCCCAGTGACCGGTAACAATGTGCAGGTATCCTTTACCTATGGCACTTCTCTGTTCTCTTCCACTTTGCCCTTCGATTTGCTCAACTCTTAATAGATATCTCAGTCTGTCTTCCAGTGGGGCACAGCTCTGACTAGGCTGAGGTGAACTAGGCCACCTGTACTAGCCTCCACTTTCTGAACTGCTAACAGGCTCAGACTGAACACGTCTGCTCTGTCCAAGGACAGGAATCTGACTGAATGAATCACTCCCCTCCACACCCCTGCTGGGTGTGTCCGAAGTGTACATGATGTTATGAAGAGCCCTTAACTGTTACCTCTCCACTCATCCTCCTGGTATTGTGTACCAGGGCTACACATTCCCCCATGGTAAACGACAGCACTCCCGGGCTGTAAAATACAAAGAGACAATTTGTTTATGCATTTAACATTAAACATTAAACATGAACATTAATTCGTCCCATCCGGGAGGTAAGGATGTCTTGAACGTTGCAAACAACACATTGAATATAGAAAAATACAAAAAGTATTAATGCATCAAAACATTCAATAAATACTCAGTATTCTTGTGAAGGACCCGCACCAAACCTTCAACGTGGGTCCTGGGTGGGCTGCAGGACATCCGAATGCAGACCTCACTCAGTGCCACACCACACGGGTTTTCTGTTCAGAGGTAAGTCAAGGCTTCATGTGAAACCATTAAAAGGCACCTTAGTGCAACTATTTACAGGATACAGTTTTTGGGCTGGCTCAGTCCTCAGCCTCTGAGTCCATTATAAGACATAATAGGGAAAAAACACATATATAAATAGACTTTTTACAATATTCACATTAATTCGTTATAATCACTGCTGATATCTAATGGGTAACTTCCCTTTGGTGGTTCGCTCTGATCTACGTGGTGTAGCTTCAGGTATATCAAGTTTGATCTGTCTGCACTGCGTAACGGCAAACTATAGAACTGCCTCAATCTTTCTATGGATCTGGCAAGCGTACTGATGGCTGGGCGTGTGAGTCAGCTTCACCAGGGATCCATAGTATGGGGCGCTGCTTCTGATGATCCTTCTTGAGACTCCACAGGTTGAGGTGTTGCTGGGATGGGTAACTCCTGAGCGGGCTCAACTGGCACCACGGGCACAACTGGAGGTAGAACTTCCTCTTGTGGCTGATAAAACTGCAACACTGGAATTATCACAGCATCTCCCAGTCGGGGCCAATCCGCAGGAAAATCTCCCAGATCTGTGTGTATGACCTCTTCCCTTCTTTCTCCTTGATTGATGACAGGGTTCTTTTCACAACGCTTTAAGGGTTCTGGACACAATTTCAAATGGTCTCTGGACACAGTGGTTGTTGTTCTTCCTCCGTCCTTACTGACGACACAAACTTTTCTGTTGTCATATTTAGAATCTTGTATGACGTAGGGTTCTTGCTCCCACTGGTTATCCAATTTGTGCATCTTCCTTTTCCTTTTTAATACTACCTCTCCAGGCATCAAAGGCTTGGCAGGAGCATTTCTGTTGTAAACATCTTCCTGTTTTCCCCGTGCCTTGTTGAGACTTTCCTCCACGCAGACTTGCACTCTTCTGTACTGCTCTTGCCGATTTACGTCCCAGTTTTCAACGGCGTCGTCTGCCTCGGTTCTACCACTCCAAGTTCTAGATCCATTGGTAGTTTTCCAGGCCTTGCTCTCATAAGATAAGCTGGAGTGCAGTTAGTTGAACTTACAGGTATATGGTTATACAAGTCAACCAAATCAGGTAGTAAATCCGGCCATCGATTCCTGTCTTCCAACGGTATGGATCTCAACAAGTCAAGGACAATATGGTTCATTTTTCGCAAAGACCGTTGGTTTGAGGGTGATATGGTGTTGTTCTAATTTTCTTGCACCCGTACATGTGACAGAATTCCTTGAATAAATCGGCTTCGAAAGCAGGTCCCTGATCGGTTAATACTTGCTCCGGATACCCATGCGGTCTGCAGAAGCTTGCTTGAAAGGTTTTCGCGGCCGTCACTGCGGTCTGGTCCTTAACTGGAACAACCACCAGAAATCTGGAGTAATGGTCCACCATGGTCAAGGCGTATGAGTATCCAGATCTACTTGGCGACAATTTGACGTGGTCCAGGGCCACAATCTCCAGGGGACGAGTCGTCCGGATAGGTTGCAGGGGTGCCTTCTGACTACCGTAGTCCTTTCTTCTGAGACCACAGGGTCCACAGTTCCGACACCACCTCTCGATGGAGCTGCGCATCCCTACCCAGTAGAACCGGCATCTCAACAGAGTCTCCAGCTTTCTCCAGCCAAAGTGTCCTGCTTGATCGTGGTACGCTTCCAACACCATTGGGACGTCTGCCTTGGGGACCACTATTTGCCAGACCATCTCATGGGTTCTGGGGTTGACGTATCTCCTGCACAACTTCTCACGGTACAGGAACAACTGCTTTTCTCGTTCCACAGGAGCTTGGCTGACATAGGTGCATCCTTTTCCAAAGAGGAACCTTCCTGTTTTAACAACTCCTTGATGCGGCTGACACTGGATCACTGTCCTGAGTCTCTTTCCAGCTGTGATGGGGTAAAGGATTTAATGTTGCACCATACTGCTTTCTGTGGACTCGATGCTCGTGGACTACCCCATTTCGATGGAACGCAGGTAGCTCAATTTCTTCCAGGTCGTCCGATTCTTCTTCCGTATCAGAGTCATGCGGCATTCGGGACAATGCGTCAGCATTAGCATTCTTTCGACCTGCCCGGGTATTGATAGTAAACTGGTAATTGGACAACCGAGCCATCCATCGCTGCTCCATGGCACCCAGCTTGGCAGTTTCCAGGTGCGTTAACGGGTTGTTATCTGTAAACGCAGTGAACTGATTGGAGGCCAGATAGTGCTTAATCTTTCAGTAATGGCCCAGACCAGCGCCAGAAACTCCAGCTTGAAGCTGCTATAATTTTCCGGATTCCTTTCAGTTGGCCTGAGTTTTCTGCTGGCATATGCGATGACTTTTTCTTGGCCATTCTGCTTCTGACTGAGAACTGCTCCCAAACCTTCATTACTGGCGTCGGTGTACAAAAAGGAACGGTTGGCTGTAATCAGGATAGGTTAAGATCTCATCACCTGTAAGGATCTCTTTCATCTTTTGGAATGCTTCAGCCTGTTCTTTACCCCAGTTAAAGGGAAGGTTTCTGCTCTTTAGGGATTGTTCCTACTAGGAGGTCCTGTAAAGGAGCTGCCTTCTTCGTGTAATCTTTCACGAATCTCCTGTAGAAAACCCGTTAGTCCCAGGAACTGTCGCACTTCCTTAAGGTTTTTCGGCTTCCGGCCACTTCTGGATGGCAGTGACTTTCTCTGGGTCTGGCGCTACTCCCTTCCGAACTGACGATGTGGCCCCAAAGTATTTTTACCTTCTGTTTGAGTAGATGGCATTTTGAGGGTTTCAACTTCATCCCGTACCTGGACAGGGACTCAAACACTTTTTGCCAGGTGTTTCAGATGGTCCTCATATGTCTTGGAATACACGATAACGTCGTCTAGGTATAGCAGCACGGTTTCAAAATTGAGATGTCCCAGACAGTTTTCCATCACTCTCTGAAATGTTCCTGGGGCACTACTGAGCCCAAACGGCATTCTATCGAACTCACAGAGCCCCATTGGGGTGGTGAAACCCGTTTTCTCACGATCCTCCTCAGCACAGCCACTTGCCAGTAACCACTAGTCAGATCAAGGGGTTTAGAAAAGTAGTTAGCCGTTTCAGAGCAGCTAATGATTCCTCTATACGTGGTAACGGGTATGCATCCTTGGGGTGTTATGGGGTTTTCACCTGCCTGTAATCCACACACATTCTCATACTCCCATCTTTCTTTTAACCAGAACTAGAGGGGCTCCCCAGGGCTACAACCTACCCCCTTTTATCACCCCGGCTTTCTTCATATCATTCAACATTTCTTTAGCCTTCTGATAATGAGCTGGAGGTATGGGCCTATACGCTCTTTGATGGGAGGATGACTGCCTGTAGGGATATGATGTTGTACTCCCTTAATTATCCCAAAATCAAGTGGATTCTTACTAAACACTTGGGCATACTCTTGCACCACCCGTAATACCCCTTGCTTCTGGTGAGCGGGAGTGGTGTCCGTCCCAACATGGAGCTGCTGACACCATTCCGCCACCTGAGTTGCTGGGTCATTGTCCTCCGCTATTTGACAGGAGTCTAAGGACTCAGCCGGGAGAATAGAATTATTGTCAACAGCATGTAGTTTAGCAAAAGGTTGCATAACGGGGTAAGTTTACCTCATCATCTCCCCAATGAGAAGCCGTACCGGTACTCTTCCATTTCACCACTTCTACTACTCCTCTAGCAGTCATAAGTGTAGGTCTATGTTCTGAATGGTGGGGTTCTACTACAGCTCGGTAGTTCTGTCCTCTCAGACCTATGGGCTGCCCTGCACCAGATGATCATTTCACTCATTGGGGGTTATAACAATAGGATCCGAGTCAGTGACCCGTACATTACCAATTTCGCCGTCTGTAAGCTTCGTTTGCTGCTGACACACCAGGGCCCGGATCTCTCTTTTGGATTACTCCTCTCTGCCTTGGTCGGGCAATCTCAGCGAGCTGTTGGAGTAAGAAAAACAACTTCTCCCAAACAATTACCGATAATGTTAGTACCCAAAATTATATTTAAAACCCTTTCCTCATTCACAGTCTTTACTACCAGAAGCCCCTGGTCTTTCAACTCCTCTCTGCCCACTTTTACATCTACACATTTTGTCCGAGTACTTCTACAGGAAGACCATTAGAAGCATACACGGTAAAGTCAGAGCTCGGGGGTTTTTAAGACTGTCCATTGACCAGTACTTGGTATATAGGGCATCAGGTATTAGGGTCATCCTGCGACCCAGTGTCTAACAATGCTGGAACAGCAATACCATCTAGAATAATAGACAGGTAGGGTCGCCCGCCCACATACCTGCGGTTCCAGTCTAGGGGGCCCTGACGGGTTATTCTCCTGGGTGTTGGCCCTTGGACCAGGTTCTGCCGTTTAAAGGACACTGTGGAGACATATGACCTTCCGGTTGCATCGATAACAGATGATCTCTCGACGAGGAGGGTGTGATCAGAGGTCGCTCCTGGGGGTGGCGTTGTCCTCCTCGGGGGGGCGACGTCTTCTTTCTTCTCCGGTGCATCCACGGGACGTCTTCTGGGCAGTCAGCTAACAAGATTCTTTCCTTCCTCCTCTTTCCGCAGCTGCAGGGCACTCATTACAGCAGCCAGATTTTTAGTCAGCTGGCGCACCTCTGAGCGCAGACAGTCCAATTCACTAGGAGGTGTCACCTGCGCTTTGGCTTCAGCCACTAGGGGGAAAAGGGGGTTACTGCCGGTTCCAGAGTGACTTAGCCTGATGATGTTGGGTTGCCACCTCAAGTTTGCCCAGGGGCCGCAGCCCTTTTATTGCCATGTCCTTTAGGGCATCAAAGGTAGCATCCGGATGGCTAAGGACCACCAGTTTTACAGTTCTGCGTTCCTTTGGGATCTCAATCCCTGTATAAATTGTTCTTTCAGCATTTTTTCTCGTCGTAGCATTTAAATTGTTAATTTGCTTGAGGGCTCTCAGGGCTCCTTGTAGTCGGCAAGCGTAGTCCCGGATGCTGTCACCTGGCTGTTGTGAACAGTGATAGAAGGCCATCCGGAGATCCGTTTCTTGTGCGGTCTTCAAATATGGCATGCAGCTTAAGGAAGATCGCAGGTACCGACTTGATCAAGGGTTTATCCCAAGTCTCCACTTCCCTCTCAGCAGCGCCGTTAGCTGCCCTATTACCCACAGCGCTTTTTGTCTCTCAGGCATGGAGTACATTTCTAGGATGCTGCATAACTTCCGCTTGAAGCCTGCTAATGTGCCTGGCTCACCGCTGTACTGGGGAAGCCATTTGCCCAGGCATATATGGGAGCTTTTAGTGGCATGATCGGGACTACCGGACTGGGTGCAGGGCCTGCGCCCCCATCTGGCGCTACAATACCAAGCGGTGCGGGATTGGGGGCCTCCGGCCGGGGCCGCACTGTCAGCCGGTTGTTGTGACATCTTAGCGTCCCCTTGGTTTAAACGGAGCCTACCGGTTTCAGACGCTGCTATTTCACAGGCACCGCAGTGGGAACAGGACCTTCGTCGCAGGCGCTCTGATGTCAGAGCGTTCACTTCCTGTTGCAGGACCTGCCGCTGAGTCAGAGCCGGGGGCGTGTCCAAGACTTTGCGCGCTCTTTCAGGTACGCCCCCTTCTTCTCCAGCGCCTTAGGGCGCGAATCTGGCGGCAAATATGGCGGTATTTGGCGCCAAACAACAGCAAACAGTCTTTTTCATCAAAACACTCCACAGGCACACAGGGCTCGCAATGCTGCAAGTTTCGTATCCTGTTCGTTGACGCCAAAGTTTTGTGTCGACCCGCCACCACAATTGTGGGTTACCAGGGCAATGGGGTACTCAGAGCCGAGCCCAGTAGAAGTCTATGGGGTTTGTCACAGGTAGCTGTGGCTCGGTCTGTGGCCCTGGCGGTTTGGCGTATGTTGGGGGAATATTTACAGGGGATAGATTTATATACAGTTCGTGACGCCACCTGTAGTCTTCTGGTAATTTATACCAGCGCTGCTGTAGATCTCTGAGGGGATGGTGAGGCAGCTAGATGTCGGGTCCCCTTACAGGTGGGACTCTTCCTCAGGTCGGTAGTTAGGTAGGGATTGTGCAGGCATGCAATAATAACTCAGTCTCACACAATTCAGCGTTCTCCATTACCTTTTACTTGTAAGATGGTAAGGCAGTTCCCAGGGAGGCTGATGGGGTTGATGGAGGATGAGCTTTGAGGCAACGGTTAAGCAAGTTTAGGGGCCTCCTTTACTGTCAATAATGATGAGTCCAACCAGCCTGAAGCGTAGTTCCTCTATAATTTCCAGCTATTCCAAATGCTGTTCTGCCCAGTCAGTTTTGTGGTCGGAGCCTTCCTGTGAGAAAGCTGAATTCCTATCTTGTCCTGCGAGACTCAAGGTCCTCACTTCCCTGACCCCAGTTACGTACTGACTCTTCAGGGCTGCTTTCCACGACCTAGGTCCGGTAAGCCTCTGGTTTTCTTACCACTATGCTTGAAGCTATAGTGATCCTTCGGTCCCCAGGGACCGGTAACAATGTGCAGGTATCCTTTACCTATGGCACTTCTCTGTTCTCTTCCACTTTGCCCTTCGATTTGCTCAACTCTTAATAGATATCTCAGTCTGTCTTCCAGTGGGGCACAGCTCTGACTAGGCTGAGGTGAACTAGGCCACCTGTACTAGCCTCCACTTTCTGAACTGCTAAAGGCCCAGACTGAACACGTCTGCTCTGTCCAAGGACAGGAATCTGGACTGAATGAATCACTCCCCTCCACACCCCTGCTGGGTGTGTCCGAAGTTGTACATGATGTTATGAAGAGCCCTTAACTGTTACCTCTCCACTCATCCTCCTGGTATTGTGTACCAGGGCTACACACATATTATATAGTAAAATTAATAATGAAAGTAAGAGGTCAGTATGGAGCGGACATATGTTAGGTGTCTATTGATAAAACCACTACCACCACTTTTTTGGGATTTTCGAGATGTTTAAAGTTGTGATCTTAAAATTAGATCGTCCAGAATTGAAAATAAATATATTTGCCATTTTATTTTTGGGAACAGCTCCACATCTGTCCTTGGGTTGTGTTTGGTGTTGCAGCCATGTCCAGTGAAGTGAATTGGTCAAGTTTAAAACACCACAAAAAAAACATGTGGATGTGCGTGGCACAGAAATTTTCCAATCGTTGACAAGTAGACTGCAAATAGGACTGATGTTATCGTAACTTTCATGCTACCTAAAATTGCATCCAAATCTAATAAATGAATCTATGATGCAGTGAGACATTACACGATACTGTGGCTTGTCCACATGATAGAAAAATTAGAAAAGCAATTATCAGACAGGTTGGAGCACAATGCGTACTTTCCCTAGGGGTATTTGGTGGGGGCTGAATAAAGGACTGTCACTAAGCGCTAAACAAAAGGATGTGCTACCATGTAACTGATGGATAAGAATTACACCGTGTGAGCCAGCTCCAACTGCACATGCAGATACAGGTCTACTGGGACAACTGCACAAATCTACAGGTTTATTATATTCATTGTAAATTTAATTCATTATATTAATTATAACACTACCCTAATTGTGTTCTACTATTTGTAATTAACTATTGTAGAGAAGTCAACAAAGTAATTGTATTATGATGGATAATATAAGGGATTAAATAAAAAAAAAGATGTAAGGGAAATTAACGTGTATTAAAGGTAACCTGTCACTAGATTTTGCAACACCATCGAAGAGCAGCATGATGTAGGGGCTGTGATTCCAGTTATGTATTCATACCTGGGCTGCTTGCTACTGTTTTAATAAAATCCCTGTTTTATCTGTTGCTGTCTGCCAGTTCTCTGGATGTGAGCTCTGCATAACCCCGCCCACACACTGATTGACAGCTTTCTGAGTTCACTGTGCATAGGTAGAAAGCTGCCAATTAGTATTGGGAATGGGGCTATACTGTGCTAAAGAATACGGAGGACTATGTGAAAGCAGGTTTACTTATCTTCTAGTGAAAATCTGATCATAAAACAGTGATTTTATTAAAACTTAATTAAGCAGCCATAGAAGTGACATATTGCTGGCATCAGGGTCTTTGCTTCTACATTATGCTGCCCCTCAGATCTGTGACAAAAACCTGGTAACAAGATAACATTTAAAATCCTTTCATAAAAATTAAAGTCGGTTGAATCTGCTGATTTAGTTGGGACTATTATTTCTTTTGTCTGACAGCAGCACTGCTTATTGAAAAACACATAAATTTGAGAACTTCTGGAAATTATTCAGGACAATAGGAAAGGTGCACAGGCAGCTTAGCCCTTAAACAGGTTGTCCACAACTTTATCCCCTTTCTGATATCAGTGACCCCCGGTCACGTGATCGCGGGTCATTGATGGGTTGGCATGACAACAGAAGTCTCCTGCAGACCTCTATGGTTGTCACTGCCAGATTGCTATGGGTGCCGTCAGGTGGTCAGTGCTCATTAGCAAATGAGCAATTCTGCTACATACAGGCGATCTGATCATCATCAATTTTAGATACATTTTCCCAGGAGCAGGCACTGACGTCAGAAAGATGAAGTGAGTTCTTTGGCCGTGAACTCGCAGGACCTGTCAGATGCCACTGCGAGCAGGGAGTACGTTGTTACGCTTGCGGTGCAGTCAGACAGGGCATAGCAGTTCACAGAGAGACACTGAGCACACGCTGCTCAGTTTCTCCGCTGGATGACAGTCTGCATGGTCGCATCATGTGCAGCCTGCCATCTAGATGTAGCAGAGCTGAACCCGTTATGGGACTAATGAATTAAAAGCATCTCTGCGGAAAGGTGAGGAATTTTGCTGTTTGTTTTTTTTTACCTCTTTTGCAGATGACGAGGGCATTGGTGGAATTAGGCGAGGTAATAAGTATGGTTTAACTAAGAATATTAAAGGAGTCTGTGTCTTTCTTTCAATTAAAGGACTTTTTCTGGGTGCCTGTGTTTTCTTACAATGTGACTATTTGGTTAGATAGGGCGTCTTATTGACGCCTCTCCATTACTAACCTCGGGTATTGATATCACCAGACAATACAAAGGTGACATTAACCGCCCAACTATTACCCCACTTGCCACCACTACAGGGCAAGTGGGAAGAGCAAGTTTCACGGTGCTAGCAGAGCTCTCACCGGATCTCACTGCAGCTCAGCCCAGCTGGGAACGGAGCCCAGTGACCAGAGGCAACCTCTTTGACGCCAACCCCGGTCACTGATGCTGCGTTGCCAGCAGCTCATTCACCAGTGGTTCTCATCTTGGCACCATCCAGGTTGAAAACTAATTATCCCCAGACATGGATTACGGCGTGGGACAGAGCGATGGACAAGTATGGTATGTTGGTGTTTTTTTATTTTTCTTTTTTTACTGGAGAACGAGGGCTTCAGTGGAATAAGGAGAGGTTGTAAGTATGGTTTAATTAAGATTATTACAGGACTTTATTCTGGCTGTGTTTTTTTACAATTCAACTATAAGATTAGTAATGGAGAGGTGTCTTATAGACGCCTCTCCATTACTAAGACGTGAACTTGTTGTCACCTGACCATAGAAAGGAGACATCAACTCACAAATATGAACCCCACTCGCCACCACTACAGGGCAAGTGGGAAGAGCAGGACAAAGTGCCAGAATTGGAGCATCCAATAGATGTGCTTTTTCTGGGCAGTTGTGGGCTGCTATGTTTAGGCTGGGGGGTCAATATCCATGGCCCCTTACCAGCCTGAGAATACCAGCCCCCAGCTCTGAGCTTTAGCAAGGCTGGTTGTCAAAAAATAGGGGGGACCCCATGCCATTTTTTAAATTATTTATTTAAAAAATTTTAAAAAACAGTTTGGTGACCCCTCTAGTCTTGATAACCAACCTTGCTGAAGATGACAGCTGAGGATTGCAGCCCCCAGCTGTGAGTTTTGCCTGGCTGGCTTTAGAAAAACCCAGGGAAGCCCATGCCGTTTTTTTATTTATTTCTTTATTTATTTATTTATTTATATCACATGTGGGTCTGATGAATTACTCCACAAGCCGCTCCACTGTCACTGCTATTAGCAGCAGCAGGGATAGGCTGATGGGAGTAATAGTCCCATCAGCTGCCGCCTTCTCTCTTTTATCACTTAAATGTAACTCTCATCATTTACCCCTGCTCTCGCCGATTGGCGGCAGAGCAGGGGAGAATTGTTATGTTTTGGTAGCTGAGGAGAGCAGGCAAAAACGGCAATACACCAGAGAGGTTGGAAGCTACTGAATTGCAGTACCCTGACTAACCACCACAACTAAAGGCAGCCGTTTGGAGCGTTCTACGTTGGTCCTAGACACCTCGTCACAGCCTGAGAGGCTAACTACACATAAAGATAGAAAGAGGAAAACTATCTTGCCCCGGTGCAGATCCCCAAAGAACATAGGAAGCCCCCAAACATGTAATGGTGGTTAGACAAGAGGAAATACAGACACAGACAGAAAATAGTATGAGCAAACGCTGGGGACCCAATCTGCCTAGACAGAAAGGATAGGAAGGATTCTTACTGCAATCCAAAAAGAACCCCAAAAAAAAACCAACGCTACTAATTGCAAAAACACCTGAGATCACACGACCTCTACCACCTAAATTAGTTCTTGGTGTAACAAACTAAGCAGCAGCCACAGGAAAAAAACTGGAAAAGGCAAATGAACAAACAACAAGTGGCTCAGAGGAACGAGAGGAGACCAAGCCCCCGGGCAGGGGAACCTGGCCAACTCACAGAAATGCAGAGAAATATGCAAAAGGCAAGCACAAAAGCAAAAAAAACAGAAAATATTTATCTGAGAGCAGGAGAAGAGGAAAGACTCAGCAAGCTTCCAAGTGAACCAGGAAACAACGTTGAGACAAGAACAATTGATCACCGGCAACCATGATGGGGGGAAACCTCCTTATATCCAGCCAATCTGTGATTCTGATTGCCAATCCTCATTGAATGGTTCAGTACTGTTTGTAACCACCAGAGGGAGCTTCTGCTCAGAATTCATTTCTAAAACATTCATAACAGTACCCCCCCCTTGAGCAGGGGTCACCGAACCCTCATTTGTGCAACCAGGTCGGTCAGGATGAGCTCTGTGATACGCACGGATCAGTCTCCTAGCATGGATGTCCGAAACAAACACCCAAGAATTGCCCTCCTGACCGTAACCTCTCCACTTAACCAAATACTGGAGTTTCCGTCTAGAAAAACGAGAATCCAATATTTTCTCAACCACATACTCCAGATTGCCCTCAACCAAAACAGGGTCAGGGGGCGCAGCCATAGGAACTACTGGCTCGACAAACCTCTTCAATAAGGACTTGTGGAACTGTTATGGATCTTAAATGTCCCTGGAAGAAGTAAACGAAAGGAAAACAGGATTAAGAATCTCCATGATCTTATAAGGTCCAATGAACTAGGCTTAAACTTAGGGATGCAACTCTCATAGGGATATTTCTTGAGGACAACCAGACCAAGTCCCCCACTTTAAAACCGAGGACCATCAGTCCTATGCCGGTTGGCAAACCGCTGGGCCTTCTCCTGAGAGAGGGACAACCTCTCCACTACCTGGTCCCAAATCTGCTGCATACGCTCCACAACAGAGTCAACACCTGGACAGACAGAAGCCTCCGTCTGTCCCGAAGAAAATCGAGGGTGAAACCCAAAATTGCAGAAAAATGGAGACATCAAAGTGGCAGAGCTAGCCCTATTATTAAGAGCAAAACTCAGCCAAAGGCAAAAAAGAGACCCAGTCATCTTGATCAGCAGGACACAAAGCATCTCAGATAAGTCTCCAATGTCTGGTTTGTTCTCTCAGTTTGTCCATTGGTCTGAGGATGAAAAGCAGAGGAGGAAAGACAATTGAACACCAAGTTTAGAACAAAAAGTCCTCCAAAATCTGGAAACAAACTGGACTCCTCTGTCAGACACAATGTTCTCAGGAATGCCGTGTAACCGAACCACGTGCTGAAGGAACAAAGGCACCAATTCGGAGAAGGAAGGCAACTTAGGTAATGGCACAAGATGTATCATCTTGGAAAAACCTATCACAAATCACCCAGATAACGGTCATTCTCTGAGAAACAGGGAGGTCGGAAATAAAATTCATAGAGATATGGGTCCATGGTCTCTTGGGCACAGGCAATGGCATCAACAAACCACTAGAGCGAGAGCAAGGCTTGGAGCGAGAGCAAGTCCCACAGGACTGCACAAACTCCCTGACGTCACGAGACAAAGTAGGCCACCAAAAGGACCGACTCACAAAGTCTTGGTACCAAAATTCCGGGATGACCGCCCAACGCGGAACAATGAATCTCAGACATCACACTCTTCTTCCACTGGTCTGGGACAAACAATTTCCCAACAGGGCAGCGCTCGGGTTTATCCTCCTGACACCCCTCCAGAGCCAGTGTAAGGTTCTTTGTCTCTGTTGACATGTTCTTGAAACTCAGTTTTTCGTCGGCCATTTTGCTTTCTGTCTTTCTGCAGCTCTTGCCTCAGTTAATATGGAGTTTCCAGTTTTCATGTTCCCGCCCTGATTTCTTCCCTCTTGCTTCTTAAGCAGCCTCAGCTGAACAATCAGTGCTCCTGAATCAAGCCTCAGTCAGTCTGTGACCTGACTCCTGGAAGCCTTGGACTTGTACTCCAGCTATTCCCTACTGAGGAACCTTGGAACACTTTTGGACTCTGGAAACTGCTGTTTGGTGAATCCATGTTTTTCAGAGGAATTCGGTACAGAGAAGAGATCCTGAACCTGCTTTGGAGATTTATTGTAGTGCTTGAAGTTACTCTGGCCTGCTGTGTTCCTGTCTCTATTCCTGCAAACTGTGTGAACTCTTCAGCATGCTTGTATGAAGTAATACAAGTCATTTCATTTCAAACCTATGTCTCCTGTGTTTTCCTCGCACCCAAGCACAAGACGCTATAGGAACTGTACACTATACATGACAAGATTCAGGAGCCAATGTTTAGTGTTGCTGGGTCTGGAAAAGCCGTGTCTGCTGTGACTGTGGATATCAGATGTCCGTTTAATACCTTATGTGATGACAGTGGTTGTGACTTCTCACAACCATTCCAGGTGAGCGCATTCCCTTAAAATTTTACTCTGGAGTGTTACCACAGGTAAACACTATTGTTTTTTTTTGTTGTTTTTTTTTTTTCCTTTCCTCTTCCAGCACTTCTGCCTTAAAAGATCTGGAAGATGGAGGCCCGCATAAAGGAACTTTGCGGAGTGACTGATACAATCCTTTCAGATGTACAGACTTTAAAAACCCGTTTTGCAAGCCTACAGGACCTCACTAATCATAATTTGCAAGTGTTTGGACAGACTACCCAGGAATTGCGAGCCAGGATTGAGGCTCTAGAGGAACAAGCCCAGGCTCCTGCCATAACCCGAGTTCTGGGATCCCCAAATTACCTCCTTTTCGTTTTGGCGGTGAACGTGAGAAATTCAGGGGATTTATTAATCAATGCAATTTATTTTTCTCTGCAGATGCTTCACAATTTCCCACTGAACGATCCAAAGTGCTTACTATAATCATGTTGCTTACCAATAAGGCTTTGATGTGGGCAAACCCTCTGATTGAGACTGAGGATGATTGTTTGAATCACCTTGATGCTTTTATTTCAGCCATGGGGCAGGTGTTTGATGACCCCAATCGAGGTGCAACAGCTGAAGCAGCCATGTTAACTTTGCGCCAAGGTAAGCGTTCAGTAGCCGAATATGCCCTGGATTTCAGGAGATGGGCTCTTGATACCACTTGGGACACTTCCGCTAAAAAATCTATTTTTCGGAAAGGGTTGTCTCCACTGATTAAGGATGAACTTGCTCGTGCCGACCCTCCCACTGCGTTAGGTGACTTTATTAACTATTGTATCCGTATTGATGCTCGTCTGACTGAACGCAGACAAGAGAGATGGTTCGAAAATAATCGCACTAACCTTTTACAACCTCCCTCCTCAGCTAAGGAACCTTTGAGTAGGATCACAAGGGAACCAGAACCTGAACCCATGCAGGTGGACGCTTTACAAAGACGGGTTAGTGATGCACGCAAAGAACATCGTATAAAGAAAAATCTATGTTTCTACTGTGGTAAGTCAGGGCACTTCATTATAAACTGCCCCAGCCGTTCTCGTAAGACTACTGCAGCAGTCATTCACTGTGAGTGTTGCGAGAGGAGCTCTGTCATGTCCGAGCCTCAGGCTCCAGAGAGATCTGCTGCAAGAGATCTTGATTTCTCGGACTTAAACTCTGTTAGTTCTGGGGACGATGACGGTATAAACGCTGCAATTTTTCAAGTTTCCTCAGCGGTTGTCCCAGCTGAGTTGTAAAAGAAACAATTCTCATTGCTTCCTTTCCATCAAACTCTGGGTTGACTCAGTCTGGGTGTCTAGCTCTGCTATGATCGACTCAGGAGCAAGTGGAAATTTCATGGATATCTCCTTTGCTCTGAAACAGGGGATACGTTCAGTGAAGAAGGCTACTCCAGTACAGATGGAGACTGTGGATGGCTCTCTACTGACTTCTGGACCAGTGGATCAAGAAACAGAGCCTTTGAGGGTCCTTATGGGTAAAGATCATCAGGAGAAAATGTCTTTTTTGCTTATCTCTTCTCCCCACTTTCCCATTATTCTAGGGCTACCATGGCTGCAGGCGCAGAATCCTACGATTAACTGGGAGACCAAGGAATTACACTTTCCGGAGAAACAGATGAGTCAAGGAGTTTCAGCTTGCTCTGTTCCTAAAGGAACCATGTCAGTCCCTGAACTACCAGCTGTATACCAGGACAATGTGGATTTATGTGACAAGAAGAACGCTGATCAGCTTCCTCCTCACCGTCCATATGATTGTCCAATTGAATTATTGCCTGGAGCCGAGATACCTTTTGGTAAGATCTACCCCTAGCGGGGCCCGAGCTAAAAGCTTTGAAGGATTATATAGACGAAAATTTAGCCAAGGGCTTCATACGCCCCTCTTCATCTCCCGCAGGTGCACCCATCTTCTTTGTGAAGAAGAAAGATGGATCTCTGAGACCCTGCATAGACTATAGGGAACTCAATAAGGTTACTATTAGAAACCGTTATCCATTGCCTTTAATCCCTGAGTTGTTGGAGAGAGTGCGGCATGCCAAAATTTTCTCTAAATTGGATCTCCGTGGGGCCTATAACTTGGTCCGTATTAGACCTGGGGATGAATGGAAGACTGCTTTCAGGTCACGCTATGGACACTTTGAATATCTAGTTATGCCTTTTGGTCTGAGTACCGCCCCAGCCACTTTCCAACACTTCGTGAATGATATCTTCAGGGATCTCCTAGATACATTTGTGGTGATTTATCTGGATGATATTCTAATTTTTTCTAACTCCACAGAGGAACATCATGGACATGTGAGAATGGTCTTAGAACGCCTAAGACAAAACCATCTCTACATCAAACTTGAAAAATGTGAATTCCATAGGACCGAAATTCAATTTCTGGGGTATGTACTATCTACGCAAGGGATTAGTATGGATGGAAGCAAGACCCAAGCCATCAAGGATTGGCCAATTCCTAGAAATGTGAAGGAGGTGCAGCGTTTCATCGGGTTTGCCAACTTCTATAGACGTTTCATTAAGAATTTTTCTGAGGTAGTATCACCTATCACCCAACTTACCCGGAAACAGTCTAGGTTCTCCTGGACCCCGCAAGCTCAGGAAGCATTTTCCTGTTTAAAGGATAAATTTACCACCGCACCTATCTTAGTACATCCCAACCCCGAGCTTGCCTTCATAATAGAGGTGGATGCTTCAGACTGTGCCGTTGGAGCTATACTCTCTCAGAGAACAGGTGAGAAGAATGTCTTGCATCCCTGTGCCTTCTTTTCCCAGCAGTTGTCTTCGGCTGAGAGGAACTACGATGTGGGCAATAGAGAATTGTTGGCCATTATTGCCGCCTTCAAGGAATGGAGACACCTTCTTCAGGGAGCTGCACAGCAAATAGTCGTCCTGACAGACCATCGTAACCTTGAATTTATCAGGTCGGCTAAGTGCCTGACTCCTCGCCAGGCTCGCTGGAATCTTTTCCTAAACCAATTTAATTTTGTAATTTCTTATAGACCAGGATCGCGCAATGGAAAGGCTGATGCACTCTCTAGGATTCATTCAGCAGAGACACGTCCACTTACTCCTCTTAAGACTATTCTTCCTGACTCTAGATTCCTGGGAGTGATTCATAATCAAGACCTACTTAAGGACATCAAGGAAGCATACCATGCGGATTCTTTGTTGGCTCAACCCCCAAGGGACGTAAGTCTTGTCTTTAAGAATGGTGTGTGGATTCAGGGACAACGTCTGTATATACCTGAAACAGTCAGATTGAGAGTATTGCAACTCATCCACGATTCCAAGATAGCCGGGCATAGGGGAATTCTAAAGACACAAGAATTTCTTTCTCGTTTCTTTTGGTGGCCCACTTACAGGAAAGATGTCTTAAACTATGTCACTTCATGTGAAGTCTGTGCAAGATGCAAAACACCTCGCTCCTCACCAACTGGTCTGTTGCAACCTCTTCCCACCCCGTCCCGCCCGTGGGGATCCATTTCTATGGACTTCATTGTGGAGTTACCAACCTCTCAAGGGAAGAACACCATTCTAGTGGTGGTTGACCGTCTAACAAAGGCAGCTCATTTTATCCCTTGTGTCGGCTTACCCACTGCAAAACAGACATCAGACTTGATGATTAAGAATGTGTTTCGCTTACATGGAGTACCGGATGAGGTCATTTCGGATCGAGGGGTGCAATTCACTTCAAGGTTTTGGCAAAATTTCTGTGCAGCATTGGACATTAAAGTAAACCTTTCTTCTGCTTTTCATCCCCAGACTAATGGACAGACAGAACGAACCAATCAGACCCTGGAGCAGTATCTCCGCTGTTTTATCTGCCACCTACAGGATGATTGGGTGGATCTACTTCCACTGGCTGAGTTCTCTTATAACAACTCTCAGAGCGCCTCCACTAAGCAGTCTCCTTTTTACTCCAATCTAAGTTATCATCCTAACATTCTTCCTCGATTTCCCATAGATACGCCCTTGCCGGCAGTGGCTGAAAGAATCACTTCTTTACAAAAGAATATGGATCTTCTAAAGGAAAATCTAGAATTGGCTCAGGAAAGGTACAAGAAAGCAGCAGATAAATTTCGTAAACCTGCACCAGCTTTCAAGGTAGGAGATTTGGTCTGGCTGTCAACCAGAAATCTTAAATTAAAGATTCCATCGTCTAAATTGGGACATAAGTACATTGGACCTTATAAGATCAATAAGATTATAAGTGCTGTTGCTTGTCGTCTTCAACTGCCAGAACTATGAGAATCCACCCTGTCTTTCATGTATCCCTACTAAAGGCTGCAACACCCAATACGTTTCCTGGACGTTCTTCTCCTTGCCCTGACCCAGTGCTGGTCGATGGTCAGGAAGAATTTATGGTGGAAAGGATTCTAGATTCCAGGTTGTACAGAAATCAGTTGCAATATTTGATTAAATGGCAGGGCTACCCAGTGGAGGACAACTCATGGGAACCAGTCAATAATGTAAATGCTCCTCGCCTGCTCCGCCAGTTTCATCAGAGGTACCCTGACAAGCCTGGTCTGAGGTCATCCGGAGGTTGTCCCTAAGGGGGGAGTAATGTAAGGTTCTTTGTCTCTGTTGACATGTTCCTTGAAACTCAGTTTTTCGTCGGCCATTTTGCTTTCTGTCTTTCTGCAGCTCTTGCCCTCAGTTAATATGGAGTTTCCAGTTTTCATGTTCCCGCCTTGATTCTTCCCTCTTGCTTCTTAAGCAGCCTCAGCTGAACAATCAGTGCTCCTGAATCAAGCCTCAGTCAGTCTGTGACCTGACTCCTGGAAGCCTTGGACTTGTACTCCAGCTATTCCCTTCTGAGGAACCTTGGAACACTTTTGGACTCTGGAAACCTGCTGTTTGGTGAATCCATGTTTGCAGAGGAATTACGGTACAGAGAAGAGATCCTGAACCTGCTTTGGAGATTTATTGTAGTGCTTGAAGTTACTCTGGCCTGCTGTGTCTCCTGTCGCTGTTCCTGCAAACTGTGTGAACTTTTCAGCATGCTTGTATGAAGTAATACAATCATTTCATTTCAACCTATGTCTCCTGTGTTTTCCTCGCACCCAAGCACAAGACGCTATAGGAACTGTACACTATACATGACAGCCAGTCTCAAATTGGGCGAGATGGCAGAAAGAACTACACCCTCTTTCAAAATAACAGCAGGATCAGACAACTCAGGAGAGTCCGCAAGGAAACTCCTCGAGAGAGCATCCGCCTTAACATTCTTAGTGCCAGGAAGAAAGGAAACCACAAAATTAAAACGTGTGAAAAACAAGGCCCACCTGGCCTGTCTAGGATTAAGTCGCTTGGCTGATTCCAGATAAACCAGATTCTTATGGTCCGTGAGGACCACCACCTGATGTTTGGCTCCCTCCAGCCAATGTCTCCACTCTTCAAAAGCCACTTCATGGCCAATAACTCCCGATTAACCACGTCATAATTACGTTCAGTTGAAGAAAATTTTCGAGAGAAAAAAGCACAAGGGTTACTTTTAGAGGTCTCAGGATCTCTTTGGGACAAAACAGCACCTGCCCCAATTTCAGAGGCATCAACCTCCACCTGAAATGGCAGAGAAACATCAGGCTGCCGTAGAACAGGAGCAGAAGTGAATCTCCGTTTAAGCTCCTGAAACGCAGAGACTGCCTCAGGAGGCCAATTCACCACATCAGAACCCTTTTTGGTCAAATCAGTCAATGGTTTAACAATAACAGAGAAATTACCAATAAATTTACGATAAAAATTGGCAAAACCCAAGAATCTCTGAAGAGCCTTTAATGAAGTAGGTTGGACCCAATCACAGATGGCCTGAACCTTGACCGGGTCCATTTCAATAACAGATGGAGACAAAATGAATCCCAGAAATGAGATCCTCTGTACACCAAAAAGACACTTTGATCCCTTCACATACAGAGCATTCTCTCACAAAATCTGGAACACAGTCCGAACATGTTTCACATGAGAGTCCCAGTCATTGGAAAAAATCAAGATATCATCCAAATAAACAATCAGAAATTTATCCACAAAATCCCTGAAAATTTCATTCATGAAGGACTGGAAGACGGAAGGAGCATTAGTGAGCCCAAAGGGCATCACTAGGTACTCAAAATGCCCCTCTGGGGTATTAAACGCCGTCTTCCATTCATCCCCGTGCTTAATGCGAATAAGGTTATACGCCCCCCTGAGGTCAAGCTTGGTAAACCAAGTAGCACTTTTCACCCTGGAAAACAGGTCAGAAATCAAGGGTAACGGATATTGATATTTCACAGTGATATTGTTCAAGAGACGATAATCAATACACGGCCTTAATGAACCATCCTTTTTGGCCACAAAGAAAAAACCGGCACCCAAGGGTGAAGAGGATGGTCTGATATGACCCTTCTCCAATGACTCCTTGATATAAGACCGCATAGCATCATGTTCAGGTACAGACAAGTTAAAAAGGCGACCTTTAGGGAATTTACTACCAGGCACTAATTCAATAGCGCAGTCATAGCTCCTATGGGGGGGCAAGGATGCAGATTTACTTTCGCTAAACACATCAGAAAAATCAGTCAAAAAGTCAGGCACATCTTGAGCCTGGGGAGAGGCAGAAAAAACAGGAGTGTTGGCATTAACACATTGGCAGCCCCAACTGGTTACAGACACAGATTTCCAATCCAAAACAGGATTATTAGACTTCAACCAAGGGGAACCTAGTACAATAATGTCATGCAGATTATACAGCACCAAAAATTTGCAACTCTCCTGATGATCAGGTTCAACCCTCATTATCACCTAAGTAGAGAACTGGGGTTTATTCTCAGCCAAAGGGGTAGAATCAATCCCCAGTAGGGGAATAGACTTCCGTAGGGGTATCAAGGGAAACCCACAACGTTTAGCAAAATCAAAATCCATCAGGTTAATAGCTACTCCCGAATCAACAAAAGCCTGAGCAGAAAATGTGGACAGGGAGCAAATCAGGGTAACAGTCAACAGAAATTTAGTCTGAACACTACCCAAGACAACTGAGCGTGCAAAACGTCTTCCCTCTTAGGGCAGACTGAAATAGCATGAGAGGCATCACCACAGTAGAAACATAACCCATTGCGTTTTCGAAACTCATGACGCTGTGCCCCAGAAGCCACTCTATCACACTGCATGGGTTCAGAAGCTGGTTCACAAGGCAACAAAATAGCAAGTGGATCAACTTAACCCAAATAATATTCTTTATACGTAGCCAAATGGGATTTTTTTAAAAAATTTAACCTTTATTCAGATTATTAAAATAACTTATTTAAAGTGCAAATGTGCCAGTACAAAAATGTGCAACAAAAAATACACCACAAATTTACCAACAGGGCCAAAATTTCTACCCTCATTCATAAGGGTCTGGTTTTTGCCCTTTGTTTATAAATTATTTTGAATCAGCAGCTTAATAGATTAAACCGCAACGAATCACCCCAGAAGATTATATACATATAAATAAGGGTTTAGTTAGGCTCTTTTATAACTCAAAATACACATCCGTGGGGTACTACACTCCCATAACGTTATATAAATTATCATTCCTGTCTCCTATAGCATAGGTTCGAGCTCTCTCATCAGTATTCCCAATAGCTCAATAGCAGCGACATTTGATATTTCCTTTCTTCCCTGATGAATCTCACATGAGGAAACGCGTTGGGAGACAGAGTTATATGATGGGTTTGGGGAACGATGCCGTACACTAATGGGGCATAATCGCTGACATGAACCCGGACAACTCAGCAGGAAAGAAAAAACGACAGAAAGTGTCAAAGGCCTAAGCTGAGTATAAAATCGTGTGAAGTCACATTATTTGATGATGCATATGAGGAATAGAGACAATTGATTGGCAAAATAATGAGTACTAATAGCCAAAATAAGGAGTACTAATAGCCACAGTTTGTTAGACCTCATCATATGCTAAGTAATGATCCCTTAGGGGTCAGATGTTTTGTGTTTTTTTTTTTGTGTTTCTGCTAACAAAAATACTTTTAATAATTTATGATTTTGACTGTCCTATATATATACACCACATTATATATGCGTATGACATAGGGAGATGGGTCATGGCCCCGATCTGGACAAAAAGGGGGAAGGCATAATAATGATACATTGTTACAATATTGGTGTCATATCCTGAGGTCTTTTTGAGCTATTGGGAATACTGATGAGAGAGCTCGGACCTATGCTATAGGAGACAGGAATGATAATTTATATAACGTTATGGGAGTCTAGTACCCCACGGATGTGTATTTTGAGTTATAAAAGAGCCTAACTAAACCCTTATTTATATGTATATAATCTTCTGGGGGTGATTCGTTGCGGTTTAATCTATTAAGCTGCTGACTCAAAATAATTTATAAACAAAGGGCAAAAACCAGACCCTTATGAATGAGGGTAGAAATTTTGGCCCTGTTGGTAAATTTGTGGTGTATTTTTTGTTGCACATTTTTGCACTGGCACATTTGCACTTTAAATAAGTTATTTTAATAATCTGAATAAAGGTTAAATTTAAAAAAAAAATCCCATTTCACAAGGCAACACCATACCACACATACCTCTACGCTCACGCAAACGTCTGTCAATTTGAATCGCCAATGACATAGAATCATTGAGACCAGAGGGAGCAGGGAAACCCACCATAACATCCTTTACATTCTCTGACAGACTCTTCCGAAAAAGGGCTGCCAAAGCATCATCATTCCATTTGGTCAGAACTGCCCACTTTCGGAATTTCTGACAGTACAACTCAGCGTCCTCAAGCCCCTGATTTAATGCCAACAAGGTTTTTTCAGCTTCATCAGTGACATTAGGTTCATCGTACAATAACCCCAGAGCCAGAAAAAATGCATCAACATTACTCAAAACAGGGTCCCCAGGTGTCAGGAAAAAGCCCAATCCTGAGGATCGCCGCGCAGGAGAGAGATGACAATTTGAACCTGCTGTGCTGCGTTCCCTGAGGACTTAGGTTTTAAGGCAAAAAACAACTTACAGTTATTTTTGAAATTCAGAAATTTAGCTCGATGCCCCAAAAACAAATCTGGCATGGGGATCCTAAGTTCCACAACTGGCAACCCTGCAAGATAGGTAGCAATACTCCGAACTTCAGTGGCAAGCTGATCCACATGGCCAGACAACTGTGCAAACTCCATTGAGAGAAAAAAAATCCTCCTCAGCACCCAGAGAAAAAGAGGGAAAAAAAAAATGCAACAAACAGAAAAAAAAAAAATCTCTGACAACTTTCTTCTTTCCACACTTTTTTTTTCCCTTCTGTGAGTACCATATAATTTTCAGTTTGGCCGGTGATACTGTTATGTTTTGGTAGCTGAGGAGAGCAGGCAAAAACGGCAATACACCAGAGAGGTTGGAATCTACTGGATTGCAGTACCCTGACTAACCACCACAACTAAAGGCAGCCATGGAGCATTCCTACGTTGGTCCTAGACGCCTCGTCACAGCCTGAGAGGCTAACTACACCTAAAGATAGAAAGAGGAAAGCTATCTGCCCCGGAGCAGATCCCCAAAGAACATAGGAAGCCCCCAAACATGTAATGGCGGTTAGACAAGAGGAAATACAGACACAGACAGAAAATAGTATGAGCAAACGCTGGGGCCCAATCTGCCTAGACAGAAAGGATAGGAAAGATTCGTACTGCAATCCAAAAAAAACCCTAAAAAAAAACAATGCTACTAATTGCAAAAACACCTGAGATCACACGACCTCTACCACCTAAATTAGTTCTCTGGTGTAACAAACTAAGCCGCAGCCACAGAAAAAACTGGAAAAGGCAAATGAACAAACAACAGTGGCTCCAGAGGAACAGAGAGGAGACCAAGCCCCTCGGGCAGGGGAACCTGGCCAACCTCACAGAAATGCAGAGAAATATGCAAAAGGCAAGCACAAAAACAAAAAACAGAAAATATCTTATCTGAGAGCAGGAGAAGAGGCAAGACTCAGCAAGCTTCCAAGTGAACCAGGAAACAACGTTGAGACAAGAACAATTGATCACCGGCAACCATGATGGGGGGAAACCTCCCTTATATCCAGCCAATCTGTGATTCCTGATTGCCAATCCTCATTGAATGGTTCAGTACTGTTTGTAACCACCAGAGGGAGCTTCTGCTCAGAATTCATTTCTAAAACATTCATAACAGAGAATGATGAGAGCCATGTTCAGCACCCGACGCCGGGGAACAGTGCTTACTGTAGCGATTCTTCCCATGCATGTCACATGGATGACATCCATTTGTGTGGGATGTTTTGTGGCCCGTGCTGACATTAAAAAATGGACATGCCAGCATGTTTTACCCATGGAAATTGTCTCTTCAGAGAGGAAGAGTTCTAGAACTCTAGTGCCACCCATGGACACACGGATTGTGGAAACACATTGACATGTGCACAGATCCATTCACTTGAATAGGCAAATTGTGCTCCATTCCTCCCGAATCTCTCCATATGGCTAAGTAGTACTGTACAGCCACATTTTGGGTATTGCCATGTTCAGTAGAAATTGTGGGACAAATTTTGGTGCCATTTTACCCACTTCTTGTGTGAAAATGTAAAATCTTTGGCTAAAACAAAATTTTGGTGGTAAAAATGTAGTTATTTTGTCTTCACTGCCCAATGGAACAAAATTCTGTGACACACCTATGGTGTCAATATAATCACTGCACACCCAGATGAATTAATTGAGAGGTGTAGTTTGTAAAATGGGGTAACTTATTGGGGGTTCTGCTGTTCTGGTACCTCATGGGCTCTCAAAGTGGGTCATGGCACCTGCAAACCATAATAGTAAAATCTGGAACTCCTTGCCTTCTGAGCTTTGCACTGTGCCTGAAAAATATTTCTCAATTACATGTAGGGTATTGGCACACTCAGGAAAAATGGAACTCAGTTTGTTGTATAAAAATGTCCTATTATTCCTTAGAAAAATTAAAAACTTGGGGCTAAAACAATATTTTAGTGGTAAAAATGTAATCTATTCTTTCTTCACTGCTCAGTGGTATAAAATTCTGTGAGGCACATGTGGTGTCAATATGATCACTGCACACCTAGATTAATTCATTGGGCAGTGTAGTTTGTAAAATGAGTTCACATATAGGGGTTTCTGTTGTTCTGGCACCTCAGGGGCTCTGTCAACGTGACATGGCACCCTCAAACCATTCCAGCAAAATCTGAACTCCAATATGGCACCTCTTCCCTTCAGAGCTTTGCACTGTGCCTCAAAAGTAGTATTCCCCTAAATATGAGGTAACGGCGCACTCAATAGAAATTGCACAATAACATTTGGGGTCCAATTTCTCCTCTTACGCTTGGTAAAATAAAAAAATTGGGGGTGAAAAGACTATTTTTGTTGAAAAAAATATGATTTTTTATTTTTATGGCTCTACGTTATAAACTTCTGTGAAGCATTTGATGGTTCAAAGTGTTCACCACACATCTAGATACGTTCCTTAGGGGTCACAGGAGTTCAGCTGTCAGCGAGCACAGACTCAGTTACATCACCCCTCGTCACTGAGCCTGTGCGCGCTGCTTCCTTTCATTCCCCAGTAGTTTACAGTCAGAGCGGCTGCATTAGCAGCGCTCCGGCTGTAAACTGATTAACCCCTTGAGATGGATTGCGCCGTGGGACTTGACTGTACGGCATACAGGTATGGGTATATTGTTGCATTTTTATTTAGTGTTTTTTCCAGGAGAACAATGCCTTTTGATATGGGATTAGGAGTATAATAAAGATTTTAAAACTGTGTAGTGTATTCTTTCATTAAAATACTTTCTTCTTATTGTGTGTTTATTTAACCATTGAATAACTCTAGGATTAGTAATGATGAGGTGTCTTATGACACCTCTTCATTACTAAGTCGGGCTTAATGTCACCTTACAATAGAAAGGTGGCATTAACCCCTTATTAACCCCACTTGTCACCGCTGCAGAGCAAGTGGGAAGAACCCGACAAAGCTTCAGAATAGGCGCATGTAATAGATGCGCCTTTTCTGGGCAGCTGCGGGCTGCTGTTTTTAGGCTGGGGGGGCCCATATTCAGAACAGCAGCCCGAACCTGTATAGTTTTTCCAGGTTGGTTCAAAAAATAAGGGGGACCCCACATCGGTTTGTTTTTCATTCATTCTCATTTTCATTCATTCTCTCCTGCTCAAGCTGTTGCCGGCAGAGCAGGAGAGAATAATGACAGCCGGCTTCAGTACCACAGGCAGGGGAACAGCGCTTCTTCCCTTGCGGCTGTCCGTGTGGTACTGATGCGGTACATCGGCGGCATACGTGTGCCACATGGATGTGCCACATGGACACACGGACACACAGACATCTCTGGTACCGATTTTTCCAGTACCGGAAATATCTGGACATGTGAAATAGGCCTATCACTGGTAGTTGAGTCCAAGAAAGTGGAGGCCTGATGGCAACAGGCATCATGCATAAAATAACCCAACCAGGAGTGCTCACATTTCCAGAAATTACTGGCAGACACCTCAAAAGTGGCATCAATTTCAAAACAGTATAAATAGTTTAATAGGGACCAACAGGTCTTTCACTACACCCAATCCAGCAGATGGACACCCAACCAGGAGCGTTCACATTTAAATAAATGAGAGCCTTACTCCACAGAAGTGGCATCAATTTTACGAGAGTAGAAATAGTATAATAGGGATCGACAGTATTCCACTACACCCAGTCCAGCAGATGAACACATAACCTGAAGTTTTCACATTTTAAAAAATGATGGCCTGACACCACTGACGTGGAATAACTGTCACGAGAATAGAAATAGTATATTTGGGACCGACATGTCACAAACCAGACTACCCTGGAAGGGGCATGACTAAGCAGCTACCTTGGTGTTCACTGGAGCCTCTAGTGGTGAAGTCAGGCTTGTGCGGCAGGTAGCTACCAGGTACCACTCCAGGGTAGTGTCTGGCTGTAGCTGCTGACCCCACTAGGGACAGAACACTAATGACTGGTGTGGGCAAATATGGGCGGGCACGACTGGTACTCTGCCGGGCACAGCTGGCACTCTGGCAGACAGGCGGGTACGGCTGGCACTTTGGCAGGCAGACGGGCACAGCTGGCACTCTGGCAGGAAGGCGGGCTCGGCTTGGACAGGAAGGACAGGAACTGACTCAGAAGGGACAGGAACACGGGCAGGCATGAGTTGTATATGGAAACAGGTAGGGACCTGTTCAGACTGGAGGAGCTGGAACTGATTCCGGAAGGACAGGTACACAGACAGTTATGAGTTGTGTGTGGGAACAGGTAGGAACCAGTTCAGACTGGAAGGACAAAGATCCGCAGGATGCGGAATGGGAACAGAGCAGAGCAGCAAGGAGCGGAACGGGATCAGAGCAGAACCACAAGGAGCGGAGCAGAGAGCAGAGCAGAGCCGCAGGTTGCGGCAAGCAGGGCAGAGCCACAGGTTGCGGCAAGCAGGGCAGAACCGCAGGTTGCAGCGAGCAGGGCAGAGCCGCAGGTTGCGGCAAGCAAGGCAGAGCCGCAGGTTACGGTAAGCAGGGCAGAACCACACATTGCGGCGAGCAGAGCAGAGCTGCAGGTTTCGGCGAGCAGAACAGAGCCGCAGGTTGCGGAGCTGAACAGAGCCGGAGTAAACATAAGGATACACACAGCAGGTAGGGAAGGCTACAGACAAGGATACAGATAGATACAAGTATAGGACCCAGTTCAGACAGGGTCAGGTACGGGAACAGGTACAGGATCAAGGATTCAGACCTGGGTATGCAGCCCCCAAGCAGGCGGAAACGAGAGACACAGGATACAGGTACGGGCCAGGGTATGCAGCCCTCTGGGAGGCGGAACAAGAGAAATAGCACAGTAACAGATCTGGGTATGCTGCCCCCAGAAAAGGCGGAAAACAAGACACATAAGCACAGTAACAGGTCTGGGTATGCAGCCCCCAGAGAAGGCGGAAAACAGCATATGACCTGGCAACTCATCAGCAAGACACTGACTGAGGGAGTTTGTTTCTCAGGCATCCTCCAATGGGTGGGGATGCCTTAAGTACCTGATGTCTATTGGCAATTGGCTGGGGACACCTTACGAAGGTGCACACTGTCTCTTTAAGACTCAGGAAGTGCCGAGGCCGCCGCGCTAAGCATACAGCCAGGAAGTATGCAGAAAGCAAGGACATGAGGTTCATAGCAAGGAGCCAGCAAAAGACAGAACTCACAGCATGGCCAAGAGTGGTGAGTAAGGGAGATAGGAAGCCATGCAGTGAAGCCGGCAGGGATGTTACATTGTGATTGAGGTGCAAAAGTCCTTGGAGATGCATGACTTGAAAGTTAGGCGGTCTACACTTTCAGGAGACAGTCGGCTGCGCTTATCCATCAAGACACCACCAGCAGCGCTGAAGACACATTCTGAGAGAACGCTGGCTGCTGGGCACGATAAAACCTCCAAGGCTTGTGATGCGAGCTCAGGCCACTCATCCATTTTGGAAGATCAAAATGTGATAGGGTCCAAACCCTCCCTGATGGTATTTATATTCAGTTCTAGATACTCCTGCACCATGCTCTCCATTCGTTCACCACATGTAAGACTTGAACTCTGTTGTGTTGGTGCACGAGTTGGTCTAAAAAAAGTGTCAAAGGACTCACATAAATTGCTTCTTCCATTTCCACCACTGCTGCTGCTAATATTTTGGCATCGACTAATTAGTCTGCCGGAGGTTGGAAGTCTATAGCTGCAATTCAAACTGTGTGCTTCACTGCTGTCTTAGGGAAAAGCTCTCTTAAGGGGTTGTGTAAAAGCGTGTTTCGATACTTCAGCATTCGCGGGTCCCTTTCTAGGCAAAATTTGTTTTTTTAACGTGGATCTAACAGAGTGGCAACCCAGTAGTCAGCATTATTTCTAATCATAACTATACGGGGATCATGTTGCAGATGTGCAGCAAGAAGGCACTCATATGTCTGGCTTTACCATGAGGTCCAAGCCCATGCTGTGTTTGTGGCTGGGTAGCAATGAGACTCGTTTCCTCCATCCCTCTCTCTCCCGCCATACATGAACAGCAGAGAGGGGAGAATTATCCTCTTCATCTGACAGTTGCTCACACATCACCTCTTTCACCTCCATTTGTTCCATGGATCTAGCACTAGAGATGAGCGAGTATACTCGTTGCTCGGATTTTCCGAGTATTTTGGCGTGCTCGGAGATTTAGTGTTTGTTGATGCAGTTGCATGATTGGCGGCTGCTAGATAGTCTGAATGCATGTGTGGAATTCCTAACAAGCAGGCAATCTCTATATGTATTCAGACTGTCTAGCAGCCGCAAATCATGCAGTTGCATCAACAAACACTAAATCTCTGAGCACGCCAAAATACTCAGATATCACCCAATCATGCTAAGGAAAACCCAAGCAAAGAGTATACTCACTCATCACTATCTAGCACCTTCAATAACAGGTTTGTCTATTATCACCAGCCCCCCGAGATCGCAGTAATCCACCCTTCCTTGGCACCCTCCTGTGTGACGACAGTCTTGAACTTAGAGACAATGTTATCCCTTCCACATCCTCCTCCTCTTCTGGGACCACCATCTCCTCCCGCAGGCTATTGAAAGTCTGCTCCAGCATATAAATGACCAAAATAGTGATGCTGATGATGACGTCATCAGCGCTAACCATCTTAGTAGCCATTTCGAAACAGAAGGCTGCAGAGGTCCTTAATCTGTGCCCACTCTATAAACGTGATATGCGCCACTTCCGTACTGCGTTGGCCCAGGCTATACAACATGACATATTGTGTCAGGGCTCATTGCTGCTGCCACAGTCGCTGAAACATGTGCAGAGTGGAATTCCACCGTGTCAGCACATCGCATATCAACCTGTTAACTGGCATGGACAAAGACCTCTGTATCGATGCAAGTTGATGACCAGAGGGGTGCGAACGGCGGAAATGCGCACACAGGTTACATGCTTTCTGGAGCAGCTCACCCAGGCCAGGATAGTGGCGGAGAAAACGCTGTACCACCAGGTTGAGGACATGAGCCATGCAAGGCACATGTGTGAGCTTGCCTCACCATAGGGCCAACACCAGGTTCGCACCGTTATCGGACACGGCCTTTCCTAGATGCTGTTTCAGCAGAGACAGCCATTGATCAAACTCAGCCTGGAGAGCTGTCCACAACTCTTAAGCTGTGTGAATGTGATTTCCAAGGCATATCAATTTCAATACTGCCTGATTGCGGTGAGCCCTGGCTGCGCAGTACGGAAGTGGTGGGGATTAGCCACCATAGGCACCCAGTGCCCAGTCAGCGAGATGTAACTCCCTTGGCCATGTTTACTCGTCCAAGTGTCTGTGGTGAAATGCACCCTGGCAGACAGAGATTTTGTCAAGGAACGGGTGATGTTGTTTGTGACATTCTTGTGTAGGGCAGGCACAGCTTTCTTGGAAAAGTAATGGCGACTGGGTAATTGTTACTGGGGGACTGCGACCCTGTGGCCATCAGCTTTCGGAAATCATATGTATCTACCAGGCGAAAAGGCAGCATTTCCGTGGCCAACAGATTGGAGATGGTGGAGTTCAATGTCTTAGCTTTGTCATGCGTAGGAGGAAAGACTTTTTTACGTGACCACAACTGCGGAACCATGGGCTGGCTGCACTGCTGGGAGAGGGCGGAGTTTGGTGAACCGGACAAACTGCTGGCCCGTGAGAGAGGTGCAGGCAGAGATGTTACGGTGGAATGAGAAACTTGTGGTGTGCTCATTCTTTAAGATGGGTCAAAAACAGCAGGCATGTCCACTTCCATTATAGCTGACGGCATGCTCTCAGTCAGCGTGACTGGAGTGGGTAAAGAACTCGAGGTTCTGCGGTCGAAGACCTGCGTCTCAATAGTTGGCACGGTAACAGAGGAGAAGGAAGCAGCAGATGCGATTGATGGGGTGGCTGATGGTTGTTGAGGACTGCTGGTCCACATTTTTGCACTGTGGGATTCCCACAGTAAAGCATGTTGATAGCACATGCGAAGGTTCATACATGTAGCAGCCAAATTATTGCACTTTTTACCTCGACTCAGTTTTTTTATTTTTTTTGCAAAGCTGGCAGATTACGTGAGTTGGGTCATTCTTTGCAGTGTCAAAAAAGGCCCAGGCTAGGCAGCCCCTGCCACCCCTGCAAGCTGCAGACCCATGGACGCTGCTGGTCACAGTTACAGGTGTGACTGAGGATGCATTGCTCGTCGTGGCTGCATCACGTCTGCGATGTATGGCTCAACGTAACCTCCTCCTGCGCTAAATGACAAGGTGGGATACAGCAGGCTGTTTCACATTTAGCTAGTGAAAAAAATATTAATTAGAATGCTATACTCGTGCATGGAGCACAATAGAAGCAGTGCATAACACACTTGTAGGACATGTGCTCTCCTGGCTTTGTCTGTGGACCTCAGTATTGGTAAAAAAAAATGCTGGAAGGTAAATTTAAAAGCCACACTGGACATTAGCTAGCTACACAATCTGACTGACATACAACCGCCTAGCTAACTAGCTAAAATATGGGCTACAGCAGGCTTTTTACATTCTGCTAGTGAAAAAATATTAATTAGAATGCTATACTCGTGCATGGAGCACAATAGAAGCCGTGCACAACACACTTGTAGGACATGTGCCCTGCTGGCATTTTCTGTGGACCTCAGTAATGGCGAAAAAAAAGTGCTGGAAGGTAAATTTAACAGCCACACTGGACAATAGCTAGCTACACTATCTGACTGATATGCAACCAACTAAGGCCTCTTTCACACATCCGGTGTGCGCCTGACGGCGCCCCCGGCATTTAGCCGCAGCGCCGCATCAGAAAATCTGATGCGCCGCTTGCGGGTTTTTTTGCATTGACTTGCATTAGCGCCGGATGGCGCCGCATGTCAATGCGTCGTATGCGATTTTGTCCGGATGCGGCGGAAATGTACATTCCGGCGGCCGGACAAAACGAAGCATGTAACGTTTTTTTTTTTTGCCGGACTCCCTGATGTCTCCAGGCATCAGAAACCATCCGGCAAAAAAACACATGCGGCGCAAGCGGCGCATCAGGTTTTCTGATGCGGCGCTGCGGCTAAATGCCGGGGGCGCCGTCAGGCGCACACCGGATGTGTGAAAGAGGCCTTACTAGCTAAAATCTTGCTTCTAACAGTGCCTGTGTCAGGAGCAGCCTCTCTGAGCTGTTACAGTGTCAAAATGTCGCTAAAACAAGATGTAGACTATTTATATGGAGAGGGACATGTGATTTCAGCAGCCAATGACACAACCAGTTGGGTCAGGACATTGTGGTTGTTTCCTGCACCTTGATTGGCTGGCCGCAATGTGCACACATAAAGTTAGGGGGAAAAAAATGACTGCTTACAAGAACGCTGCGCCTCTGAGCTTTGCAAACCCCCTCCCCTCATCAAACACGTGCCAAACACTCATGATACACCACCATTATCGTTGCCAAAGTGCTGAAAATACTTTTGTGGCAATGCGAATATTTTCCCGCACTTTTACCGAATGTTACCGATTTTTCCCAATTTTATAAAATTTTGCTCGTATTTCCGATCACGAATCCGAATGTGCCATATTTGTGCCGAATTTATGTTTGGCGATCGTTTTCCGAACAAATTCGCTCATCACTAGTTGCCAACTGACCTAGAGTATTAAATAAGCGGACTGCCCAATGCATTATCAATGAAACTCACCTAGAGGCATGTATCACATGGCTGCTGGTTGCAAAAGCACAAGCCTCTGTAGACTCACATAGAATGATCCCGCTGCCTCCTCCTCAGAAGAATGATCCTTAGGGCTCATACTCATTTGCGAGAAGAACCGACGAGTGCAATCCGATAAAAAATCGGATTGCACTCTGACGAATGTTATTTAATGGGTTACATCTCATCTGCGATTTTTTTCTCAGCTGAAATCGAACTGAGAAAAAAAATGCATATAGGGCTCCTTTCCACTTGCGAGAAATACGTCCGATTCTCGCATGTGAAATCCCAGCTCTGGGGCCGGCATTCGGGAGTGGAGTGTGCGGTGCATGTATTTGTATGCAGCTGCTCGCTCCACTCCCGAATGCCGGCCCCAGTGCTGGGATTTCACATGCGAGAATCGGACGTATATTTCGCAAGTGGAAAGTAGCCCATAGAAAGGAAAACGTGTGCACAACTGAATGTGGTGCCAAGGTAGGTTCCCAAACTGTGTGGACTCCGCAGTGGCCTCTACGTCTGAGGTATATCTCTACCCTCTCCCAGGTTCTTCTATGTGATACACGAGCGCTGTTTAAACCCATATATGGATGCTGTTCCTTAAGTCCTCAAATATGTACCATACACATTAAATGACTCATTATAGTACGTTTTTTCACAAAATGTGCCCACAAAATGTAATACAACTAATTTATACTACAGCCAATCAATGAAAACACTTTTAGTGGTAGTCAGAATATTCAAAGACACCACAAGGTAGTATAAAAATACAAAATACTTTATTAACATTGAATATCAATACATAAAATGCATAAGATAATGAAAAGGTACAGGAACACAAAACTAAGAGGGACACTACACCATAGTGGAAACATAACTACAGCAATAAAGCATAAAATATCTATTATCCCTGAGGTAATTCTGCTGGGTTAATATAATTCACCAATCAATAGAGAGGCTAATGATGACCATATACGATTGAATTATCAATACCAAAATGCCATAATAAGCCCCTAAGCGACTGGGGAACTACAAAAAAACCAGTGTTTTTAATACTAGCATACATTGCTGCAAAAAGCATTCCCAATCGCCCTGGATGAATAAACACACCAACCCATGGGGATATAAAAAGTAAGGGTGGTCAATGAATAACCTACCACTGAATTGCTGAGGCTCCACACGGACGTCCCTCTGCCCCGACGCGCGTTTCGCACTGCTTCTTCCTGGAGGCGTGACAGGGCAGGGGGATGCCCGGTTTAAATAAGACCAACATACCAATGCACAATCACCATTCATCAGAAACCCCTGTGTTAGTCCATGGTCCGGACTAATTGCATCTGCGCTATCAGCATCATTTCTTCTGGCCAATAATAGATCTCTACGAGCGGTTGTCGTCCGAATGAAAGGTCCTGTTAATCTCAAAAGAAATACACCACAGGATTGCGTCATAGTCACATGATATCAACCATCCAATCACAGGACTCCATCTCCTCACGTGACCAATAGGTCCTATGTACCAGAAGAAAAATCTCCACTGCATCTGCGCAAAGGGTACCGGCATATCCATGGAAGAACAGGACCATGAACAAATGTGCAAATTACTTGGCCCGATCACATTAGAGTCCAAATACACCAGCAGATTACCGCAACATTAGTATAAAGGCACAATAACATTGGCATAGAGCCACACTGAAAGAATGAGGGATATTAAATATCAAGGTGGGGGTGAATCTCGGCGCATATCGAGCCATGCGGTACCGCAATGTAAGGAGGGGAATCAAGCGGTCACATGCCTGGGACGGCAAAGCCGACGGGCTTATGCTCGACCCCAAGCATGTGGAGACAGCGTGACGTCCCTCAGCAGTCCGCATGACCAGCACGTGCACCACCCCCACTCATAATGATACAATATGAGGCATATATGAAACGAGTAACCTCAATACATAATAAACGCCGTGACATAATGAATAAATAATTAATAAAGTGAATTAAAAATAGTGAATTGCCAATGAATAAGCTGTGACAATATTAACATAAGTTATAAGTGCACAAATCAAAAATGCTCATAAGTAAAAATTAGACACTATCCTCATGTATTGTAACCAAAAATGCCATATCTGTGAATATTTTATAAATGTAAATACATAAATAATATAATGATCATAAAGTGAAGAAAATAAAAATAGAATTTAACATATGAAAAAGAAAAAAATTAAAAATGAAAATAAAAATAAAAAAGGATTTCTTCTTATAGATTTCTTTCATTCCTTATCCTCTTTATTTCTTGTTCTTATTATCCCCAATTATTTCAGGTTGGAATCAGCATGGAACCATGGAAGGGAACTTCTGCTTAAAGGTAAGTGGTCAATCAATAAACCAGGCATAATAAACTGAAATAAACATATGAACAATAATTAATAAAAATTAAAAACAATTACAAACAATCAAGAAACCCCCGAAAAACCCCTTAAAAAAGTCTCAACCGGAATTATAGAAATGCACTAAACCCAAAACTTTCGTTTAGGCCCTGAGGAATGAGAGTCCCCAATCTAAAGATCCACTGACATTCCTTCTTGGCTACCCTTTTGGCCAAGTCACCACCCCTAACACCCAATTCCGCAACATCTATCCCCTTGAAACTGAGGAGTCTAGAATTGCTTTGATGATATAGTTTAAAATGTCTTGGTAGAGTTTTTAAAGACATGATATCCTTAACCGACTTAGCCTTGTCAATATCTAAGCAATGCTCACGAACCCTAATTTTCAACTCCCTACTGGTCATACCTATGTACTTCTTACCACAAGGGCACTCAGCACAGTATATCACCCCTTTGGATGAACAAGTGATGTGTGCCCTAATGGAAAAAACCCTAGAATTATCGAAGTTGGAGAAAGTAGTACTCTTTTTCATGTTGCCACACCCCTTGCAAAATCCACAGGGGAAAAAACCTTTCCTTTCAAGACCTTTTCTACTTTTGGCCCCACCCTTAGGTTCGTAGAAGCTGTGGACCAAAATGTCACGTAAATTAGGGGCTCGTTTTGCCACAAATGATGGACTACTGGGGAGACATTTCTTCAAAACTGAATCGGTGAACAGGATATTCCAATTTTTTTCCACGATGTTTCTAAGGTCAGACCACCTGTACCTTTTCATTATCTTATGCATTTTATGTATTGATATTCAATGTTAATAAAGTATTTTGTATCTTTATACTACCTTGTGGTGTCTTTGAATATTCTGACTACCACTAAAAGTGTTTTCATTATAGTACGTAACTGACGAAGGTCTTTCTGACCAAAACGTTTTTTGACGCACTGTCATTCTGGAATTGAATAAAATTCATGCACATTGAGTGCCAGGTTTTCTTTTGTCTTGAAAAAAAAATTGCAGCATGCTGTGATTTGCTGCGTATCTCGGATGAGACTCGCCAATGCAAGTCAATGGATGCGAGAGAAAAAAATTGCATTTTTACACACCGATGTCCTTTGAAAAGCCGGCAATTCATGTGCGGTGTACAGTAAAATCACACTGACAGATTAGAAAAGAATAGATACTGTATGTACACATAGAATACACATATACAGCTCTGGCAAAAATTAAGAGACCACTGCAAAATTTTCAGTTTGTCTGATTTTTCTCTTTATAGGTATATTTTTGAGTTCGATGTAAATTGCTCTTTTATTCTATAAACTACTGACAACGTCTCCCAATTTCCAAGCAGTAAATTTTGTATTTATTTTCTGAAAATGAAAAATGGTCAAAATAACAAAAAAAATGCAGTGCTTGCAGACCTCAAATAATGCTAAGAAAACAAGTTCATAATCATTTAGAAACAACAATACTAATGTTTTAACTCAGGAAGAGTTCATAAATCAATATTTCGTGGAATAACCATGATTTTTAATCACAGCTTTCTTGCGTCTTGGCATGCTTTCCACCAGTCTTTCACACTGCTTTTGGGTGACCTTATGCCACTTCTGGTACAAAAATTTAAGCAGTTCTTTGTTTGATGGCTTGTGACTATCTATCTTCCTCTTGATTACATTCCAGAGGTTTTCAATGGGGTTCAGGTCTGGAGATTGTCCTGGCCATGACAGGGATTTGATGTGGTGGTTCTTCATCCACACATTGATTGACCTAGCTGTGTGGCATGGCGCATTGTCCTGCTGGAAAAAACAGTCCTCGGAGTTGGGGAACATTGCCTGAGCAGGAATCCACTGTTTTTCCAGGATAACCTTGTATGCGGTTTGATTCATATGTCCTTCGCAAAGATTAACCTGCCCAATTCAAGCCTTGCAGATGCATCCCCAGATCATCACCGATCCTCCACCAAATTTCACAGTGGGTGCAAGACATTCTGGCTTGTACTCCTCTCCAGTGTGCCGCAGTCTCCAGCAGGCAGCGTGTCAGCTGTGTTATCAGTGACGCCCGCACTGCTCCCAAACTAACTGTGGGAGGAGCCGCGAGCCGGACGTCCTCTCAGTGTGAAGTCACCACTCGGCTCCGTGGCTCAGAGCTACTCAGAGAGCAGTGCGGGCGTCACTGTAAACACGGCTGGCATGTTCGGCTGCTGCAGACTGCGGCGCACTATTTGTAAGTAACACAGCGCTCTTGTGGCCTGATGACTTTTTCTGTCACCGCTCTTCACTGCGATGAACAAGCAGGCAGAGTGGAGCAGCTCTTGATAAGGCCAACACTGATTGGCCACAGTGCAGCCAATCAATGTTAGCTTTGTTTGTGTCCTCTTCTCCCCGGCTGTACAGCACAGCTCAGGTAATAAGCTGCTGTCATCTATAATGCATGCTCCCCTCCCCCACAGTGTAAGCAGCAGAGGGAGATAGATGACTCTCTGCTACAGCTGCAAAGGTTGAACAAGGGCCCCCCTGCCAGCCTAAAAGTGTAAATGGGGGGCCTTTAGTCTGGGGTGGTAGAGGGGGAGGGGCTAAGTTACTTAGGGATAAAAAGGGCCCCATTACCTCATCTCTCCTTTCACTCCTGACTGACAGCACCTGCTCCCTCTATATCACCCCTGACTGCACCCCTTCCCTATATCATCCCTGACTGAGCCCTCTCCCACTATCGACCCCTGACTGAGCCCCCTCCCTTGTATCACCCCTGACTGCATCCCCTCCCTCGTATCACCCCTGCTGAATCCCCTCGCCCCAGAATTACCCTGACTGAGCCCCTCTACCTCTGTATCACCCTGACTGTGCCACATCCCCCTGTATCCCCCTGACTGTGCCACCTCCCCCTGTATCACCCTGACTGACTGTGCCACCTCCCCCTGTATCACCCTGACTGCACCACCTTCCCCTGTATCACCCTGACTGCACCACCTCCCCCTGTATCACCCTGACTGCACCACCTCCCCCTGTATCACCCTGACTGCGCCACCTCTCCCTGTATCAACCTGACTGCACCACCTCCCCTTGTATCACCCTGACTGACTGTGTTACCTCCCTCTGTATCACCCTTGGCAGTGCCACCTCCCCTGTATCACCCTGACTATGACACTTCCCCCTGTATCACCCTGAGCCCCTCTCTCCCTGTATTACCCCTGACTGACTGCGTCACCTCCCTCTGTATCACCCTGACTGAGCCCCTCTCCCCCTGTATCATCCCTGACTGACTGAGCCCCCTTTCCTCTGTATCACCCCTTGTAGTGCCACCTCCCCCGTATCACCCCTGAGTGACTGTGTCTCCTCCCCCTATATCACCCCTGACTGACTCAGCCCCCTCCACCTGTATTACCCCTGACTGCGCCACCTCCCCCTGTATCACCCTCAAGGCTGCCACTAGGAATTTCGGGGCCCCATACTGGCAAAATTTTCGCCTCCACCCCAGCCATGCCTCCACCCCTCAAACTGTCCACAGTCCCACCGCTCTCTCTTGGAAAAACTCCACTTCTCACCAATCACACATTAACAGTTCCCATCACCAGATCACCCATATAGCCGGCAGCTCTAGTTTTGACCAAAAGATTTTTTTAAGCTGCCACCGTAACACATTAGACACTTTTGACCGGGCCCTACTCTACTGTAACCTATTAAATATTTGTTGAAATATCCAATACAATTTAGGTACATTTTTTATTTATTTTTCAATTTTTAAAATGACCAATAATATCACATACAAGGATCAAACACCACCGCACCATGACCAGACCACATATTACCACCACAGTGACCAAAATAATATCATATACAAGGAACAAATACTGCTGCACCATGACCAGACACCATATTACCACCACATAGTGACCTATAATACCATCGCACCATGTCCAGACCACAAATTACCACCACATAGTGACTGAATACTACAATACTGATCAGTAATAAAAAAAAAAAACAATACTATCACCATAAGTGCCATTATACAGTCATGGCCAAAAGTTTTGAGAATGACACAAATATTATATTTTCACATGATCTGCTGCCCTCTGGTTTTCATGTGTGTTTGACAGATGTTTTTATCACAAACAGAAATATAATAATTGCAAACATATGAGTAACAAAAGCTCATATTGACAGTTAGAATGAGTTAATGTAGCAAGTCAATACAGTCATGGCCAAAAGTTTTGAGAATGACACAAATATTAATTTTTACAAAGTCTACTGCTTCACATTTTCTAATGGCAATTTGCATATACTCCAGAATGTTATAAAGAGTGATCAGCTTAACAGCAATTACTTGCAAATTCAATATTTGGCTAGAAAATGAACTTTATCCCCCAAAACACATTTCAACATCATTGCAACCCTGCCTTAAAAGGACCAGCTAACCTCTTTTCAGTGATTGCTCCATTAACACAGGTGTGGGTGTTGATGAGGACATGGCTGGAGATCAATCTGTCATGATTAAGTAAGAATGACACCACTGGACACTTTAAAAGGAGGCTGGTGCTTGGCATCATTGTTTCTCTTCTGTTAACCATGGTTATCTCTAAAGAAACACGTGCAATCATCATTGCAATGCACAAAAATGGCCTAACAGGGAAGTGTATCGCAGCTAGAAAGATTGCACCTCAGTCAACAATCTATCGCATCATCAAGAACTTCAAGGAGAGAGGTTCCATTGTTGCCAAAAAGGCTTCAGGGCGCCCAAGAAAGACCAGCAAGCGCAAGGGCCGTCTCTTAAAAGTGTTTCAGCTGCGGGATCTGGCTACCAGCAGTGCAGAGCTTGCTCTGGAATGGCAGCAGGCAGGTGTGAGTGCATCTGCACGCACTGTGAGGCGGAGACTCTTGGAGCAAGGCCTGGTCTCAAGGAGGGCAGCAAAGAAGCCACTTCTCTCCAGAAAAAACATCATGGACAGACTGATATTCTGTAAGAGGTACAGGCAGTGGACTGCTGAGGACTGGGTTAAAGTTATTTTCTCTGATGAGTCCCCCTTTCGATTGTTTGGGACATCAGGAAAACGCCTCATTCGGAGAAGACAAGGTGAGCGCTACCACCAGTCTTGTCTCATGCCAACTGTTAAGCATCCTGAAACCATTCATGTGTGGGGTTGCTTCTCAGCCAAGGGAATCGGCTCTCTCACAGTCTTGCCTAAAAACACAGCCATGAATAAAGAATGGTACCAGAATGTCCTCCAAGAGCAACTTCTCCCAACCCTCCAAGAGCAGTTTGGTGATCAACAATGCCTTTTCCAGCATGATGGAGCACCTTGCCATAAAGCAAAGGTGATAACTAAATGGCTCAGGGAACAAAACATAGAGATTTTGGGTCCATGGCCTGTAAACTCCCCAGATCTTAATCCCATTGAGAACTTGTGGTCAATCATCACGAGACGGGTGGACAAAACAAAAACCTAAAAATTCTGACAAAATGAAAGCATTGATTGTGCAAGAATGGACTGCCATCAGTCAGGATTGGGTCCAGAAGTTGATTGAGAGCATGCCAGGGAGAATTGCAGAGGTCCTGAAGAAGAAGGGTCAACACTGCAAATATTGACTTGCTGCATTAACTCATTCTAACTGTCAATATAAGCTTTTGTTACTCATATGTTTGCAATTATTATATTTCTGTCTGTGATAAAAACATCTGTCAAACACACATAAAAACCAGAGGGCAGCAGATCATGTGAAAATATAATATTTGTGTCATTCTCAAAACTTTTGGCCATGACTGTATTTGCAGTGTTGACCCTTCTTCTTCAGGACCTCTTTAATTCTCCCTGGCATGCTCTCAATCAACTTCTGGACCAAATCCTGACTGATAGCAGTCCATTCTTGCACAATCAATGCTTTCATTTTGTCAGAATTTTTATTTTTTTGTTTGTCCACCCGTCTCTTGATGATTGACCACAAGTTCTCAATGGGATTAAGATCTGAGGAGTTTCCAGGCCATGGACCCAAAATCTCTATGTTTTGTTCCCTGAGCTATTTAGTTATCACCTTTGCTTTATGGCAAGGTGCTCCATCGAGCTGGAAAAGGCATTGTTGATCGCCAAACTGCTCTTGGAGGGTTGGGAGAAGTTGCTCTTGGAGGACATTCTGGTACCATTCTTTATTCATGGCTGTGTTTTTAGGCAATACTGTGAGAGAGCCGATTCCCTTGGCTGAGAAGCAACCCCACACATGAATGGTTTCAGGATGCTTAACAGTTGGCATGAGACAAGACTGGTGGTAGCGCTCACCTTGTCTTCTCCGAATGAGGCGTTTTCCTGATGTCCCAAACAATCGAAAAGGGGATTCATCAGAGAAAATAACTTTACCCCCGTCCTCAGCAGTCCACTGCCTGTACCTTTTGCAGAATATCAGTCTGTCCATGTTTTTTTTCTGGAGAGAAGTGGCTTCTTTGCTGCCCTCCTTGAGACCAGGCCTTGCTCCAAGAGTCTCCGCCTCACAGTGCGTGCAGATGCACTCACACCTGCCTGCTGCCATTCCTGAGCAAGCTCTGCACTGCTGGTAGCCAGATCCCGCAGCTGAAACACTTTTAATAGACGGTCCTGGCGCTTGCTGGTCTTTCTTGGGCACCCTGGAGCCTTTTTGGCAACAATGGAACCTCTCTCCTTGAAGTTCTTGATGATGCGATAGATTGTTGACTGAGGTGAAATCTTTCTAGCTGTGATACTCTTCCCTGTTAGGCCATTTTTGTGCATTGCAATGATGACTGCACGTGTTTCTTTAGAGATAACCATGGTTAACAGAAGAGAAACAATGATGCCAAGCACCAGCCTCCTTTTAAAGTGTCCAGTGGTGTCATTCTTACTTAATCATGACAGATTGATCTCCAGCCATGTCCTCATCAACACCCACACCTGTGTTAATGGAGCAATCACTGAAAAAAGGTTAGCTGGTCCTTTTAAGGCAGGACTGCAATGATGTTGAAATGTGTTTTGGGGGATAAAGTTCATTTTCTAGCCAAATATTGACTTTGCAAGTAATTGCTGTTAAGCTGTTCACTCTTTATAACTGTTATGTTTCGGTAGCTGAGGAGAGCAGACAAAAACGGCAATACACCAGAGAGGTTGGAATCTATTGGATTGCAGTACCCTGACTAACCACCACAACTAAAGGCAAACGTGGAGCGTTCCTACGTTGGTCCTAGATGCCTCGTCACAGCCTGAGAGATTAACTACACCTAAAGATAGAAAAAGGAAAGCTATCTGCCCCGGAGCAGATCCCGAAAGAACATAGGAAGCCCCCAAACATGTAATGGCGGTTAGACAAGAGGAATTACAGACACAGATAGAAAATAGTATGAGCAAACGCTGGGGCCCAATCTGCCTAGACAGAAAAGGATAGAAAGGATACTCACTGCAATCCAAAAAAAACCCTAAAAAATGCCAACGATACTGATTGCAAAAACACCTGAGATCACACGACCTCTACCACCTAAATCAGTTCTCTGGTGTGACAAAACTAAGCCGCAGCCACTGAAAAAACTGGAAAAGGCAAATGAACAAATAACAATGGCTCCAGAGGAACAGAGAGTAGCCCAAACCCCCCCCGGGGGGGGAACCTGGCTAACCTCACAGAAATGCAGAGAAATATGCAAATGGTAAGCACAAAAACAAAAACAGAAAATATCTTATCTGAAAGCAGAAGAAGAGGCAAGACTCAGCAAGCTTCCAAGTGAACCAGGAACCACAGTTGAGACAAGAACAATTGATCACCGGCAACCATGATGGGAGGGAACCTCCCTTATATCAAGTCAGTCTGTGAAGCCTGATTGCCAATCCTCATTGAATGGTTCAGTACTGTTTGTAACCACCAGAGGGAGCTTCTGCTCAGAATTCATTTCCAAAACATTCACAACAGTACCCCCCCTTGAGGAGGGGTCACCGAACCCTCATTTGTGCAACCAGTTCGGACAGGATGAGCTCGGTGATACGCACGGATCAGTCTCCTAGCATGGATGTCCGAAGCAAACACCCAATAATTGTCCTCCTGACCATAACCTCTCCACTTAACCAAATACTGGAGTTTCCGTCTAGAAAAACGAGAATCCAATATTTTCTCAACCACATACTCCAGATTGCCCTCAACCAAAACAGGGTCAGGAAGCACGGCCATAGGAACCACTGGCTCGACAAACCTCTTCAATAAGGTCTTGTGGAACACGTTATGAATCTTAAATGTACCTGTAAGAAGTAAACGAAAGGAAACAGGATTAAAAATCTCCATGATCTCATAAGGTCCAATGAACCTAGGCTTAAACTTAGGAGATGCAACTCTCATAGGGATATTTCTTGAGGACAACCAGACCAAGTCCCCCACTTTAAACCGAGGACCATCAGTACTATGCCGGTTGGCAAACCGCTGGGCCCTCTCCTGAGAAAGGGACAACCTCTCCACTACCTGGTCCCAAATCTGCTGCATACGCTCCACAACAGAGTCAACACCTGGACAGACAGAAGCCTCCGTCTGTCTCGAAGAAAATCGAGGGTGAAACCCAAAATTGCACAAAAATGGAGACATCAAAGTGGCAGAGATAGCCTTATTATTAAGAGCAAACTCAGCCAAAGGCAAAAAAGAGACCCAGTCATCTTGATCAGCAGACACAAAGCATCTCAGATAATTCTCCAATGTCTGGTTTGTTCTCTCAGTTTGTCCATTGGTCTGAGGATGAAAAGCAGAGGAGAAAGACAATTGAACACCAAGTTTAGAACAAAAAGTCCTCCAAAATATGGAAACAAACTGGACTCCTCTGTCAGACACAATGTTCTCCGGAATGCCGTGTAACCGAACCACGTGCTGAAGGAACAAAGGCACCAATTCGGAGGAGGAAGGCAACTTAGGTAATGGCACAAGATGTATCATCTTGGAAAACCTATCACAAATCACCCAGATAACGGTCATTCTCTGAGAAACAGGGAGGTCGGAAATAAAATCCATAGAGATATGGGTCCATGGTCTCTTGGGCACAGGCAATGGCATCAACAAACCACTAGAGTGAGAGCAAGGCTTGGAGCGAGAGCAAGTCCCACAGGACTGGACAAGCTCCCTGACGTCACGAGACAAAGTAGGCCACCAAAAGGACCGACTCACCAAGTCTCTGGTACCAAAAATTCCGGGATGACCGCCCAACGCGGAACAATGAATCTCAGACATCACACGCTTTTTCCACCGGTCAGGGACAAACAATTTCCCAATAGGGCAGCGCTCGAGTTTATCCTCCTGACACCCTTCCAGAGCCAGTCTCAAATTTGGCGAGATGGCGGAAAGAACTACACCCTCTTTCAAAATAACAGCAGGATCAGATAACTCAGGAGAGTCCGCAAAGAAACTCCTCGAGAGGGCATCCGCCTTAACATTCTTAGTGCCAGGGAGAAAGGAAACCACAAAATTAAAACGTGTGAAAAACAAGACCCACCTGGCCTGTCTAGGATTAAGTCGCTTGGCTGATTCCAGATAAACCAGATTCTTATGGTCCGTGAGGACCACCACCTGATGTTTGGCTCCCTCCAGCCAATGTCTCCACTCTTCAAAAGCCCACTTCATGGCCAATAACTCCCGATTACCCACGTCATAATTACGTTCAGTTGGAGAAAATTTTCGAGAGAAAAAGGCACAAGGGTTACTTTTAGAGGTCTCAGGATCTCTTTGGGACAAAACGGCACCTGCCCCAATTTCAGAGGCATCAACCTCCACCTGAAATGGCAGAGAAACATCAGGCTGCCGTAGAACAGGAGCAGAAGTGAATCTCTGCTTAAGTTCCTGAAACACAGAGACTGCCTCAGGAGGCCAATTCACCACATCAGAACCCTTTTTGGTCAAATCAGTCAATGGTTTAACAATAACAGAGAAATTACCAATAAATTTACGATAAAAATTGGTAAAACCCAAGAATCTCTGAAGAGCCTTTAATGAAGTAGGTTGGACCCAATCACAGACGGCCTGAACCTTGATCGGGTCCATTTCAATAACAGATGGAGACAAAATGAATCCCAGAAATGAGATCCTCTGTACGCCAAAAAGACATTTTGATCCCTTCACATACAGAGCATTCTCTCTCAAAATCTGGAACACAGTCCGAACATGTTTCACATGAGAGTCCCAGTCATTGGAAAAAATCAAGATATCATCCAAATAAACAATCAGAAATTTATCCACAAAATCCCTGAAAATGTCATTCATGAAGGACTGGAAGACGGAAGGAGCATTAGTGAGCCCAAAGGGCATCACTAAGTACTCAAAATGCCCCTCTGGGGTATTAAACGCCGTCTTCCATTCATCCCCGTGCTTAATGCGAATAAGGTTTTACGCCCCCCTGAGGTCAAGTTTGGTAAACGAACTAGCACTTTTCACCCTGGAAAACAGGTCAGAAATCAAGGGTAACGGATATTGATATTTCACAGTGATCTTGTTCAAGAGACGATAATCAATACACGGCCTTAATGAACCATCCTTTTTGGCCACAAAAAAAAACCGGCACCCAAGGGTGAAGAGGATGGTCTGATATGACCCTTCTCCAATGACTCCTTGATATAAGACTGCATAGCGTCATGTTCAGGTACAGACAAGTTAAAAAGGCGACCTTTAGGGAATTTACTACCAGGCACTAATTCAATAGCGCAGTCATAGCTCCTATGGGGGGGGCAAGGATGCAGATTTACTTTCGCTAAACACATCAGAAAAATCAGTCAAAAAGTCAGGAACATCCTGAGACTGGGGAGAGGCAGAAAAAACAGGAGTGTTGGCATTAACACATTGGCAGCCCCAACTGGTTACAGACACAGATTTCCAATCCAAAACAGGATTATGAGACTGCAACCAAGGGAAACCTAGTATAATAATGTCATGCAGATTATACAGTACCAAAAATTTGCAACTCTCCTGATGATCAGGTTCAACCCTCATTATCACCTTAGTAGAAAACTGGGGTTTATTCTCAGCCAAAGGGGTAGAATCAATCCCCAGTAGAAGAATAGACTTCCGTAGGGGTATCAAGGGAAACCCACAACGTTTGGCAAAATCAAAATCCATCAGGTTAATAGCTGCTCTCCAAATCAACAAAATCCTGAGCAGAAAATGTGGACAGGGAGCAAATCAGGGTAACAGTCAACAGAAATTTAGTCTGAACACTACACAAGACAACTGAGCGTGCAAAACATCTTCCCTGCTTAGGGCAGACAGAAATAGCATGAGAGGCGTCACCACAATAGAAACATAACCATTGCGTTTTTGAAACTCATGACGCTGTGCCCCAGAAGCCACTCTATGACACTGCATGGGTTCAGAAGCTGGCTCACAAGGCAACATTATCTCACGCACACCTCTGCGCTCACGCAAACATCTGTCAATTTGAATCGCTAATGACATAGAATCATTGAGACCAGAGGGAGCAGGGAAACCCACCATAACATCTTTTACATTCTCTGACAGCTCCTTCCGAAAAAGGGCTGCCAAAGCATCATCATTCCATTTGGTTAGGATTGCCCATTTTCGGAATTTCTGACAGTACAACTCAGCGTCCTCAAGCCCCTGATTTAATGCCAACAAGGTTCTTTCAGCTTGATCAGTGACATTAGGCTCATCGTACAATAACCCCAGAGCCAGAAAAAATGCATCAACATCACTCAAAACAGGGTCCCCAGGTGTCAGGGAAAAAGCCCAATCCTGAGGATCGCCGCGCAGGAGAGAGATGACAATTTGAACCTGCTGTGCTGCGTTTCCTGAGGACTTAGGTTATAAGGCAAAAAACACTTACAGTTATTTTTGAAATTCAGAAATTTGGCCCGATCTCCCAAAAACAAATCTGGCATGGGAATCCTAGGTTCCACAACCGGCAACCCAGCAAGATAGACAGCAATACTCCGAACCTCAGTGGCAAGCTGATCCACACGGCCAGACAGCTGTGCAAGTTCCATTGAGAGAAAAAAAATCCTCCTCAGCACCCAGAGAAAAAGAGGGAAAAAATGCAAGAAACAGAAAAAAAAAATCTCTGACAACTTTTTTCTTTCCACACTATTTTTCCCTTCTGTGAGTACCATACAATTTTCAGTTAGGCCGTTGATACTGTTATGTTTCGGTAGCTGAGGAGAGCAGGCAAAAACGGCAACACACCAGAGAGGTTGGAATCTATTGGATTGCAGTACCCTGACTAACCACCACAACTAAAGGCAGCCGTGGAGCATTCCTACGTTGGTCCTAGACACCTCGTCACAGCCTGAGAGATTAACTACACCTAAAGACAGAAAGAGGAAAGCTATCTGCCCCGGAGCAGATCCCCAAAGAACATAGAAAGCCCCCAAACATGTAATGGCGGTTAGACAAGAGGTAATACAGACACAGACAGAAATTAGTATGAGCAAACGCTGGGGCCCAATCTGCCTAGACAGAAAAGGATAGAAAGGATACTCACTGCAATCCAAAAAAACCCTAAAAAATGCCAACGCTACTGATTGCAAAAACACCTTAGATCACACGACCTCTACCACCTAAATCAGTTCTCTGGTGTAACAAAACTAAGCCGCAGCCACTGAAAAAACTGGAAAAGGCAAATGAACAAATAACAATGCCTCCAGAGGAACTGAGAAGAGCCCAAACCCCCTGGGGGGGAACCTGGCTAACCTCACAGAAATGCAGAGAAATATGCAAATGGTAAGCACAAAAACAAAAACAGAAAATATCTTATCTGAAAGCAGAGAAGAGGCAAGACTCAGCAAGCTTCCAAGTGAACCAGGAACCACAGTTGAGACAAGAACAATTGATCACCGGCAACTATGATGGGAGGGAACCTCCCTTATATCAAGCCATTCTGTGAATCCTGATTGCCAATCCTCATTGAATGGTTCAGTACTGTTTGTAACCACCTGAGGGAGCTTCTGCTCAGAATTCATTTCCAAAACATTCACAACAATAACATTCTGGAGTATATGCAAATTGCCATTAGAAAAAGTGAAGCAGTAGACTTTGTAAAAATTAATATTTGTGTCATTCTCAAAACTTTTGGCCATGACTGTACACAGGACATCTGTACTTAGTATGCAGTGTCTGTGTACAGGTAATATAGTGATCACTGGTGACATTATACACAGGAGCTCTGTATATAGTATACAGTGTATAGTGTCAGTGTACAGGTAACACTGACTCACCAGTGACATCTCTAGGGGAAGTCCTTCATCTTTGCTTTTCATCTTTCATCCAGCACAGACCGCCATAACGTCTTCCAGCCAGGGCTCGTCTCTGCAGGAAATAACACAGTTATCTAGAGCTCCACATGCAGAACACAGTACTTATTTTTTCCCAACTTCTAAACTATACCAGATGAAGAAAAAAAGGCAACATAGTGTCGCTCTGCACAGTAACAGGACCGCCTCCCCATCTAAAACAGTATTCTCAAAAAAATAAAATAATAATATCCCTTAATTAGCCCCTATGGTAATAATATCCCTCATCCTGGCCCCGTGTGTCTCATTCCTGGCTTCAGCCATATGTTCTCCCATCCCGCCCTCATGAGTATCCATTCTGCCCCATATGATCTCCCCATCCTGCCCCATATGTCTCCAACCCTGCCCCATGTCTTTTATCCTGCCCCCAGTGTCTCCAATCCTGCCCCCAGTGCCTCCAATCCGGCCCCCAGTGTCTCCAATCCTGCCCCAGTGCCTCCAATCCTGCCTCCCATCCTGCCCCCAGTGTCTCCAATCCTGCCCTCAGTGTCTCCAATCCTGCCCTGTCTCCAATCCTGCCCCAGTGTCTCCAATAATGCCTCCATGTCTTTCATTCTGCCCCCTGTCTGTATGGCCAATCCTGCCCCCAGTGTCTCCAATCCTGCTCCGTCTCCATTCTGCCCCCAGTGTCTCCAATCCTGCCTCCAATCATGCCCCCAGTGTCTCCAATCCTGCCCCTTCTCCATCCTGCCCTGTCTCCAATCCTGCCCCTTCTCTATTCTGCCCCCAGTGTCTCCAATAATGCCTCCATGTCTTTCATTCTGCCCCCTGTCTGTATGGCCAATCCTGCCACCAGTGTCTCCAATCCTGCTCCGTCTCCATTCTGCCCCCAGTGTCTCCAATCCTGCCCCCAGTGCCTCCTATCCTGCCTCCAATCATGCAACCAGTGTCTCCAATCCTGCCCCTTCTCCATCCTGCCCTGTCTCTAATCCTGCCCCTTCTCCATTCTGCCCCCAGTGTCTCCAATAATGCCTCCATGTCTTTCATTCTGCCTCCTGTCTGTATGGTCAATCCTGCCCCCAGTGTCTCCAATCCTGCTCCGTCTCCATTCTGCCCCCAGTGTTTCCCATTCTGCCCTGTCTCCATCCTTCCCCGTCCAGTCTTCATTCTGCCCCCAGTCCTGCCCCATCTCCATTCTGCCCCCAGTCCTGCCCAGTCTCCATCCTGATTCCTGCCCAGTCTCCATTCTGCCCCGTCTCCATCCTTCCCCGTCCAGTCTTCATTCTGCCCCCAGTCCTGTCCCATCTCCATTCTGCCCCATCTCCATTCTGCCCACAGTCCTGCCCAGTCTCCTTTCTGCCCCCAGTCCTGCCCCATCTCCATTCTGCCCCCAGTCCTGCCCCGTCTCCATTCTGCCCCCAGTCCTGCCCTGTCTCCATTCTGCCCCCAGTCCTGCCCCATCTCCATTCTGCCCCCAGTCCTGCCCCATCTCCATTCTTTCCAAAGTCCTGCCCCGTCTCCATTCTGCCCCCAGTCCTGCCCCGTCTCCATTCTGCCCCCAGTCCTGGCCCATCTCCATTCTGCCCCCAGTCCTGCCCTGTCTCCATTCTGCCCCCAGTCCTGCCCACTCTCCATTCTGCCCCCAGTTCTGCCCCATCTCCATTCTGCCCCCAGTCCTGCCCAGTCTCCATTCTGCCCCCAGTCCTGCCCCGTCTCGATTCTGCCCCCAGTCCTGCCCAGTCTCCATTCTGCCCCCAGTCCTGCCCTGTCTCCATTCTGCCCCCAGTCCTGCCCACTCTCCATTCTGCCCCCAGTCCTGCCCCATCTCCATTCTGCCCCCAGTCCTGCCCAGTCTCCATTCTGCCCCAGTCCTGCCCCGTCTCCATTCTGCCCCCAGTCCTGCCCAGTCTCCATTCTGCCCCAATCCTGCCCCATCTCCATTCTGCCCAAAGTCCTGCCCCGTCTCCATTCTGCCCCAGTCCTGCCCACTCTCCATTCTGCCCACAGTCTTGCCCACTCTCCATTCTGCCGCGGCTCCGGCTTGCAATATTAAAAAAAAAAAAAAACCTTTCTCCTTACCTTGCCGCATTCCACACTCCACAGAAAGCGCGCACTCGCCGGCAACTGACAATGACGTCAGGTGCCGGCGACGTGCGCGCTGACGTCAGCTGCCAGCCTCCGATTGGCTGGCAGCGTTAACTATTACAGTGCGGGCCCGCACGGTAATAGAGTAACTGAACCTGCGTCCTGGACTCAGGTTCAGTTACTTGAGCGGCAGAATCCTGCCGCTGGGGGCGGGGCAGTGGGGCCCGATCGGTAGGTGCTGATCGGGCCCCATACGCCAGTCAGGGCTGTAATTCTCTGATGGCGGCCCTGATCACCCTGATTGAGTCCCTCTCCCCCTTTATCACCCCTGACTAAAACTTTTCTTTCCCTGACTACTAACAAAATGAGACCCTTCATAAAAAGTTATGGCCTTATAGGTGGCAGAGAAATTTCTGTAAAAAGTGTATGGGGGGATGTGAGGAAAAACTTTCGATTTTACTCCAATGTCATTCATAAGTGATCTAGGACCCCCACTACTAGAAGAGGGGGCATTCACATAATATACTGTATTTGCTGCAGAAATCAAACAGCAAATTAACAGCGGAAATATCCACACTGACATTGTGCAGATATTGCTGCGTTAACTAATATGTAATGTCGCACCTTTACCACTGACCTGATTCTTTGTATTGTAAAGGATGAAATCGGTGGTGAATATGTTAAATCTGCATCCGTCAATTTCCGCTGTGGATTTTCTCGGAGTATAGATGAGATGTCATAAAATCCCCTCCACTACACGGGTGCTATAACACATTGGCATAGTGGTTAATAAACACCAGAGAACATTTATCATTGAGTTTGAACCAAAAGGTGGGCGCCAACCCCTGCTATATCATTAGGACGTGTGCTACCTTATGATATGCCCTGAAATTAGCGTGTTAAATAGCACAGTTGGTGGTCTTGTATTTATTTCTATGTAGCTATATAGTAGGGCCCCAAGAAAGATTTTCTGTGGTGGGCCCAAGGTGCTCCAGTCCGACGCTGTATATATATATATACTAGCTGAAGAGTATGGTGCTGCCTGGGCATAGTAACTAACTACGGTTAGTTATAACAAATTATAATGATTATATCTCTATATATAAAGCTGAGTGTATAGCCCCGCCCACTCCGCATAGCCACATTCACTATAACATCCCACACAATCCCGTCAGCCAGAGCCACTGGACAACTACCCCTAATATCCCACATCGTTCAGTCAGCCAGAGCCACCGGACTACTACCCCTAGTATCCCCCATCGTCCCGTCAGCCAGAGCCACCGGACAACTACCACTAATATCTCACATCGTCCCGTCAGCCAGTGCCACCAGACTACTACCCCTAATATCCCTTATCGTCCCTTCAGCCAGAGCCACCGGACTACTAATATCCCACATCATCCTGTCAGAGCCATCGGACTACTACCCCTAATATCCCTTATCGTCCCTTCAGCCAGAGCCACCGGACTACTAATATCCCACATCATCCTGTCAGAGCACCGGACTACTACCCCTAATATCCCACGTCATCCCATCAGGCAGAGCCACCGGACTACTCCCCCTAATATCCCACATCGTCCCGTCAGCCAGAGCCACCGGAATACTAAAATCCCATATCATCCTGTCAGAGTCACCGGACTACTCCCCCTAATATCCCACATCATCCCGTCAGCCAGAGCCACCGGACTACCAATATCCCACATCATCCTGTCAGAGCCACCGTACTAATATCCCACATCATCCTGTCAGAGCCACCGGACTACTACCCCTAATATCCCACATCATCCCGTCAGCCAGAGCCACCGGACTACTACCCCTAATATCCCACATCGTCCAGTCAGCCAGAGTCACCGGACTACTACCCTAATATCCCACATCATCCCGTCAGCCAGAGCCGCCGGACAACTACCACTAATATCTCACATCGTCCCGTCAGCCAGTGCCATCGGACTACTACCCCTAGTCCAGTCAGCCAGAGTCACCGGACTACTACCCCTAATATCCCACTTCATCCCGTCAGCCAGAGCCACCGGACAACTACCACTAATATTTCACATCGTCCCGTCAGCCAGAGCCACCGGACAACTACCCCTAATATCCCACATTGTCTAGTCAGCCAGAGTCACCAGACTACTACCCCTAATATCCCACATCATCCAGTCAGCCAGAGCCACCGGACTACTACCCCTAATATCCCACGTCATCCCATCAGCCAGAGCCACCAGACTACTAATATCGCACATCATCCTGTCAGAGCCACTGGACTACTACCCCTAATATCCCACATCCCGTCAGCTAGAGCCACCGTACTACTCCCCCTAGTAACACACTTCATCCCATCACAGCCGCCATAACTTCCATACCGGGGATCCCTTTAAGAAAGGCCTGGCATCAGAACCAAAGCGCTGGATGGATTTTCCCTGACTTCCATACCAATGATCCCTTTAATAGAAGCCTGGGGTGAGAATCAGAGCGCAGAGTGGATTAGCCCTCACTTCCTTACCGGGGATCCATTTAAGAGGGAAGATGTTCCTATGGGATGGATGATGTGTGATGGGGATATGGACATGGGAGCGGGTGATTCATTTCTGTCATGTGCGCTATGCTTCTGTCTGGGGGGCAGACAATGGCTGGGAGCTTATGTTCCCGGGGATGCTATTTCTCCCACCTGGTCAGTGTCAGCTGAGGTGTTGTCGTGGAGTGAGAAAACTGTTGCTCATAGCAACCAATCACAGCTCAGCTTCTATCAAACAGCTCTGGTGAAATGAAAGATGCTTAGGGATTGGTTGCAAGGAAAACTGCTGCTCATAGCAACCAATCACAGCTCAGCTTCTTTTAAACAGCTCTTGTTAAATATAAGATACTCCGTGATTGGTTGGTGATACACACATACACACATTCATTTTTATATATATAGACATATGTGTGTGTATATATATACATATGTATATATACAGTACAGACCAAAAGTTTGGACACACCTTCTCATTCAAAGATTTTTCTGTATTTTCATGACTATGAAAATTGTACATTCACACTGAAGGTATCAAAACTATGAATTAACACATGTGGAATTATACATTACACTTTACAAAAAAGTGTGAAACAACTGAAAATATGTCTTATATTCTAGGTTCTTCAAAGTAGCCACCTTTTGCTTTGATTACTGCTTTGCATGCAGAACAGGTGAACGGATGGACTCTACATCCCTGGTTCCCACCGTGAAGCATGGAGGAGGTGGTGTGTTGGTGTGGGGGTGCTTTGCTGGTGACACTGTTGGGGATTTATTCAAAATTGAAGCGGTGAGCGGTCCAGCTCACCCCAAACCATCTCGATTGGGTTCAGGTCTGGTGACTGTGGAGGCCAGGTCATCTGGCGTAGCACCCCAACACTCTTCTTCTTGGTCAAATAGCCCTTACACAGCCTGGAGGTGTGTTTGGGGTCATTGTCCTGTTGAACAATAAATGATGGTCCAACTAAACGCAAACCGGATGGAATAGCATGCTGCTGCAAGATGCTATGGTAGCCATGCTGGTTCAGTATGCCTTAAATTTTGAATAAATCCCCAACAGTGTCACCAGCAAAGCACCCCCCACATCATCACCCCACCTCCTCCATGCTTCACGGTGGGAACCAGGCATGTAGAGTCCATCCGTTCACCTTTTCTGCGTGCAAAGCAGTAATCAAAGCAAAAGGTGGCTACTTTGAAGAACCTAGAATATAAGACATATTTTCAGTTGTTTCACACTTTTTTGTAAAGTGTAATGTATAATTCCACATGTGTTAATTCATAGTTTTGATACCTTCAGTGTGATTCTACAATTTTCATAGCCATGAAAATACAGAAAAATCTTTGAATGAGAAGGTGTGTCCAAACTTTTGGTCTGTACTGTATATACACACAGCTCTGGCAAAAACTAAAAGACCACTGCACAGTTTTATAAAAATTTACCATCTCTACATGTCTGACAGCCATTCCATTCCAGTGTCAGTTGAATTCCAACCAGAGTACACCTCATTATTAGGGTTGAGCATTCCGATACTGCAAATATCGGGTATCGGCCGATATTGGCTGTATCGGAATTCCGATTCCGAGTTCCGATATTTTCGTCATATCGGATACCGGAATCGGAATGTCACTGTCAGTGTCCGTCTGTCGGGTCTGTCAGGAGTCAGCGGCACTTACCCGGCAGAAGATCTCCGGCGGTCACGTCCTGGACTGCTTGATGGCCGCCATCCTCTTCTCCCTGGCGGTCACATGCAGTTTCTCGCGATAACTGCAGTGACTGCCGGGTAATCGCGGCCGTGAAGCAGTCAGTCCGATGACGTCACCGCCGGGGAAGCAGGTAATCAGCTGTGCTGCGCCGGGATGTCAGCTGGATCGTCGTGGGACTGTCGTTACTATGGACTGCGTCGGACAGGTGGTATACTGTTGGTTTGTTTTTTTTCTTTTTTTACAGGAGATCGATGGCGTCGCAGGAATGAGTGTATAATAAAATTAATGAAAACTGTGTTGTCTCTTTTATTTCATTAAAATACTTTTTTCTTGCTGTGTCTTTTTTTTAAACATTTAAAAACTTTGGGATTAATAATGGATCGGTGTCTTATTGACGCCTCTCCATTATTAACCGGGCTTATTGTCACCGTGCAATCAACGGTGACATTAACCCCTTATTACCCCACTTGCCACCGCTACAGGGCAAGTGGGAAGAGCCGGGTAAAGTGCCACAATTGGCACATCTTTTGATGCGCCAAATGTGGGGCTGCTGCAGCCTGGTATTATCAGGTTGTTGAGGGCCAAAATCCATGGGCCTTGACAGTCTTTTAATACCAGGCCGCAGCAGTCTGCATTTTACTTGGCTGGTTAACAAAAATAGGGGGACCCCTACGCCGTTTTTTTTTCGAGGGGATCCCCTATTTTTGTTAACCAGCCAAGCTAAGCAGACTGCTGTGGCCTGGTATTATCAGGCTGGCAAGGTCCATGGATATTGGATCCTTACCAGCCTGAAAAACCAGGCCTCAGCAGTCTGCTTCATCTGGCTGGTTAACAAAAATAGGGGGGACCCCATGCCAATTTTTTTCGAGGGGATCCCCTATTTTTGTTAACTAGCCAAGATATGCAGACTGCTGTGGCCTGGTATTATCAGGCTGGCAAGGTCCATGGATCTTGGCTCCTTAACAGCCTGAAAAACCAGGCCTCAGCAGTCTGCTTCATCTGGCTGGTTAACAAAAATAGGGGGGACCCCACGCCAATTTTTTTCGAGGGGATCCCCTATTTTTGTTAACCAGCCAAGATATGCAGACTGCTGTGGCCTGGTATTATCAGGCTGGCAAGGTCCATGGATCTTGGCTCCTTAACAGCCTGAAAAACCAGGCCTCAGCAGTCTGCTTCATCTGGCTGGTTAACAAAAATAGGGGGGACCCCACGCCAATTTTTTTCGACGGGATCCCCTATTTTTGTTAACCAGCAAAGATAAGCAGACTGCTGTGGCCTGGTATTATCAGGCTGGCAAGCAGGGTCGGACTGAGCCACCGGGACACCGGAGAAACCTCCGTTGGGCCCCAGCTCCTGCGTGGTGGGCCCTGATTTGAAAGGATAGGTCGCGGGGCAGAGGGGGCGGTGGCCCCGGGCCCCGCGCTCTGAGGGGGCCCACCCGGAGCTACGCTACAGCAACTGTATCGGCGTGCACAGCACGCCGATACAGTTACATTCTGCGGCAGAGCAGGGAGAATCGCTCTCCCTGCTCTGCCGCCCGGAAGCTATGGGGCCTGAACAGGCGGTGGGGGGGCCCGGTGCCAGCAGTGGGCCCCCCAACCGTCATCGGAGGGTCAGCTGTATCGGCATGGGTACGGTTGGGGCGAGGATATGGGTGTGATTAGTTGTGAAATGGGTGTGGTCGGGGAGTGGCTTAAAATTTGCAGCGGCGCGCTATGCGCGCCGCAGCCTTTAACCCTCTTTCCTGTCTTCAAAATTTGGGAGGTATGCTGTATGACCTCCCTACAACTTCTGGGCATGCTCCTGATGAGCGCGACGGATGGTCTCCTGAGGGATCTCCTCCCACACCTGGACTAAAGCATCCACCAACTCCTGGACAGTCTGTGGTGCAACGTGGCATGGCCTAAAATTTGCTGCAGCAGGCACAGCGTGCCACAGCCTTTGTCCCTCTTTCCCTTCTTCAAAGGTTGGGAAGTATGATGGTGGGCCCCAAGAATAATTTTTCTCTGGTGGGCCCAAGGTACTCCAGTCCGACGCTGCTGGCAAGGTCCATGGATATTGACTCCTTAACAGCCTTAAATACCATGCCTCAGCAGCAGGGGCGTACATAGAAATCATGGGGCCCCATAGTAAAAGTCTGAATGGGCCCCCCCCCCAAAAAAAAAAAAACCCAGAGCCATTGTAAATGTAAAGTGCCAGCACAGTGAGGGGACACATTAAACAAAAAAATGTATTATGCCCCCATAGATTGTGCCCCCATAGTTGCTCCATAGATCATGCCCCATAGATTGTGCCCCCATAGATGCTCCATAGTGTAGGCCCTTATGCTGCCGCAGCTGCTGCAACCAAAAAAAAAAAGACATACTCAGCTCTCGTCGCTGGGGGCCAGGTGCCCGTGTCCTGAGCAGGGGGTGACACCAGGTGCCGATGTCACCGCTCGCTCAGGGCCCCGGCACCTGAGATATTTACCTGTCCTCTCTCCACTGCTGAGCGCCGCTGTCTTCGGGGTCCTCCAGCAGTGAATGATCAGGCAGAGGGCGCGGCGCGCACTAACGACGTCATCGCGCCCTCTGACCTGAACATTGCAGCAAGAGGACGCGAGCAACGGTGGAACGGGACAGGTAAATATCCCTTATACTCACCCTTCCACCGGCGCGGTCTCTGCAGCCCTTGCTCTTCTCCCGCGGTCTCCGCCGCCAGTGTTCAGCGGTCACGCAGGACCGCTCATTAAAGTCATGAATATGTGCATATTCATGACTGTAATGAGCGGTACCACCTGACCGCTGAACACAGGCGTCGGAGACCGTGGGAGAAGAGCAGGGGCTGCAGAGACCGCACCAGGAGGGGTGAGTATATAGAAGAGCTGCGCTCCCCCTCCCCCGCCGACCCCCTGGTAGTACTGTGTCAGCACAGCTACCCGACCGTCGCGGGCCCCCTCACCTGTCCGGGCCCCATAGCAGCTGCATGGTCTGCTTCATTCACGGTACGCCACTGCTCAGCAGTCTGCTTCATCAGGCTGGTTAACAAAAATAGGGGGGACCCCACGCCATTTTTTTTCCGAAGGGAACCCCTATTTTTGTTAATCTGTTCCCTCTGACGTCACTGATTGTGTCCCTGGCTGACCTGAAGTGAAAGTGGAAAGCAATCAATTAAGCTTTCCACTTCCTCTCCTGTCAGCCAGGAGAGGAGCTCATTCATTTGGGGGTTTACTGTGAGGCTGCAGCATTAGCTGCGGTCCCTGCAGTAAACATTAACCCTTTCTGAAGGATTACACCGTGGGACCTGACTGTGCATGGGATAGGTAAGAATAATTTTGCTTTTATATTTTATTTTTATTACAGGAAATGGTTTTTGCAGTAAAATAAAAGATGGTCAAAAACATGTGTCTTTATTTCATTAAAATGATTTTTAATTAAAGTGTGTGTGTTTTATTTTTATTTCATGCAATAGGATTAATAATTGATAGTTGTCTAATTGACAGCTCTCAATTATTAACCTGGCTTAAGGTCACCTTTCAATAGCAAGGTGGCTTTAACCCCATATTAACCCATTCGCCACCGCTACAGGGCAATGGGAATAGACGGGCAAAGTGCCAGAAAGGGCGAATCTAATTATAGATTTGTCTTTTCTGGGGTGTCTGGGGGCAGATGTTAGTAGCCAGGGGGGGCCAAAAATAATGGTCCCTTTCTGGGCTATTATTATCTGCCCCCACTCGCTGGCTTTGTCTGTCTGGTTGCGAAAATAGGGCGGGAGCCCACGCATTTTTTTTCAACAATTTTACACCTCATATATATATACATGTCATTGAATTTGTGACACATATATATATATTTATATTTATAGTTCATACACTTCTACATAGTATAATAGCCGCTAATTCAATTGCCGGCTTTTGTGAAAATGCAGAACCCGACATGAAATGACACTTGGTTTACATAGAGTTAACCATGTCATTTCAAGTTGTTTGATCTATTGTTTTCACTAACAATTACATCAGTCTATGTGTGCAAAATTTCACACCTGTAGGGGTTAATTAAAGGTGTAAATTCGTAGCAAAAAAGTCAGTTTTTTTTACAACGAATTTACACCTTTAATTAACCCCTACAGGTGTGAAATTTTGCACACATAGACTGATGTAATTGTTAGTGCAAATCAGATATCAAACTACATGAAAAGACATGGTTAACTCTATGTAAACCATGTCATTTCTGGGGTGCTTCTGTCTTTTCACAAAAGCCGGCTTTACCCGGCAATTGAATCAGAGGCTATTTTACTATGTAGAAGTGTATAAACTATAAATATATGTATATATATATGTCACAATGACATGTATATATATATATATGTATTCTATGTGTGTTTATTTAGTGTTTACAAGGAAAGAAAGAGGTTTTTTTTAGTTACGATATTTCTGTCCCATAGACTTACATTGGATTTCCGGTATCGGTATCGGGTATCGCCGATATTTTTTGGATATCGGCGATACCATTACGATACCGATACTTTTGGATATCGGAAAGTATCGCTCAACACTACTCATTATACTTAATGTGCTTCTGATTAGGTGATTACCTGAACCAAATATTATTTAGCGAAGGATAGTACAGAAAACACTGCTGTAGTGTTTACAATCCTCTTGCAATTGGATAAGCCGGATGGCAAAAGAAGTGCTAGTAATATCCCAAAAGTAATAGGAATGAAAAAAATAACTTTTAACCATGCCAAAGGAGTTGAAAAGAAAAATCTTGAGTGACGAAATGAAGGGCACAATTCTGGCTTTACTAGAAGAGGGATACAGTGAGCGTCATGTTGCCTCCATCCTTAAAATTTCAAATACGGCAGTTCATTACAGCAAGGTCAAGCAGCAGACATTGGGGACAACAAAGCTACAGACAGGCAGAGGGCGAAAACGACTCTCCACTGATCGGGATGACGTCATCTTATTCGAATGTCACTCAGCAACCACAGAATGACATCAAGTGACCTACAAAAGGAATGGCAAATGGCTGCTGGGGTGAAGTGCACGGCAAGAACAGTTCGTAACAGGCTCCTAGAGGCAGGGCTCAAGTCATGTAAAGCTAGAAAAAAGCCTTTCATCAATGAGAAACAAAGGAGAGCCAGGCTGAAGTTTTCCAAAGACCATAAAGATTGGACCATAGAGAACCGGGATGACAAATGGCAGCTGGGGTGAAGTGCACGACAAGAACAGTTCGTAACAGGCTCCTAGAAGCAGGGCTCAAGTCATGTAAAGCTAGAAAAAAGCCTTTCATCAATGAAAAGCAAAGGATGGCAAGGCTGAAGTCCATAGAGGACTGGAGTAAGGTAATCTTCTCTGATGAGTCTAATTTTCAGCTTTTCCCAACATCTGGTCATCTAATGGTTAGATGGTGACCTGGAGAGGTGTACAAGCCACAGTGTCTTGCACCCACTGTGAAATTTGGTGGAGGATTGATGATGATTAGTGTTGAGCATTCCGATACCGCAAGTATCGGGTATCGGCCGATATTCGCGTTATCGGAATTCCGATACTTAATTCCGATACTTTTTCAATATCGTATACCGGAATCGGAAGTTCCCATAATTCTTTGAGAGGCAATGTGATGTTAGTCAGCAAATGATGAATCTTATGAAGTGTGGGCACATCCTGTAATGCTGCGGTCATCTTAACTAATGGCATGGCTGTGATTGGCTGCTGAAATGATGTCAGAATGCACTATAAAAGGCGCCGCAGCCATTTTAGCGTCACTGTGCTGTGAACTCAGTTAGGGACAGAACGCTACTCTGCTCACTCTGAGGGACAGTTAGATATTGCGATTTTGTGTACTACTGTGCTTGAGGCAGGCTAGTTTACCAACAGGTCCTGCCCACATCCTTCTTCCTAGTGAGGATTCAACATCATCAGCCGGCGTTCCTGATCTGGCCACGGAGGCCAGAGATCACCGGCTTTCATCAACGGATGTAAGTTTCGTCTGCGGGCCATAGGAGGCTGAAGTCGGACTTTCTACTGCAAGTGACCCATCGGGGTTGTCAGCAGGCCAGAGGAGGCTGAAATTGGACTTTCTATTGCAAGTGACCCATCGGGGTTGTCAGGTAAAACCTGTGCAAACAGGACTATTTTCTCCACAGTGCACCACTAATACTCATTCATCTGAGCTGTCACCGGCCGGGACAGTGTCAATTTCTTCTGACCTTTCTGCATAAAAGGTTTTTTAGGATTTCTGCAGCGTTTTTCTGCTCCATCGTTAAAAGAGGACCTCTTTTACTTTTTCAGGGTTTGTCCATATTAATACCCATATGAATAAATACCTTATGCGTATTATGACTATTTAGTCCTTTGGTTTGGGGTTTACTACATAATAGACTACAGGCTTTTCTCATCACCTTTTTCTCACGGGTCTTAGTGCAATATTTATTTATTACTGTATTATTACATCTGCATCTCAAACTGTTCTACAGAGTGCGTCTGAATTTATGTATTGTTTTCCATTTGACACATGCATATTCCTATTTTTCTACAGATCCTTTTGTGTCTTGTAGTTTTTATGTGCGCAAACTATTTTATTTTCAATTATAGAGGGCCATGTTATTGACTTTGCATTGACGTGTAAAAGATTTATGTTGTGCCACTGGCTATATGTATTCTAAAGGTGTACCCAGTCTCAACAGATCATTAGTCTGATTGTTCTTTGATTCTCCTAAATGTGAATTTGTCTGATTTGGTGTCAAACTTGACTTTGTCCCTATTTTTGTTTTGCCATGTGACCCAATGATTATACAAATCTATATAGGGTTTGGCATCATCAAAAGTAACAGAATATTAGCATGCATGCATATTTAGGATATAAAAGAGAAGTATCTTGTTGTGCCAGAGTGTTCCTAACTCCTGAATGGATATAAAACAATATGGTCTACGGATCAGGTAAAATCGAGGGTCCGCATGTCTATATTTTATACAATTTGAGTGGGCAAGGGTGGGATTTAGAGATTAGCCCATTCATGAAAGTTTTGGGAGCTGAGAACCTTCAGGAGTTGTTAACCATGCTTTGAGGTCGATTGAATGCCATGTCACTCAGGCAGCCAATCACTGCTGTCAAGCGCAATGGAAAGCAACACACGGTTGGTCCTGTGGCCAGCAGCACAGGAGGGGTAAGGGTAAAACATGAATATATTAGATTATGTTTTACTATTTGGAGCAAGTTTGAAGTTTTCTTTAAGGATTGGAAAACCACCTTCAGTTAGGAATCGGATCAATCAAACAGGGCACAATATGGAATAATGTGCGTTGTTATACACAGTAACTTACAAACGTGGTTCTCTCTGGCATCTATGTACATGGGCAAGTATTACTCTAATTTGGGTCTAATGTGTAGTTTATTGGGTGCAATATAGGCTCATTGTAGGACTGCAAACACACAATTTGGTTCTTTGCAGGTAGAATATGGTACTTTATGCAAAGTATATGGCTGTGTGCAGGCACAGAATCGCACTGTCCTATGAAAACAAACTATGGGACTATTGTGGCATGGTATGGCGGTCTCTGGCCACTGTTTAGCATAATATAGTACTATATGGACATTGGACAACAACAACTTTTTAATGTGCTGGTATTGTTGTGGTTACAATTAAAGAAATATTCTCAATTTGTCTCTGGAGCAGGTCAGAGCTATGTTGCTCTTTACTTCTTTGTTTCTGATAGGATAGGCTGAGTTATAGTATTAGTAGAACTATAAAGTTCTGCTGTAACACATTCAGCTATTAGTGATTTGTTTTATAATGTACACTGCTATCACTGTATTTACGGTACATATAGAGATAATGGCACTTGAACAAGCACATAGCTCAGGATAGTCAGAGCTGTGATTAGGAGAACTGCTCTTGGAGAAGCTAGTGCTATAGATTGGTGATTTTGCAAGTAGAGATGGGCGAACCCGAACAGTAAAGTTCGGCATCCAGACCGAACACCTATGACCTATGACCTATGACCCGACATGAAATGACACTTGGTGTACATAGGGTTAACCATGTCTTTTCATGTCCTTTGCTATCTAATTTGCACAAACAATTAAATCAGACTATGTGTGCAAAATTTCACACCTGTAGGGGTTAATTAAAGGTGTAAATTCGTAGCAAAAAAGTCCGTTTTTTTTACAACGAATTTACACCTTTAATTAACCCTACAGGTGTGAAATTTTGCACACATAGACTGATTTAATTGTTTGTGCAAATCAGATAGCAAACGACATGAAAAGACATGGTTAACCCTATGTACACCAAGTGTCATTTCATGTCGGGTGCTTCTGTCTTTTCACTGAAGCCGGCTTTACCCGGCAATTGAATCAGAGGATATTTTACTATGTAGAAGTGTATAAACTATACATATATGTATATATATATGTCACAATGACATGTATATATATATATATGTATTCTATGTGTGTATATTTAGTGTTCACAAGGAAAGAATGTTTTTTTTTTAGTTGCGATATTTTGTTCCCATAGACTTACATGGGACTTCCGGTATCGGTATCGGGTATCGCCGATATTTTAGTGATATCGGCGATACCATTCCGATTCCGATACTTTAGGATATCGGAAAGTATCGCTCAACTCTAGTGATGATCTGATCTGGGGATGCTTCATCAAGGCTGGAATTGGGCAGGTTAATCTTTGCGAAGGATGTATGAATCAAGCCGCATACAAGGTTATCCTGGAAAAACAGTTGATTCCTTCTGCTCAGGCAATGTTCCCCAACTCTGAGGACTGGTTTTTCCAGCAGGACAATGCGCCATGCCACACAGCTAAGTCAATCAATGTGTGGATGAAGGACCACCACATCAAATCACTGTCATGGCCAGCCCAATCTCTAGACCTGAACCCCATTGAAAACCTCTGGAATGTATTCAAGAGGGAGCTGGATAGTCACAAGCCATCAAACAAAGAACAACTGCTTAATTTTTTGTACCAGGAGTGGCATAAGGTCACCCAAAAGCAGTGTCAAAGACTGGTGGAAAGCATGCCAAGATGCATGAAAGCTGTGATTAATAATCATGGTTATTCCACAAAATATTGATTTCTGAACTCTTCCTGAGTTAAAACATTAGTATTGTTGTTTCTAAATGATTATGAACTGGTTTTCTTAGCATTATTTGAGGCATGCAAGCACTGCATTTTTTGTTATTTTGATAATTTCTCATTTTCTCATTTTCTGAAAATAAATACAAAATTTATTGCTTGGAAATTCGGAGACATGTTGTCAGTAGTTTATAGAATAAAAGAGCGATTTACATTTTACTCAAAAATATACCTATAAAGAGAAAAATCAGACAAACTGAAAATTTTGCAGTGGTCTCTTTATTTTTGTCGGAGCTGTATATATATGTGTGTGTGTGTATGTGTGTGTGTAAGGAGGTCAAGGGTATTAACCCTTTAAATGTCTCATTCCCTTTAAGTGTGTTAATATGTGTAAATATATGCATTTCATGTAGTGTATGCTGTCATGTTTTCAGTGTTATGTAAGAGTAAGGAAGGTATAGGTATAGGTAGTTAGTGCATCCTAAGGGTCACTAGAGGAGGGCACTAGTAGGGTAGTGTATATATATGGGTGTAGATGTAGTGTGCGAGGGATCACTAATGGGGCACGTTAGAGATCCAGTTAGAACGTTAGAAAAATATGTCAATGCAGTATTTGGTTTGGTCACTAGAGGGGGGCATTGAGCACATCCAGTCCAATAGGGACAATAGGTTAAGGACTTGTTGCTAGGGAAAGATTGCCTCCAAGCGGGAATCTGTCAGAAAGACTTCCTCTTAGCGGGAGTCAGTCGGGGGTGGACCTTGCTAGTGTGAGCACTGTTGTGAATGTGCTAGAAATGAATTCTGAGCAGAAGCTCCCTCTGGTGGTTACAAACAATACTGAACTATCCAATGAAGATTGTGAAGATTGGCGATCAGGTGTTACTGACTGGTTTATATAAGGGAGGTTCCCTCCCATCAGGGTTGCCGGTGATCAATTGTTCTGGTCTCATCTTTGATTCCTGTTCACTTTGTAGCTTGCTGTTTCGTGCCTGCATCTTCTGCTAACAGATAAGACATTTTCTTCTTTTAGTTTTTTGTGCTTGCTTTTTGCATTTTGTCCTGCACTTCTGTGGGGGTCTGCCGGGTCCCCTCCGGGGGATTGTGCTCCTCTCAGTTTAGTTCAGCCACTGTTGTTTGTTCATTTGCCTTTTCCAGTTTTTTCAGTGGCTGCTGTTTAGTTTTGTTACACCAGAGAACTAATTTAGGTGGTAGAGGTCGTGTGATCTCAGGTGTTTTTGTAATTAGTAGTGTTGGTACTTTTCAGGGTTTTTTGGGATTGCAGTAAGTGTCCTTCCTATTCTTTTCTATTTAGGAAGTTTGGGCCCCAACGTTTGCTCATACTATTTTCTGTCTGTGTCTGTATTTCTTCTTGTCTAACCGCCATTACATGTTTGGGGGCTTTCTATGTTCTTTGGGGATCTGCTCCGGGGCAGATAGTTTTCCTCTTTCTGTCTTTAGGTGTAGTTAGCTTCTCAGGCTGTGACGAGGTGTCTAGGACCAACGTAGGTACGCTCCACGGCCGCCTTTAGTTGTGGTGGTTAGTCAGGGTACTGCAATCTCATAGATTCCAACCTCTCTGGTGTATTTCCTTTATTGCCTGCTCTCCTCAGCTACCAAATCATAACAGTATCACCGGCCACAAAAACTGATATTTGTATGGTACTCACAGAAGGGAAAAATAGTGTTAAAGAAAGAAGATTGTCAGAGTTGTCAGAGATTTTTTTTTTTCCCTCTGTTTCTCTGAATGCTGAGGAGGATTTTTTTTTCTCTCAATGGAGTTTGCACAGTTGTCTGGCCGTGTGGATCAGCTTGCCACTGAAGTTCGGAGTATTGCTACCTATCTTGCAGGGTTGCCTGTTGTGGAACCTAGGATTCCCATGCCAGATTTGTTTTTAGGGGATCGAGCTAAATTTCTGAATTTCAAAAATAACTGTAAGTTGTTTTTTGCCTTGAAATCTAAGTCCTCAGGGAACGCAGCACAGCAGGTTCAAATTGTCATCTCTTTCCTGCGCGGCGATCCTCAGGATTGGGCTTTTTCCCTGACACCTGGGGACCCTGTTTTGAGTAATGTTGATGCATTTTTTCAGGCTCTGGGGTTATTGTACGATGAGCCTAATGTCACTGATCAAGCTGAAAAAGCCTGATCAGACGTTTGCGTGAGCGTAGAGGTATGCGTGGAATAGTGTTGCCTTGTGAACCAGCTTCTGAACCCATGCAGTGTGATGGAGTGGCTTCTGGTGCACAGCGTCATGAGTTTCGAAAACGCAATGGGTTATGTTTCTACTGTGGTGATGCCTCTCATGCTGTTTCAGTCTGCCCTAGGCGGGGAAGACGTTTTGCACGCTCAGTTGTCTTGGGTAGTGCTCAGACTAAATTTTTGTTGACTGTTACCCTGATTTGCTCCCTGTCCACATTTTCTGCTCAGGCTTTCGTTGATTCGGGAGCAGCTATTAACCTGATGGATTTTGATTTTGCTAAACGTTGTGGGTTTCCCTTGATACCCCTACGGAAGTCTATTCCCCTACTGGGGATCGATTCTACCCCTTTGGCTGAGAATAAACCTCAGTTCTCTACTCAGGTGATAATGAGGGTTGAACCTGATCATCAGGAGAGTTGCAAATTTTTGGTGCTGTATAATCTGCATGACATTATCGTACTGGGTTTCCCTTGGTTACAGTCTCATAATCCTGTTTTGGATTGGAAATCTGTGTCTGTAACCAGTTGGGGCTGCCAATGTGTTAATACCAACACTCCTGTTTTTTCTGCCTCCCCCCAGGCTCAGGATGTTCCTGACTTTTTGACTGATTTTTCTGATGTGTTTAGCGAAAGTAAATCTGCATCCTTGCCCCCCATAGGAGCTATGACTGTGCTATTGAATTAGTGCCTGGTAGTAAATTCCCTAAAGGTCGCCTTTTTAACTTGTCTGTACCTGAACATGACGCTATGCGGTCTTATATCAAGGAGTCATTGGAGAAGGGTCATATCAGACCATCCTCTTCACCCTTGGGTGCCGGTTTTTTCTTTGTGGCCAAAAAGGATGGTTCATTAAGGCCGTGTATTGATTATCGTCTCTTGAACAATATCACTGTGAAATATCAATATCCGTTACCCTTGATTTCTGACCTGTTTTCCAGGGTGAAAAGTGCTACTTGGTTTACCAAGCTTGACCTCAGGGGGGCATATAACCTTATTCGCATTAAGCACGGGGATGAATGGAAGACGGCATTTAATACCCCAGAGGGGCATTTTGAGTACCTAGTGATGCCCTTTGGGCTCACTAATGCTCCTTCTGTCTTCCAGTCCTTCATGAATGACATTTTCAGGGATTTTGTGGATAAATTTCTGATTGTTTATTTGGATGATATCTTGATTTTTTCCAATGACTGGGACTCTCATGTGAAACATGTTCGGACTGTGTTCCAGATTTTGAGAGAGAATGCTCTGTATGTGAAGGGATCAAAGTGTCTTTTTGGCGTACAGAGGATCTCATTTCTGGGCTTCATTTTGTCCCCATCTGTTATTGAAATGGACCCGGTCAAGGTTCAGGCCATCTGTGATTGGGTCCAACCTACTTCATTAAAGGCTCTTCAAAGATTCTTGGGTTTTGCCAATTTTTATCGTAAATTTATTGGTAATTTCTCTGTTATTGTTAAACCATTGACTGATTTGACCAAAAAGGGTTGTGATGTGGTGAATTGGCCTCCTGTGGCAGTCTCTGCGTTTCAGGAACTTAAGCAGAGATTCACTTCTGCTCCTGTTCTACGGCAGCCTGATGTTTCTCTGCCATTTCAGGTGGAGGTTGATGCCTCTGAAATTGGGGCAGGTGCCGTTTTGTCCCAAAGAGATCCAGAGACCTCTAAAAGTAACCCTTGTGCCTTTTTCTCTCAAAAATTTTCTCCAACTGAATGTAATTATGACGTGGGTAATCGGGAGTTATTGGCCATGAAGTGGGCTTTTGAAGAGTGGAGACATTGGCTGGAGGGAGCCAAACATCAGGTGGTGGTCCTCACGGACCATAAGAATCTGGTTTATCTGGAATCAGCCAAGCGACTTAATCCTAGACAGGCCAGGTGGGCCTTGTTTTTCACACGTTTTAATTTTGTGGTTTCCTTTCTTCCTGGCACTAAGAATGTTAAGGCGGATGCCCTCTCGAGGAGTTTCCTTGTGGACTCTCCTAAGTTATCTGATCCTGCTGTTATTTTGAAAGAGGGTGTAGTTCTTTCCGCCATCTCGCCCAATTTGAGACTCGCTCTGGAAGGGTGTCAGGAGGATAAACCCGAGCGCTGCCCTATTGGGAAATTGTTTGTCCCAGACCGGTGAAAAAAAGAGTGTGATGTCTGAGATTCATTGTTCCGCGTTGGCCGGTCATCCCAGAATTTTTGGTACCAGAGATTTGGTTAGTCGGTCCTTTTGGTGGCCTACTTTGTCTCGTGACGTCAGGGAATTTGTGCAGTCCTGCGGGACTTGCTCTCGCTCCAAGCCTTGCTCTCGCTCTAGTGGTTTGTTGATGCCATTGCCTGTGCCCAAGAAACCATGGACCCATATCTCTATGGATTTCATTTCCGACCTCCCTGTTTCTCAGAGAATGACCGTTATCTGGGTGATTTGTGATAGGTTTTCCAAAATGATACATCTTGTGCCATTACCTAAGTTGCCTTCCTCCTCTGAATTGGTGCCTTTGTTCCTTCAGCACGTGGTTCGGTTACACGGCATTCCTGAGAACATTGTGTCTGACAGAGGAGTCCAGTTTGTTTCCAGATTTTGGAGGACTTTTTGTTCTAAACTTGGTGTTCAATTGTCTTTCTCCTCGACTTTTCATCCTCAGACCAATGGACAAACTGAGAGAACAAACCAGACATTGGAGACTTATCTGAGATGCTTTGTGTCTGCTGATCAGGATGACTGGGTCTCTTTTTTGCCTTTGGCTGAGTTTGCTCTTAATAATAAGGCTAGCTCTGCCACTTTGATGTCTCCATTTTTCTGCAATTTTGGGTTTCACCCTCCTGACGAAGCCCTTGGCGGTGAAACGCGCATCGAGGCTCCAGTGCGTTCTCCCAACCAGCTGGTCCAAGGCAATATCATGTCTCAAGGTATTTCACCTGGGTACTAAATGTATATGTATATATGCCTAGTTGATTGATCTATAGCATTTAGGCAGACCTTTTAATCAATATTTACTCTATAGTTAGATGGCCTCTTATATATAAAACATATGTGTATTCTAAGGCATAGATGTCGTTATGCACTAATTGGCCACTGACTTTGTCATATCTGCTTTCTGCTACTCATTATGACCAGGCTGGGAGACGTTTTGTTTCTCCATGTGCTAATTATTCCATCTCAGCACAACATCGTCTAACTGCTCTCTCTCCTATTGTACCCTGTCTGTCTATTATATCGAATTGTGTTATTATTATCATTAATAAAATATTTTGTACTTTTGTAAGATATCCCTCTTTTTGTTTTTGCTTCTGATCCTAATAGTTTATTCATTATACTTCTTTAAGGGTCAATATTTAATTCATTAATCCTAGTAAGCAATGCATGATATCTTTTTCTTCGTTTTTTTTTAGCTCTGCCACTTTGATGTCTCCATTTTTCTGCAATTTTGGGTTTCACCCTCGATTTTCTTCAGGACAGACGGAGGCTTCTGTCTGTCCAGGTGTTGACTCTGTTGTGAAGCGTATGCAGCAGATTTGGGACCAGGTAGTGGAGAGGTTGTCCCTCTCTCAGGAGAGGGCCCAGCGGTTTGCCAACCGGCATAGGACTGATGGTCCTCGGTTTGAAGTGGGGGACTTGGTCTGGTTGTCCTCGAGAAATATCCCTATGAGAGTTGCATCTCCTAAGTTTAAGCCTAGGTTCATTGGACCTTATAAGATCATGGAGATTCGTAATCCTGTTTCCTTTCGTTTACTTCTTCCAGGGACATTTAAGATCCATAACGTGTTCCACAAGTCCTTATTGAAGAGGTTTGTCGAGCCAGTGGTTCCTATGGCTGTGCCTCCTGACCCTGTTTTGGTTGAGGGCAATCTGGAGTATGTGGTTGAGAAAATATTGAATTCTCGTTTTTCTAGACGAAAACTCCAGTATTTGGTTAAGTGGAGAGGTTATGGTCAGGAGGACAATTCTTGGGTGTTTGCTTCGGACATCCATGCTAGGAGACTCATCCGTGTGTATCACAGAGCTCATCCTGACCGACCTGGTTGCTCAAATGAGGGTTCGGTGACCCCTCCTCAAGGGGGGGGTACTGTTGTGAATGTGCTATAAATGAATTCTGAGCAGAAGCTCCCTCTGGTGGTTACAAACAGTACTGAACTATCCAATGAAGATTGTGAAGATTGGCGATCAGGTGTTACTGACTGGTCTTATATAAGGGAGGTTCCCTCCCATCAGGGTTGCCGGTGATCAATTGTTCTGGTCTCATCTTTGATTCCTGTTCACTTTGTAGCTTGCTGTTTCGTGCCTGCATCTTCTGCTAACAGATAAGACATTTTCTTCTTCTTTTTTTGTGCTTGCTTTTTGCATTTTGTCCTGCACTTCTGTGGGGGTCTGCCGGGTCCCCTCCGGGGGATTGTGCTCCTCTCAGTTTAGTTCAGCCACTGTTGTTTGTTCATTTGCCTTTTCCAGTTTTTTCAGTGGCTGCTGTTTAGTTTTGTTACACCAGAGAACTAATTTAGGTGGTAGAGGTCGTGTGATCTCAATTGTTTTTGTAATTAGTAGTGTTGGTACTTTTCAGGGTTTTTTGGGATTGCAGTAAGTGTCCTTCCTATCCTTTTCTATTTAGGAAGTTTGGGCCCCAACGTTTGCTCATACTATTTTCTGTCTGTGTCTGTATTTCTTCTTGTCTAACCGCCATTACATGTTTGGGGGCTTTCTATGTTCTTTGGGGATCTGCTCTGGGGCAGATAGTTTTCCTCTTTCTGTTTTTAGGTGTAGTTAGCTTCTCAGGCTGTGACGAGGCGTCTAGGACCAACGTAGGTACGCTCCACGGCCGCCTTTAGTTGTGGTGGTTAGTCAGGGTACTGCAATCCCATATATTCCAACCTCTCTGGTGTATTTCCTTTTTTGCCTGCTTTCCTCAGCTACCAAATCATAACAGAGGACATCCACTTTCCTGGGCCCTGAGCATAGGGTAGGAGAGAGTGGGGACCAGCAACCCCTGAAGAAACCGGTGTTAAAATCGCATTGCAATCAGATAGCAATCGTACTGCACTCGGATGTAAGATTTTCTTTAGTATTCCATATATGACAAAAACACAGATGATGTCCACCTTTTTATATACAGAATCCAACAGTGCATTGTTATTTAGGTGCGGTGTCAGTGTGCATGAGTCCTAAGGCTGCTCCCTTGTACCGCTCAACTAGATTAGGTGAACTTCCCCTTTATTGAACATACAGACTCATGGACAGACAACATAGGATGTCCTAATTACTGCAATATACAATTCAAATGCTTATAATTAAAATATTGTAATTGACAATGTAATCTTTTTCCTGGCAGGGTTTCTGCTGACACTGGGCATCTGGGATAAATGCCCTGAATTTTTGGCGCGATGTGCACTATTAACTCTATCGTCCGGACATAGATCAAGTTGAATTACTGTAAGGAGGTGGCAGGGACCCTCACATGCCTCCTCTCCCCTGGACGCTGTTTACATGATTACGTGCGGCACCTTATGGTTCACTGTTATTATACTTGTTATGTACTGTAATGTGATGTGTTTGTCATGTCCCATGTATAGGCTTAGGAACAGAATAGAATACAATAGAATAGAATAGATAGGAGTGTTAGTAAGGTACAGGCAGCATGAGAGTTGTTCAGTGGGGAGAAGTTAGAGTAGGGCAGTGCAAAGCATTAGGGCTATAGGACAGACACTTCCTGTTTAGTGAGCAGAGCCCAGGCAGCCTTGCCCAGGGCAAGGTGTAGGGAGCAGTGAAGAAAACAGTCTGCTAGCCGTGGGGATAGAGCTGCTTCGGTAGGAAGGGGCCCCAGGCAGAGGATCGTGCAGGCAGGCACCTGCTCAAGGAATACCATCCTAGGAAGGATCTGAGGTTTACGACCAGGGCAGGAGTAGCTAAGATGGCGATCCTGGCACCATTACCTATTGGAACCGGATGAGGGGATGGCAGGGAGCTGGTGGGACTGAAGGCACGGATGGGACAGAGATTGTCTAGCTGTAAGGTAGAGCTTGCCGGAAGAAGACAGACAGAATTGACAGGAAGAGAGGCTACCCGGAAGGCAGGGAAAGCTCAGAAGATGTCCCTTTGTGTAACATGTGCTTCAAGTGTAATGGATTACTACTTAGTAAAGTTAAACTGTTGGAAAAGAACTTTGCCTCAGAGATGTTTTGTAGAGCTCGGGAACACAGAGCCGGAGTGACAGTACCTGAGAGGACTCTGACAGTGAATGTAAGTGTACTGTTGCGCACGCTTCACATGCAGCAGAAGGGACACAGTATTCTATCTGTGGGACGCCAGGGTGTGGGAACAGTAAGCAGTACAGCCCGTTGCCACGACTACCACCCTGGCTGTCTTACATTAAGATGGAGCAGAGAGCCATTGGCTCCCTACCCAGCCACTTCACTCTCATAGGCAGGAGGCCTGCAGAAGTAGGGAGTATGCTAAGAACATCACAATGGCCTGCAAATGGCATCACTGGGATTAGCCATCTTGTCCAGGCAACAGACAACAGACAGGAGCCGCCGCTCTTTGTGGAGATAGGTGAGTATTTTTGTTTCCATTAACACAAAGGGGCACAATTAATATATGGCATAGTGGTATAAAAAGAAAAATAATAAGAAGTCATCGGTCATCAACTGTGTGGAGGCATTACTATGTAGGTAGCACACGTGTGGGGGCACATAAGAAGTACTATTATTTTTGTGGGACACTATCTTCTGGGGCTTGTAATGTTGAGAACCATGAGAAGAGTGCTGAAAAAGCAAAAACAAAAAATGTTTATGCAGTAAATTCTGCAGATACAAGTCCAGGCCAAATGTAAGGAAAGGAGTGAGAAGACGTTACCGGTGAATCACTGGATTTTACTGCTCTGTATTCACAGAGTGTCTAGGTAGAACTGATATCAACCACTATGTGCTCATTCTATGGTACCAATTTTGGTGTTAGTGCAGTGGTTTTTACCTAGTAAAAGTATGATGGTAGTATTCAGTCACTACAGTATGTAGTGGTAATAGTGTGGTGATATTAATTTTTCTTTCTATAGGTCTTGGTAAATTTTCTTCAGTTACAGTATGGTAATAATATTTGCATTACTTTAGCATAACATTTCATTTGATGTGTATACTATCTTGAACAAGTTATGTATCTTTGTATATCACGTTCAAGCTTTTTCGTTTAATAATACCCATAAAAAACTTGTTTTAAAATATTTTTATATTCTAATTAATAAATATTAATGATATTTGGGACATTATTTGAAATAGCAAAAGGGAGCTGCCAGCTGTGGATCTTGATGATTTGTGTGCCCAAGTGCATTTAGCGTGACAGAATATTCCTCAGACAACCATTTATAATCCTCACTGATAGCAGCCGTGATGTGTTAGTGCGATTTCTGCATGTTGTTACTCGATACTGATAAAAGATGTTTTGGAAATGTAGTTCACTTTTTTTATCATTTACATATCATTAATATGTCTATCCATCCGGTGCTTTCCAGAACTTCCCAACTTTTCCTTCATTTTAATGTTAAAGATGTTTTGTGTACTGTGCCCTGGAAGTTAAAGGCGTTGTCCCCTATTTAAAAAAATTAAATTTAATCGATTAGCAACATTCGATTAACAACATTCGAAGGAATAATAAAAAAAAACTATACTTACCACCAAATCGGGTATCAACATTCAGTAGGGGCATCTTAAGACTGGTGGCCACCGATCAACTGCAGCTTTTACAATAGGAAGAGAAACCGATGATGAAAAAAAGGTCCTCCAGACAGCAAAATGTAATATAAATACTCGATTTTGTTGATAAAAAAAGGGAACACACTGTATCTTTCTGTAAACTGAGTAACTATGTCTAAACAACTGTCATATAGCATGTTCTATATAGCCAAGATTTGGCAATAGATTTTTGATGCTGCAATTTAAGACCATCTGTTCAACAGCATATATTGTGAAGATATCTCTGGATCTCTCTGGCATACAATTACCTTTCATCATGGCATTTTAAATTATTTACTAATAACTACCTATCTCTGCAGGAGGTACCAGGTATAAATGGATCGCCCGCCAGGGCAGTGGAATACTTGGTACCGGGCGGCTTCTTAAAGGGGAAGTGTCACAGCGGCAGTGACCCGGTCCGTGGCCCTGGGCGTCCAATAAAAGGGGAATATTTACAAGGGATAATAGAGTTTGTGATAAGGTGTTTGTGACGCCACCTGTGGTTTCTGGTCAGAGGTGACCAGCGCTGCAGTGCAGATCCTATGGGACTGATGGTGATGCAGCAAAGTTGGTAAAGCTTTCCACAGGTGAAGCTATGTCCCAGAGCAGATGTAATGTAAGGTAGATGGTATTTAACAAGGGATGTAGCAGTGTTGGTTCGGTGTCGCAGGAAAGAAAAGAGGACACAGCTGAGTGCAGTGACCAATGCTTTACTCACAGTTCCGTCTGCAGTACAGGTGCCCACTTGGTGCCGTGTCCTCCAGGTGAGGGGCTCAGCAAACTCCCAGGTAGATCAGGATACACCTTTCCAGGACTCCTTTCTATATGTTTCTTTCTCTGTCGTCTCACTGTGCTGACTTTTCCGCCTCTCCTTCCTGTCCAACACCTCGCAATCAGTGTCCCAAGCCAGTAGCCACGGACCTTGTCAGATAACGTCCTCTCTGCGTTTCCTTGCTCCTTTATGGCTACCTTTTCGGCGAAGATAATTGCGGTTCAGTAGCTGAGGCACCTAGAGATGCCACTGCCTCCGGCTTGCTAGCTGAGTCTTAAAGTCCTCCACTAGGCTAAGGGGCCGGTGTCCCATCTGCGACCTGGTCCCTCCACAATTGGATCGGGCCCCACGGATGGATCACTCACTATCCGTGCCCCTAGGACCCCTTTTGTCCTTCCAGAAGCTTCCCTCTGTTCTTCTCTCTCTAACGTTCTCTGTCTGGGGCCGAGCTGCTAACAGTTCCAGGTCCCCTCCAAGACTCTCTGACTAGACTCACTTTCCCGCTTTTTTAAGCTTCACTTCCTCTCCTTCTTACTTTCTCCACCCACCACCCATAACTCGTTCCTACCCAGCCTGGGATGAGAACATCCTCCCCTAGGGTACGTCCAGGGTGCCCGGCTGCTATAGTCTGTGTTGGGTGCAGATGTTAGAGTCCTGGGAGGTGCTCCCTCCTTACCTGAGAGTGGGGTATCACACCTCTGGATGAGGTTCAATACCTCTGTGGCGACTGAACCCTCAGGGGCGCCACATACCCCCCTGTTAAATACAGCACATCTGCGGGCTGAAACAGAGTAAGCAGATATTACAAAAACAAGCAGAATTTTAGATATGCATATCAATAGAAACAATTCAAAATGCAACTTCCCTTTATGGGAGGCACTTTTTCTTAAACGTTTCATAAATAACAAGTAAGCAAACATGAGTATGACTAATACTGGCATTATGAAATAAAACATTCTTCTGGCATTTATCAAAATTTACTACTGGCAAACTTTTCTTTAATTTTTACTGTAACAGTGCTATCAAATTTTCTTCAAAAATATTCACGTTAATTTATCAAAACTTCAAGTGCTGTTTAATACTTTCAGGTCAAGAGCAATCAAACATTTTTATTCAAGTTCAACAAAATTCTCTTTTTCTCTTTCTTTAGTGCAACATGAGGGACCTGTCACAAACTCTCCATGTGGGCCTTGGGCGGGCTACAAGGCAACAACTGGTCTCCACTTTGGACCACTACTTCAGCCACGCCAAACGGGTTTTTTGTTCTGAGGTCAGTTGTGCAGTGCTATAGGGTGTCAACGCACCCTACTGGCTTTTAAGTAAAACCAAGAAGAAGCACCTTAAGAAGTGCTAAACTATTTACAATTAAAAGTTTAGATCAAACATTGTTCAAGATCTCTCAGTTTTTATGATCAGTAAACAGGTGAACTTGTGCAGGAATCCTACCAGGTTAACTTGTAAAAAAACCTTAAAGAACTATATACAGTACATTTCCGCATCTGTTCAGTTTTTCTTGGAGACAGCACTTGGTGCCGCCTGCTCCCTTTCCTGGGGAAATTCGTAGATGGTGGCCACTCCTAGCGCTACCATTAAACAGTGCTTAACAGTGCATGAACTCTCAGGTCATGTCCTGCCACTGGTGTCTGTGTGGCGATGCTCTGCACAGAGACAGGTCTAGGCGGAGGAGGGGTGACTCCAGCCTGACCTGGTCTGGCTGTTGTTGGAGACTTCCCACTGGCAGCTCTCTGCTCAGTGGCGGCGGACTTGCACTTTTGCACATTTAAGGCATACCAGCCCTTGATGCCCCAATGATGGGTGTATGTCACAAGGTCTCCTGGGTAGAGATCTTGTCCGGGTGTCCCTCCAGGAGGTGAGACTCCACATCCCTCCGGTTCACAAAAACTTCGGCTAACAATTTGGGTTCCTTTATGAACCCCCATCCCCTTTAAGCCTAAAATCAACTACAGTACCTTGCCGTAGAGGTCCCTGGCCGGATCCTTTAACTTTTCGGGTCTGCCTCTTCTTCTCTAGATCCCGCTCGTCTTGGGCTCTGCGCAGGGCCTGCTGTTCCCGCTTCTGCTGCTCTCACCGGTCGGTGAGCTGCTTGTCGTACTCAGCCCAGCTCTGGACCTCCAGCTCACTTCCTTCCATCTGCTGGCCCAGGAACCCCATCAGGTCGGTCCACTGGTGGGACCAGTGGTATACGATGCTCTCTGCGTACACCTGTCCTGCCATGTGTGTTGGCTGCAGCACGGCTCCAACTGATCCTCCATGCCGGGCCGTCAATCCCAGTCCAGGGATGCATGAGGCCGACCAGGTTCACGGGGTGGAGGTGTAGGCAGCGGGCCAAGCAGAGTTGTTTCAGCTGCGGGGGCCGGGTCTGCAACTTTACCCGCCGGTGATGTCGTTCCGGCGCCAGGTTCTTCCTCTGCGGGGACCAGAGTGGCGGGCCGCCAGATTGGACGCTGCGGCTCCAAGGGTTGCTTGTCACTCAACGTCGTCTGCAACTTATCGAGTCCGGTCACTTGCAGTCCCAGCAGCTGCCGACTCAGTTCTTCCACCTCCTGGTCCAGCAGCGCCTGGTCCATGGCCACCTGTGGTTCTTGTTCCTGTTCCAGACTGGGGAAGGAGCTTTCCTCCGCTCCTCCACACCCCGGGTCACCACCAGTCGCTATTTTGTTCATCAGCTCCTGTGCTGCAACTCGCTCGAGTTCCCTCTCTCTCTTCTGGGGGTGGGCCTTCTTCTTCTTCCTTTTCCCGCCATCTATAATCAGGAGGCGGATGTCCCTCGCAGTTGGACAAGCTCTGATGGTGCAATAACACTTAGACTGGGCGGCCATAATTTTCGCGCCACCTTGTGGGGTCCCGTCCACAAAGACACGCCCTTCTTCTTCTTGAGCACCTCGTGGTGCAAATATAGCGGTAATTGTTCACAACTTTCAGCAAAGTCTCTAGCACAATAAACAGTTCCCTATAGGCACACAGGACTCAGTGATACCGGGTTTCGATATCCTGCACGTGATGCCAAGTTGGATCGCCCGCCAGGGTAGTGGCGTACTCGGTATCGGGCCGCTTCTTAAAGGGGAAGTGTCACAGCGGAAGTGACCCGGTCCGTGGCCCTGGGCGTCCAATAAAAGGGGTATATTTACAAGGGATAATAGAGTTTGTAATAAGGTGTTGATGACGCCACCTGTGTTTTCTGGTCAGAGGTGACCAGCGCTTCAGTGCAGATTCTCTGAGACTGGTGGTGATGAAGCAGAGTTGGAATAGCTCTCCACAGGCAGAGCTTGTCGTCTCAGGGCAGACGTATATTGTAAGGTAGATGATGGTAAAGATGTAGTATTTAACAAGGGATGAAGCAGTGTTGGTTCGGTGTTGCAGGAATGAAAAGAGGACACAGCTGAGTGCAGTTTCCAACGCTTTACTCACAGTTCTGTCTGCAGTACAGGTGCCCGCTTGATGCCGTGTCCTCCAGGTGAGAGGCTCAGCAAACTCCCAGGTAGATCAGGATACACCTTTCCAGGACTCCTTTCTATATGTTCCTTTCTCAGTCGTCTCACTGTGCTGACCTTCTACCTTTCCTTCCTGTCCAACACCTCGCAATCAGTGTCCCAAGCCAGTAGCCGCGGACCTTGTCAGATAACGTCCTCTCTGCATTTCCTTGCTCCTTTATGGCTACCTTTTCGGCGAAGATAATTGCGGTTCAGTAGCTGAGGCACCTAGAGATGCCACTGCCTCCGGCTTGCTAGCTGAGTCTTAAAGTCCTCCACTAGGCTAAGGGGCCGGTGTCCCTTCTGCGACCTGGTCCCTCCACAATTGGATCGGGCCCCACGGATGGATCACTCACTATCCGTGCCTCTAGGACCAGTTCTGTCCTTCCAGAAGCTTCCCTCTGTTCTTCTCTCTCTAAACGTTCTCTGTCTGGGGCCGAGCTGCTAACAGCTCCAGGTCCCCTCCAAGACTCTGACTAGACTCACTTTCCCGCTTTTTTAAGCTTCACTTCCCTCCTTTTTACTTTTTCCACCCACCACCCATACACTCGTTCCTACCCAGCCTGGGATGAGACCATCTTTCCTTAGGGTACGTCCAGGGTGCCCGGCTGCTATAGTCTGTGTTGGGTGCAGGTGTTAGAGTCCTGGGTGGTACTCCCTCCTTACCTGAGAGTGGGGTATCACACCTCTGGATGAGGTTCAATACCTCTGTGGCGACTGAACCCTCAGGGGCGCCACATAAACCCCAGCAACTTCCAGCATTATTCTTCACTGTGTCTGTCCATACAGCTGGCCATCTGCTTGTGCACTTTGCTAATTAGGATTTCTTTATTATATCAACATAACTCTGTTTATACATTGATTTGTTTATTTATTTCATCTGTATATTTAGAACTTATTCCCTTTTTAGTGTGCAATTTTAGACACAGAACATCCAGAAGTTATTTTACACTTGCTCAGTGTTAGTGTTTTTTCTTTTCTTGTATAGTTTGTAAGTTGAGTTCAGCGTATATATTCAGGATAGGTCGCCGAACCTGAATTTGACATATTCGTGCCATATTGGCACCCTATTCGTACTGAATTTATGTTTGATGATCGGTTCCGAACATATTCGGTAATTTCTACTCCCATTGACTCCAATGACGTTCGGCTGTGTTCGACGAATATTGCAAAAACAATATTCGCCACCAATCGTAATCGGAACCAAATTTTGAAAACTTCTCTCAACTCTATTTGTAAGCATCTCTGCAATTTTAACTGTTTTTATAATTTTTTGTATCAATAAAATTAAGTATTCATGTTACATTTTGCTGTCTGGAGGATCTATTTTTCGTCATAAGTTTCTCTGCAATCACGGTCCTCCATGTTACTATTTAGGGCACCATAGGCTCTTATGTTTTACAGAAGGTTAGAGCCAACAGTTAAAATGAAAAATAAAATATGTAAAATGTAATATATTTAAAGCAAAAATCCAACCGACAACATAACTCAAAATTATTATTATTTTTTTTTTAAAGTATAGCACTCAGACAATACAAAAGAAAATGCTCTTCTGTGAAAGTGATGAAATCATGACAAGACCCAGCAGTCTGTTACCACACCTACTTTCAAGCAAAGTTGGCAAGAAAAAAAAAGTTTCAAGTGAGCAAACCAGTTGGGATTTACCAAGTCAGAAAAGCAGCAATGATTCCTGCCGCCCCACCTCGCCTTCTCTGATTTATATTACATGTAAGCAGAGAACAAAGCCATCAGTGTCACCTCCTAGTTCACTTGGCGAATGTGCTTCCAGCTGAGGGCAGGGGAAAAAAGACAACAGAATGACACAAGGTAGGTCACATAGAACACATAAAGGTCTTTATGATGAGGAATATATTAAGAATTCTAATGACGTATGAATGAAGGGGAAAGTAACTTAGAAACACTATAAGATTGGTTGAGCGTCACCTGTACCTGTAATCTACCAAGGTAAAGTCAAGTGAGTGCTGTCTATGAAGGTTTACATTAGTCCATCAATAATTAATCAGTGCAGAGTAGAGATACCAGTTACAATGTGACCCAGGTGCCTAAAGGGTTAAAGTTTAAGGATTAAAGTTTTTTCTTTGTGGAGCACGCCAAGTTTTTGTAGGGTGACACAAAGGCTAGGCAATGCAATGTCAGTTTTCTAGCGCTGCACTGATGAGGGGCAAACACCCCGAAACACCTGTCTGCAACTGGAGTTTTTCTCATCTCAAGTTATGTGGCAAGGCCCTTTAAAGGGTCGATATTGACTTTTAGGATCGTTACTCTCAATAGGTGGCACTAGAGTTCCTGTCCTCTTCCTTTCCAAAGAGATTACTTGCATACTGCCACAAAAAAAAACCCCAGTGTTATAAATGGCCAATGGTTTGAAATTTTGAACTGAGGTAAGAAACTTCAGGTGATTGCTGTGCATTCATACTTACAAAGTGCTATGTTTTGATCTCTTTGTCATATTTTGGTCACTTGGTTTTATTTTACTGATAAGTTTAGGCTGAGGCCGGACTATTGACACATGGCAGCTTTAAATTTCATATGTATCCCAAGTCACTTTTCTCCCATATCTTACGGATTCAGATTTTTATCACAGTCACGTAAAAATTTCATGAAAAGTAAACTTATAATTGAGTTTATTCCTAGATTGGAATTGACATTCACTGTACAGAGCTAGGTGGGATGCCCTGAGGTGAGATTCATACTATCTAAGCAGGCACAGGTTTGGCAAATATGGGTATCAAACTGGCTCTGCTGTACAATTATTGTGAACATAGTTTAATTTCCCAGAGCGGCTTTTAGTAGAAAAATGATATATCTACTAATAAATATAAAGTAATTAATACAGAAAGGATTCTCTCGACTTTGAAAATTTACAAAGAACCACAAAACTGATAGGAGGATTAAAAGAATTACAATTATTTTGTCTTGGGAAGAGACGGCTAATGATTAACTTGTTCAAGTGCCGAAATGGCTTATACAAATAGTACGGTCAAAAGCTGTTTCATGTAAAATCCCCTGAAAAGACAACAGGGCATTTTCTCTGTCTGAAGAAAAAGTTCCATTTCCAGAAGAGACAAGCCTTCTCTAACATGACAACTATTAATCTGTGTCAGTCTACATTCATTGGTCACAGCGGGAACCATTGATGGTTTCAAAAAACGCTTACGTATATATTTTTTAGAAGCAAGCAACCTAAATACTTAAGTAATTGAATACAATTCTTGTTCTGAATGTTGTTCCAGTCTATCAACTTGTGGGATCCGGAAGGACAAATCTGCTCTTTTAGAGCAGATTGGTTGATACATTATAAATGTACTTGTACCCCATTCCTTTTATCATCTCCCATCCATTAGTTGAACTTGATGGACATTTTAAGAATAATGTTAGGTTAGGATCTGCAATTCAATTAAACACTGCCATACCAGTCAAACCTCAAAAAAAAAATAAACAAGCATGGCATTGTTACTGGAGGAAAACAGACGTTTTTCTAGTCAAATATAAGATCTTAAAGTTTTTTTTTTGGCCAACAAGATGGATAAAGCAGAAAAGCATATGCATATTTGAGATGAGCAGTTCAATTCACATTGTCCTTGTCCGGTGGCCAGTCATATGTCTTCTATGCCAGCTGGTCCTCGCTTCAGTGCGATGATATCATGACATCATGTCAGACCTAGTGAGTAGGCCTCAAATTACGGGGCCTAGTAAGTTCTGACTTACAAGGCTGCCAAATCAGGACTGTCTGACATAAATATCTTATCTATAATTTTTAGTAATCTTTGCATACAAATTTATAGTATGAGAAGCTCCAGCTGCCCTTCAAATGGACAACCAATTGATACGTAGTGGGGCGCAAGTGTGATAGCTGGCATAAAGAAAAATTCTAGGCTTAGCATAGAAATATCTACTAAAACTTAAAGTGTAATTAATGTTTTGAATTATGCATAGATTTTATGTCTCCCTTCTTGCAGACAGGAGACGGTGATGATCTGTTTCGGTGATGATCTCATCCAGCAATTATTTCTGAGCTTTAGAAATGGTTTCACTGTATACACTACAGTGTCGCAATACATCATCCTCGGTAAACAGAATATCTGTGCTCTTTGAAAAGAACATCGGTCACCATTCATATTTTTTAATATAACATGTGCAACTCATGAAGTTGTGTGGGGACCATTGTCATCTGAAGAAGAAATAATATAGCTCTCTATAGCACATAAGGGACTAGACCAGGTGTCTCAAACATGCGGCCCGTGTGCTGCATGTGGTCCTTGAGGCTGCTGCATATGACGCACAGGCACCATAGAACCCTTGATGTTCGTAGCCTGGTCCAGGGGTCCACAGATGGCAACACTTTATTTCAGGTGAATGTGCGCCCTTGGATGAGGACTAGAATGGGCATATTACAACAAGGTGAGAACATTGCTACAAGATGGTGACCAAGATCGGGCATTACTACAAGAAGGGGATCAGGATCAGGCATTACAGCAAGATGAGAACCAGGATGGGAGACATTACTATAGGATAACGACCAGGATGAGGACATTAAGCCATAATGTGGCATTACTACAAGTTGGGAACATTAAAACAATATGGATATGGAGACCTGGATGGGGAGATTGCTACAAGAAGGGGACCAGGTTGGGGCATTACTACAAGTTTGCGACATTACTACAATATACAGAATGGACCTGAATGAGGCATTTCTACAAGTTTTATGTACTTATCAATTTTACTCATTCTTTTTGGAAGTGCATTAGAGCAGCAGGGTGATTTGCTGCTGAAGGAGAAAAAAAAAAAAAATCTCTCTTTAAATCTTCTGCTTCAGCGAGTGTGAGCGAGCTGAGTGTGACCGGTGCGCAAGTGTGAACGGTGGTAAGTGTGACTTGAGATTCAGTGAAGAAGTATTTGAAAAACCTTTAATCAATACCTGTGTGAATTGGTTGTGAGTGGCTGAATTGTGTATTTCTGACTGCCTTTCTACCTATTCTATCTTTTGGGGGCTTTTTTAACATATATTTTTTTTCTCTAAAGGATTAATCTCTTATTTACTATCTGTGTGTTTAAAGGTTTAAAGGTTAACTATATTGCATTTAAATCTTGGTGTAGCTATATTCACAAGGGGTTAATTAAGGGTGGGGGTTCATATTAAGGGTTTATAAGGGCCAGCTGGTTGGGGCTCAAGTCTTTTTGGAAGTGCATTAGAGCAGCAGGGTGATTTGCTGCTGAAGGAGAAAAAAAAAAAAAAAAAATCTCTCTTTAAATCTTCTGCTTCAGCGAGTGTGAGCGAGCTGAGTGTGACTGGTGCGCAAGTGTGAACGGTGGTAAGTGTGACTTGAGATTCAGTGAAGAAGTATTTGAAAAACCTTTAATCAAATACCTGTGTGAATTGGTGTGAGTGGCTGAATTGTGGATTGCTGAGTGCCTTTCTACCTGTTCTATCTTTTGGGGGCTTTTTTAACATATATTTTTTTCTCTTAAAGGATTAATCTCTTATTTTACTATCTGTGTGTTTAAAGGTTTAAAGGTTAACTATATTGCATTTAAATATTGGTGTAGCTATATTCACAAGGGGTTAATTAAGGGTGGGGGTTCATAATTAAGGGTTTATAAGGGCCAGCTGGTTGGGACTCAAGTCTTTTTGGAAGTGCATTAGAGCAGCAGGGTGATTTGCTGCTGAAGGAGAAAAAAAAAAAAAAAATCTCTCTTTAAATCTTCTGCTTCAGCGAGTGTGAGCGAGCTGAGTGTGACCGGTGCGCAAGTGTGAACGGTGGTAAGTGTGACTTGAGATTCAGTGAAGAAGTATTTGAAAAACCTTTAATCAAATACCTGTGTGAATTGGTGTGAGTGGCTGAATTGTGGATTGCTGAGTGCCTTTCTACCTGTTCTATCTTTTGGGGGCTTTTTTAACATATTTTTTTTCTCTAAAGGATTAATCTCTTATTTTACTATCTGTGTGTTTAAAGGTTTAAAGGTTAACTATATTGCATTTAAATATTGGTGTAGCTATATTCACAAGGGGTTAATTAAGGGTGGGGGTTCATAATTAAGGGTTTATAAGGGCCAGCTGGTTGGGACTCAAGTCTTTTTGGAAGTGCATTAGAGCAGCAGGGTGATTTGCTGCTGAAGGAGAAAAAAAAAAAAAAAATCTCTCTTTAAATCTTCTGCTTCAGCGAGTGTGAGCGAGCTGAGTGTGACCGGTGCGCAAGTGTGAACGGTGGTAAGTGTGACTTGAGATTCAGTGAAGAAGTATTTGAAAAACCTTTAATCAAATACCTGTGTGAATTGGTGTGAGTGGCTGAATTGTGGATTGCTGAGTGCCTTTCTACCTGTTCTATCTTTTGGGGGCTTTTTTAACCTATTTTTTCTCTCTAAAGGATTAATCTCTTATTTTACTATCTGTGTTTTTATAGGTTTAAAGGTTAACTATATTGCATTTAAATCTTGGTGTAGCTATATTCACAAGGGGTTAATTAAGGGTGGGGGTTCATAATTAAGGGTTTATAAGGGCCAGCTGGTTGGGACTCAAGTCTTTTTGGAAGTGCATTAGAGCAGCAGGGTGATTTGCTGCTGAAGGAGAAAAAAAAAAAAAAATCTCTCTTTAAATCTTCTGCTTCAGCGAGTGTGAGCGAGCTGAGTGTGACCGGTGCGCAAGTGTGAACGGTGGTAAGTGTGACTTGAGATTCAGTGACTTTGGATTCAGGGAGTTTCCAAGGGAGGATTTACTGAATTGCTGTTACTGTATATTTTATTAATACTTTTTATTTATTTTTACTTATCTTTGCTGTCTGGTGAAATCCCCATTAGATATGTGCTCCACTATTGCCAATGCATCCAGTGTACATCTTGCCACATGTATGCAGTCCTTGAACAGCCGGTCGAGGGTGCATACTGCTGTGTGAGATGTGAGCACGTTGTGCATTTGGAAGCCCAAATTCTGGAATCTAAATGTGCAGCTGGCAACACTGAGATCCATAGACAATATGGAAAGGAGTCTTCTGCTCACTGAGCAGACGCTCAATGGGATAGATGAGGGGGGGGGATGCTAGGGTGGAGCTGCAGGACACTGAAGTAGGAAGCTGGGTGACAGTTAGAAAGCGGGGTAGAGGGAAGAGCGCCAGGGAGGCTAGTCCTGATCTGGCCACCCCAATAAGTTTGCAAAGTTGGCAGATGAGGGGGTTGTCAGTACAGGGGTAGCACTGCTGCAGCCAGGCATGTCCTCTGAAAGCCAGGGGAGTGTCTGCTCCAGTAAGGGGGGAATTAGGAGAGCAGGGCAGGCCAGACAGGTGCTGGTAGTGGGGGACTCAATTATTAGGGGAACAGATAGGGCAATCTGTCACAAAGACAGGGATCGTCGAACAGTGTGCTGCCTACCTGGCGCTCGAGACCGACACATCGCTGATCGGGTTGACAGATTACTGGGAGGGGCTGGTGAGGACCCAGCGGTCATGGTGCACATTGGCACAAATGACAAAGTTAGAGGCAGGTGGAAGGTCCTTAAAGATGATTTCAGGGAATTAGGCTGCAAGCTTAAAGCAAGGACCTCCAACGTGGTATTTTCTGAAATACTGCCGGTACCACGTGACACACCAGAGAGGCAACGGGAGATTAGGGAGGTTAATAAGTGGCTCAAGAATTGGTGTAGGAAGGAGGGGTTTGGGTTCCTGGAGAACTGGGCCGACTTCTCAGTTGGCTACAGGTTCTATGCTAGGGATGGGCTGCACCTCAATGGGGAGGGTGCAGCTGTGTGGGGAGAAAATGGCTAGAAGGTTGGAGGAGTCTTTAAACTAGGGACTGTGGGGAGGGTATTCATTTTATAGGAGGGGAAGGCAGTACAGATAGAGACCTGGGCACAAATAATGAAATTGGGGGTGGGGGTGGCATGGGGGGTGGGGTTAGAACAGTTAATAATTTAAGAAAGAATAGAGGTTCAGAGAGATACATAAAGTGCATGTGTACTAATGCCAGAAGCCTCACCAACAAAATGGCGGAATTAGAATTAATTTTGTTGGAACATAATTATGACATGGTGGGGATATCTGAGACTTGGCTGGATGACAGTCACGACTGGGCGGTTAATTTACAGGGCTATAGTCTGTTTAGAAATGACCGTAAAAATAAGCAGGTGGGGTGTGTGTTTATATGTAAAATCATCCTTAAAACCCATCCTGCGTGATATATGTGAATCTAATGAAGATATAGAGTCTCTGTGGGTGGAGATTTAGGGGAGGGGGGAAAAATAATAAATTATTGATAGGGGTTTGTTATAAGTCTCCTAAAATAATGGAAGCAACAGAGAATATCCTCGTAAAGCAAATAGATGAAGCAGCAACTCAAGGAGAAGTCATTATTATGGGGGACTTCAACTACCCTGAAATACATTGGGGAACAGAAACCTGCAGTTCCAGCAAAGGTAATAAGTTTTTGGCAACTATGAGAGACACTTACCTTTCACAACTAGTTCAGGACCCAACAAGAGGGGGGGCACTGCTAGACCTAATATTATCCAACAGGCCAGACCGCATATCAAATATAAGGCGGTCACTTGGGTAATAGTGATCACAAAATAATAAGCTTTCATGTATCCTTTAATAAGATGTGTAGTCGAGGGGTTACAAGGACACTAAACTTCAGGAAGGCAAATTTCCAACGGATGAGAGATGATCTTGGTGCAATAAACTGGGACGATATCCTGAGACATAAAAATACACAAAGAAAATGGGAGACGTTTATTAGTATCCTGAATAGGACCTGTGCACAGTATATACCCTATGGGAATAAACATGCTAGAATTAGGAGGAAACCACTATGGCTAAATAGAGCTGTAAGGGGCGCAATAAGGGACAAAAAGAAAGCGTTTCGGGAATTAAAGCAAGTAGGTAGTGAAGAGGCATTAAATAAATACAGAAGACTGAATAAATTCTGTAAAAAGCAAATCAAGACAGCAAAGATTGAGGCAGAGAGACTCATTGCCAGAGAAAGTAAAAATAATCCCAAAATATTCTTTAACTACATAAATAGCAAGAAACTAAAAAATGATAGTGTTGTTCCCCTTAAAAATAGTCTGGGTGAAATGGTGGATGAGGATGAGGAAAAAGCCAATATGCTAAATGTCTTTTTTTCAACTGTATTTACACAAGAAAATCCCATGACAGATAACATGATCAGAGATAAAAAAATTTCTCCATTAAATGTCACCTGCTAAACCCAGCAGGAAGTACGGCGGCGTCTAAAAATCACTAAAGTTGACAAATCCCCGGGCCCGGATGGGATACACCCCCGAGTACTGCAGGAATTAAGTACAGTTATAGATAGACCATTATTTTTAATCTTTAAAGATTCCATAATAACTGGGTCTGTACCACAGGACTGGCGTATAGCAAATGTGGTGCCAATATTCAAAAAGGGGGCAAAAACTGAACCTGGAAATTATAGGCCAGTGAGCTTAACATCAACTGTGGGTAAAATCCTGGAGGGTTTTTTAAGGGATACTATATTGGAGTATCTGAAGCTGAATAACCTCATGACACAGTATCAGCATGGGTTTACGAGGGACCGTTCTTGTCAGACTAATCTGATAAGCTTTTATGAAGGGGTAAGTTCAGGACTGGACCAAGGGAATGCAGTGGACGTGGTGTTCATGGACTTCTCAAAAGCTTTTGATACAGTGCCACACAAAAGGTTGATACATAAAATGAGAACAATGGGGATAGGGGAAAATATGTGTAAGTGGGTTAAGAACTGGCTCATGGATAGAAAACAAAGGGTGGTTATTAATGGAGCACACTCGGACTGGGTCACGGTTAGCAGTGGGGTACCACAGGGGTCAGTATTGGGGCCGCTTCTCTTTAACATATTTATTAATGACCTTGTAGGGGGCATACAGAGTAGTATTTCAATATTTGCAGATGACACTAAACTCTGCAGGGTAATAAATACAGAGGAGGATAATTTTATATTACAGGAGGATTTATGTAAACTAGAAGCTTGGGCTGATAAATGGCAAATGAGCTTTAATGGGGATAAATGTAAGGTCATGCACTTGGGTAGAACAAATAAGATGTATAATTATGTGCTTAATTGTAAAACACTGGGCAAAACTGTCACTGAAAAAGACTTGGGTGTATGGGTGGACGACAAACTCACATTTAGTGGCCAATGTCAGGCAGCTGCTGCCAAGGCAAATAAAATAATGGGATGCATTAGACGAGGCATAGATGCTCATGAGGAGAACATAATTTTACCTCTATACAAGTCACTGGTGCGACCACACTTAGAATACTGTGTGCAGTTCTGGTCTCCGGTGTATAAGAAAGACATAGCTGAACTGGAGGGGGTGCAGAGAAGAGCGACCAAGGTTATTAGAGAACTGGGGGGTCTGCAATACCAAGACAGGTTATTACACTTGGGGTTATTTAGTTTGGAAAAACGAAGGCTTAGGGGTGATCTTATTACAATGTACAAATATATGAGGGGACAGTACAAAGACCTTTCTAATGATCTTTTTACTCTTAGACCTGTGACGGGGACAAGGGGACATCCTCTACGTCTGGAGGAAAAAAGGTTTAGCCATAATCACAGACGCAGATTCTTTACTGTAAGAGCAGTGAGACTATGGAACTCTCTGCCGTATAATGTTGTAATGAGTGATTCCTTACTAAAATTTAAGAGGGGACTGGATGCCTTTCTTGAAAAGTATAATATTACAGGCTATATTCACTAGTTTCCTAGATACAGCGTTGATCCAGGGAGCTAGTCTGATTGCCGTATGTGGAGTCGGGAAGGAATTTTTTTCCCCAATGTGAAACTTACTGTTGCCACTTGGGTTTTTTTTGCCTTCCTCTGGATCAACATGTTAGGGCAGGTTAGGATAGGATATGGGTTGAACTGGATGGACTTAAAGTCTTCCTTCAACCTTAATAACTATGTTACTATGTATTTAGTGTCATTCATTCCACGGCACTTTACTGACATTGTTGGCAGTGTCCTCATTGGAGCTCACAATCTAATTTCCCTATCAGAATGTCTTTGGCGGATAGAGACATTACCACAATATGGAGACCTGGAGGAGGACTTAAGTACAAGAAGGTGACCAGGATGGGGCATTACTACAAGAAGGGTACTAGGATGGGGTGTTACTACAAAATGGGGTCCAGGATGGGGCACATTACTACAAGATGGGGACCAGGATGGGGCACATTAATACAAGATGTTTGCAAAAATTACTATATGGTGCTAATTGTAAGACAGTATTACTGTATCTGGCCAATTGGGGGAAACAAAACTGTAAAACTGTAAAAAAAAATTCAAAATAAAGCATGAAAAAAAATTTTGCCAGTAAAAAATGCTGTTTTATATAAAATAATAATAAAATCTTTTTATTTATATAGCGCCAACATATTCCGCAGTGCTTTACAGTTTTGCACACATTATCAGCACTGTCCCCGATGGGGCTCACAATCTAAATTCCCTAAAAGTATGCCTTTGGAATGTGGGAGGAAACCGGAGAACCCAGAGGAAACCTATGCAAACACAGGGAGAACATACAAACTCCTTGCAGATGTTGTCTTGGTGGGATTTGAACCCAGGACTCCAGCGCTGCAATGCTAACCACTGAGCCACCATGCTGACCATAAAAGCTCATAGAAGCTAAAGTAAACATAAAAACTGCAGGTTTGTTATTGTTATAGCTACATCCATAACGACCCAAGCTATAAAACTGTGCCATAACCGATATGATGAATGCAATATAAATAAATAAAATAAACATTGCAAAAATATTCAAAACATGACCAAAAGGTGTAGAGAAAAAAATGGAGTCACTAAAAATGTCCCTTTGTCCTGCAAAGAATGCAGCCCCCCAAATTCAAATTTTTTTCTATGTGCAGCCCTTTTACTCAGTCGAGTTCGAGACTCCTGGACTACACTAATGACCCTTTCCATAACTGCTCATGTGCCTTATAACTGGCATCTGTGATCTAATCAACTGTGGAAAATCATAGCAGCCGTTCCCCCTAACACATTTTTATGTTGTTCACCTTTGGACGCACACCTCTTAATTAATTTGATGCATCCTACTCCAGTGCGATCTTCATCAGGACTAAAGTGCAAAACACTAGTCCTGAAGAACCAAGCCTTAACTTATAGAAAAGTAATCCCTTTTTAAATACATTGCATTACCAAGTTGCATTGATATTAACTTACTAGACATTTTATAGTCCATGTTGACATAGGAATCAGCTAACAACTTTGTCGACAAACACAATCTAACAAGTTTAACACAGCTCCCATAACTTCTTGTGATGGTTAGGTTCTCATGCATGAGATTACTGTAAAGTGCTTGATGTAAATACACCTAATCATCAAAACAAGCTGTATATGGATGATGAATGAGCAAGTAATGATTGATGATCTGAGCTCTGAATTGTTGTGAATGCAGAACTAGGCAGTAATTAGAAATCAGTGCAAGATAAGTAATACATGGCGTGTATGTGCTGGCTCTATCAATTCATTGCTATACGTATCCTGAGTACAACAGTTCAAAAACTCTTGGATGTAGTCAGAGCATCCAAAGCAATGAGTAGTGCGCATTGGCATATGCGACACCACCAGGGTGTCCATGATTTTTTTGAAGCTGAAAAAACGTACAAAAATTATTTTGGACTATAATTATCATAATTTTACAGTTTAGAATGAATACAACTAATGTCTTCACATCAGAATTATGGGCTGAAGACTTTTATCACTTATAATCATACTGATTTATTATGGTTTTGCAGTGGATCCATAAAAATATTGTCTGTCTGTGACTGTGATATTTTTCATAAGCTATCCTGAAAAAATAAAAAGTCAAGCTGACAACCCTGGTCACCACCTCTCCACTCACCAGAGGTCAGATGGAAGCTCCAGTGGAGGATTGGGGGATGCCCGTTCTGGAGATAGATGTAGGTCCCAAAGGTAGGGCCTCTTTCTATCAGAAGTTTATGGAATATCCCATATGTTTTTCTTGAAACAACCACTTTAACTTGGTAGAACTTGAATCTATCATACATGTATGTCATACCCTGAGGATATATCACAAAAGCCTCTTGAGCCAAAACCTTTAAAGTCAAGGGCCGTGCAATTTTTTGAGCTTCCATACCAATTAATATAGAAAGATAGGCCCTTTTCTCGAAATACACGCTGGGACATTACACTGCGCAACAAATTTCAGGGAAGTTCTTGTCCCCTGAGAAAATTTTATTGTATCTTATAGATTTCGAGATGCTGAACACGAATATGTGCTCCAAAAGTCTGTATCACGTAAGGTTTTTAAGAAACAACAGTTTATAGTCTACATTATAACGTCCGAGACACTACATACATGTGCATCGATGTCAGTAGCAAAAGCAATAGTTCAAAAGTGTTTTGCAGACGACTTTCATTTATAATTCATGTCAGATGCTTCTCCAATAAGATTCCAGCAATAGTCAGCCAGCATTGACGTACTCCACTTTCCCTGGTACCTTTTCTCCATCAGCGCAATGTCTTGGTGAAATCTTTCAACGTATTCATCGCTAACGGCACCAAGATTGGCTGGAAAAAAGTGAGAATGTAGAAAATGCATTCTTAGTGACATATTGCATTTCGTCAAATGATATGAGCACTGTGAGCATGTTGTCCCCGAGTTGTTCAAAGTTTGGTGCCCTGCTGTTGCCAAGGAAGTTGAAGGTCACATCTTTAAAGGCTCTCCATGCCGCTTGTTCAACACCTTGCAAAACACCATCAAAGCTACTGTCTTTCATTATATATCTGATCTGTGAGCCAATAAAAATACCTTCTTTAATCTTTGCATCACTTATTCTTGGAAATTTCTGTCGCAAGTAAGAAAAGGCTTCCGATTCTTTGTTCATTGCTTTGACAAAATTCTTTATAAGCCTAAGTTTAATATGCAAAGGAGGGAGAAATATCTTTGCTGGATCAACGAGAGGATTATGTTTCTCATTCTTCTGTCCAGCAACCAGGTTTTCGCGGAGTGGCCAGTCCTTTCTGAAATAGTGCATTTCTCGTGCACGACTGTCCCACTCACAAATAAAACAACAATACTTGGTATATCCAAGCTGCAGTCCAAGAAGAAGTGTAACAACTTTTAGATCACCATATATGTTCCAGTTATAATTTCTATAATTAACCCCTCTCTGCCATCAGACGTACTATTCCGTCCATGTGACCCTGGACCTAATTCCCATGGACGGAATAGTACGTCATAGGCGATCAGCTGCGCTCCCGGGGGGAGCGTAGCTGATCGCTGCCGGGTGTCAGCTGTATATCACAGCTGACACCCAGCACTATGTGTCAGGAGCGGTCATGGACCGCTCCCGGCACATTAACCCCTAGCACACCGCGATCAAACATGATCGCGGTGTGCCCGGGGCACAGGGGAGGATCGCGCAAGCAGGGGGCTCCCTGCACGCCCCCCTGAGACCCTCAGAGCAGCGCGATGTGTCGCGCTGTTCCGAGGGTCCGTCCTCCCTCCAGGTCCCCGGATCCAAGATGGCGCCGGGGTCCTGCAGGGAGGCGGCTTCCTCAGTGCCTGCTGAGAGCAGGCGCAGAGGAAGCCTGCAGCGATGCCAGAGCGATCGCTGGTGTGACAGAGTGCTGTGCACACTGTCACACCAGCGATCTGCTAAAATACAGTGATGTCCCACCCTGGGACAAAGTAAAAAAGTAAAAAAAATAGAAATAAAAAGTGGTAAAAAAAATCATCAAAAAAAAAAAAATATTCCCCAATAAATTCATTTCTTCCTGTAAATAAAAAAAACAAAACAATAAAAGTACACATATTTGGTATCGCCGCATCCGTAACGACCCCCCCTATAAAACTGTCCCACTAGTTAACCCCTTTAGTGAACCCCTTAAAAAAAAAAAAAAAAACTAAGCAAAAAATCAATGCTTTATCATCATACTGCCGAACAAAAAGTGGAATAACACGCGATCAAAAAGACAGATATAAATAAACATGGTACCGCTGAAAACATCATCTTGTCCCGCAAAAAACGAGCCATCATACAGAATCATCAGCGAAAAAATAAAAAAGTTATAGCTCGCAGAATGAAGCGATGCAAAAATAATGATTTTTTATATAAAATTGTTTTTATTCTATAAAAGCGCCAAAACATAAAAAAATGATATAAATGAGGTATCACCGTAATCGTACTGACCCGAAGAATAAAACTGCTTTATCAATTTTACCACACACGGAACGGTATAAACGCCTCCCCCAAAAGAAATTCATGAATTGCTGATTTTTGTTCATTCTAACCTCCCAAAAATCGAAATAAAAAGCGATCAAAAAATGTCACGTGCTCAAAAATGGTACCAATAAAAACGTCACCTCGTCCCGCAAAAAATAAGACCTCACATGACTCTGTGGGCCAAAATATGCAAAAATTATAGCTCTCAAAATGTGGTGATGCAAAAAACTACTTTTTGCAATAAAAAGCGTCTTTTAGCGTGACAGCTGCCAATCACAAAAACCCGCTATAAATAGTAAATCAAACCCCCCTTTATCACCCCCTTAGTTAGGGAAAAATAATAAAATTAAAAAAATGTATTTATTTCCATTTTCCCATTAGGGTTAGTGTTGCGGCTAAAGTTAGGGTTAGGATTGGCGCTAAAGTTAGTATTAGGGTTATGGTTGGGATTAGGGTTAGGGGTGTGTTAGGGTTAGGTTTGTGGTTAGGGTTGGGACTAGGGTTAGGGGTATGTTGGGGTTAGGGTTGGAGTTAGAATTGGGGGGTTTCTGCTGTTTAGGCACATCAGGGGCTCTCCAAATGTGACATGGCGTCTGATCTCAATTCCTGCCAATTCTGCGTTGAAAAAGTCAAACGGTGCTCCTTCACTTCTGAGCTCTGCCATGCGCCCAAACATAAATAATGCTAAAAGCGAAAAGGGCAAAATGCATACGTACGTACAAATGGTGATCAAACATTAGATCACCAAAAGATGCACAATTGCCAAATGGACAGTAATAGACCGACTGCTAAAGAGCAAGCAAAAAAAGGGGGGGAGAGAGAAAACAGTCTAATGGTCATAAAATGTGAACTTTATTAATAATAATGGTAATAGTAACAGGTATTAGCAGCCAAGGGGGAATGTACCCCTAAATAACATGATCAAAAACAAGGGGCCAGGAAACAAAATGGACCACTAACATATAACATCCCGCCAATTGGCATAATATGAGCCATATAGGAAACATAATCGAGTGTCCCAGTACATATACATGCAGGTGCTATAAAATCATGGTAAATACCGATATATACATACATATAGCTGACAAGGGATACACATATGGCTACAGGGATGATAGGCAGAAATAATTACCCAAATAATGCAGCGGTCCACGATTGCCTAGCCCACCCCGACGCGCGTTTCGGAGCGGTAAAGCTCCTTCCTCAGGGGGCATAGAGAAAAACAGTGACCACGCTAGTATATATATAAAAATAAAACCGGAAATGCCGCGTGCATCCAGCGCACATCCCGGGACGTCACATCCGGAAATGACGTGGGGCCCACGTGATCCGAACATGTGACGTCACCAGAAGTGACGCAGGAGCGCGGAAAAAGGAGGGGGGACGGCGCATGTGCAAAACCGCCCTGGTTAGGGAACCAGGAACAAAGATGGAGACACCAGTGTGAGCGCCATCAAAGGGTAAAAAATGAAAACAAAATAACACAGTATACAAATAATAGATAGCGAATAGATCAGAAGTGTAAGGACACATATAAAACAATAATATACGTGAAGGAATATACAAAACACATATGGAACAATAATATACAACAGCAAAAATAAAAAAAAATGTAAATAAACAAAATAAATAAGGAAATATACAAGACAATATAAATAATAATACGTAGAACAATATTGTATAACCATAACTCAATATAATAACAGAATAACTACTGTGAGCAAAACAAAATAACAGTCCAAAACACTATAATGACAGAAGAGTCCATGAAGTAACATAGGCATTCAAAACCGGAATTCACTTGATAGTCTTCAATTCAATGGAACAAAAACATCGGTAAACAACAAGGGACACTGAAAAAAGAAAAACAACGTGTTAAAATGAATAAAAACAAAGATCATGCAGATAAGGGATACAAAATGATGTTCAAATGAGGAGATCACAGGAAGGGGACAAATGACATATTCTCATTAAGACCGTGTGGGTGAATAGTTTTCAATGTCCATATCCATTTCGTCTCAGCCTGGGCCAGCCTCCTGGACAAATCGCCACCACGAATATTGATGTTAAGGGCAAAAATCCCTTTAACTTTTAGCAATGAACTGTCACATTGGTGGAATTCAGCAAAATGACGTGGTAGAGTTTTTAATGTAGCAGTGTCAGTGCAGGTTGATGCAGCTGCAATGCCTAGCACGTGTTCACGTACTCTAACTTTAAGTTGTCGAGTGGTAAGACCCACATAGGACAAACCACATGGACAACTGGCACAATAGATGACATATCTTGTCATACATGAAATTCGTTGTTTAATAACAAATTGTTTGGTGCCGTTAGAATTAGTGAATGTAGAACTCCGTACGATATTAGGGCATGCAACGCATCTCCCACATGGAGCACAGCCATTGGCAGCAGGGACATTATCCAAGAAGGTTGGAACATGCTGACTAGGGTAATGGCTAGAGGTTAGATGGTCTCGTAGATTTCTAGCACGCCTGTATGAAAAATAGGGTCTATCCGGAAGGAATTTGCCAATGATAGGATCCACTTGTAGGATGGGCCATGCCCTTTGAACGGCTGCCCGCATCCTATGATGTTGAGGATGAAAGGTAGTAATGAATCCTACCATATTTGGATCATTCGGTCTGGCAGAATTATTCGCATACAGTAAACCATTGCGAGAAGAATATTTAGCTCTATGATAAGCCCTTTTGATAGAACGCCTGCTGTATCCCCTCGCCAAAAAACGTGAACTGAGTTCTTTAGCTCTAGTCTCAAAATCTGATTCTGTGGAGCAGATCCGCCGTATACGGAGAAACTGCCCCACAGGAACCGCCCTCATGACATGAGACGGATGGCAGGAGGTAGCATGTAACACACTATTCGTTGCAGTTTCTTTACGAAAGATATCTGTCTGAATGACACCTGATCCGTCCTTCTTGACAGTGACATCCAAAAAATTGATGGCAGTAGAGTCCCACACCAGAGTAAGATGTATATTGAAGTCATTGCTATTCAAAGAGGCGACAAATTGCACAAGGTCGGTGGATGTGCCCTGCCAGACAAAGAAGATATCGTCAATATAACGAACCCAAAAGGGAACGCAATGAATTGACCCCTGTTTGTCCGTCAGGAACAGGTCCCTCTCCCACAGCCCCAGGAAAAGGTTGGCATAGGCTGGCGCGAAGGCCGCACCCATAGCCGTCCCCTGGAGCTGTAGGTAGAAGGACCCTTTAAATACAAAAAAGTTGTGGGTGAGGGTGAACTCTAATAACTCCAGGATGAGGTCCCTTAAACCAGTTGTAAGTGTGGTGGTCCCAAGAAAAAACCGGACCGCGGCAATGCCGTCAGAGTGTCTAATGTTAGTGTACAGGGATTCAACATCCAATGAAGCTAGTAGAGAATCACCCTCCAAACACAATCCATCGACCTTGCGCAACAACTCGCCGGTATCTTTGAGGAAAGAGGGGAGGTTGGTAACCAGTGGCTGAAGATGATGATCAATCCACTTATTTACGTTCTCCAAGAGGTTCCCCCTCCCAGACACGATAGGCCTGCCAGGCGGAGACGAGAGGCTCTTATGGACTTTGGGTAAGAGGTATAGCGTGGCAATAGTCGGTTCCCTGATTTTTAGTGCCGAAGCCAGCCCACTGGTGATAACATTGGTATCCACTGCTTTTTTTAAAATGTCATCTAATTTAGCAGAATAGGCCGAAAGGGGATTGTAAGTGAGTTTACGGTAACACACCGTGTTATGCAGCTGTCGAAATGCCTCCCTTTCATAAGCAGACTTAGGCCAAATTACCACGTTACCACCCTTGTCGGCTGGCTTCAGCACAACATCAGGCAAACCGTGTAGAAATTTTAAACGATTTCTCTCATCTCTGGTGAGATTATCAGCACCTCTACCCAACGGAATCCTAGAGAGATCCTCCGCAACCACCCGTACAAACAAATCGATACTGGGACAAGTAGAAAACTTGGATAATGTCCCTGCTGCCAATGGCTGTGCTCCATGTGGGAGATGCGTTGCATGCCCTAATATCGTACGGAGTTCTACATTCACTAATTCTAACGGCACCAAACAATTTGTTATTAAACAACGAATTTCATGTATGACAAGATATGTCATCTATTGTGCCAGTTGTCCATGTGGTTTGTCCTATGTGGGTCTTACCACTCGACAACTTAAAGTTAGAGTACGTGAACACGTGCTAGGCATTGCAGCTGCATCAACCTGCACTGACACTGCTACATTAAAAACTCTACCACGTCATTTTGCTGAATTCCACCAATGTGACAGTTCATTGCTAAAAGTTAAAGGGATTTTTGCCCTTAACATCAATATTCGTGGTGGCGATTTGTCCAGGAGGCTGGCCCAGGCTGAGACGAAATGGATATGGACATTGAAAACTATTCACCCACACGGTCTTAATGAGAATATGTCATTTGTCCCCTTCCTGTGATCTCCTCATTTGAACATCATTTTGTATCCCTTATCTGCATGATCTTTGTTTTTATTCATTTTAACACGTTGTTTTTCTTTTTTCAGTGTCCCTTGTTGTTTACCGATGTTTTTGTTCCATTGAATTGAAGACTATCAAGTGAATTCCGGTTTTGAATGCCTATGTTACTTCATGGACTCTTCTGTCATTATAGTGTTTTGGACTGTTATTTTGTTTTGCTCACAGTAGTTATTCTGTTATTATATTGAGTTATGGTTATACAATATTGTTCTACGTATTATTATTTATATTGTCTTGTATATTTCCTTATTTATTTTGTTTATTTACATTTTTTTTTATTTTTGCTGTTGTATATTATTGTTCCATATGTGTTTTGTATATTCCTTCACGTATATTATTGTTTTATATGTGTCCTTACACTTCTGATCTATTCGCTATCTATTATTTGTATACTGTGTTATTTTGTTTTCATTTTTTACCCTTTGATGGCGCTCACACTGGTGTCTCCATCTTTGTTCCTGGTTCCCTAACCAGGGCGGTTTTGCACATGCGCCGTCCCCCCTCCTTTTTCCGCGCTCCTGCGTCACTTCTGGTGACGTCACATGTTCGGATCACGTGGGGCCCCACGTCATTTCCGGATGTGACGTCCCGGGATGTGCGCTGGATGCACGCGGCATTTCCGGTTTTATTTTTATATATATACTAGCGTGGTCACTGTTTTTCTCTATGCCCCCTGAGGAAGGAGCTTTACCGCTCCGAAACGCGCGTCGGGGTGGGCTAGGCAATCGTGGACCGCTGCATTATTTGGGTAATTATTTCTGCCTATCATCCCTGTAGCCATATGTGTATCCCTTGTCAGCTATATGTATGTATATATCGGTATTTACCATGATTTTATAGCACCTGCATGTATATGTACTGGGACACTCGATTATGTTTCCTATATGGCTCATATTATGCCTAATTGGCGGGATGTTATATGTTAGTGGTCCATTTTGTTTCCTGGCCCCTTGTTTTTGATCATGTTATTTAGGGGTACATTCCCCCTTGGCTGCTAATACCTGTTACTATTACCATTATTATTAATAAAGTTCACATTTTATGACCATTAGACTGTTTTCTCTCTCCCCCCCTTTTTTTGCATGCGCCCAAACAGTAGTTTACCCCCGCATATGGGGTATCAGCGTACTCTGTACCCCAAGAGTTATTGTGCAATTTGTCCTATTTCTTCTGTTACCCTTGGGAAAATAAAAAACTGGGGGCGACAAAATCATTTTTGTAAAAAAAAATTGATTTTTTTGTTTTTACGGCTGTATGTTATAAATTTTCTGTGAAGCACTTGGGGCTTCATAGCGCTCACCACACTTCTAGATAAGTTCCTTGTGGGGTCTAGTTTCCAAAATGGGGTCACTTGTGGGGGGTTTCCACTGTTTAGGCGCATCAGGGGCTCTCCAAATGCGACATGACGCCCCCAGACCATTCCATCAAAGTCTGCAATCCAAAACGTCACTACTTCCCTTCCGAGCCCAGACGTGCACCCATACAGTCGTTTTCTCACACATGTTGGGTATCAGCGTACTCAGGACAAATTGGACAACAACTTTTGGGGTCCAATTTCTCCTGTTACCCTTGTGAAAATAAAATATTGGGGGCGAAAAAATCATTTTTGTAAAAAAAAAAAAAGGATTTTTTATTTTTACGGCTGTACGTTATAAACTTCTGGGAAGCACTTCGGGGTTCAAAGTGCTCACCACACATCTAGATAAGTTCCTTGTGGGGTCTATTTTCCAAAATGGGGTCACTTGTGGGGGGTTTCCACTGTTTAGGCACATCAGGGGCTCTCCAAATGCGACATGACGCCCCCAGACCATTCCATCAAAGTCTGCAATCCAAAACGTCACTACTTCCCTTCCGAGCCCCAACGTGCGCCCATACAGTAGTTTACTCCCACATATTGGGTATTAGCGTACTCAGGACAAATTGGACAACAACTTTTGGGGTCCAATTTCTCCTGTTACCCTTGTGAAAATAAAATTTTGGGGGCGAAAAAATCATTTTTGTAAAAAAAAAAAAGATTTTTTATTTTACAGCTGTACGTTATAAACTTCTGTGAAGCACTTTGGGGTTCAAAGTGCTCACCACACATCTAGATAAGTTCCTTGAGGGGTCTAGTTTCCAAAATGGTGTCATTTGTGGGGGGTTTCCACTGTTTAGGCAGATCAGGAGCTCTCCAAACACGACATGGCATCCAGCCAATTCTGCGTTGAAAAAGTCAAACGGCGCTCCTTCCCTTCCAAACTCTGCCATGCACCCAAACAGTGGTTTACCCCCACATATGGGGTATCAGCGTACTCAGGACAAATTGCACAATAACTTTTGGAGTCTTGTTACCCTTGGGAAAATAAAAATTGGGGTGAAAAGATCAATTTTGTGGAAAAAATATGATTTTTTAATTTTACGGCTCTACGTTATAAACTTGTGTGAAGCACTTGGGGGTTCAAATTGCTCACCAAAGATCTAGATAAGTTCCTTAGGGGGTCTAGTTTCCCAAATGGGGTCACTTGTGGGGGGTTTCCACTGTTTAGGCACATCAGGGACTCTCCAAATGCAACATGGCGTCCAATCTCAATTCCAGCCAATTTTGGTTGGAAACAGTCAAATGGTGCTACTTCCATTCCGAGCTCTGCCATGCGCCCAAACAGTGGTTTCCCCCCACATATGGGGTATCAACGTACTCAGGACAAATTGGACAACAACTTTTGATGTCCAATTTCTCCTGTTACCTATGGGAAAATAAAAAATTAGTAACTAAGAGATAATTTTTGTGGGAAAAAAATAGGATTTTTTATTTTCATGCCCGGGCATTATAAACTTGTGTGAAGCACTTGGGGGTTCAAAGTGCTCACCAAAGATCTAGATAAGTTCCTTAGGGGGTCTAGCTTCCAAAATGGGGTCACTTGTGGGGGGTTTCCACTGTTTAGGCTTATCTGGGGCACTACAAACGGAACATGACCCCCATCAATGTTTGCATTCCAAAACGTTACTGCTTCCTTTCCAAGCCCTGCCGTGCGCCCAAACAGTTTCCCTCCCCCACATATGGGGTATCAGCGTACTCAGGACAAATTGGACAACAACTTTTGGGGTCCAATTTCCTTGGGAAAAATCAAAAATTTGGGACTAAAAAATCATTTTTGTGGAAAATTGTTTGTTTTTTTTTTCACACCCAGGCATTATAAACTTTTGTGAAACACTTTGGGGCTCAAAGTGCTCACAACAGATCTAGATAAGTTCCTTAGGGGGTCTAGTTTCCAAAATGGTGTCACTTGTGGGGGGTTTCCACTGTTTAGGCGCATCAGTGGCTCTCCAAACACGACATGGCGTCCAATCTCAACTCCAGCCAATTTTAGTTTGAAAAAGTCAAACGGCGCTCCTTCCCTTACGAGCTCTGCCGTGCGCCCAAACAGTGGTTTTCCCCCACATATAGGGTATTGGCGTACTCAGGAGAAATTGCACAACAACTTTATCTGCCCATTTTCTCCTTTTACCCTTGTCAAAATAAAAAAAAAGTTTGTAAAAGATCATTTTTGTGGCTAAAAAGTTAAATATTAATTTTGTCCTTCCACGTTGCTTCAGCTCCTGTGAAGCACCTGAAGGGTTAATAAACTTCTTGAATGTGGTTTTTGAGTACCTTGAGGGGTGCAGTTTTTAGAATGGTGTCACTTTTTGGTATTTTCTGCTATATAGACCCGTCAAAGTGACTTCAAATGTGAGGTGGTCCCTAAAAAAATGGCTTTGTAAATTTTGTTGTAAAAATGAGAAATCACTGGTCAACTTTTAACCCTTATAATTTCCGAACAAAAAAAAATTTTGGTTCCAAAATTGTGCTGATGTAAAGTAGACATGTGGGAAATGTTATTTCTTAACTATTTTGTGTGACATATTTCTCTGTTTTAAGGGAAAAAAAATTCAAAGTTTGAAAATTGCAAAATTTTCAAAATTTTCGCCATATTTGTGTTTTTTTCAAAAATAAACGCAAGTTATATCGAAGAAATTATACTTCTAACGTGAAGTACAATATGTCACGAGAAAACAATCTCAGAATCGCGAAGATCCGTTGAAGCGTTCCAGAGTTATAACCTCATAAAGAGACAGTGGTCAGAATTGTAAAAATTGGCCCGTCATTAACGTGCAAACCACCCTTGGGGGTGAAGGGGTTAATGTGGATCAACAGTAACTCCATATTCTCATAAGTTTATTTCATGTGTACGGCATGTCCAACAGGTATAGAAGGATAGATATTTCCGTTGTGTAGTAAAACAGCCTTCTGACTTAAAACTGACAAGTCAATGAACAGTCGCCATTCCTTCGGGTCATGTTCGCATCCAAGAGCACCAAACAACCCCAAGACGTTATTGCAAAAGGTTATACTGTCGACATGATTGAAAAATTGATTAAGGTCTTCTTGATGACTGCGAAAAACAGAAACTCTTGTTCCTGGTAATAAGAGATTCCGTTCTTGTAGCCTTGATCCCAATAATTCTGCCTGCCTCTTTGACAATTTCAAATCTCTGACCAAATCACTCAGATCAGCTTGACTGAAAGTGAACAGATGTGGATTAGATGTAGAAGGCTCAAAGTCTGGGTCTGCAGCAGTTTCATTTTCTACTGACATTGTTAGTTCATCTTCGTCGTCCTCCATTGTCCATACTTTGGACGGCTTTGGAACACGAAGACGTTCATTGTGTGGCACTGGTCTTATGGCTGAAGGAAGATTAGAATATTCTATTGATTTCTTGTTCTTTGCTGAATATCCTGTTACATTTGTAAGGCAGAAGTAGCAATCTGTTACATGATCTCTCTGTTCTCTCCTTCTCATTGGGACAGCGAACGGCATTGAAGGTCGTGATCCATTCAGCCATGCTCTAAGGCTTCTAGAACAAGATGCACAGCATATATGAGGTGCCCACTGTTTGTACATATCTCCAATTGAACATTCAAAGTATAGTTCATATGCTTTCTTAACAAGTGGAGTCATTCTTTTGTGCTTTCATTGTATATTCTCCGCATATGTAGCAGAAATTATCACTGCTGTACTGCTGTTGATATACCGACGTGACATTTCAAAATACAGTTCTGGCAAAAATTAAGAGACCACCACATCAAAACTCTGTCATGGTAGCCCATTCTGCAGACCTGAACCTCATTGAAAACCTCTGGAATGTGATCAAGAGGATGATGGATAGTCACAAGCCATCAAGCAAAGAAGAACTGCTTACATTTTTGCGCCAGAAGCAGTGTGAAAGACTGGTGGCAAGCATGCTACGACGCATGAAAGCTGTTTTTAAAAATCATGGTTATTTCACAAAATATTGATTTCAGAACTCTTCCCGAGTTAAAACATTAGTATTGTTGTTTCTAAATGATTATGAACTTGTTTTCTTTGCATTATTTGAGTTCTGAAAGCAGTGGGGTTTTTTTTAATTTTGACCATTTTTCTTTGTCAGAAAAAAATACAAAATTTATTGCTTGGAAATTCGGTGACATGATGTTGTCAGAAGTTTATAGACTAAAAGAACAATTTACATTTTACTCAAAAATATACCTATAAAGAGAAAAATCAGACAAACTGAACATTTGAAAGTGGTCTCTTAATTTTTGCCAGAGCTGTAAATCTTCAATTTTTACAATGAAAAGTATTCAGGCGCACCTCATATATGATAGTAACTAGATGGAGACCCGATGTTATCGCATCAGGAGGTTGGTAATGTCACGATGAGGGCATGCTTTGCAGCGCTGAGAATCTCTCCCCCCATGTGCTCACCCACCTATCCACTCTCTCTTTCCCCATGTGTAGTGTTGAGCATTCCGATACTGCAAATATTGGGTATCGGCCGATATTCGCTGTATCGGAATTCAGATTCTGAGATCCGATATTTTTTGCATATTGGATACCGGAATCAGAGTTTTCCTGTAAAGTCTATGGGGAGTTCCTGTGTCACAGAACGAAGTACGTGACACAGTAACTTCCCGAAAGTGTTACTGTCACTGTCGGTCGGGTCTGTCAGGTGTCAGCAGCACTTACCTGGCAGAAGATCCCCGGCGGTCACATCCTGGACTTCTTGATGGCCGCCATTACCCTCTCCCTGGCGGTCACGTGCAGCTTCTCGCGATAACTGCAGTGACTGCCGGGTACTGGGTAATCTCGGCCAGCTGTACTCTCGCGACAGCTGGCCGTAAACCAGTCTGATGATGTCACAGCCGGGGAATTTCCTCAGGTAAGCAGCTCTGCTACAGCTGGATGCTATGCTCAGCCTGGCATGCAGATGTAGCAGAGCTGGACTCGTCGTGGGACACTCGTCGGACAGGGAGTATTTGTGTTGGTTTGTTATTTTTGTTTTTTTACAGGAGAACGATGGCGTCGCAGGATGAGCGTGGAATAAAAATAATGAAAACTGTGTTGTGTTTTATTTAATTAAAAGACTTTTTCTGGCTGTGTATTTTTTTAAAAATTTACAAACTTTATGATTAATAATGGATCGGTGTCTTATTGACGCCTCTCTATTATTAACCGGGCTTATTGTCACCGATCAATCAAAGGTGACATTAACCCCTTATTACCCCACTTGCCACCGCTACATGGCAAGTGGGAAGAGCCGGGTGAAGTGCCACAATTGGCGCATCTTTGGATGCGCCATTTGTGGGGCTGCTGCAGCCTGGTATTTTTAGGCTGTTGAGGGCCAAAATCCATGGGCCTTGACAGTCTTTTAATATCAGGCCGCAGCAGTCTGCTTTTTACTTGGCTGGTTAACAAAAATAGGGGGACTTCCACGCTATTTTTTTTTCGAGGGGATCCCCTATTTTTGTTAATCAGCCAAGCTAAGCAGACTGCTGTGGCCTGGTATTATCAGGCTTGCAAGGTTCATGGATATTGGATCCTTGCCTGTTGTGAATGGACTTGAAATGAGTTCTGAGCAGAGGCTCCCTCTGGTGGTTACAAGCGGTACTGGACTGTCCAGTGAAGATTGTGAGGATTGGGAATCAGGTGTTACTGACTGGTCTTATATAAGGGAGTCGCCTTCCCATCAGGGTTGCCGGTGATCAATTGTTCTGGTCTCAATCCTTGATTCCTGTTTCCTTTGTAGCCTGCTGTGTCGTGTCTGCATCTCCTGCTAACAGATAAGACATTTTCTTCTTTTTATTTTTGTGCTTTATTTTTGCATTTTGTCCTGCACTTCTGTGGGGGCCTTCAGGGTCCCCTCCGGGGGCTTTTGCCCTCTCAGTTTAGTTCAGCCACTGATGTTTGTACATTTGCTTTTTTCCAGTTTTTTTCAGTGGCTGCTGTTTTGATTTTGTTACACCAGAGAACTAATTTAGGTGGTAGAGGTCGTGTGATCTCAGGTGTTTTTGAAATTAGTAGAGTTGGTGCTTTTCAGGGTTTTTTGGGATTGCAGTAAGTGCCCTTCCTATCCTTTTCTATTTAATTAGTTTGGGCCCCAACGTTTGCTCATACTATTTTCTGTCTGTGTCAGTATTTCTTCTTGTCTAACCGCCATTACATGTTTGGGGGCTTTCTATGTTCTTTGGGGATCTGCTCCGGGGCAGATAGCTTTCCTCTTTCTATCTTTAGGTGTAGTTAGTTTCTCAGGCTGTGACAAGGCGTCTAGGACCAACGTAGGAACGCTCCACGGCTGCCTCTAGTTGTGGTGGTTAGTCAGGGTACTGCAATCTCATAGATTCCAACTGCTCTGGTGTATTGCCTTTTTTACCTGCACTCCTCAGCTACCGAAACATAACAGTATCACCGGCCTAAATAAAATTGAAAATTGTATGGTACTCACAGAAGGGAAAAATATTATTAAAGAAAAAAAAAGTTGTCAGAGTTGTCAGAGATATTTTTCTGTTTGTTGCATTTTTTTTTCCCTCTGTATCTCTGGGTGCTGGGGAGGATTTTTTCTCTCAATAGAGTTTGCACAGTTGTCTGGCCGTGTGGATCAGCTTGCCACTGAGGTTCGGAGTATTGCTACCTATCTTGCTAGGTTGCCTGTTGTGGAACCTAGGATTCCCATGCCAGATTTGTTTTTAGAGGATCGAGCTAAGTTTCTGAATTTCAAAAATAATTGTAAATTGTTTTTTGCCTTAAAATCTAAGTCCTCAGGGAACGCAGCGCAGCAGGTTCAAATTGTCATCTCTCTCCTGCGCGGCGATCCTCAGAATTGGGCTTTTTCCCTGACACCTGGGGATCCTGTTTTGAGTGATGTTGATGCATTTTTTCAGGCTTTGGGGTTATTGTACGATGAGCCTAATGTCACTGATCAAGCTGAAAAAGCCTTGTTGGCATTAAATCAGGGGCTTGATGACGCTGAGTTATACTGTCAGAGATTCCGTAGGTGGGCAGTCCTGACCAAATGGAATGACGACGCTTTGGCAGCCCTTTTTCGGAAGGGTCTGTCAGATAATGTAAAGGATGTTATGGTGGGATTCCCTGTCCCCTCTGGTCTCAATGATTCTATGTCATTAGCGATTCAAATTGACAGACGTTTGCGTGAGCGTAGAGGTATGCGTGGAATAGTGTTGCCTTGTGAACCTGCTTCTGAATCCATGCAGTGTGATAGAGTGGTTTCTGGGGCACAGCGTCATGAGTTTCGAAAGCGCAATGGGTTGTGTTTCTACTGTGGTGATGCCTCTCATGCTATTTCAGTCTGCCCTAAGCGGGGAAGACGTTTTGCATGCTCAGTTGTCTTGGGTAGTGTTCAGACTAAGTTTTTATTAACTGTTACTCTGATATGCTCTCTGTCCTCATTTTCTGCTCAGGCTTTCGTTGATTCGGGAGCAGCTATTAACCTGATGGATTTTGATTTTGCTAAACGTGGGTTTCCCTTGATACCGCTACAGAAGTCTATTCCCCTACTGGGGATCGATTCTACCCCTTTGGCTGAGAATAAACCTCAGTTCTCTACTCAGGTGATAATGAGGGTTGAACCTGATCATTAGGAGAGCTGCAAATTTTTGGTTCTGTATAATCTGCATGACATTATCGTACTGGGTTTCCCTTGGTTACAGTCTCATAATCCTGTTTTGGATTGGAAATCTGTGTCTGTAACCAGTTGGGGCTGCCAATGTGTTAATACCAACACTCCTGTTTTTTCTGCCTCCCCCCAGGCTCAGGATGTTCCTGACTTTTTGATTGATTTTTCTGATGTGTTTAGCGAAAGTAAATCTGCATCCTTGCCTCCCCATAGGAGCTATGACTGCGCTATTGAATTAGTGCCTGGTAGTAAATTCCCTAAAGGTCGCCTTTTTAACTTGTCTGTACCTGAACATGACGCTATGCGGTCTTATATCAAGGAGTCATTGGAGAAGGGTCATATCAGACCATCCTCTTCACCCTTAGGTGCCGGTTTTTTCTTTGTGGCCAAAAAGGATGGTTCATTAAGGCCGTGTATTGATTAGCGTCTTTTGAACAATATTACTGTGAAATATCAATATCCGTTACCCTTGATTTCTGACCTGTTTTCCAGGGTGAAAAACGCTACTTGGTTTACCAAGCTTGACCTCAGGGGGGCATATAACCTTATTCGCATTAAGCACGGAGATGAATGGAAGACCGCATTTAATACCCCTGAGGGGCATTTTGAGTACCTTGTGATGCCCTTTGGGCTCACTAATGCTCCTTCTGTCTTCCAGTCCTTCATGAATGACATTTTCAGGGATTTTGTGGATAAATTTCTGATTGTTTATTTGGATGATATCTTGATTTTTTCCAATGACTGGGACTCTCATGTGAAACATGTTCGAACTGTATTCCAGATTTTGAGAGAGAATGCTCTGTATGTAAAGGGATCAAAGTGTCTTTTTGGCGTACAGAGGATCTCATTTTTGGGATTCATTTTGTCCCCATCTGTTATTGAAATGGACCCGGTCAAGGTTCAGGCCATCTGTGATTGGGTCCAACCTACTTCATTAAAGGCTCTTCAAAGATTTTTGGGTTTTGCCAATTTTTATCGTAAATTTATTGGTAATTTCTCGGTTATTGTTAAACCATTGACTGATTTGACCAGAAAGGGTTCTGATGTGGTGAATTGGCCTCCTGAGGCAGTCTCTGCATTTCAGGAACTTAAGCAGAGATTCACTTCTGCTCCTGTTCTACGGCAGCCTGATGTTTCTCTGCCATTTCAGGTGGAGGTTGATGCCTCTGAAATTGGGGCAGGTGCCGTTTTGTCCCAAAGAGATCCAGAGACCTCCAAAAGTAACCCTTGTGCCTTTTTCTCTCGAAAATTTTCTCCTACTGAACGTAATTATGACGTGGGTAATCGGGAGTTATTGGCCATGAAGTGGGCTTTTGAAGAGTGGAGACATTGGCTGGAGGGAGCCAAACATCAGGTGGTGGTCCTTACGGACCATAAGAATCTGGTTTATCTGGAATCTGCCAGGCGACTTAATCCTAGACAGGCCAGGTGGGCCTTGTTTTTCACACGTTTTAATTTTGTGGTTTCCTTTCTTCCTGGCACTAAGAATGTTAAGGCGGATGCCCTCTCGAGGAGTTTCCTTGCGGACTCTCCTGAGTTATCTGATCCTTCTGTTATTTTGAAAGAAGGTGTAGTTCTTTCCGCCATCTCGCCCAATTTGAGACTGGCTCTGGAGGGGTGTCAGGAGGATAGGCCCGAGCGCTGTCCTGTTGGGAAATTGTTTGTCCCGGACCAGTGGAAAAAGAGTGTGATGTCTGAGATTCATTGTTCCGCGTTGGCCGGTCATCCCGGAATTTTTGGTACCAGAGACTTGGTTAGTCGGTCCTTTTGGTGGCCTACCTTGTCTCGTGATGTCAGGGAATTTGTGCAGTCCTGCGGGACTTGCTCTCGCTCCAAGCCTTGCTCTCGCTCTAGTGGTTTGTTGATGCCATTGCCTGTGCCCAAGAGACCATGGACCCATATCTCTATGGATTTCATTTCCGACCTCCCTGTTTCTCAGAGAATGACCGTCATCTGGGTGATGATACATCTTGTGCCATTACCTAAGCTGCCTTCCTCCTCTGAATTGGTGCCTTTGTTCCTTCAGCACGTGGTTCGTTTACACGGCATTCCTGAGAACATTGTGTCTGACAGAGGAGTCCAGTTTGTTTCCAGATTTTGGAGGACCTTTTGTTCTAAACTTGGCGTTCAATTGTCTTTCTCCTCGGCGTTTCATCCTCAGACCAATGGTCAAACTGAGAGAACAAACCAGACATTGGAGACTTATCTAAGATGTTTTGTGTCTGCTGATCAGGATGACTGGGTCTCTTTTTTGCCTTTGGCTGAGTTTGCTCTTAATAATACATATCAAAAAACTGACCGGCACATCCAAACATAGATTCAGTGTGAACAGGTGCTAAACCTAGAGTCACCAACTCATATACATACAAGAGAAAAAGGTAGCACACTGTAGCGCTATAGCTTGCAAACACGAAATATGAAAAATATGAAAAATGAATTGCATCATTACCTTAGAAATATGAAAAATTGAGAAGTCTTAGGGCATAAGATGGCCAAATTATGTGAGCCTGATAGCCACGTCAAGGCTCTTCTCGTATATCAGGTCCTAACTAATGCCTATCCTCGCTTAGAAAAGTCTGTCTGCATGGGAACGTATGAATCCTCTCTTCAGACTAAAATCTACATCTCTGTGGAGGGGTGATGAACCTGTTGTAATTAAAAAGCCTGTGACCACCAGGTGGAGTGCTCAGGTAGAAGGTAAATGAATACATATCAAAAAACTGACCTGCACATCCAAACATAGATTCAGTGTGAACAGGTGCTAAACCTAGAGTCACCAACTCATATATGTAACGGGTCTGGTAGGTGAAACCACTGAGCTTTATTATACAAGACAGTATACTTGTAAGAGAGCAGGTGGCGCCCGGGGAATACGGACAGGAATTCACGGGAAGTGACAAGGACAGTCTCTGGGTAGGCAGGTTGTCACGGCAAGTGACCAGGGCAGTCTCTGGGTAGGCAGGTTGTCACGGCAAGTGACCAGGGCAGTCTCTGGGTAGGCAGGTTGTCACGGCAAGTGACCAGGGCAGTCTCTGGGCAGGCAGGTTGTCACAGCAAGTGACTAGGGCAGTCTCTGGGCAGGCAGGTTGTCACGGCAAGTGACCAGGACAGTCTCTGGGTAGGCAGGTTGTCACGGCAAGTGACCAGGGCAGTCTCTGGGCAGGCAGGTTGTCACAGCAAGTGACTAGGGCAGTCTCTGGGCAGGCAGGTTGTCACAGCAAGTGACCAGGGCAGTCTCTGGGCAGGCAGGTTGTCACAGCAAGTGACCAGGGCAGTCTCTGGGCAGGCAGGTTGTCACAGCAAGTGACCAGGACAGTTACTGAATATACAGGCTTATACGACCTGAGATGTTGGAGCCTCCTGGTAGGCTGCAGTCCGATGGCAGATGATCGTTCCCAAGCGAGCAGGCAGGAGTCTCTGGAGTAGCCGGTGATCACTGCTGGAGATGTCCGAACTTTCGGATAAAGCTGCAGTCGGATGGCAGATGATCGCTCCCAAGTGAGCAGGTCAAGAGTCTCTGGAGTAGCCGGTGATCACTGCTGGAGATGTCCGAACCCTCGGATAAAGCTGCAGTCGGATGGCAGATGATCGCTCCCAAGTGAGCAGGCAAGAGTCTCTGTAATAGCCGGGGATCACTGCAGGTGATGTCCGAACCTCCGGGGAGGGCTGCAGTCAGATGGCAGACAGCAAGCAGACAGGTAACAGGCAGGCAACTGGAAACAGGAGCTGAGGGCTGAAGCAGAGTTATACAGTGCAACAACAACATTGCTCGGGCACCTCCATTAAGGAGGAAGCCCTTAATATAGGGTGGAGTCCTCCGGCATTGGCCGGAGACTAATTTGGAAAATGCGCGCGGCTCCTTTAAGAGCGGGGGAGGGTGCGGGCGCGCGCCCTAAGTCCAGCAGCAGGGAAGGAGCGCGCGGGACCAACAGGGTGGAAGGAGGACGCCGAGGACGCTGGGGGCGCTGAGGACGCTGGGGGCGCTGAGGACGCAGAGCGCTGGTAAGGGGAACGGCGTCCCTGCCTGGCAGAGGGCCGGGACGCCGACGCTTCAGTAACCCCCCCTCTAGGCCCCCCCTTCTTTAGGCCAGAAAGAAATTTAGCTAGGATGAGAGGGGCATGGATGTTCTCCCGAGGCTCCCAGGTTCTCTCCTCAGGACCAAACCCCTTCCAATCCACCAAAAAATAAGTCTTTCTTCCTACCATTTTTGTGGCCAGAATGTTCTCTACCTCAAATTCATCATCAGCAGACACTGGAGCAGGAGGTGTACCTGTAGACTTGAAAAAAGAGTTAAGTACCACAGGTTTGAGGAGAGACACATGAAAAGAGTTAGGAATTCGCAAATTGGCCGGGAGTTTCAATTTATAGGACACTGGGTTGATCTGCCTGATGACCTCAAAAGGACCGATAAACCGAGGACCTAACTTGTAGGAAGGAATTTTGAGCCGAACATATTTGGACGAAAGCCAGACTTTGTTCCCAGGACGGAATTGAGGAGGATCCAGACGTTTCTTGTCAGCATGTCTTTTCATGCGCTCGGATGACTGAATGAGTGCGGACCGGGTACTCTCCCAGATGGAGGAGAATTCTCTAACCAGAGATTCCGCAGCTGTATTGTCCACAGAGATGGAAATGGGGACAGGAATCCGAGGGTGCTGACCGAAGACTATAAAAAACGGAGACTTGGTGGACGATTCGCTCTCGTGATTATTATAAGAGAATTCGGCCCAAGGCAGGAGCTCCACCCAATCAGAATGATGAGCATTAACGAAGTGTCGGAGATAGCTGGTCAGGTTCTGATTTATTCGCTCAACTTGTCCATTGGACTGTGGATGATAAGCGGAGGAGAAATCCAAGGTGACATCTAGTAACTTACAAGTAGCTCTCCAGAAACGTAAGGTGAACTGTACCCCACGATCCGACACAATGTGACGAGGCAGACCATGAAGACGGAAGATGTGGCGGATAAAGTCTTTAGCCAACTCGGGTGCAGACGGAAGACCTGGCAGAGGAATGAAGTGAGCCATCTTGGAAAAGCGGTCAGCGACCACCCAAATGACCGTACAACCGGCAGAGACGGGCAGATCCGTAATGAAGTCCATGGCTATGTGTTGCCAGGGAGCAGCGGGTACAGGAAGCGGAAGAAGACGGCCGGCAGGCAGGTGTCTCGGAACTTTGTTGCGGGCACAGGAGACACAGGCAGAAACAAAGTCTATCACGTCTTTGTGCAGGGTAGGCCACCAATAATGCCGGGTAATGAGTTGGAGGGTCTTTTTCTGACCAGCGTGGCCAGCGAGTTTAGACGAATGACCCCAATGTAGAATTCTCTTCCGATCAGTCTCAGATACGAACGTCTTACCAGGAGGGAGACGATTTAGACTCACGGGAGCTACTTGCATCACTCTGGCGGGATCAATGATATGTTTAGGCTCATCTTCGAGATCCGACACCAGGAAGGACCGGGACAAGGCATCCGCCTTGATGTTTTTGTCAGCCGGGCGAAAATGCAAAAGAAAATCAAAGCGGGCAAAAAACAAGGACCACCGGGCTTGGCGAGGGTTAAGTCTCTGAGCATGCTGAAGGTAAGACAGATTTTTGTGGTCCGTGTAGATGATTACCGGATGAAGAGCCCCCTCGAGTAGGTAACGCCACTCCTCCAATGCCAACTTAATGGCCAATAACTCTCGATCTCCTATGGAGTAGTTGCGCTCGGAGGAGGAGAAGAGTTTGGAGAAGAAACCACAGGAAACCATCTTCCCGGATGAAGATTTTTGAGTAAGTACCGCTCCGGCTCCAGCAGAGGAAGCGTCCACCTCCAGGAAGAACTGCTTGTTGCCGTCCGGGCGATGCAGCACTGGAGCGGAAGAGAAGGCTTGTTTCAAGGAAAGAAAGGCCTCCTCTGCTTCGGGTGTCCACTGTTTGGGGTTAGCATCCTTGCGGGTAAGCGCTGAGATAGGAGCAGTCCTGGAAGAGAAGTGCGGTATGAAGAGACGGTAATAGTTAGCGAATCCCAGGAACCGCTGAATGGCCTTCAACCCCTCTGGTCGGGGCCACTTCTCGATGGCAGACAGTTTCTCCGGATCCATTCGTAGGCCAGTCTGAGAGATAATGTAGCCCAGAAACGGAAGCGAGGTCTGCTCAAAGAGGCACTTCTCATATTTGGCGAAGAGGTGATTCTGCCTGAGCCTGAGCAGAACCTGACGAACATCCCTCCGGTGAGACTGGAGATCCGGAGAGAAGACCAAGATGTCGTCAAGGTACACCACAACGCAGGAGTAGAGGAGGTCCCGGAAGATGTCATTGACCAACTCCTGAAAGACTGCTGGAGCATTACAGAGACCAAAGGGCATAACCAGATACTCGTAGTGGCCATCCCGGGTGTTGAATGCCGTCTTCCATTCATCTCCTCGACGGATACGAACCAGGTTGTATGCTCCACGAAGATCCAGTTTAGTGAAGATTCTAGCCCCTCTAAGACGATCAAACAACTCCGGAATGAGCGGAAGAGGGTACTTATTCTTCACCGTGATCAAATTTAGGCCTCTGTAGTCAATACAGGGACGGAGAGATCCGTCTTTCTTTTTTACAAAAAGAAACCTGCTCCCGCGGGGGAGGTAGATTTCCGGATGAATCCTTTCGCTAAATTCTCCTCGATATATTCTGACATCGACCTGGTCTCTGCAGCGGACAATGGGTAAATACGCCCACGGGGAGGCGTAGTACCGGGTAGCAGGTCGATCGGGCAATCATATGGTCTATGCGGGGGTAATGTCTCTGCTTCCTTTTTATTAAAGACATCAGCGAATGACCAATATGGAATCGGGAGTCCAGGTAGATTAGCAGGTGTAGGAGAAGAACGGACGGGATGGACAGGCACCAGACACGTTTTATGACAGTCCTGTCCCCAGCGAAGAATCTCTCCATTCTGCCAGTCGAGCACGGGTGCATGTTTTTGGAGCCAAGGCAGACCTAGTAAGAAAGCATGAGAGAGTCCAGGTAAAACATGAAACGAGATGCTCTCAGAATGCAACATTCCCACCTGCAGGGCTTCAGTGATAAGTTGGATGGGACGAGGTAGGAGACCCCCATCCACAGCAGCAACAGATACCGGTTCAACCAGAGGTTTGGTGGGAATGCGATACTTCTCTACTAGAGCCTGTGAAACAAGATTCCCAGCTGCTCCAGAATCAAGTTGGGCCAGTTCGAAGTAACGGTTCTTACCGATGAGAATAGAGACAGACAGCAGCAGAGATGAAGAGGATTTATTCTGGTCTAGGTGGACCTCTCCGAGCGAACCTAGACACAGGCGTTTCCCGACCTCTCCGGACAGGTACGGATCCAGTGCTCCTTACTGCCACAGTAGAAGCAACTCCTCTCGGCACGGCGTGAGTCCTGATGGGCTTTGACCATCTTGGTCTGGTCGACCTGCATAGGCTCAGCAGTGTGCATCTGGGGAGAAACGGAAGGGGTTATAGGTCTCTGAAACGAGGGTGCACAACGAGGAAACCCTCTCTCACGGGTGACCTCTTTGGCACGTTCCTGGAACCGTAGATCAATTCGATTGGCAAGATTTATTAAATCATCAAGGGAGGTTGGAATGTCCCGACCGGCAAGTTCATCTTTAATACGGCCGGACAGACCCTCCCAGAAGACCGAAATCAGGGCGTTATTGTCCCAAGCCAACTCAGAGGCTAGAGTACGGAACCGTATGGCATATTGACCAACGGTGAGACTCTCCTGACGGAGACGCAACAGAGATGATGCAGAGGAGGTCTTCCGTCCAGGTTCGTCGAATACCTTCCGGAAGGCTGAGAGAAAAGCAGGCAGGTCAGATACCAGAGGATCTTCTCTCTCCCAGAGAGGATTAAGCCAGGCCAGAGCCTCTCCGGTGAGATGGGACATGATGAAGGCAATTTTGGCCCGGTCAGAGTTAAACTGGTGTGCCAGGAGTTCGAAATGCAGGGTGCACTGGTTAATGAAACCACGAGCCAGAACAGGGTCGCCTCCAAACCTAGGAGGAGCTGAAAGACGAGGTCCGGGAATGGAAATCACGGAATTGGGAAGCAGCGAGACTGCCGGATTGTGAGTCATGGCTCCAGCGGTAGTTGCTGGTGATGGATTCAAAGTGTCCAAGCGGGAATTGACGTTCCGCAGGTGACCCAGGATAGCCTCTTGTTGAGACCTCTGGCGAGACAGCTCATGACACAGTTCTGGAAGTGAAGGGGTTTGGGTGCCACCGGGTTCCATGGCCCGAGCAAACTGTAACGGGTCTGGTAGGTGAAACCACTGAGCTTTATTATACAAGACAGTATACTTGTAAGAGAGCAGGTGGCGCCCGGGGAATACGGACAGGAATTCACGGGAAGTGACAAGGACAGTCTCTGGGTAGGCAGGTTGTCACGGCAAGTGACCAGGGCAGTCTCTGGGTAGGCAGGTTGTCACGGCAAGTGACCAGGGCAGTCTCTGGGTAGGCAGGTTGTCACGGCAAGTGACCAGGGCAGTCTCTGGGCAGGCAGGTTGTCACAGCAAGTGACTAGGGCAGTCTCTGGGCAGGCAGGTTGTCACGGCAAGTGACCAGGACAGTCTCTGGGTAGGCAGGTTGTCACGGCAAGTGACCAGGGCAGTCTCTGGGCAGGCAGGTTGTCACAGCAAGTGACTAGGGCAGTCTCTGGGCAGGCAGGTTGTCACAGCAAGTGACCAGGGCAGTCTCTGGGCAGGCAGGTTGTCACAGCAAGTGACCAGGGCAGTCTCTGGGCAGGCAGGTTGTCACAGCAAGTGACCAGGACAGTTACTGAATATACAGGCTTATACGACCTGAGATGTTGGAGCCTCCTGGTAGGCTGCAGTCCGATGGCAGATGATCGCTCCCAAGCGAGCAGGCAGGAGTCTCTGGAGTAGCCGGTGATCACTGCTGGAGATGTCCGAACCTTCGGATAAAGCTGCAGTCGGATGGCAGATGATCGCTCCCAAGTGAGCAGGCAAGAGTCTCTGGAGTAGCCGGTGATCACTGCTGGAGATGTCCGAACCTTCGGATAAAGCTGCAGTCGGATGGCAGATGATCGCTCCCAAGTGAGCAGGCAAGAGTCTCTGTAATAGCCGGGGATCACTGCAGGTGATGTCCGAACCTCCGGGGAGGGCTGCAGTCAGATGGCAGACAGCAAGCAGACAGGTAACAGGCAGGCAACTGGAAACAGGAGCTGAGGGCTGAAGCAGAGTTATACAGTGCAACAACAACATTGCTCGGGCACCTCCATTAAGGAGGAAGCCCTTAATATAGGGTGGAGTCCTCCGGCATTGGCCGGAGACTAATTTGGAAAATGCGCGCGGCTCCTTTAAGAGCGGGGGAGGGTGCGGGCGCGCGCCCTAAGTCCAGCAGCAGGGAAGGAGCGCGCGGGACCAACAGGGTGGAAGGAGGACGCCGAGGACGCTGGGGGCGCTGAGGACGCTGGGGGCACTGAGGACGCAGAGCGCTGGTAAGGGGAACGGCGTCCCTGCCTGGCAGAGGGCCGGGACGCCGACGCTACAATATACATACAAGAGAAAAAGGTAGCACACTGTAGCGCTATAGCTTGCAAACACGAAATATGAAAAATATGAAAAATGAATTGCATCATTATCAGGTCCTAACTAATGCCTATCCTCGCTTAGAAAAGTCTGTCTGCATGGGAACGTATGAATCCTCTCTTCAGACTAAAATCTACATCTTTGTGGAGGGGTGATGAACCTGTTGTAATTAAAAAATCTATGTTTGGATGTGCCGGTCAGTTTTTTGATATGTATTCATTTACCTTCTACCTGAGCACTCCACCTGGTGGTCACAGGCTTTTTAATTACAACAGGTTCATCATAATTTGGCCATCTTATGCGCTAAGACTTCTCAATTTTTCATATTTCTAAGGTAATGATGCAATTCATTTTTCATATTTTTCATATTTCGTGTTTGCAAGCTATAGCGCTACAGTGTGCTACCTTTTTCTCTTGTATGTATATGAGTTGGTGACTCTAGGTTTAGCACCTGTTCACACTGAATCTATGTTTGGATGTGCCGGTCAGTTTTTTGATATGTATTCATTTACCTTCTACCTGAGCACTCCACCTGGTGGTCACAGGCTTTTTAATTACAACAGGTTCATCACCCCTCCACAGAGATGTAGATTTTAGTCTGAAGAGAGGATTCATACGTTCCCATGCAGACAGACTTTTCTAAGCGAGGATAGGCATTAGTTAGGACCTGATATACGAGAAGAGCCTTGACGTGGCTATCAGGCTCACATAATTTGGCCATCTTATGCGCTAAGACTTCTCAATTTTTCATATTTCTAAGGTAATGATGCAATTCATTTTTCGTATTTTTCATATTTCGTGTTTGCAAGCTATAGCGCTACAGTGTGCTACCTTTTTCTCTTGTTTGCTCTTAATAATAGGGCTAGCTCTGCCACTTTGATGTCTCCATTTTTCTGTAATTCTGGGTTTCACCCTCGATTTTCTTCAGGACAGACAGAGGCTTCTGTCTGTCCAGGTGTTGACTCTGTTGTGGAGCGTATGCAACAGATTTGGGACCAGGTAGTGGAGAAGTTGTCCCTCTCTCAGGAGAGGGCCCAGCGGTTTGCTAACCGGCATAGGACTGATGGTCCTCAGTTTAAAGTGGGGGACTTGGTCTGGTTGTCCTCAAAAAATATTCCTATGAGAGTGGCATCTCCTAAATTTAAGCCTAGGTTCATTGGACCTTATAAGATCATGGAGATTCTTAATCCTGTTTCTTTTCGTTTGCTTCTTCCAGGGACATTTAAGATCCATAACGTGTTCCACAAGTCCTTGTTGAAGAGGTTTGTTGAGCCAGTGGTTCCTACTGCTGTGCCTCCTGACCCTGTTCTGGTTGAGGGCAATATGGAGTTTGTGGTTGAGAAAATATTGAATTCTCGTTTTTCTAGATGGAAACTCCAGTATTTGGTTAAGTGGAGAGGTTATGGTCAGGAAGACAATTCTTGGGTGTTTGCTTCGGACATCCATGCTAGGAGACTCATCCGTGCGTATCATAGAACTCATCCTGACCGACCTGGTTGCTCAAGTGAGGGTTCGGTGACCCCTCCTCAAGGGGGGGGTACTGTTGTGAATGGACTTGAAATGAGTTCAGAGCAGAGGCTCCCTCTGGTGGTTACAAGCGGTACTGGACTGTCCAGTGAAGATTGTGAGGATTGGGAATCAGGTGTTACTGACTGGTCTTATATAAGGGAGTCGCCTTCCCATCAGGGTTGCCGGTGATCAATTGTTCTGGTCTCAATCCTTGATTCCTGTTTTCTTTGTAGCATGCTGTGTCGTGTCTGCATCTCCTGCTAACAGATAAGACATTTCCTTCTTTTTGTTTTTGTGCTTTATTTTTGCATTTTGTCCTGCACTTCTGTGGGGGCCTTCAGGGTCCCCTCCGGGGGCTTTTGCCCTCTCAGTTTAGTTCAGCCACTGATGTTTGTACATTTGCTTTTTTCCAGTTTTTTTCAGTGGCTGCTGTTTTGATTTTGTTACACCAGAGAACTAATTTAGGTGGTAGAGGTCGTGTGATCTCAGGTGTTTTTGAAATTAGTAGAGTTGGTGCTTTTCAGGGTTTTTTGGGATTGCAGTAAGTGCCCTTCCTATCCTTTTCTATTTAGTTAGTTTGGGCCCCAACGTTTGCTCATACTATTTTCTGTCTGTGTCAGTATTTCTTCTTGTCTAACCGCCATTACATGTTTGGGGGCTTTCTATGTTCTTTGGGGATCTGCTCCGGGGCAGATAGCTTTCCTCTTTCTATCTTTAGGTGTAGTTAGTTTCTCAGGCTGTGACGAGGCGTCTAGGACCAACGCAGGAACGCTCCACGGCTGCCTCTAGTTGTGGTGGTTAGTCAGGGTACTGCAATCTCATAGATTCCAACTGCTCTGGTGTATTGCCTTTTTTACCTGCACTCCTCAGCTACCGAAACATAACACTTACCAGCCTGAAAAAACAGGCCTCAGCAGTCTGCTTTATCTGACTGGTTAACAAAAATCGGGGGGACCCCACGCCATTTTTTTTCGAGGGGATCCCGTATTTTTGTTAACAAGCCAAGATAAGCAGACTGCTGTGGCCTGGTATTATCAGGTTTGCAAGGTCCATGGATATTGGCTCCTTAACAGCCTGAAAAACCAGGCCTCAGTAGTCTGCTTCATCAGGCTGGTTAACAAAAATAGGGGGGACCCCACGCCATTTTTTTTTTGAGGGGATTCCCTATTTTTGTTAATCAGTTCACTTCAGGTCAGCTGGGATTCCCTCTGACGTCACTGATGCTGCGGTGTCCCTGGCTGACCTGAAGTGAAAGTGGGAAGCAATCAATTATGCTAACCACTTCCTCTCCTGTCAGCCAGGAGAGGAGATGATTCAGTTGGGGGTTTACTGCGAGGCTGTCAGCATTAGCTGCGGTCCCTGCAGTAAACATTAACCCTTTCAGAAGGATTACATCGGGGGACCTGACTGAATATCGGATAGGTAAGAATAATGTTGCTTTATTATTTTATTTTTATTACAGGTGAACATGGGCTTCGCAAGGAATGGCAGTAAAATAAAATATGGTCAAAAACTGTGTGTTTATTTCATTAAAATGATTTTTAATTAAAGTGTGTGTGTTTTATTTTTATTTCATACAATTGGATTAATAATTGATAGTTGTCTAATTGACAGCTCTCAATTATTAACCTGGCTTAAAGTCACCTTTCAATAGCAAGGTGGCTTTAACCCCTTATTAACCCATTCACCACCGCTACAGGGCAATGGGAATAGAGGGGCAAAGTGCCAGAAACGGCGAATCTAATTATAGATTTGCCTTTTCTGGGGTGTCTGGGGGCAGATGTTAGTAGCCAGGGGGGGGCCAAAAATAATGGTCCCTCTCTGGGCTATTATTATCTGCCCCCACTCGCTGGCTTTGTCTGGTTGAGAAAATAGGGTGGGAGCCCACGCATTTTTTTTCCACAATTTTACACCTCATATAATATATAATATACATATATATATATATATATATATATATATATACACATGTCATTGAATTTGTGACACATATATATATATTTATAGTACATACACTTCTACATAGTATAATAGCCGCTAATTCAATTGCCGGCTTTTGTGAAATTACAGACCCGACATGAAAATGACACATGGTTTACATAGAGTTGACCATGTCATTTCATGTAGTTTGATATATGGTTTTCACTAACAATTACATGAGTGTATGTGTGCAAAATTTCAGACATGTAGGGGTTAATTAAAGGTGTAAATTCTTAGCAAAAAAATGCGGGTTTTTTTTACAACGAATTTACACCTTTAATTAACCCCTACATGTCTGAAATTTTGCACACATACACTCATGTAATTGTTAGTGAAAACCATATATCAAATTACATGAAAAGACATGATTAACTCTATGCAAACCATGTGTCATTTCATGTCGGGTGCTTCTGTAATTTCACAAAAGTCGGCATTGCCCAGCAATTGAATCAGAGGCTATTTTACTATGTAGAAGTGTATGAACTATAAATATATGTATATATATATATATATATATATGTCACAATGACATGTCTATATATATGTATTCTATGTGTGTATATCTAGTGTTTACAAGGAAAGAAAGGGTTTTTTTTAATTACGATATTTCTGTCCCATTGACTTGCATTGGGTTTCCGGTATCGGATCGGCGATACCCGATACTTTTTGAATATCGGGCCGATCCAATCCGATCCGATATTTCTGGATATCGGGCGGTATCGCTCAACACTACCCATGTGCTGACTTCTCCCGTCTGTGCTCTCTTGAAATCACAGAGGATACAATTTGTGAGGTAAAATATTGTTTAAAAACAGTCAGTGAAATATTTAACATCACAAAATGAATCCTCGGTGATCCCATGCTGTAATGTCAGTATTGTCTTTTGATTCCTCCCCTGCCCTGGAGATGTGGTATGCTCCTTACACAGTCAGCCGAATGATTCACTGCGCCTGCGTGGAATTCGCATAATCAGTGCTTGCATATGTGTAGATCAGCGATTTATGTTATTTCAGTTGAAAATTCAGAATATACTGTTTCAGAAAAAGTTCATATATGAGTTTTTAGAATTATAACAGAATATTATAATGTTTCATATAATTTCTCAAAAATCTTACATGATAGGAAAAATCTGAAGTCATTTCTGAAATCAGCATGAAAAAATCTATCAGGAACACTCAAAATTGTCCGTGGGACAAAACCTTGGTAACACAGTGTTTGGTGCTTACATACAGTACAGACCAAAAGTTTGGACACACGTTCTCATTCAAAGATTTTTCTGTATTTTCATGACTATGAAAATTGTAGAATCACACTGAAGGCATCAAAACTATGAATTAACACATGTGGAATTATACATTACACTTTACAAAAAAGTGTGAAACAACTGAAAATATGTCTTATATTCTAGGTTCTTCAAAGTAGCCACCTTTTGCTTTGATTACTGCTTTGCACGCAGAAAAGGTGAACAGATGGACTCTACATGCCTGGTTCCCACCGTGAAGCATGGAGGAGGTGGTGTGATGGTGTGGGGGTGCTTTGCTGGTGACACTGTTGGGGATTTATTCAAAATTGAAGCGGTGAGCGGTCCAGCTCACCCCAAATCATCTCGATTGGGTTCAGGTCTGGTGACTGTGGAGGCCAGGTCATCTGGCGTAACACCCCAACACTCTCCTTCTTGGTCAAATAGCCCTTACACAGTCTGTAGGTGTGTTTGGGGTCATTGTCCTGTTGAAAAATAAATGATGGTCCAACTAAACGCAAACCGGATGGAATAGCATGCTGCTGCAAGATGCTGTGGTAGCAATGCTGGTTCACTATGCCTTCAATTTTGAATAAATCCCCAACAGTGTCACCAGCAAAGCACCCCCACATCATCACACCACCTCCTCCATGCTTCACGGTGGGAGCCAGCCATGTAGTGTCCATCCGTTCACCTTTTCTGCATGCAAAGCAGTAATCAAAGCAAAAGGTGGCTACTTTTGAAGAACCTAGAATATAAGACATAATTTCAGTTGTTTCACACTTTTTTGTAAAGTGTAATATATAATTCCACATGTGTTAATTGATAGTTTTGATGCCTTCAGTGTGATTCTACAATTTTTATAGCCATGAAAATACAGAAAAATCTTTGAATGAGAAGGTGTGTCCAAACTTTTGGTGTGTACTGTATATCAGACATTTGTGGCATACGCTGTAAATATGTCATAAATATTCCAGATGAGAATAATGTGGGTAACATATAAATAACATGAATAACATGTAATAACGTATAAACTGGATTTAGAAGTATCGTGTGCAATGGTGTTCTTTTAGATATACGTTGGCCTTGCAAATGTTAATGTGTATATGAGCTAAATTTCATAAGTCCCATAGAATGGAGGAGCCTCCTGTAAAAATTTCCACCCATATACAGTAACTACTCATGAATACAGCACAGTCATAGACTGAACATGTTCTAAGTGCAGCAATTACTTTATAATTATATGTATTGTATAAAAGTTTACAAGCAGCTGGGATTTCTTGTGGCCTCAGTTCAGAAATGTTTAATAAATTAATCCATTGTTCTGCACCATGCAATATTTCAACTTTTCATCATGTTTCTTAACTGTGTAAAGAATTTGTGCTATTTCATAGCCTGTAGCCTCCCTGTAATAATTTCTATTCCATCTATAAGGGAAAGTTATTATGAGGGGTCTTTTTAACGTAATTTTTCCTTGCAGCTAGTTTACCATTATTTATGCTAAATTTATCAAAGTATTACATGATGTTTGACGGATTTTGTACATGTTAAGGTATTACACGTCTGTCAAGAAATGTTTATCCATTGCTTATGACCCACCCCTCTTCCTCTTTCTTACGGAGGTAGGAGTGTTCTGCCCGTCTTATGTGTATGTGTACATAATCCTTGCAGACAGCATAAACCTTGATCCCAACAGTGATTTGATAGACACGTGATGTCTGTTACCAAGTTTATTGCAGGAATCGAATATGGTAAAAAACTGTGGAACAAATAACAGTATTTTACTATGTGCTCACAAACATGTGGCAAGCATACAATATATACACAATATACAGTGGTGAGGGAACACACTATATGCATAACATGTAGTTACATATAACATGCGGTATATCCCATGCTTACTGCACAGTCGGAAAAGCATGGACTACAACTCTCACATTTTCATAACAGCATGATGTAAACATCCCAATATTTATACGGCTGTCAAGTTCATGGTGAATGTGTTTAGGACCTACCGATTGTGCGGCTACAGATCTGGATGTAAGAGATCACTATTGGATTCTGATGTCAGGAGGTACTCAGGAATGAACTGTCTTAGCTGTATACTGAGCAAAAAACATGGCTGCTGGGGCTGGCTGCTGAGTCATCAAAGCTATGACTCATGAACTACGGTGTGGTAGATATGTCAAAAAACCTCAATATCAACAACCAAAGACATTCTATAAAACGACCACTAGATGGTGCTGTTATACCACATAACAAATCTGAATGTTTACACAGAAAATTCTAGTGGAACATCACACTCCTCGCCTGGTATCTTAAAGATACCACTTTAAGGTACCTCTGGAGAGGGCAACAAAATCAGTTCAGTGACTGGTCTGAGGAAAAGTTCAGGTTCGTGTTGCCTGCAGATCTTGACCTCCACTTTCCTAACTTTTCCATCTTCACTTGGAAACACTTTGGTTATCAGTCCCAAAGGCCAGTCATTTCTTTTGACTGAGTGTCTTTGACAAGAGCAACATTACCAACCTCCATGTTGGGTTTACTGGCTTGCCATTTATTCCGGGTCTGTAAGGTAGAAACATAAGGACGAATCTCTGCATCAGAATCTGGTTCTAACATTTCAAATGTGTCTTTCTCAAAAGTGTCTTGTACTGATTTGTAGAGGAATGCTGGTCCTGTGAGCCATGTAGTGTCTTTAAGATGGGTTGCAGGAACAGCTCTTGTTGCGTGGTCTGCTGGGTTGTGATCAGTTGATACATAACGCCACTGGGTAGGTCATGTTGACCTCCTGATTCTTTGAACTCTGTTATGTACGTAGACATAGAATCTTCTAGTCTCATTGTGAATGTAACCCAGCACTACTTTACTGTCTGTATGGAACACCGTATCTTCAAGCTTTAAATCTATCTCTGTCACAATGAGCTCAGCTAGCTCTGTTGCTAGAACAGCAGCACAAAGTTCCAGTCTTGGTATGGTAAGCTCAGGACATGGTGCCAATTTTGCCTTTCCCATCACGAAGCCAATCTGGACTTGACCTTTGATATCTGTTGTTTTAAGGTAAGCGACTGCAGCTATCGCCTTTACTGAAGCGTCACAAAATATACAGAACTGCTTAGTCTGAACCTCTGCAGCAGAGATGTGAGCATATGGTCTGTGAATGTGTAGATTAGACAATGTCTTTAGAGAGTCTCTCCAGGTTACCCATAGAGCTTCTTTCTCTGGGGGAAGTGGAGAGTCCCAATCACATGTGTCTGCAGTTAAATCTCTGAGGAGAGTCTTACCTTGGATGGTGACTGGTGCTGCAAATCCAAGTGGATCATATAGGCTGTTGATGGTGGATAAGACACCACGTCGTGTGAAGGGCTTGTGCTCTTGGTCAACCTGGAAGGTAAAGGTGTCAGACTTGAGATCCTAGCTGAGCCCTAAGCTGCGTTGCATGGGTATGGGGTCCGTTGCAAAGTCTAGGTCTTTCAGATCGCTGGCATGATCTTGAACTGGGAAGGCTGCCATAACATCTTCGCTGTTTGAAGCTATTTTATGCAGTCTGAGGTTTGAACAGGAAAGCATACGTTGAGTCCTCTTGAGTAGGCTGATTGCAGCCTCTGGTGAGGGAAGTGACTTTAGGCCATCATCCACATAGAAGTCTCTTTCAACAAACTTCTTAACGTCTTGCCCATAGTTTTCTTTTAAAGGCGGGGCTACTTCTGCATGGTCATTTTCAAATATCTTGCTCATGAATGAGAAGAAGTGCTCCTTCATTTCTGGTCTTTTCTCAAAGTTGCACCTGAGAGAACTGAAGCGTTTTGTGGCTTGAACTCTGTTGTTAGGAAGGCGGGTTCTCTGTGTTTTGAAAGGCAGTGGTGCTACCCAGGTATTTGTTTCATCTTTAGAGAATCCTTGTTCCATTATATTTAAGAAGGTCTCATCTTCAATAGAGCAAGCGGTCTTGTTGTCTTCCTTTGTCCTCTGGAACACTGTACACCCAGATGATCTTCATCTTCTGCACAGTCCGGGTATAACACACTTGTAGGCTTCTCTCTTACAAGGAATCTGTTAGGACAAGGCTGAAAGAGGGATGCACGTCCATTTTCCAATGTATTTGTGAAGAGAGAATTCACAGTGGTTGGCTTGTGAACGCTTCCTAGGCAGACATCGCCTATAATGACCCACCCTAGGTCGAGCTTCTGAGCATAAGCAGAACTGTGAGGGCCGTTTATCTGTTTCCTCACCTTGTGGACTCTTATGATGTCTCTTCCAAGCAGAAGTACTATTGGAGCGTCTGGGTCGACTTCAGGAATTAGGTGCGCTATATTTTTTAGATGTCCTTGATGTGATGCTGCTGCAGGTGTAGGAATCTCTTCTCTGTTGTCTGGGATCTGATTGCATTCTATCAGCGTAGGCAGAGGCAGGGATGTTTCACCATTTAAGGATTCAATTTGATAACCAGTAGCTCTTCTCCCTTTTTCTTCACTCACACCTGTGCAAGTCTTAAGTGAATATGCCAAACTGTTTCCTTTAATGTCGAAGATATCAAAGAAAGTTGAATTAGCGAGAGACCTGTTGCTCTGATCATCAAGGATGGCATACAACTTTACAGCTTTCTCTTTGTGACCAATGGGGTAAACTGTGGCAAGACAGATCTTGGAGCAAGATTTGTTGCTAAGTCCTTCTCCACAGACTTGGGTGCACTGAGGTGTCACTTCAGGAGGTGTAGGGTCTCTCTGCTCCTCGCCGTGCTCTGCCACTTGGTCTGAGGGTGTGAGAGTCCATGGAGCTGGTCCTGGGTGTAAAGCTGTGTTATGCTCTTCACTGTCACATTCTGAGCATTTAATGTTTGTTGTACAGTCTTTTGCAAGATGTGAAGTTGCTGCGCAGCACCTGTAGCAAATGTGGTTTTCTTTGAGGAAAGTTTTGCGATCTTTGAGCTGTTTTTCTCTGAATCCTCTGCATTTCAACAACGAATGTGGTTTCTTATGCAGAGGGCATTCTTTGCACGGGTCTTTAGATGAGGTCTTATCAGTCTCTGCAGTACTATAAGTTTTGCGTGAAGTGTCTTGAAGAGATACACTGGTTTTGTGTACTGCCACTGGCGTATCTCTCAGGTTACGCATTGAGACAGGTTCTCCTGATTTGGGGTATGTGGTGTCAAACATTGAGAAGTCAAAGCTGGGGTCATTTCTAATCTTTGCTTGTTGGTGTACAAAGTCCACAAAGAATGAGAATGGAGGAAATGGGACGTTGTATCGTTCCTTGTATTTGGAGCCTTGACCGATCCACTTATCTACCAGGCCTTGCGGAAGTTTGCGTACTATGGGATTTACACCGCGTGCTGTGTCCAAGAATGCTAGGCCTTGTAAGTCTCCTTGAGCTTTGGCAACTTGAAGTTCTGTCAACAGATCGCTCAATTCTCTCAGTTTTTGGAAACCTTTGCCTTGCATCTTGGGGAAATCCTCAATTCTTTTGAAGAGTGCGTTTTCTATCACTTCTGGTGAGCCGTAACACTCCTCCAGTCTCTCCCATATCAGGTTTAGTCCTCTGTCGGGATAGTCTAAATTGATGTCCCTAATCCGTTTTGCATGCTCTGTGGATTCATTTCCTAGCCACTTGACTAAAAGGTCGACCTCCTCGTTTGCAGACAGATCCAGATCTTTGATTGTATTTCTGAATGAGGATCGCCATGCTCTATAGCCTTCAGGTTTGTAGTTAAACTTGGAGAGTCCTTGGGTTATCAACTCACGTCGAGCAAGGAATTTGAGAACATCTGACATACCTTGATTTCTGTTTGATGAATCTGGAAACGAGCTGAGGTGCAGAGGTCCATGTGGGTTAGAGTAGTCTTTAAACTTGTCTTTGTTGTAATAACTACCATCTACTTGTTCCTTCTTGAAGGCTGGAGCTGCTCTGCAGTTGTCTGTCGGTTGGAATGCAGGTTGCATTGGGAACCGATGATATATAAAGTTACTGTATTGCTTGATGTATGGCATTTGGAAGGCTGAGGCTGCTTGTTGTGTGACAGGATTAGGCTGGAGTTTGTAAGCAGGGGTTGACTCAGCTCCTGGACCGTAATACAGACCGTCATCTGACTTAGCATACTGCAGTACGTATTTTGAAGTGTGTCGTGCTTTGTCCTGTTGACTGAGCTCTGATCCAAGAATACTGCGGCGTCTATTACTTGCGATACTTGCTGCCTCCTCCAAAACTTCAGCCTCTGCCAGTGCAACTGCGGCTTCCCTCTCCAATGCTAGTTTTTTCATGTGTGCTTGTTGTTCGGCCAGAGCTGCTTTCATGCGAGCTTCCTCTGATTCCATGTGTGCCTGTTGTTCAGCAAACGATGCTCGCACTTTGGCAGCTTCTGCTTTTGCGCGGGCAATGGCGATGGTAGAGCTGCTCACTGACTTCTTTGAGCTTTTGCAGCTGGCTGAGATTGCAGATCTTGTGGTGAATGATCTACCTTCTGCGACTGACATGATGACGCTCTGACAGGATTCGCGCCCTTTCTTTCAGGCTTGACAGAAGCTTGGTTTCACGACGATCACTATGTGCGAGCTGCGGTATCTTCTATCCAGCTTGTAGCGGGCAGTTTTACTGCGATCAGTATGTGAGAATCCGCAGTTCTTCTATCCAGCCTGCGAGGGTTAATCGTTTTTTACTGTTCTGCCCGTCTTATGTGTATGTGTACATAATCCTTGCAGACAGCATAAACCTTGATCCCAACAGTGATTTGATAGACACGTGATGTCTGTTACCAAGTTTATTGCAGGAATCGAATATGGTAAAAAACTGTGGAACAAATAACAGTATTTTACTATGTGCTCACAAACATGTGGCAAGCATACAATATATACACAATATACAGTGGTGAGGGAACACACTATATGCATAACATGTAGTTACATATAACATGCGGTATATCCCATGCTTACTGACCAGTCGGAAAAGCATGGACTACAACTCTCACATTTTCATAACAGCATGATGTAAACATCCCAATATTTATACGGCTGTCAAGTTCATGGTGAATGTGTTTAGGACCTACCGATTGTGCGGCTACAGATCTGGATGTAAGAGATCACTATTGGATTCTGATGTCAGGAGGTACTCAGGAATGAACTGTCTTAGCTGTATACTGAGCAAAAAACATGGCTGTGGGGCTGGCTGCTGAGTCATCAAAGCTATGACTCATGAACTACGGTGTGGTAGATATGTCAAAAAACCTCAATATCAACAACCAAAGACATTCTATAAAACGACCACTAGATGGTGCTGTTATACCACATAACAAATCTGAATGTTTACACAGAAAATTCTAGTGGAACATCACAAGGAGTTTGGTGCTTTTTTTAAAAAAATAACAAATTATAAATCTGACTAAAACCTAATCTCATTCTGTATATGCACAGATTATATAAATATAGCAAGTTAAAGATGAAATGATCTCTAAAATGCCTAAAGATAAAGACGACACATTTCCACTGCATTTTAGGCCAAGCAAAATATATATATTTTCATCTATTACATTTTAAATAATACTAAAAGGAAAATGGGCCAATGGAAAAGTTTGGGCACCCTTGGAAAATTGTGTGCTCAGTTAACTTTGACTAAGGTTTCAGACCTTAATCAGCCTGTTAGGGTTATAGCTTGTTGACTATTATCGTTAGGAAAGGCTAGGTGATGCAAATTTCCCAGCTTTATAAAAACCCGGCCTCCTCTAACCTTGGCCAAAAAATAGTAGTAATGGGTTCTTCTAAGCAGCTGCAGCTGCCTAGCACTCTGAAAATGAAAATGGTGGCGGTTCATAAAGCAGGAGAAGGCTTAAATAAGAAAATAGCAAAGCGCTTTCAAGTTGCCCTTTCCTCAGTTCGAAATATATTTAAAAAATGGCAGTTAACAGAAACAGTGGAAGTCAAGATAAGATCTGGAAGACCAAGCAAAATTTCAGTGAGAGATGCTCGAAGAATTGCTAGAGAGGCAAATCATAACCCAGACTTAACTGCAAAACCTTCAGAGAGATTTAGTAGACTCTGGAGCTATATATAGTACACCGTTCTTCAGTTCAGAGACACCTGCACAAATATGGCCTTCATGGAAGAGTCAATAGGTGAAAACCTCTGCTGCGTCCTCACCATAGAATTCGGCGTCAGAAGTATGCAAAAGAACATTTAAACAAGCCTAATGCATTTTGGAAACAAGTTCTGTGGATCAATGAGGTTAAAATAGAACTCTTTGGCCACAATGATCAAAGGCATGTGTGAGGAAAGAAAGGCACAGAATTTCAGGAAAAGAGCATCTCCCCAAGCCTTAAGCATGGGTGTTAGGGGTCGAGTTCCCGCTTCTGCACAAGGGGAATCTCGAGCCGTCCCTGCTGTGGTCTCCCATCCGTCTCCGGCCACAGTGGACTCTGCTCAGCTTAGACGTCGGTCCCAGCGTCTAGTCCAGTCTAACATTGTGCAGAGGATTACTGCTGCTCCTCCAGGCTCTGCTATTGTAGCCAGTACTGGTTAGCGGCGAGCAGACGTCTTTAGGACAAAGTCCTTGCTTTCCCTTCTGAGCATGCCCAGAGTAAGATCTCTCATTGGAGATAAGGGGTCACATGCTCAGGTACTGCAGCAGCTCCAATTGGTCCGCCAGGAAGGTCCTGAAACCACTTGTGTTCTGGAGAAGTTTCCTATTGGTCCTTATCTGGCAGGTCCTGTAGTTGCTACTATAAAAGGGTGGCATGGTCGTGCCGCCATGCGCTAGTATCAATCACATTATGTGCTTTGCGCCAGGGTGATCTTGCACGCATGTGTTAGGGCTCGGCTGAAATAAGCCTCTAGAATACCGGCTTCTCCGGTGAGGAGATTGTCTGATTGCGTTGCTGATTGCGTTGCTACGGACTGCTGTCCGCACAGAAGTTGTCTGTGCATACCTGTGGAGTTAACAGGACACAGTCCATATTTCTGCGATTCTACCTTAGCGACTCTGTGGCGTAACAGAGTTCTTTTATACAGCCATATAGGGCCACAGTGTCCATAGTTGCGACTCTGTGAAGTAACAGAGTTCGCCATTCCGCCATCCTACTAGCAGCAGGCTCTGCCTGCACGGTGGACCCCGGGCTGCGAACGCACTTATTATTTATATTTATTTTGTGCGTTCCGCCAGTCCTAACAATGGGTTTGGATCAATCATACTTTGGGGTTGTGTTGCAGCCAACAGCACAATAAACATTTCATGGGTAGAGGAAAATGGATTCAACGAAATTTCAACAAATTCTTGATGCAAACATAACACCATATGTAAAAAAAAAAAGCTGCAGTTGAAAAGATGATGGCTTCTACAAATGGATAATGATCCTAAACACACATTAAAATCCACAATAGACTACCTCAAAAGGCGCAAGCTGAAGATTTTACAATGGCCCTCACAGTCCCCTGATCTCAACATCATTGAAAATCTGTGGCTAGACCTAAAAAGAGCAGGCTTTGCCTCAGAAAAGGCATTTTTAATGTTCTATCTGATTAAGGTTTCGGAGATTGGGCTAGCCACTCCATAATCTCAATTTTGTTGGACTGGAACCTCGATTTTGCTTGTTTACTGGTGTGTTTAGGGTTGTTGTCTTGTTGAAACTCCCATTTCAAGGACATATCCTCTTCGGCATAAGCAACATGACTTCTTCAAGTATATTAATATATGCAAACTAATCCATGTTCCCTGGTATGCGTTAAATAGTTCTGGTACCATAGTAAGAGAAACATGCCCATATCATGATGCTTGCTCCACTATGGTTCACTGTCTTCAGAGTGTACTGTGCCTTGAATACAGAGTTTATGGGTCATCATCTGACAAACTTTTTGTGGCCGTTGGACCCAAAAAGAACAATTTTACTTTCATCAGTCCACAAAATGTTTCTCCATTTCTCTTTAGGCAGTTGATGTGTTCTTTGGCAAATTGTATCCGCTTCAGTACATGTATGTTTTTTAACAGTGGGACTTTGCGGGGATTTCTTGCTAAGAGATTAGTTTCACACAGGAGTCTTCTAACTGGCACAGTACTCACAGGTAACTTGAGACTGTCTTTGATCATCCTGGAGCTGATCATTGGCTGAGCATTTGCCATTCTGACTATACTTCCATCCATTTGAATGGTAGTCTTCCATTTTCTTCCACGGTTTGTCTTTCCATTTTAAATCATTGGGGATCATTTTAGCTGAACAGCCTATCATTGTCTGCACTTCTTTATAAGTTTTACCCTCTCCAATCAACTTTTTAATGAATGTACGCTGTTTTTCTGAACAATGTCTCGAACGACCCATCTCAGGCTTTCAAGAAGAAATGCATGTACAACATGTCCTAGCTTCACCCTTAAATAAGGGCTACCTGATTCACACCTGTTTCTTCACAGAATTATTGACCTCACTAATTGAACTCCACACTGCTTTATTTTGAATACACCCCATTTCAATTAATTATTCTAATAAACAGACTCAAAGACATGCAGATCATTAATCCTGAGTCTGTTGTTTGTTTAGAATCTACTGTACCAACTGGTAAATTGTTTGACATGTGGTAATATAATTTATATCAAAAACAGGGATTAGACTGGTTAGTCATATTGGACTGCTATTATGCTGAACACTACTATATACACTGTATATAGTCAAAACTTTTACGTGCCACTGTATATATATTTATATGAGACACTGTGCAAAAATTTTAAGCAAGTGTGGAGTGGAAACATTTTTACCAAGTAAGAATTCTTAAAAAAAAAGAAATATGAAATACTAATGTTTAGCTAATAGTTTATTTTTATAAATTAATCAAATGAAAAGTAAATGACAAAAAGAGAAATCTAACTCAAATCAATATTTGGTGTGAATACATTCCCTTACATTTCCTTCAAAACAGCATTAAAACATCAATATTTCTAGGTACACTTAACCACTGGTTTGAAGGAACCCAGCAGGAAGGTTGTTCCAAACATCTTAAAGAACTAACCACAGATCTTCTTGAATATGCTGAAATCAGGTCTTAGTGCGGGACATATCATCACCTATAGGACTTCTTATTCTTATTCTTCTTTGTGTTGAAAATAGTTATTATTGACATTGGCTGTATGTTTGAGGCCATTGTCCTGCTGCAGAATAAATTTGGAGCCCATAATTTTTCCTCCCTGATGGCATTGCATGATAGATAAGTACCTGGATGTATTTCTCAGACTTGAGAACACCAAGAAATTACAATTGCTGAGGACTATAGACAGAGTGGTCAGCCAAAGAAACTGCAGCAGATGAAAGACACATGCTTGTGTTCCTTCAAAATTGGAAGATGTCCAACAGTACCTTCAGCTGAGAATTGGCAGCAACTTGAAGTGAAACCCAGCTACACTCATCCACTATTTAGAAAATTCTGGCCAGAAGTGGCCTTTATGGAACAATTGCAACCAAAAAAATAAGTAATCAACATGGAAACAAGGCTAAATCACTCAAAAACAAAGAGGCTGTGGGGCAGAAAAATAGTAGCAGAATAAAGAAGAACAAGGAGTCTTAGAAGTGATGATATGGCCCCCACACAGCTCCAACCTTAACATTAGCAAGTCAATCTGGATTACATGAAGAGAAAAAAGAATCTGCACAAGCCTACATCCACAGATCTGTGGTTAGTTCTCCAAGATATTTGGAACAACCTTCATGCCAACTTTGAAGAATTGATGCTTTGATGATGTTTTGAAAGCAAAAGTTTGTCATACTAAATATTGAGTTGATTTAGATTTCACTTTTGATCATTCACTTTGCATTTTGCAAATTAAGAAAATAAAACCATTACACTTCTATTGTTGAAATTATTCTTACTTTGTAGTATTTTTCCACACCTGCCTAAAACTTTGTAGAGTACGGTGTACTGGGTGTAATTCTCAATATTTCCTTCTTATTCTGGACATGTTTGGGGGTGTGATTTTTATCAGGCTGTGTGTTCTTTATTGTGGGGTATGACAAACAGACTTAAAAATTAGATTGCTCCCCAGTTCCTTACTGGCCTGACCTCACCATGATGACAATTCCTTCTGCCTGTTTCTACTCAGACTCGAAATCATCAGTCACCAGGTTTGGCTGCCTTTGGTAAAGCATCCGGCCCGTCTGTACCGTTCTTGTCAAAGCTTTAACTCCCTTCATCTCCTCAGTCCAACCGACTCCTGCCCTAAAGGCATCCGCCCAAGGGATGAGTCGCCACATATTTCCTTCTCTGTTCTGGGCCACTGATATGATGCACAGTGGCCGTGGATAACGTGGGCTTCGGCTACTTGTTGCATGGCTGCCGAGCTGTCCGGGCCTATGGCCCATGTGGACACTTGGGCACCCTGGCCCTGTCTGACCTAATTTCCTAGAAGCTCCTGTCTTACCACCCGGCAGCCCCTCCTACACTTAGCCCCCTATAAACATCCTATAAACTGGTCCTCCAGTGCACACTAGTATGCCACGATCTAGTGGCCCTAAAAGGAACTATACCTACCCTTATCTATAAAAAACTATGGCACTAAAGTGCCCTCCTCTAATGTCCCAAAAGGATGCACTTTACTTTCCCTAAACTATTCATGAACATTAGTACACATCGTCACATTATATTTATACAGTATGACACTAAAACAACACAATATAATACAGTTCTTTTAGAGAATGGTAACACATATATGAATGTGGCAATACCAGAAATGTGAGCGATAATACATATTATTATGTAGCAGTACCGCAAATATTTATCAATGACATTATCAACATTAGCACATGTAAACATTAACACATGAAAAATAATTAAAGGAAGGGAAGCAAGGAGGTAATTCTATCTCACCCCCTTACATCTGTATGACCAACAGCAGCGACTGTGATATCTAAGTGGTCAGAGAGAAGGCATAGGCTAAAATTGAGAGAACCTGGTTTATTACTAAAGTAATGTGCTAGACTACATGTACATAACATTAATGTCTAATATGTGTTGTTGTTTTTTTACCTAGCACTTGAAATTGCCTACTGCGATTTGCAGAGCCAAAGAAACAATTCACTGCATCATACAGAAGAAATCAGTGACAATCGCCTCATCATTCGGAGAGGGCAGCCATTTTTAATAGGCTTACAATTCAAAGGAAGAGAATTTCAGGAGGGAACAGATAATATTGTCTTCTCAGTGGAAACGGGCAAGTGACTGAAACATTATCTGTAGGAAGCAATCATTGCTCCACAAAATAAATATTACTATGAAAGCAAAGCTACCGCATGACTAATAAAGGCTTATTGCGGTGTCTTTGAACTTTAATGAGGAACATTCCTTTGCTCTTCCCTAACACATATTATGCACCTGCTTTGTATTAACAGGACCGTGGCCCGATGCAGCTTCAGGAACTAAAGCAGTATTCCCATTAGGAAAAGCGTTAATAAGGAAGGCATGGAGTGCAGCAGTGAAAAGCAATGGACGCGATTCCATATTGGTGGTCATCATGCCCTCATCAAATGCCATAATAGGGCAATATACTCTAAAGGTCCATATTGCCAAAGGAAACAAAGCCACTAGCTATAAGCTAGGAACATTTGTGGTACTATTCAATCCATGGTGTGCAGGTATGGTAAATGAAGAGGGTGTAAGAAAAAGTATAAAAAAAAAATCTGAAAGAGTCCTTCTTGTCTACGGCCCTTACATAACATGGACTTTATGTAATAAAAGGGCAATACTTGACACATCCTATAGACAACACTCCATAGTTAGATATTATGTTTTTTATAAGGAAAAACCCTAAAATGAGGAAAGGATGGAGTGGAAAATCTCCAATGATTGTGATTAGCGCTTCTGGTCTTCTTGACCAAGGGTGGGGATATGCATTACATGTCTATATGATAATACTATGCCTCACTCTGCAGACGATGATGTGTTTCTGGATAATGAGTCCAAGCGGCAAGAATACGTTATGAATGACTATGGATTTGTGTACCAGGGGAACCAAAATTGGATTTCTCCCTGCCCATGGAACTACGGACAGGTAATAAATATATTTGCTATTTCTTCAAATTGTTTACTTAAAGAGGTTGCCCACTACTCAGACAACCCCTTCTTAATCGCAATTTTTTCCCCTTAAAATATAATAACACGTATACTCACCTCCGGTGCGGTTGCCAATCTGTACTGTCTGTATACTCTTTTGCTCCCTCCCCTACCCAGGAGATGTGATATGATCATGTGAGCAGGTTGCGAGATGCAGTGACAGACAGGAGGCAGAGCAAGGGTTAACAGTTTTATTTAACAGGGGAATACTTCATGCATGGAGGTTAAGGGTTAATCAGAGCAGTATAAAAGGTAAAGGATATGGTGGGTGGAAGGAAAACGGTTCAGGTAACGGCAGTTCTGATGAAAGTCAGTGGTTCCCAAGTCCACAAAGTGAAAAGCACTGACAATGGCTGGCGCGGTCCTGTGGGCAACAATATCCTGTCTTCTGGCGGCAGAGGTCGGTCTCCAGTACGGTCCACTGGGCCTAGTCCATATACTGCAGTGGCTGACAAGGGTACAGGCCACAGTCCTGTATGAGCCTAACGTGGCTCTGCAACTATATTCACTGGTGAAGTCAGGTCACAAATGTCTGGGCAAATATTCGCTGGCAACAACAGGGAGCAAGTGTCAGTCCCGTATGCAGTCTCTCTTATGTGACACATGTGCAGTACTCACGGACACTTAGCTTGTGGTACCTTTCTCTCTGTAGTCACCGGGCACACTGCATGACTCTTTCTCTCTGGGCCCCGCTGTTAGCGGCACGGCTGCTGTACAGATGCTGGCCTGCGTAATGCTGGTGCTCCCAGGACGGAGCACTTCTCTTCCTGGCTACTGCTGCACACACGTGGCTCTGCACTCTCTGCAGCAGTCCCTCTCTCTGGATGATTGCTGGGCACCCTGCTCCCCTCAGTGCGGCGGTCCGCTTCAGATGGTGGAGCCCTGCTGCAGCGCCGGTACTCTGTGGTGAGGAGGGGAAGCGGAGCGCACCGCTCGCCTATCTGCGCGCTGCCTCCGTTCGCGCCAAACTGACCTGCTGCAGGCGCTTTTCTCTTTTATCCCCTCGTTGCTGCGCGCGCTTTCCTCCTGTCCCTCCCTGCCCTCCTAGGTCTGCAGGAAGGTCCCACAGGCTCAAGCTTCCCCCAGGCAAAAGGAGAAGGTCCGCCTCACTAAAGCTTATCCCCGGGAACAGAGGATGCAGCCTTTTCAGTTCCGGACCGGCACGCAGGTACCCGTGGTCCGGTCATCCCCCTTACAATCAGACCATGTCCCTGTATGATCAAAAAATCTAGCACTCAACTTCAGTATTTTTTGGGCAGAAATTTATTGTAGTACACAAAATGTTTCTGTCAGTGATGACCTTCTTCAGTTACGTGCCTTACTAAGAGAGGAACATATGGTTCTCAGGTCAAGAGCCTGGAGTGCATCGCTGCCTTAGTATTATGTATAGAACAGTGTTGTGAATGTGTTAGAAATGAATTCTGAGCAGAAGCTCCCTCTGGTGGTTACAAACAGTACTGAACCATTCAATGAGGATTGGCAATCAGGAGTTACAGACTGGTCTTATATAAGGGAGGTTCCCTCCCATCATGGTTGCCGGTGATCAATTGTTCTTGTCTCAACTGTGGTTCCTGGTTCACTTGGAAGCTTGCTGAGTCTTGCCTGCATCTTCTGCTATCAGATAAGATATTTTCTGTTTTTATTTTTGTGCTTGCTTTTTGCATTGTTCCCTGCACTTCTGTGGAGGTCAGCCAGGTCCCCTCCGGGGGCTTGTGATCCTCTCAGTTTATCTGAGCCACTGTTATTTGTTAATTTGCCTTTTCCAGTTTTTTCAGTGGCTGCGGCTTAGTTTTGTGACACCAGAGAACTAATTTAGGTGGTAGAGGTCGTGTGATCTCAGGTGTTTTTGCAATTAGTAGAGTTGGTATTTTTTAGGGTTTTTGGATTGCAGTAAGTCTCCTTCCTATCCTTTTCTGTCCAGGTAGTTTGGGCCCCAACGTTTGCTCATACTATTTTCTAACCACAAGATAATAACCACAAGATATGCAGGACTAAGTCTGTTTAACAAAACAGTAATGCAAAGATTATAACCACAAGATAAGCAGGACTAAGTCTGTTTAACAAAACAGTAATGCAAAGATTATAACCACAATGATTATAACGCCCCCGGAAGAAGCTTAAGCGAAACGCGCGTTGGGGTGGAGGAGGTTTTGCCACGCACATCAGCACAGTCCATTATTTAGGTAACTTACTAGTATATTTGTGATACGTTTCTTATTATGTGTCTAAGCCGCTTTTGATTCATTTAGGACTCGCAGGGGTCCAGTTATTGATTCAGACTTAGGACTATTTAGTTCATTCTGATTAGGGTTATTGGCGTGTCTCTTTAGAAATATTGCGGAGCTCTTTTTTGAGTCCAGCCAGCATTTACTCACGGAGTAGGTAATTATCCTTGACATAGCTTAACAGCAATTTATCTATATTAACACACATTTACTGGGGCGTTTGTTATTTAAATTTTCCTTGCTGGAACACTTTTGCGTGATATTTATCCACGATATTTGAGGTTGTCATACTATTTTCTGTCTGTGTCTGTATTTCCTCTTGTCTAACCGCCATTACTGTTTGGGGGCTTCCTATGTTCTTTGGGGATCTGCTCCGGGCAGATAGCTTTCCTCTTTCTATCTTTGGTGTAGTTAAACTCTCAGGCTGAGACGAGGCGTCTAGGACCAACGTAGGAACGCTCCAACGGCTGCCTTTAGTTGTGGGGTTAGTCCAGGGTACTGCAATCCAGTAGATTCCAACCTCTCTGGTGTATTTCCGTTTTTGCCTGCTCTCCTCAGCTACCAAATCATAACAGTATCACCGGCCAAACTGAAAATTATATGGTACTCACAGAAGGGAAAAAAAAAAAGTGTCGAAAGAAGAAAGTTGTCAGAGTTGTCAGAGATTTTTTTTTTTCTGTTTGTTGCAATTTTTTTTTCCCTCTTTTTCTCTGGGTGCTGAGGAGGATTTTTTTTTTTCTCTCAATGGGGTTTGCACAGTTGTCTGCCGTGTGGATCAGCTTGCCACTGAAGTTCGGAGTATTGCTACCTATCTTGCTAGGTTGCCGGGTTGTGGAACCTAGGATCCCCATGCCAGATTTATTTTTGGGGGATCGAGCTAAATTTCTGAATTTCAAAAATAACTGTAAGTTGTTTTTTGCCTTAAAACCTAAGTCCTCAGGGAACGCAGCACAGCAGGTTCAAATTGTCATCTCTCCCTGCGCGGCGATCCTCAGGATTGGGCTTTTTCCCTGACACCTGGGGACCCTGTTTTGAGTAATGTTGATGCATTTTTTTCTGGCTCTGGGGTTATTGTACGATGAACCTAATGTCACTGATCAAGCTAAAAAGAACCTTGTTGGCATTAAATCAGGGCTTGAGGACACTGAGCTGTACTGTCAGAAAATCCGAAAGTGGGCAGTCCTGACCAAATGGAATGAAGATGCTTTGGCAGCCCTTTTTCGGAAGGGTCTGTCAGAGAATGTAAAAGATGTTATGGAGGGATTCCCTGCTCCCTCTCGTCTCAATGATTCTATGTCATTAGCGATTCAAACTGATAGACGTTGTGTGAGCGTAGAGGTATGCGTGGAATAGTGTTGCCTTGTGAACCAGCTTCTGAGTCCATGCAGTGTGATAGAGTGGCTTCTGGGCACAGCGTCATGAGTTTCGAAAACGCAATGGGTTATGTTTCTACTGTGGTGACGCTTCTCATGCTATTTCAGTCTGCCCTAAGCGGGGAAGACGTTTTGCACGCTCAGTTGTCTTGGTAGTGTTCAGACTAAATTTCTGTTGACTGTTACCCTGATTTGCTCCCTGTCCACATTTTCTGCTCAGGCTTTCGTTGATTCGGGAGCAGCTATTAACCTGATGGATTTTGATTTTGCTAAACATTGGGGGTTTCCTTGATACCCCTACGGAAGTCTATTCCCCTACTGGGGATTGATTCTACCCCTTTGGCTGAGAATAAACCCCAGTTCTCTACTCAGGTGATAATGAGGGTTGAACCTGATCATCAGGAGAGTTGCACATTTTTCGTGCTGTGTAATCTGCATGACATTATTGTACTGGGTTTCCCTTGGTTACAGTCTCATAATCCTGTTTTGGATTGAAATCTGTGTCTGTGACCAGTTGGGGCTGCCAATGTGTTAATGCCAACACTCCTGTTTTTTCTGCCTCTCCCCAGGCTCAGGATGTTCCTGACTTTTTGACTGATTTTTCTGATGTGTTTAGCGAAAGTAAATCTGCATCCTTGCCCCCCCATAGGAGCTATGACTGCGCTATTGAATTAGTACCTGATAGTAAATTCCCTAAAGGTCGCCTTTTTAACTTGTCTGTACCTGAACATGACGCTATGCGGTCTTATATCAAGGAGTCATTGGAGAAGGGTCATATCAGACCATCCTCTTCACCCTTGGTGCCGGATTTTTCTTTGTGGCCAAAAAGGATGGTTCATTAAGGCCATGTATTGATTATCGTCTCTTGAACAATATTACTGTGAAATATCAATATCAGTTACCCTTGATTTCTGACCTGTTTTCCAGGGTGAAAAGTGCTACTTGGTTTACCAAGCTTGACCTCAGGGGGGTGTATAACCTTATTCGCATTAAGCACGGGGATAAATGGAAGATGGCGTTTAATACCCCAAGGGGCATTTTGAGTACCTAGTGATGCCCTTTGGGCTCACTAATGCTCCTTCCGTCTTCCAGTCCTTTGTTGTGAACGGACTTGAAATGAGTTCTGAGCAAGGCTCCCTCTGGTGGTTACAAGCGGTACTGGACTGTCCAGTGAAGATTGTGAGGATTGGGAATCAGGTGTTACTGACTGGTCTTATATAAGGGAGTCGCCTTCCCATCAGGGTTGCCGGTGATCAATTGTTCTGGTCTCAATCCTTGATTCCTGTTTCCTTTGTAGCCTGCTGTGTCGTGTCTGCATCTCCTGCTAACAGATAAGACATTTTTTTCTTTTTGTTTTGTGCTTGATTTTTGCATTTTGTCCTGCACTTCTGTGGGGGCCTTCAGGGTCCCCTCCGGGGGCTTTTGCCCTCTCAGTTTAGTTCAGCCACTGATGTTTGTACATTTGCCTTTTCCAGTTTTTCAGTGGCTGCTGTTTTGATTTTGTTACACCAGAGAACTAATTTAGGTGGTAGAGTCGTGTGATCTCAGGTGTTTTTGAAATTAGTAGAGTTGGTGCTTTTCAGGGTTTTTTGGGATTGCAGTAAGTGCCCTTCCTATCCTTTTCTATTTAGGTAGTTTGGGCCCCAACGTTTGCTCATACTATTTTTGTCTGTGTCAGTATTTCTTCTTGTCTAACCTCCATTACATGTTTGGGGGCTTTCTATGTTCTTTGGGATCTGCTCCGGGGCAGATAGCTTTCCTCTTTCTATCTTTAGGTGTAGTTAGTTTCTCAGGCTGTGACGAGGCGTCTGGACCAACGTAGGAACGCTCCAACGGCTGCCTCTAGTTGTGGTGTTAGTCAGGGTACTGCAATCTCATAGATTCCAACTGCTCTGGTGTATTGCCTTTTTTTACCTGCATTCCTCAGCTACCGAAACATAACAGTATCACCCCGGCCTAAAAAATGAAAATTGTATGTACTCACAGAAGGGAAAAATATTGTAAAGAAAAAAGATTGTCAGATTGTCAGAGATATTTTTCTGTTTGTTGCATTTTTTTTTTTCCCTCTGTATCTCTGGGTGCTGGGGAGGATTTTTTCTCTCAATGGAGTTTGCACAGTTGTCTGGCCGTGTGGATCAGCTTGCCTCTAGGTTCGGAGTATTGCTACCTATCTTGCTAGGTTGCCTGTTGTGGAACCTAGGATTCCCATGCCAGATTTGTTTTTGGGGGATCGAGCCAAGTTTCTGAATTTCAAAAATAATTGTAAATTGTTTTTTTGCCTTAAAATCTAAGTCCTCAGGGAACGCAGCGCAGCAGGTTCAAATTATCATCTCTCCCTGCGCGCGATCCTCAGGATTGGGCTTTTTCCCTGACACCTGGGGATCCTGTTTTGAGTGATGTTGATGCATTTTTTCAGGCCTTGGGGTTATTGTACGATGAGCCTAATGTCACTGATCAAGCTGAAAAGCCTTGTTGGCATTAAATCAGGGGCTTGATGACGCTGAGTTATAAAGCCCGAGATTCCGTAGGTTGGCAGTCTGACCAAATGGAATGACACGCTTTGGCAGCCCTTTTTCGGAAAGGGGTCTGTCAGATAATGTAAAGGATGTTATGGTGGGATTCCCTGTCCCCTCTGTCTCAATGATTCTATGTCATTAGCGATTCAAATTGACAGAACGTTTGCGTGAGCGGAGAAGTATGCGTGGAATGGTGTTGCCCTTGTGAACCTGCTTCTGAATCCATGCAGTGTGATGGAGTGGTTTCTGGGGCACAGCGTCATGAGTTTCGAAAGTGCAATGGGTTGTGTTTCTACTGTGGTGATGCCTCTCATGCTATTTCAGTCTGCCCTAAGCGGGGAAGAACGTTTTGCACGCTCAGTTGTCTTGGGTAGTGTTCAGACTAAGTTTTATTAACTGTTACTCTGATATGCTCTCTGTCCTCATTTTCTGCTCAGGCTTTCGTTGATTTCGGGAGCAGCTATTAACCTGATGGATTTTGATTTTGCTAAACGTTGTGGGTTTCCTTGATACCCCTACGGAAGTCTATTCCCCTACTGGGGATCGATTCTACCCCTTTGGCTGAGAATAAACCTCAGTTCTCTACTCAGGTGATAATGAGGGTTGAACCTGATCATCAGGAGAGCTGCAAATTTTTGGTTCTGTATAATCTGCATGACATTATCGTACTGGGTTTCCCTTGGTTACAGTCTCATAATCCTGTTTTGGATTGGAAATCTGTGTCTGTAACCAGTTGGGGCTGCCAATGTGTTAATACCAACACTCCTGTTTTTTCTGCCTCCCCCCAGGCTCAGGATGTTCTTGACTTTTGATTGATTTTTCTGATGTGTTTAGCGAAAGTAAATCTGCTCCTTGCCTCCTCATAGGAGCTATGACTGCGCTATTGAATTAGTGCCTGGTAGTAAATTCCCTAAAGTCGCCTTTTTAACTTGTCTGTACCTGAACATGACGCTATGCGGGCTTATATCAAGGAGTCATTGGAGAAGGGTCATATCAGACCATCCTCTTCACCCTTAGGTGCCGGTTTTTTCTTTGTGGCCAAAAAGGATGGTTCATTAAGGCCGTGTATTGATTTTCGTCTTTTGAACAATATTACTGTGAAATATCAATATCCGTTACCCTTGATTTCTGACCTGTTTTCCAGGGTGACAAACGCTACTTGGTTTACCAAGCTTGACCCCAGGGGGCATATAACCTTATTCGCATTAAGCACGGGATGAATGGAAGACGGCATTTAATACCCCTGAGGGGCATTTTGAGTACCCTGTGATGCCCTTTGGCTCACTAATGCTCCTTCTTCTTCCAGTCCTTCATGAATACATTTTCAGGATTTTGTGGATAAATTTCTGATTGTTTATTTGGATGATATCTTGATTTTTTCCAATGACTGGACTCTCATGTGAAACATGTTCGAACTGTATTCCAGATTTTGAGAGAGAATGCTCTGTATGTGAAGGGATCAAAGTGTCTTTTTGGCGTACAGAGATCTCATTTCTGGGCTTCATTTTGTCCCCATCTGTTATTGAAATGGACCCGGTCAAGGTTCAGGCCATCTGTGATTGGGTCCAACCTACTTCATTAAAGGCTCTTCAAAGATTTTTTTGGGGTTTTGCCAATTTTTTTTCGTAAAATTTATTGGTAATTTCTCGGTTATTGTTAAACCATTAACTGATTTGACCAAAAAGGGTTCTGATGTGGTGAATTGGCCTCCTGAGGCAGTCTCGCATTTCAGGAACTTAAGCAGAGATTCACTTCTGCTCCTGTTTTTACGGCAGCCCCGATGTTTCTCTGCCATTTCAGGTGGAGGTTGAGCCTCTGAAATTGGGGCAGGTGCCGTTTTGTCCCAAAGAGATCCAAGAACCTCTAAAAGTAACCCTTGTGCCTTTTTCTCTCGAAAATTTTCTCCTACTGAACGTAATTATGACGTGGGTAATCGGGGGTAAATTGGCCATGAAGTGGGCTTTTGAAGAGTGGAGACAATGGCTGGAGGGAGCCAAACATCAGGGTGGTCCTTAAGGACCATAAGAATCTGGCTTATCTGGAATCTGCCAAGCGACTTAATCCTAACAGGCCAGGTGGGCCTTGTTTTTCACACGTTTTAATTTTGTGGTTTCCTTTCTTCCTGGCACTAAGAATGTTAAGGCGGATGCCCTCTCGAGGAGTTTCCTTGCGGACTCTCCTGAGTTATCTGATCCTTCTGTTATTTTGAAAGAAGGTGTAGTTCTTTCCGCTATCTCGCCCAATTTGAGACTGGCTCTGGAGGGGTGTCAAGAGGAAGGCCCGAGCGCTGCCCCGTTGGGAAATTGTTTGTCCCAGACCAGTGAAAAAAGAGTGTGATGTCTGAGATTCATTGTTCTGCGTTGGCCGGTCATCCCGGAATTTTTGGTACCAGAGACTTGGTTAGTCGGTCCTTTTGTGGCCTACCTTGTCTCGTGATGTCAGGGAATTTGTGCAGTCCTGCGGGACTTGCTCTCGCTCCAAGCCTGCTCTCGCTCTAGTGGTTTGTTGATGCCATTGCCTGTGCCCAAGAGACCATGGACCCATATCTCTATGGATTTCATTTCCGACCTCCTGTTTCTCAGAGAATGACCGTCATCTGGGTGATTTGTGATAGGTTTTCCAAGATGATACATCTTGTGCCATTACCTAAGTTGCCTTCCTCCTCTGAATTGGTGCCTTTGTTCCTTCAGCACGTGGTTCGTTTACACGGCATTCCTGAGAACATGTGTCTGACAGAGAGTCCAGTTTGTTTCCAGATTCTGGAGGACCTTTTGTTCTAACTTGGTGTTCAATTGTCTTTCTCCTCGGCGTTTCATCCTCAGACCAATGGTCAAACTGAGAGAACAAACCAGACATTGGAGACTTATCTAAGATGCTTTGTGTCGGCTGATCAGGATGACTGGGTCCTCTTTTTGCCTTTGGCTGAGTTGCTCTTAATAATAGGGCTAGCTCTGCCACTTTGATGTCTCCATTTTTCTGTAATTCTGGGTTTCACCCTCGATTTTCTTCAGGACAGACGGAGGCTTCTGCCTGTCCAGGTGTTGACTCTGTTGTGGAGCGTATGCAACAGATTTGGACCAGGTAGTGAGAGGTTGTCCCTCTCTCAGGAGAGGGCCCAGCGGTTTGCTAACCGGCATAGGACTGATGGTCCTCGTTTAAAGTGGGGGACTTGGTCTGGTTGTCCTCAAAAAATATTCCTATGAGAGTGGCATCTCCTAAATTTAAGCCTAGGTTCATTGGACCTTATAAGATCATGGAGATTCTTAATCCTGTTTCTTTTCGTTTGCTTCTTCCAGGGACATTTAAGATCCATAACGTGTTCCACAAGTCCTTGTTGAAGAGGTTTGTTGAGCCAGTGGTTCCTACTGCTTTGCCTCCTGACCCTGTTCTGGTTGAGGGCAATATGGAGTTTGTGGTTGAGAAAATATTGAATTCTCGTTTTTCTAGACGGAAACTCCAGTATTTGGTTAAGTGGAGAGGTTATGGTCAGGAAGACAATTCTTGGGTGTTGCTTCGGACATCCATGCTAGGAGACTCATCCGTGCGTATCATAGAACTCATTCTGACCGACCTGGTTGCTCAAGTGAGGTTCGGTGACCCCTCCTCAAGGGGGGGTACTGTTGTGAATGGACTTGAAATGAGTTCAGAGCAGAGGCTCCCTCTGGTGGTTACAAGCGTACTGGACTGTCCAGTGAAGATTGTGAGGATTGGGAATCAGGTGTACTGACATGGTCTTATATAAGGGAGTCGCCTTCCCATCAGGGTTGCCGGTGATCAATTGTTCTGGTCTCAATCCTTGATTCCTGTTTCCTTTGTAGCCTGCTGTGTCGTGTCTGCATCTCCTGCTAACAGATAAGACATTTTCTTCTTTTTGTTTTTGTGCTTGATTTTTGCATTTTGTCCTGCACTTCTGTGGGGGCCTTCAGGGTCCCCTCGGGGCTTTTGCCCTCTCAGTTTAGTTCAGCCACTGATGTTTGTACATTTGCCTTTTCCAGTTTTTTCAGTGCTGCTGTTTTGATTTTGTTACACCAGAGAACTAATTTAGGTGGTAGAGGTCGTGTGATCTCAGGTGTTTTTGAAATAGTAGAGTTGGTGCTTTTCAGGTTTTTGGGATTGCAGTAAGTGCCCTTCCTATCCTTTTCTATTTAGTTAGTTTGGGCCCCAACGTTTGCTCATACTATTTTCTGTCTGTGTCAGTATTTCTCTTGTCTAACCGCCATTTACATGTTTGGGGGCTTTCTATGTTCTTTGGGATCTGCTCGGGGCAGATAGCTTTCCTCTTTCTATCTTTAGTGTAGTTAGTTTCTCAGGCTGTGACGAGGCGTCTAGGACCAACGTAGGAACGCTCCACGGCTGCCTCTAGTTGTGGTGGTTAGTCAGGGTACTGCAATCTCATAGATTCAACTGCTCTGGTGTATTGCCTTTTTTACCTGCATTCCTCAGCTACCGAAACATAACAGTCCTTCATGAATGACATTTTCAGGGATTTTGTGGATAAATTTCTGATTGGTTTATTTGGATGATATCTTGATTTTTTCCAATGACTGGGACTCTCATGTGAAACATGTTCGGACTGTGTTCCAGATTTTGAGAGAGAATGCTCTGTATGTTAAGGGATCAAAGTGTCTTTTTGGCGTACAGAGGATCTCATTTCTGGATTCATTTTGTCTCCGTCTGTTATTGAAATGGAACCCGTCAAGGTTCAGGCCATCTGTGATTGGGTCCAACCTACTTCATTAAAGGCTCTTCAAATTTT
>JARQOD010000003.1:187269088-187319156 GCA_033576555.1 Oophaga sylvatica | reverse complement strand
GGGGGGGGGGAATGCCCACGCTAGAACTCATAGACAAAATCTGGAGCACAATAAAAAAAGTGAGAGGAGTAACGGGACTAACTAAATTTACACCCATATGGAATAATAGTAATCTGCCAGAGATAAAGAAAGTAGGTACCATACGGGAATGGACAGAAAGAGGAGTAAGGTATATGTCTCAAATAATGGATGGGGAAGAACTTAAATCTTTCTTGCAACTACAAAATGAGTTCCTATTGCCAACTACAGAATGGTATAGATATGGGCAGGTTAAACATGCCATTAGAACCCAGAGAGTACAACAGAGATTGGTAGTAGAAGCGGATCTAGTTCTGGAATACATTTGTCAAGAAGGAACCACTGGGGGGTAATTTCAAACACTTATAAAGATTTGATGCATACCTTTCTTTTGGGGTTTCCATTGAAAAGTAGGCTTAAATGGAAGAAGAAGTGGGAAGTATAGAAGGTGATGTCTGGGAAACTATATTGGAGTATATACCTAAACTTTCCATGAGCGAGCCTGCAAGACTATCACATGTTTATGTAATTCATAGAGTATATAGGTCACCCCTAATAATGCACAAAATGTGGCTGAAGGGAAACTCGGAATGTCCAAGATGTAATATAGATAAGGTGGGTATATTCCATATGATGTGGGAATGTCCTAGGCTCACAATGTTTTGGTCTGGAATAATTAATATGATTGAAGGGGCATATGGTTGTGAAGTCTCTGGAGATCCTGTTACGTGTTTACTGGGTTATGTGAAAGAAATTGTAGTTGATAATAATAGTAAAATAGCTATTGCTAGACTACTTTACTGTGCTAGGAAATTAATTGCAAGAAATTGGACCAGCTCTGAACCTCCATCGGTAGAAGAATTTTCTGCAAGAGTAAAACATATTATACAATTGGAAAAGAGAATTTATGAAAAAAGAAGTAAACTGAACATGCATGAAAAAATATGGGCGCCTTGGATGCAATATAAAGGATTGTGAGAGATAAGACCTTTAACATGTTATGTATTCTATTCATCATTTTAGGTTAGTGATACCATCATTTCTGTTTGAATCTTATGGCCATGAGTAATAGTCGTCTAATTTCTATATATATCTGCTGTCATAATAAAGATAACGAAGTGAAAGAGCTGTCGTGGGGGGAGGGGGAAAAGGGGATTGGAGGGATAAAATATGTTTGTAACTTTGTTTAAAGTATTCAGCTGTTTTGAATATTGTTGTATATATGGAAAATTTGGTTTAATAAAAATCTATCTGATTTAAAAAAAAAACTAAGCACCGCGCGGTGCCTAGTTACCCGATATGCACCCTAGATACCGGCTCCCAGCTTCTGCTGTAGAGCGCTGGGAGCCGGTATCTAGGGTACATATCGGGTAACTAGGCACCACGCAGCGCTTAGTTACCCGATGTGTACATTGGATACCAGCTCCCAGCTCACTGATCGTTGGTCTCCTGCTGTCACACGCAGCGATGCGCGCTGGCCAGCGGGACACGAACGATGAAAAAATGGTACAGGCCATTCGACAACGATCAGCGATACCCAGCAGGGGGGCTGGTCGTTGCTGCGTGTCACACTAAGCGAGATCGCTGGCTAGGTCGCTGTTGCATCACAAAATCGGTGACGCTTCAGCGATCTCGCTAGCGATCTCGCTTAATGTGACGGGGGCTTAAGACTTCCACCAATAATAATAATAAATAATAATCTTTATTTTTATATAGCGCTAACATATTCCGCAGCGCTTTACAGTTCGCACACATTATCGTCGCTGTCCCCGATGGGGCTCACAATCTAGATTCCCTATCAGTATGTTTTTGGAGTGTGGGAGGAAACCGGAGTACCCGGAGGAAACCCACGCAAACACGGGGAGAACATACAAACTCCTTGCAGATCAGCTATTATGTTTTTTTAAAGCACGCTTATCAATGTGTGGGCAAGGTATTAGTCAGATCTTTCTGAGTAATGCATTCCAGATAACTGGTGCAGTACAAGATAAATCTTGGAGACTGAAGTGTGGGTTCTGGTTATAGAGGATGTTAGTCTTAGGTCCATTGCAGAACGGAGAGCATGGGTAGGTGTGATAGTGATGAGGGAGGAAATGTATAGCGGTGTAGAACTGTGGAGAGCTTTGTGTGTTAGAACGATGAGTTTATATTCTGTAGTGGATAACTAACCAGTGCAATGACTGGAACAAGGTGGAGGCATTGGTGTAGCGGCTGGATAGAAATATGATCCTGGCTGTAGCATTAAGAACGGATTGGAGAGGAGAAAGTTTGGCAAGAGGGAGACTGATCAGGAAAGGAGTTAAAGTAGTCCAGACAAGAATGAATAGGAGTGACAATAAGAGTTTTTGCTGTTTCAAATGTGTGAATATGTCGGATTCTGGAGATGTTTTTTAGATGCGGGTAACGTGAAGGCGTGACTGATTGGATATAGGGAATAAAGGAAAATTCTGTGTCAAATGCAGAAGTTGTTATATTGGTTATTGGTAGGTTGTTAGAGAAAGAAAACACGAGAAGATCAGTGTAGGAGAGATTCAGTTTCAGATAAAGGGAAGACATGATGTTAGAGACAGCAGACTATCTCTGGTATTTTATAGTAAAACATGGTTGTTGTCTGTCAGGAGAAGCGGTGTATAATTGGGTGTCATTAGTATAGAGATGACACTGTAAACCAAATCTGCTGATGATGTGTACAATAGGGGCAGTATATTGGGAGAAGAGGAGGGAGCATAGGACTGAGTCTTGAGGAACCCCGAAAGTAAGTCGAAGAGTAGAGGAAGATGAACCCACAAATGATACAATGAAGGAGCAGTTAGAGAGGTAGGAGGAGAACCAAGAAAGAGCAGTTTCTTTGAGACCTAAAGAGAGGAGCTGGTGATCCACAGTGTCAAATGTTGCAGAGAGATCCATGAGAATCTGCAGGGAGTAGTGACCATTATATTTAGCTGTTAGTAGATCATTAGTGACTTTAGTGAGGGCAGGTTCAGAGTGTAAAGAGATGAAACCGGATTGTTAAGGGTCCAGAAGAGAGTTATTTGAGAGATAGGGGTGTAGATGAAAGACGACCAACCATTCCAGAATTTTAAAGATGAAGGGGAGATTAGAGACAGGTCTGTGGTTGGCAGAACAATTCTGATCCAGGGATTTTTTTTTTAGTAAAGTGGTTATGACTAGTGATGCACGAACCCCTGAATGTTTGGGTCCGACGGGTTACGCCAAACATTTAAAAAAAGTTTGGTTCGGGTACCAGAGCAATACTCAAACCCAGACTCTATTCAGATGAATGAGGGACCTGAACATCCATTGTTTGCTACGCTCTCATCTGCATGACACTGCAACAAACAGTGCCTCTGATCGGCGGTAAGATTATTACCAGCTATCAGAGAGCTATGGTTCCCATGCTGTCAGATGACAGCATGAGCCAGCAGCTGTTACCGGTGGAAAAAAGTTTATTGCCGGTCACAGATGAGTCAGCTGATGTGAGTACTACTCCCAACAGCCTATGCCTGCTTCCGCTAATAACAGGGAGAGCAGGCGTGGCTGATGGGAGTATTCATCAGCCTACGTTATAAATAAATGCAACCCTCAGCTGTCAGCTTTATCATGGCTGGTTATCAAGAATAGATGTGTCCACACACTGTCTTTTTTTAATTATTTAAATAATTTTTAAAAAACAGCATGGGTTCCCCCCATTTTTGACAATCAGCCAAGCTAAAGCAGACAGCTGGGGGTTGGTATTCTCAGACTGGTAAGGGATAATGGCTATTGCCCCCCAACCTAGATGCACCAATTATGGCACTTTGCCCGGCTCTTTCAACTGGGCGGGAAAGCAGCCTTAGTGAAATGCGGTAACCTTGATGATGTCACTGTTAGTCACTGAATCTGTGCTTGCAGCAGCTCATTTTTCATGGTTTTCAGCCAAAACAGTCGCATCTTGGCACCATCCAAATTGAAAACCAATTATCGCAGACATTAATTATGGCATGGGACAATATGTCGGACAAGTGAGGGATAGTGTAGTTTTTTATTTATTTTTTTATTTATTTATTTTTTACAGTAGACCAGGGCTTCAATGGAATAGGCATAAGATGAGTATTTTTGTTGTTTATTATTTTCTGTTTTTTACAGGGGACCATGGTCTCAATAGAAATGGCTTAAGGTGAGCATAATTGTGCTTGTTATTTTAAAAGAAATTTGTAAAATGGTGTGTATTCTTACTAAAGATGCCTATCCATCACTAACAGGGCTTGATGTCACCAGACAATACAAAGGTGACATCAACCCTACAATTATGAACCCCACTTGCCACCGCCACAGGGCAAGTGGAAAGAACTGGTCAAAGAGCTAGAATTGTTGCATCTAATAGATCTGCCTTTTCTAGAGCTGCTGCGGGCTGCTGTTTTTACACTGGAGGCACAATATCCATGACCTCTTACCAGCCAGAGAATACCAGCCGCCAACTGACTGCTTTAGCTTGGCTAGTTGTCAAAAATGGGGGGGACCCAAGACCATTTTTTAAAATTATTTACTTAAATAATTTAAAAAAAAAACAGCGTGGGGATGCCTCACTTCTTGATAACCAGCCTTGATAAAGCTGGCAGCATCGGTTTGCCACCAGAAGCTGTCAGTTTTGCCATGCTGGTGATGAAAAATACAACGACCCCACATCATTTTTTAAAATGTATTTATTTATAGTGCAGGCATCGGCTGATGGATCACAGCTGCTGAAACTCTGACTGGCGGTAATAATCTTACCATCTAGCAGAGTTGCCAGTGTTTCTTGTGCTGTCATGCAGATGACAACTTGAGAAACATCCAATGTACAGGGTGCCGAACCCGAATAGTAAGAAGGACTTCCTGAAGTGGTCCGCGTTCGGGGTCCATGCCCAAACAGTAGGTGTTCAGTGCAGACATCGAAATTTACTGTTTGAGTTCGCCCATTACTAGTTATGACGGCATATTTAAATGAGGAGGGAAAGATATCAGAAGAAAGAGAGTGTCAGGGCAGTAAATTGCATGCGTTTCTGGTGCTGTACTACTCCCTGTGTTCGCCATCCTCATGTCAGGCCGCTGCCAGGGTTGCCAACCATACAGAAATTCCAGGGCAGTCCGTAAAAATATGGAACTTTTTTTCCCCAGTCCATTAAAAACAATTTCAGGCTTTTGTAATTTTTTGGAGGCTGAAGAAACTTATGCAGATTATTTTGACTGTAATTTTCATCATTTTACAGTTTACAGTGAATGCAGCTGATTTATTCATATTAGAATTATGATGTGTAGACATGCATCACTTAAAATCATAATGATTTATTGTGGTTTTACAATGTATCCGTAAAAATTAGTGTCAATCTGTGATTTTTTTGATAAGCCATCCAGCAAAAAAAGTCAAATTGGCAACCCTTGTTGTGCTGACTACTCATGCAGCACTTCCAACTCTGCTGCATATCCCTGATGTCTTCACATGGTTTTAGTGGGCGCTTCCAAATCCTGTAGAAATGTAACCCTACTGTGTACTGCAGGATTTGGATTCCCAAGCCAATCAATAACAAACAGGTGTTATATTAGGCAGCGCCGACCTCCACACCTTGCCTGAGCTTAGGTTCTAGTGTCTTTTGTCTCTAGCTTCCTGCTAAGGTGTACCTCTGTTTATTTTTCTTTGTTATCGACCTGGCTAGTCTACTCGTCTGTTCTGCTCTCTCCGTTCCTGATCCCGGCTTGGTTTGTGAGCCTGTGCTGCCTGCCACCGACCCTGGACTGTGTTACTACTCTTCAGTCTCGCCTCTCTGTATCTCGCATACCTGCTGTGACCTGTGGGTCAGCTGCTGCAGGTCCAAACACTGCCCTGGAGTGATACCTGATGGATATCCTGTAGACCAAGTATTTCTCACCATCAGAGTTATTAGTGAAGACCAGGTAGCCAGTGGGTCCACACTCACCAGCATTATAGAGAGAGGTTAAATATTTTAGTTGGTTTTAGTGAATTTTGGGGAGAGAGATTGAAGAAGATGTAAGGAAAAAAGGTCATGTTGGAGGGCGTGAAGAAGCGAGGAGCCTGGTAACTTCTTCTGTGACAGGTACAGTGTTGGAAAGTGAACTTGAGGTGCTGGAAGAAAGGGAATTCAAGCTATAAGGGGATTGTGTGAACATGTCCTGACAGATATGGTTGCTTTTTTTCTTGTAAGTAAGTGGACAGATCATAAGCGCTGAGGTTGGTGACGGGGAAAAGTTTTGAAGAGTTGAGTGCAAAGTTTTGAAGAGTTGTTCTGGATTGTCAGATAGCGATGTGATGAGGGTGGTGAAGTAGACTTATTTGGTCTAAAGAAGAAAAGACGGTTGTGGTCAGAGAGCGGGAGAGGGGACTTAACAATGCACTGAGCAGAGCCAGGAAAAATCCCCCCACCTTGTAAAATAAAAATAACAGATGCTCATTTCCAGCACTGACGCCGTTCCAGCTATGTCATCGCCTCGTCTCCCAGAGCTTGCGTGTCATTGTTATGACATATGAGCCATGCAGCCATTTAGCAGTTGCTATTAGGCTACTCAGCAGTCACTTCCCTGAGAAAGACCTCTGACAAGTGGAAGTAGTGAGAAAGCAGAGCAGCAGCCCATTAATGCCTGCTCATTGGCTGAAGAGCTTCTATGGCATAGCAATGTCACACCAGACCCGAGAGCCCGGGCGCCGATATCGCTGGAACAGCACCAGTGCAGGAGATGAGCATCCATTATTTATATTTTACAAGGAGGAGTACGTTTTTTAAATAGGGGTGGCTCAGGTAGTGAACAATTTCTTTAAGTTCCATTTATTGTGCTAAATGACCACCAATTGGCAATCAACAGTTGTTTAAAGGGCTTGTCTGGTGACAACCAGCAGATAGGTGATAAATTGTTTTAACCAGACAACCCTTTAATAACCTATTTAAAGAGGCAGACCACATAATAAAATGCACACAGAGCAATCAGTAATAAATTGTTCTGTGCACACAGACTGCTATTAAACTTGTAAGCGCAGGTTTTATTTTCACAGGACGATGTGCTGCTGAAAATCATCGTCTTTTGGGCAACACACTCGATGAACAAATGTTTTGTCTCTGTGTTTTGTTATAAAAAACTATAAGTTTAGGACAGCACCAACCGTTCATACCTCAGACCATGGAAGAATCGTGATAATAGTTCTGGACTGAATCCTACATGTGCACATAATAGATAAGATACTGAACACTTACTGTATGTTAGTACTCACATAGCAACTCCTGCAGGGCGTCTTTAGTACTTTGTAAATTTCTAAGGTGCCACTTCATTCACAGCACAACGCAATATTAAAAAAGTGGACAAAATCTGAGCCTGAAAATTATAGGCCGGTAAGTTTAATTTGGTACATAAAATGCGAGTAATTGGACAAGGGGAAAATATGTGTAACTGGGTTAACAACTGGCTCAGTGATAGGAAACAAAGGATGTTTTTTAAGGGAACAGCCTCATATTGGGTCACAGTTAACAATTGGGCACATCAGGGGTCAGTAATGGGTCTTCTTTTAAAGTATTTATTAATGACCTTGTAGAGGCCATACAGCATAGAATTTCAATATTTGCAGATAATACTAAACTCTGCAGAGTAATCAACACAGAGCAGCACAGTTTAATGTTACAGATGGACGTATGTGAGCTGGAGGCTTTGGCTGAGAAATAGCAATTTAACTTTAATGTAGATAAATGTAAGGTCATGCACTTGGGCAGAATAAATAAAATGTATAATTATGTTTTAAATGGTAAAACACTGAATAAAACTGTCAATGAAAAAGTCTTAGGCATATGGGTCAAGAGCAAACAAAACTTCAGTGACCAGTGCCAGGCAGCTGCTGCCAAGGCAAATCAAATTATGGGATGCATTAAAAGAGGCACAGATGCTAATGACAAGAACATACTTTTGCCTCTGTACAAGTCACTAGAGCGGCCACACAGATTACTGTGTATAATTTTGGTCTCCAGTGTTTAAGAGAACATAACTGTACTTGAACGGGTGCAGAGAAGAGCAACTAAAGTTATTAAGAGAAAGGTTGGACTGCAATAGCAAGACATGTTAAACTTGGGGTTATTCAGTTTTCAAAAATGATGATCTTATTACAATGTACAAATATATTAAGGGACAAGACAAAGATCTTTCTGATGATCTTTTTACCCATAGGCCTGCGATGGTGACTAGGAGGCATCGTCTACATCTAGAGGACAGAAGGTTTCATCATAACCATAGACTGTGATTCTTCATTATAGGAGCAGTGAGACTATAGAACTCTCTGCCACATGTTGCAATGGTTGATTCACTACAAAAGTACAAGGAGGGCCTGAATGCCTTTCTTGAAAAATATAATATTACAAGTTATGGGCACTAGATTCTGTGATAGGACATTGATCCAGGGAACTAGTGTGATTGCCATTTATGGAGTCACAAAGGATTTTTTTCCCTAATATGGAGCAGTAAGCATGTGCCTCATGGGGATTTTGCCTTCCTCTGGAACAACATGTTAGACTATAATTGAATTTATGTCTACCTTCAACCTCAAAAACTATGAAAAAAAATGACAGAAGAGACACCTAAAAAGACACTTCAGGAAAAATACCATTGTTGTCTTCCTGAAGCATCTCTTGCTTGAAAAACTCAATGGGTAAGTTGGCATCTAAAACACATCATGTGCACATCCCCTCAGGCCATGTTCCCGAGAAGTGTAAATACTGAAATTTTTTCTGTTGTTTTTTTTGTGCAGAAACTCTACTGCATTTAACTGTCCAAGCAAAGTAGATGTGATATCATGAAAATATAAGATTCAATACCTCCCAGTAGACGGGCTTTCAGTTAGGCGGCTGGGCAGCTTTTGAGCACTATTAACCCTGTGTCTGCAGGTTAATAGTGTCTGGGGACATGACAGGTTCCGTTTAAGTTCCCGTTATGTAAAGATTTCTGGTGTTCTTCTGGCCATCTTTCTCAAGATCCTGACACCTTATTTTAATGAATTATGGAGATTATCATGACGTTGTTAGAGGTTCTCACCAGGAGGACTTGTGATTATAGCCACACCAATAACTTGCCAAATTGCTCATCACTATATCAGATTCTATTGAGCCATGACCGGTGAATGCAAAGTGCATGTGCAGACAATAAATATTTTAGTTATGTTTTTTATTTCACATATTTTTATTTATCTAATTTAAATTTCATTATTACAATTATTACATCTGTGCAGTAAAAAGATGACAACTAAGCCCTAAATGAAGTCCATTTTATATTAAGATAAAAAAATCTAAACATTTGTTTATGAATGATCCCATCCGAGTGAATTTAGATATAAAAAGTACCAGATGACATTCCATTCATTCACTGGTGCTTCATTAGGAAATTGGTGCAAACTTTGTCTCACGTGCCATCTAAACTTCCCCATCAGTGCATCGAGGGATGATGAATTCTCCCACAGTCTTCATTGCCACTTTCACTGACCAAGTGATTGGTCAAACTTCCATGTCAGTGATACCAGCTAAGTTCAATCCTCACACCAGTTTACGATGAGGGACATCAGTTGTTAACTACAATGGTCCTGTAGCCTTTGATAACTTGGAACTTGTTGCTGCTGAAGTTCACTTGAAGTTGTTTCAGGCCGATTTTGTATGGAACCAACTCAAACTCCAGGATCGATCTTTCATTTGCCTTCATGGTGCCAGCACTAAAAACATAGGAGAGTAAGTCTTTGCTATTATTGAGCGATTACAATATGGAAAGTAAAATAGAAATATGGAATAACATGAAAGGTCAACTCAAATAATTTCAGGTTGCTTATTTTCATTGCTTCAATATTGTGCCTTCTACCTTACCCCAGAAATCATGGTCGCACAGATCCATGTTGTATGAATGTATAAAGATAGTTATGGGTCAATAAAATAATTTCTTTGGTATCTGACTCTGTAGATGACTCTGGATAGTTTCAGAAATGTCATGTCAATGCCAAAACAGTGGCACAAGCAATCCATATAAGTCCAATTATACAGGGTGGTAGACACACTATGTGTTTGGAGGCAGGCTTTCAGCACATGGCATCGCTCTGTGTATGGGTTCTTAAGGCATTAGACATTAAAAAGAGTTTAAACTTGGCTTGGCCATGGATCATCACATTCTTATCTGCCCAAAGTAATACAATTCCTGCATCTGGGCCAGTTTCAGACTATGCTACACATACACACAGTATGGATTTTGTGACTTTTTAATACCAAAAGACGCAATTCCTTTAAAAAAAATCACAAAAATGTGCCAAATTGAAAACCCCAGAAATCTTACTCCAGGGGAGAAATTGGAGTGAGATATACCCCAAAAATTGGTAAAAGTTGTATATATGAATTTAGCTAAAACATCAAGAGAAGCAGAGTTATTGGGGAAAAATAACAAAAAATTAAAAAAGAAACACAATTTTTAAAAGCAGCATAAAACGTACAGAGAATAAGGCGCAAAGACTAAAGAAAATAAAATGGAGAAAATTATTCCAGAAAAGTGGAGAAACAGCAATGCTGATTCGGGCATACGTATTCATTTTTCTTTAGTCTTCATTCACTTACAGTATTTTCATCTGCTTCTGTAGAAGTCCACTGCCCTCAATAACCAGCAGGCAGTCATTTACATCTTCAGAAAGCGGATTGGAGAATGTGAGTTGCACTCTGCATGGCTGGTTTACTCTTGCAGATCCCAGAGGCTGCAGAACATGAAACATAAAAGGTGAAGACGGCGGTGGACAAGTATAAGACTATGGTCAGGGACCTTGGATTAAGAGCACCAGTCCAGTGCCTAAAAAAAAAAAAAAACTCTGGAGTGGTGCTTTAAAGTCTGACCAGGTATGAACTGGGGCTGAAATTCAGCCCTTGCATTTGAAATCACACAGGCCCATGTTATCCCCATCCCCAAGAACCAGATGGGATATATTACTAATATAACCCTGGATGGAGGAAAGGAAGATTTACTACAAGACCAATATTTATAATGATACCCGTGGCCTGCTGGGGAAAGTGACGGAGTCAGCAACTTTGTGCTCCATCACAACTCTTAACAGTATGGGTGTCTTGAGAACACTGATTCTGTAAACAACGTAGCAGACAAGGCAGCCCATCATCAGACAGGCCCTTCTGGCATTTGTCAGAGTTGCCAGATGGCCAGTCCGGCCCTGCGTCCGACCCACATAAACATTACTTAATGTAGGAGAAAGATAGCCTTTCTTTTATAACTTTTCTCTATTTTGTATCCACCTTTTTGGCTAATAAAAGCATCAAAATCTGTTATATCAACTGCGTGGGTATGTCCTCATGTAATGACTTCATATTCTGAAAATTATGACAAAACCATGCAGCGGATCTGTGCTATGTCCTAACCCTGGCTTATGGATGTTGGAAATGGCTGTGGTTTCAAATAGTTTTTGAATCAGATTTTGCTGATAAAATTCAAGCAGATTTAAATTCAGCAGTTTTGGGTCATAGGCTGTGTTCAAGGTGGGATTGGCAGTTCTTTGGGAACCAAATGATCGATCATACATTGAATGCAACTATGACAGTAAATCCATTCCAGGTTAAAGATCATCGAAAACAATAAACTTTTAAAAAGAGAAAAACGCTGTCTGCTAAGAAAGAAAATCAGACCTTGTGAGGGAGACAGCGTTGCTACATGCAACAGTTTGTCCGCACTATTGCTGAAAAACAGCAATGCGCAGTTCCTCCAAGATTGTGTGTGACTGCTGGGTTATACTCTCGAACCATACAGAATATCGCACTATGACTGGGGCATGCGCAGTACAAGCCAGGAGTCACACCGTCAGGGACTAAGTGCTCACTCTCCGATCTCGGCAGGGCATAGGACAGGCTGATACTGTAGCTACATAGAACATTGTCTGTTTCCTTCATATGAACAGTCCGATTTGCTTCCTGAGCAGCATTATGAGCTCTACTCACAGTTGGTTATGTGTCCACTCCTGGTCTCCAAACCCATAACCCACTTATTACAGAAAACATCTGCACATGCTCGACCAGAGGAGGAGAAGCAGCAGGTGGACAAACTATATCTTTAGCAGTGATGAAAAAGGGTTTTCAATGAGTCAGCCAGACTAGAAACGCGTCAGATATTTTTCAATGCCCATGCTACTATTTTGATGAAGACATATATAAAGACAGTTTGCATTTTCATCACTGCTAACAAAGCTGCTTGTTCCCTCACAAGCCTTTTCCATGTACCGTGGAGTGGATCGACCAGGAACCAGATTGAACATACATATACTTGATGAGTGAGCTTTATCCACAATATATTAATGCTTGTATTAATGCTATACCATTAGCAGCCTGTAATACAAAAATGATGCAGTGCTGATAATGAATTTCATTTGAAAAGTTTGATTCTTCAAGATCTTTTCCACAGAATGGATTGCTTAGCATGCTATTATATAGACATTACTACACATACTGTTGTATATACCTGACACACTGTTAACACACTACAGATTGTAGATTGCTTACTTTGATGATGATCTGTGGCATTGCTAGGTTGATGTCTTTGGCCACTAGAACTTTCTCCCAGGTAATATTCTGTTCTCCTACAGCAGTCACTCTTATCAAGTTGTCATCTTCTAGGTGCTTTCCATATTGTGAATATGGAATTTGTAACAGGAGCCATTTTTCTGCAGAAGGTATAGACCAAGCCATTAATAGTAGTTCAGACATATTACAAATCATTAATATTTCTTTTGGAGCACGGTTTTGAGCACATTCTTGCACCCTGCTCTTAGAGGGTAGGCTTGGTCGGATGAGACACCAATTGTTAATTATGCTTCTTTTGCATGTTTTTATACCTGGGTCAAGTTGCGATGGGTAAGGAGAAAAAATTGGAATATTAAACATTAGGAATTCTCAACTTTCAGGATATTAATGACCTTTTCTGGATTGGTCATCAATATCAGATTGGTGGGAGTGAGGGAGGGAAACATCACTTCACCAAGTCCGACATCACATGGATGTGAACCCTGCGATGGAGTAGAACACTATCTATTACTCGGCTCGGTGGACGCTCATGGGCACTACAGAACAGCCTCATTCATTTGAATAAGGGCTATGCCTGGAGTACCAGAGAGCAGCTACTAAACAGTGTGACAGAACGGTGGTGTTTCATTCTGTCACACTTTTCACATTCAACTGCTAATGGGTGCTAATGATTGTTTAGCGTGACAGATATTGGACTCCCACTCATCTCATATTGATAAATAACCTAGGCATATCCTATGGATAGGTAATCAATATCAGTGTGGTAGGAATTTCAAAAATTGGAGCCAAGCCAGAACATAGCTGAAACATTTTCATCTTGACAGCTATCATTCAAAACACCGGGACCCTTGGTCTGTCACCAGATTTCACAATCTAAATTACATACGGTACATTATTAATTAGATCATTAGACTGATGAGGCTACTTTAGCTTGACCAGCCATGGCAGAATAGCTATGTAGTCCTTTATGAAAATGTATCTCAGTCTCCATTAACCCAGTCTGATTGACAGCTCCTCAGTATACTTACTGCCTGCTGTCAAAATCTCACACTGCTCAGTATAAGTTGCAGCTGTCAATCAGCCTGTGAGGACACAGACTGAATGCATTTTCACTCACTTGTCTTCTATTCATTGCCTGGATTCATAAATTGCTTGTTTTAATACCAGGATTATACAGCCATCCTGACATGGATTCTAAAATTAAATTCACCAGCCTTATCAGGTCTAAAAGATTTATCTAACAATGTATGCAATTTTATATTGCGAACTGTGGCGACAGATCTGCTTTAACTGTTTGCATATATAATATCATTATTTCACATCTTGTGGTTTGCACTCAACTGTACATTTACTGTGTGCTGTCAGCTTATGTATGTCATATGCCAATCATATGATTTAGTGCTAATCTAATCTTTTGTAGATTCAGGATGTCTTTTGGATAAGAATAGCTATTTTTAAAGCACATCTCAATCATAATAAAAACCATACATGTGTTTATGGATATTATTTTACTTTGTGGAAACCTCCCAAAACGTCACAGAAACACAGTTGAAAGTAGATTAGATCAGAAGACTTTTCTCAAATATTTCAGACGATTTTCTTCAGTATTACAGGTATGAGTGATCGTAAAATCTGACATTAATTTATCTGGGAGATACCAGCTGTGAGTGGGGAGCTGGATTTTAGAGGTTTATGCCCAGATCTGGAAAGATTTATTTATTGTGCATTCTTTTGTCTCTACAGATTATAATTGGAGAGCTTGTTCGCCTATTTTTTTCAAAAAATCGGCAAATGGGAAGTACAAATATGATGATTTACTAAGTGTATTCCAATAAATAGTGAATCATTGCAACACAAATCAGACAACATGTCTTCAATTATCCATTTGATAGCTCACAGTGAGATAGAAATGCAACTATGATATATGACATACTGTTGTATACATCTGACAATTGACATTTGACAAATGGTTTATACGCAAATTTAACAAACTTGTTAAGCACGACCTTACTATGACATTGGCTTGACTGTGCTTAACGTATAAAAGTCCCTAGAGAGTAATACCATCCATGATTGTTTTATTTGAATAGGTAGTATAGATTTTCTTTACCTTCTTTTGGCCCGAGGTCAATGTACTTGGAGTCCTTCCAGAACTGGACACCTGGTTTACCTCGATGCTTCAAGGATTGTGCACTAAAGCTAAGCTTTAATGTCTTGGCAACAGACAGAAAATTAACAGACAATAAAGCCAAATTGATGGTTTGTCCAAGTTGTGGTGACTCCGTCAGCTTAAATTTCAGCAGTACTTTAGCATCTGTTAGTGGGCGGTTTGGTTGTTCATTATCAGGGACTGGTCCATGTTCAGGAGATACACCATTAGCAGAAAATCCATTGGCGATGTTATGATGTGGTACACTATTTGAAGGCATCTTCAATCTACTCAATCGTTGTAGGGCTTTTTTGAAAGACTTCCTTTCTTCAATTGTTCCTTATTTAAATTGTAAAAGAAAAATGATTAGGCAAAAAAAACGACATTTTCTTACACATCTGAACTTTTCTGGGGTTATAAGGAGCTACTTGTATTCTTAATTCATAATGAAATTCATGTTATGTAGATTGTTGGGTCAGTTCTATAAATTGATACCTTCAGTTCATCATTAAGAAGCAGCGGTGTAGAACACAGCTGCGTCACTGGTAACATTGCCATTTCACAGTATAATTATGGCTATGGTAATGGTCATGATGATGACTTAATCATAGGCTATACATATGAGGCATGTCAAAGCTAGTCATGCAATCGTCCCATCCCCTGATGATGCCACAGAAGTAGAGAAACATGTTTAAGGGATATCTGGAACTTGTTTATGTTTTAACCCCTTCCCGACCTGTGACACAGCGTATGTGTCATGAAAGGATCGCGTTCCTGCTGGTCGGGTGACCGGGTTCACTGAAAGGTCACCCGACCCGCAGGCACAAGACCCTTTGTGCTTCACCACAGGGGGGTTGGCTTAACCCCCATGTGGCTACGATCGCTCTGATTGGCTGTTAAAAGTGAAACAGCCAATCAGAGCAATCTGTAATATTTCACCAATGAAATTTGGTGAAATATTACAATCCAGCCATGGCCGATGCTGCAATAGCATCGGCCATGGCTGGAGACCGAGATCCGACCCCCCCACACCGAGTCCCGGCAGCGATCGGTCACCGCCGTCACTAAATGCTCCCCTCCTCCTTCCCTCCGCTGCCCCCACCTTCCGATCCCCCCTTACCTTCCGACCCCCCCTACTCACCTCTCCCGGTCCTCCGATGTCCCTGGATCCGTTCCGGCGTCCGTCCGGGATGTTTCATGGGCGCCGAAATCTCGCAAAATGGCAGGCGCATGCGCAGTGCGCCCGCCGGCCGACGCATGCGCAGTGTGCCCTCCAGAGTCCAGAAATTTATTTTGATCACTGGGATAAACTCTCACAGTGATCAAAATAAAAAAAAAGTAAATAAACGCCCCATTTATCACCCCCATAGGTAGGGACAAATAAAATAAAAAAATATATATATTTTTTATCTTTTTATTAGGGTTAGGGTTACGATTATAAGGCTGTGTTCATATTGCGTTATGGCAGTCCGTTAGACAGACTGCGTTACACCGCGTATAATGCGGTGTAACTCAGTCCGTTAACACTGCCATTCACCCCCATTTGCGGGCACATTGCGACACATGCCATAAAGCGGCATGCGTTCGCTACGTGCCGTCATTCAGTGACGGAGCCTCGGACGCGACCTGCAGCGTCTGGGCTCTGTCACCGCTAGCGCAGATGAATCATCTGCTGATTCATCTGCGCTAGCGGGTATAGCATAACGCGATCGCGTAATGCTATACCGTTACCCGCCTGTCAACGCTATGTGTTGAACGGGCTGGTAAAACGCAATATGAACCCAGCCTTAGGGTTAGGGTTAGAACTAGGGTTAGGGTTAGCCTTAGGGTTAGCATTAGGGTTAGAATTAGGGTTAGAATAAGGGTTAAAATAAGGGTTAGGGTTGGAATTAGGGTTAGGGTTGGGATTAGGGTTAGGTTTGTGGTTAGGGTTAGAGTTAGGATAAGTGTTAGGGGTGTTTTGTGGTTAGGGTTGGGATTAGGGTTAGGCTTGTGGTTAGGGTTATGCTTAGAGTTGGGATTAGGGTTAGGCATGTGTTGGGGTTAGGGTTATGGTTAGGATTTGGATTAGGTTAGGGGTGTGTAGGGGTTAGGGTTGGGGTTAGAGGTGTGTTGGGGTTAGGGTTGGAGTTAGAATTGAGGGGTTTCCACTATTTAGGCACATCAGGGAGTGTCCATACACGACATGGAGCCACCATTGATTCCTGCAAATTTTGCGTTCAAAACGTCAAACAGTGCTCCCTTTATTCCGAGCCCCGACGTGTGCCCAAACAGTGGTTTACCCCCACACATGGGGTATCAGCGTACTCAGGAAAAATTGCACAACAACTTTGGGGGTCTAATTTCTCCTGTTACCCTTGGGAAAAAAAATTGGGGACTAAAAAAATTATTTTTGTGGAAAAAAAAATGATTTTTTATTTTCACAGCTCTGTGTTATAAACTTCTGTGAAGAACTTGGAGATACAAAGTGCTCACCACACATCTAGAGGAGTTCCTTGGGGGATCTGGTTTCCAAAATGGGGTCACTTGGGGGGGGTTTCTACTGTTTAGACACATCATGGGCTCTGCAAACGCAACATGACGACCGCAGACCATTCCATCAAGTCGGCATTTCAAAACGTCACTACTTCCCTTTCGAGACCCCAAAATATGCCCATACAGTAGTTTTCTCCCATATATGGGATATCAGCGTACTCAGGACAAATTGGAAAACAACTTTTGGGGTCTAATTTCTCCTGTCACCCTTGGGAAAATAAAAAAATTGGGGACTAAAAGATCATGTTTGTGGATAAAAGATGATTTTTTTTATTTTCATGCCCGGGCGTTATAAACTTATGTGTAGCCGTTGGGGTTCAAAGTGCTCACCGCACATCTAGATAAGTTCCGTTCGGTGTCTAGTTTCCAAAATGGGGTCACTTGTGGGGAGTTTCTACTGTTTAGGCACATCAGGGGCTCTGCAAACGTAACATGTTGCCCGCAGACCATTCCATCAAAGTCAGCATTTCAAAACGTCACAACTTCCCTTCCGAGCCCCAACGTGTGCCTGAACAGTGGTTCCCCCCACATATGGGGTACCAGTGTACTCAGGACAAACTGTACAACAACTTTTGGGGTCCAATTTCTCCTGTTACCCTTGTGAAAATAAAAAATTGCGGGTTAAAAAAAATCAGTTTTTGAGGAAAAAAATGATTTATTATTTTTACGGCTCTGCATTATAAACTTCTGTGAAGCACGTGGGGGTTCAAGGTGCTCACCACACATCTGGATAAGTTCCTTGGGGGTCTAGTTTACAAAATGGGGTCACTTGTGGGCGGTTTCTACTGTTTAGGCACATCAGGGGCTCTGCAAACGTAACAAGATGCCCGCAGACCATTCCATCAAGTCGGCATTTCAAAGAGACACTACATCCCTTCTGAGCACTGACGTGTGCCCAAACAGTGGTTACCCCCCACATATGGGGTACCAGCGTACTCAGGACAAACTGGACAACAACTTTTGGGGTCCAATTTCTCCTGTAACCATTGTGAAAATAAAAAATAGGGGGCTAAAAATCATTTTTTGAGAAAAAAAAAAAATATATATATTTTTTTTTATTTTCAGGGCTCTGCGTTATAAACTTCTGTATAGCACCTGGGGGTTCAAAGTGCTCACTGTGCATCTAGATAAGTTCCTTAGGGGGTCTTGTTTCCAAAATGAGGTCTTTTGTGGGGGAGCTCCAAAGTTTAGGCACACAGGGGCTCTCCAAACTCGACATGGTGTCCGCTAACGATTGGAGCTAATTTTCCATTAAAAAAGTCAAATTGCGCTCCTTCCCTACTGAGCCCTGCCGTGCGCCAAAACAGTGGTTCCCCCCACATATGGGGCACCAGCGTACTCAGGACAAACTGGACAACTTTTGGCATCCAATTTATCCTGTTACCCTTGGGAAAATAAAAAATAACTGGCTAAAAAAATGAATTTTGGGAAACAAAAATGATTTTTTTTATTTTCACTGCTCTGCGTTTATAAACTTCTGTGAAGCACTTGGGGGTTCAAAGTGCTCACTACATATCTAGATAAGCTCTTTGGGGGGTCTAGTTTCCAAAATGGGTTCACTTGTCGGGGGTTTCTACTGTTTAGGCACATCAGGGGCTCTGCAAACGCAACATGACGCCCGCAGAACATTCCATCAAGTCTGCATTCCAAAATGGCGCTCCTTCTGAGCTCTTCCATGCGCCAAAACAATGGTTCCCCCCCACATATGGGGTATTGGTGTACTCAGGACAAATTGCACAACAACTTTTGTGGTCCAATTTCTCCTGTTACCCTTGTGAAAATAAAAAATAGCTGGCTAAAAAAAAAATCGTTTTTGAGGAAAAAAATTATTTTTTTATTTTCTCTGCTCTGTGTTATAAACTTCTGTGAAGCACTTGGGGGTTCAGAGTGCTCACAACAAATCTAGATAAGTTCCATAAGAGGTCTAGTTTCCAAAATGGTGTCACATGTGGGTTTTTTTCACTGTTTAGGCACACAGGGGCTCTCCAAACGCGTCATGGTGTTCGCTAACAATTGGAGCTAATTTTCCATTCAAAAAGTCAAACGGCGCTCCTTCCCTTCTGAGCCCTACCGTGCGCCCAAACAGTGGTTTATGACCGCATATGAGGTATCTTTGTACTCGGGAGAAATTGCCCAACAAATTTTAGGATCCATTTTATCCTGTTGCCCATGTGAAAATGAAAAAAACTGAGGCTAAAATAAAATTTTTGTCAAAAAAAGTACTTTATTTTTTTTACGGATCAATTTGTGAAGCACCTGGGGTTCAAAGTGCTCACTATGCATCTAGGTAAGTTCCTTGGGGGGTCTAGTTTATAAAATGGGGTCACTTGTGGGGGAGCTCCAATGTTTAGGCACACAGGGACTCTCCAAATGCGACATAGCAACCGCTAAATATTCCAGCATATTTTCCATTCAAAAAGTCAAATGGCGCTCCTTCCCTTCTGAGCCCTGCCGTGCACCCAAACAGTGGTTTATGACCACATATGAGGTATCTGTGTACTCAGGAGAAATTGGCCAACAAATTTTAGGATCCATTTTATCCTGTTGCCCATGCAAAAATGGGCAAAAAAATATGCTAAAATAAAATTTTTGTTAGAAAAATTAAAATGTCCATTTTTTCCTTCCACGTTGCTTTAGTTCCTGTGAAGCACCTGAAGGGTTAATAATCTTCTTGAATGTAGTTTTGAGTAGCTTGAGGGGTGCAGTTTTTATAATGGTGTCACTTTTGGGTATTTTCTACCATATAGACCCCTCAAAGTGACTTCAAATGTGAGTTGGTCCCTAAAAAAAATGGTTTTGTAAATTTTGCTGTAAAAATGAGAAATCGCTGGTTAACTCTTAACCCTTATAACTTCCTAACAACAAAAAAATTTTGTTTCCAAAATTTTGCTGATGTAAAGTAGACATGTGGGAAATGTTATTTATTAACTATTTTGCGTCACATAACTCTCTGGTATAGCAGAATAAAAAATCAAAATTGGAAAATTGTGAAATTTTCAAAATTTTGGCCAAATTTCCATTTTTTTCACAAATAAACGCAAAAATTATAGACCTAAATTTACCACTAACATGAAGCCCAATATGTCACAAAAAACAATCTCAGAATCGCTAGGACCCGTTGAAGCGTTCCAGAGTTATTACCTCATAAAGGGACACTGGTCAGAATTGCAAAAAATGCCAAGGTCATGAAGGGGTTAATAAACCTACAGTATTGCTACACAACAGTGGAAATGACAGCATGCCAAACTGTTGTCAATCCTCATTAAATTGAGATCCACATTATGATAATGTGTACAGGTGATTGACAACCTAACTACTGTTGGGGATTATGTTCATTCCTTGTGACCCAAAATACAAATTGAAGATGATAACTTTTCAACATGTAATCATTAAAGTTTCTCAAGTTTGGTAGTTGTCCCCTATCCATAACTTCCAAATCATTGGGGATCCGACCACTGGGACCCCCATCGTTTCTCTGAAGAGGCTCGTGTGAATGGACCCATGGTTGATCATGAGCACTTCCACTCCATTCTTAATTGGCCTGTTGGAGATAGCTGAGTGCTCCATTTGGCACTCCCAATAAGAATGAAAGGAACAGCAGTGACGGGTCAAAAAACCTTTAGCTTATCAGAAGATTACCCCAATAAAATTCAACATTTATTGGTTTTATTTAAAAGAGATCAAGAAAGGAAAAGAGAAAAGATATGTGCAACTAAATTTAAAAATTAACTTTTATTCCACTAATTAAGATATGAATAACTTTTTATAAAATCGTATACATACCCCAATAATTTTTTTAATAAATATAAGGGATAACAACCATTGTCCCTTTAAATTATAGGCCGAATGGGGTATTATCTTGTATTTATAATACTGATAATATATATGGGGATACCTCAACTATTCAATCATTTTTACTGAGAAATTGACAAAAATTCTCATTGTTTTCAATGACATGTGGAAGTTGGCTGCTATACCTGATAATCATGACAGGAGCTATAAATATCCCGTGTATGCGGCCGACCCTGCCCTTAGAAAAAGCTGGTACACCTGCGAAACGCGCGTCAGGGACACATGTTCCAGATAGAAATCATGACAGGCAGATAGATAATATCTACCCCTATATACCTCCCCTAGCTATTGCGCTGGTTTAGGAGATTGAGTGCACTCTGTACACAGCTAAGATACTTAGCGGGGACCACGTTGCAAAGCAAGTGTGATCCCGAGATTCGGCGCCAGCTGAACCTGCCGTCTATTATACAAGCAAAGGCAGTGGTGGCAGATGATACGCGCTGGTTTAAATTATACGAACGCTGTAACACATTGCCACTGCAGGGCAATATAGTGTTACCAGATTTATATAGAGCACACTACAATCTATATGTATATAACTTGTGGTGTAGTGACTCATGCTGCAGCTAGGGGCGCTGTATATGCTTCTGAAGAGATGCATGGAGGAGTGATATGGATGGGAAAACAGGCCCTGGCATTGTTGTGAATGGCAGGTATGTGTCGCAGAGCTCCTCTGCGCTGTAAGCCAGGAATGTTGTTCTGGGACTTTTAATCCTACAAGAGTTCTGTTTATTGTATAGGGTGGCTTACAGGGTTAGCTTGTGAGCTGGGTGGGACTGGCTAACCACACATATACCGCCCACTGGGGGTGGTGTGAGTGTGTGAAGGACCTGTGATGAGGTCATGAACATGTGACCAGACCATGTGCTTCATACCATAGCTGGGGGACTGGCTACAGGTATGTAAGGAAGTGGTTGGCACATGGTGAGTGAGTGTAGTCTGTCTGAGACTGTGGAGAGTCTCTGACATGCTGAGACTGAATCTGTGTGAAGAGTGTTAAGTCCTGGATGGCCTGTGTTGGAAAATCCTGGGAGTAGGATTGGATTCCTGGAGCACATGAAGAGTCCATGGACCTGGAGGCCTGTGTGTTGGACGGTCCTGGGATGGACGTCCTGAATAGCGCACGGAGAGGCCAGGTGTCTGCGACAGCACTGTGTGGGGGGAAGCTAACGACCTTCTGAGGGTCTGGACTGTCAGGTGGCCTGTTGGGCAAGGATGGTGATCCCTGTTAGGATGCTTCCCCGGGAACTTAGGTCTGACGAGGAGTCAGCGTGAGGAGCAGGAGCTCCTGTAAAGTAACTCCACAGACTGTTGGTGCTTGTATTGTTCCATGAACGTTAAGTAACTGTTTACTGCAAATTAAAGCCAAATGTTGAAATGTTATGGACAGTGGTAGGCCTGTGACGTGCAACAGAGCCTACCGTGTGCTTTATGATGCCAAAATAAACCTAAAGGACTGTGGTTTGAACCCTGAGCATGCTAGTTTTTGCCTCTAAGAGCAGCTAAGCGAGTGATCCCCGTCCACACAGGCAGTGTGGATCGTCACAAACTCCATACCTGGCAATTTGCAATACATTTGAGTGCAATACATTCGTTATATGACTGCTATAGAAATAATAATGGTCATTTAATTAAAAGCAACATTTTTTGTGGAGTGACTGAAGTATTTCGACATTGTGATTGCAGGGAATCTCAGTTGCATCACATGAGATATCTGTCCACGTGTGCTTTGTGTGTATATTTTACTCAACTACAAACATAATATCAGTGGGAATTGTAATAATAAGGTGTTATGTCAGTTTACCAACATCTGACATATAATTCTCCTGTCATATGATTTTCTAGGGAATATATTCAGCCTATAATTTAAAGGGACAATTGTCATAAGCCCTTATATTTATTAATAAAATTATTTTTCTACTCTGGGGATTAGTGGGTCATATTTGACCCAATATACACCTATGGTGAATGTATATGATTTTCTAAAAAAAATATTCATATCTTAAATAGTGGAATAAAATTTTTAAATGTAGTTGCACATATCTTTTCTCTTTTCCTTTCTTGATCCATATTACGGTGGTGATATACACCTATGTGTAACTCTGTCCTATGAGGATAGTTCTAATATATATCTTTTATTTAAAAGATTAGAATTAGAATATATAGAGAAAAAATAAGAAATATCAAAATGCACCTAAACTATAAATATCTGTTTTTTATATGACAAGTTGACACATACTTGACTGGGATAATTGAATATCTGTAGACTTGTTCAAGTGTAATTTTTGGAATATACACCTTATACTATATAGCTGGCATTTGCGTGGTCTAGTCTGTTACAAAGCTTTGTTAAATGTATTATTTTATTGGGATATCTGGACCCACTGTGGTCAATCATCTACTCTCTTGCACACTGGTTAAATTTAGTCCATTCAAATACAACGGTGTTTGTTTAGTATTGGAGTTTAAATTATCCATTAATCGGGTGCATTAGGGAATATTAGGAATAGCCGTCAGTGAGCGGGAATCCAGAGGCCAAGAGAATTTTTTCTCCATATATTTATACTTTAGGTGCATTTTGTTATTTCTTATTTTTATTTTTTTCTTTATATTGTAATTCTAATCTTTTAAATAAAACCAATAAATATTTTTATTACTTTTTTTATTAATCTCACTTTTAGTAAAGTTCTCATGGATAGGGGATAACATCCAAACTTGAAAATACCCCTTTACGTAATACTGACCTGTCAGTGTCAGGCTGTCCAGCTAGTGGAACTTACACCCTTTTAGTATTTGTTTTGTTATTTTGAATCAATTCCTTTCCCGAGCTTTGATAGGCTTTAAGTATAAACTGATGAGCAAAAGGATAATAATATTTTGAACCTTTGACTTTCAGGATCCATATCTCACCATCCACTACTGCTTCAAAAGTGAGACTACCATCATTTTATAGACAATCATCTTGGATATCTCATACATAAATCTTACTTGCAACTATTTAGCATATGATTAGTTATGCAGATTCTTGTCATGTCACTGCATTTTTACTGTTTTGCTCCTAAAAATCTACATTTTAAGTTTTATTAGTTTGTTAGTATTTTGTAAATCCACCTTTGGTTTCAACACTTCCTGAATCCTTCTGGGCATGCTCTCGATCAGATTCAAACTTGTGTCGACCGAAATCTGATCCCAGGTCTCTTCTACATGTTTCAAAAGTTGGTGCGTATTGGTCGACTCACTTGGGTATGTATACAGCTTTTTCTTCAACTCTACCCACAAGTGTTCGATTGGTTTGAGGTCGGTGTCTGCTGGGACCAATCCAGCACCTCTACCTCATTGTCATTGAACCGTGTCTTCTCCAATGTTGACGTATGCTTTGGGTCATTGTCCTGCTGGAACACTATGTCGTCCTATTCATATCACCCATAGTACTTAAGTGTACGAACTAACTCATCTTGTAGGATGCTCACATAAAGCTCAGCATTGAGACCACCATCGATCCTGGCTAAGTATCCAACGTCTTGAGCTATGAAACAACCCCATATCATCATACTTCTTCCTCTGAACTTGAAAGTTCCGTCAATTTCTAGATACATTAGCTACTTTTTCCCTTGTTTCTTCCAGACCCATTTGCACCCATCAGAGACTAGTCTATAGACTTTCGTCTCATTGCTCCAAATCACCAGTTTTCCAGTTTTATACTATTATCCACTTTTCATAATTCTTTGCAAACTTGAACCGCTGCTCCTTATGACGATATTGAACTCGAGACTTCTTCATCTTTTTTTGGGCCACCATTCCAGACTTCCTTAATGCATGGATGTCTATGATCTAACTATTATGAAGCATACGTATGAGCCACCTCCACTGCCGTGTTTGCCACTCCAGAACTGATAGGCCTTTGATGAGTCGACATGTTGACTCAAATATTTTGCCTGGATGTCCACCTCTTTGCTTCTGAATGGATGGACGGATTTCATTTCGTATTCTTCCAACTATCATGGCACTCACATGATGCGGTATGGCAATTTTCTTGGTCGAGTGACCACTATCAAGGAGTTGCATGATGCTGTTTCTCTTGGGGAATGTGAGAACAGGTTGTATTTTGTGGAATACAGGAAGAAAAAGATTTTTCTACCACCAGGCGAAAAACAGTAACAATGCAGTGAGATGACACAAGAATCTGCATAACTAATCATATGCTAAATAGTTGCAAGTAAGATTTATGTATGAAATAGTCAAAATGATTGTCTATAAAATGATGGTAGATGTTCAAAGCAGTAGTGGATGATGAGATATGGAGCCTGAAATTCAAAAGTTCAAAACATTGTTACCCTTTTGCTTGTATATGTAGTTGTGTTTTTCCCATTGAATGGTTCAAAGACAAATAATTATTTAACATTATAATGCATAAGGAAAGCTTAAGATACATGTGATTAATGTCCTACCATAAATATTGATTAAGTTGAAGGTATATGTGGTATTATGTTTATGTATTTTAATAGATTTCTTAATGTGCCACTTACCTTCATCATACTTATAGGTGTGTGTGATATCGTCACGTTCATCTGTCCCACGCATTTTGTACTGATGCGATAGCCAACCAAATGTGGGTCACAGAAATGTTTTTCTTTCTTTGTGCCATATATCGTCCATTTCACACAGTCTGCATTGACCATGGAAAAAACAAAGGGTCCATCGTAGGTAAGGTGCACTTCGCCTTCTTTTATGGCATTTACAGAGGTAGGGCCGCAGCAGTATATTCCTATTCAGAGACAAACAAGTTAGCACAGGAGTCTTCCTTTGGTGAAGATTTATAAGTTGTCAAGCTCCTACCATTGCTTGTTTCCTGGGGTGTTGGATCTAGGACTTGCCACCCTCCATACCCAGGTGGTAAGTCTCTTCTTGCCATCCAGCATTCACACCATACATGAAAATTCCTAGTGGAGTAAAACATAATTTTTGCAGAACTGATGTTTCCACATGATGCAGCAGTAAATTAGAGCACACACATTTACTAAAAAACTGTATATAGCTCATATATATTAAGGGTCCATTGTGCATGGGAATGGGCCCTTCTCCTTAATGGAAAATTTGCTCCCATGGAGGAAAACTGTTCAGTTCTAATAGCTTTTTCATCAGAAGATTTGGCACTCTAATGTTACTGTTTTATGCTACTATATCGCCTCTCTCTTTCTGTATATTGCAATTTGAGTAACACATCTGTGTGATGCTCTTTACAGTTTCAGAAGTGATGTTATAGCACCACTTCAGCGTTTTTTTCTTTCAGTGCTAGTGTGGTGTTAGTAATCTAAGTTTCCTGACCATAGTATTATACTCACTAGTTGCTGTTTTCATCTGTCATCAGCGCTGCTCCGGTCCTGATCTGCCAACGTCTAGCTGACCAGAAGTCATTGGTAACGGTCACAAGCTCTTAATGTCAGTCTATTTGAGCCTTGTTTTGGTCTTGTTCTGGCTGTCATAGATATACATTGAGTTCTGACTTCTGGGTCGCCCAGCAAACATTGGAAAGATATGGCAGGTGACAACCTGCAGAAGACCGACCGGAGCAGCGCTGATAAAAGATGAAGACAGTGACTGGTAAGTATAAGACAGGGGGCAGGGAGCTAAGATTACTAGCATCAATCCTGCTCTGCAATAAAAAAAATTGTGCATTAAAGTCCGTCGTCATCTATGAAGGATTTAGGTCAAATTGTGTTGCATTTCTTACTTGTTCAGTTTCTGTGCTGAGATTTTTGTTGAAATCTATATTGCAGGTAAGTAAAATTTTTAGTAATCATTGTCTATTTATGTTAATTAATCAATAGCACTAGTGAAGGTCTGGAAGGAAATTAACTTTATTCCTCCCGGCATTCCCCTTTCAGTCATAGGGTTGCGGTTGGAGCTGCTCAGTGCATGGTTGGCCGCACCCCTATGACTGAAGCATAAGGCTGTGTTTCCATGGTCAGGAAACACAGCGCTTTGGACGGAGCGGAATGTCCGCTCCGCCCAAAGCCCCGCCCCCTTTTGAACGCGCGGTCAATCCGGATGTGTTCATGGAACACATCCGGAATGACCGCAGGGCTGCATAGCTCTGTGTTATTTCCATTGCGGAGGCGCAGCGTCGCCGCAAGGGAATAGGACATGCTGCAGTCTAAAAAGACGCGCCGCATGTCCGGAAACGCAGGTCTTCCGCCTGCGTGTTTTGAAGCATAGTGGAGACGGGATTTCTTGAAATCCCCTCCACTATGCTGTAACATCTGGACCCTGCGTGTTTGACGCTGTGCCAACGCACAGCGTCAAACACGCAGCTAATCTGGACTGTTTCCTGACCGTGGAAACACACCCTAAGGCTGCTGGGAGGAATAAAGTTAATATCCTCCCTGCAGTGGGGCTCTCAGTGCAGGCGCCAGGCCGCTTCAGAATGCTATTAACCTGTAGATTAACCCCACATCTGCAGGTCAATAGTGTTTTTTTTACATGAAAGGTTCCTTTTAAAGAGGTAAGAGAAAATTTTATGGGACTGAACAATTGTTACTATTATTATCGGATCAGCCCCTGTAATATGGTCTTTACTCTTCCTGAATGTAGTATGTGTATTTGTAATTTTTACAGCAGATTATATTTGTTCCATGGATTCCCATAATTACTTTGAAGGGAAATGCCTTTGTATGGAGTCCTTTTATAAAATGAGACAATAGGCATACACATATAAATAAATGTAATGTTGAATTAACTCTTTGCCTTACCAGATGCTGTCATGGCTTTCTGCAGCAAGTTTCTTTCCAGTTGTGTCATAATACTCATCAACGATCAGATTGTTACTAGTATCATGCGCAGAATTAAAGTTTGTGATGACACGTGTTGGGATACCTAAGTTTCTCATCACTGGAGAAAAGGAGGCAAAAAATGCACTATTCAATCTACTTATATACAGTATGTCTGTTTTCATCCGCAGAAAATACAATTAAAAACAGTTCTTTTTTAAGTTAATTGACATAGAATCAAATTTGCCCGGACTGCCATATAAATCAACTACTGTTGCATATTACTAAGTGAGAAGCAACAGTTATTTAATTCCCACCATACTTTTTCTAACGCTGCAGGTCTTGACTGTAGGTACAAAGCAAAGGTTTCACAGTTGCCCACTCATTCTGATGCCTGCCTGGTCTGGATAATGCCATAGAGCTCTGTGCAGTGGCACCTCTATATACCTCTATAACAGTATACATTAAGTGATTGCTTTAGTTGTCGCCAAGTACGTATTTAAACGTGTGTTGATTTTATGACCATTCGGTATTCTTGGAAGTATGTACATTAGCAATGGTTGTTTTCTTTCGAAGATTAAATGTCTAAAATATTCATAAAATTATCATTTCATGGCAAGTTAAAAAGAGAATGATGGCGGAGTATGTTAAATAAATTAAAAAGATTCCATTTTATGAAATAATAATAATAATAATAATTTTCAACTAAAGTTTGACTTTAACATTTCCATTTAACATTTGCTTAAAGGGGTATTCTCAAGTTATTAATTTGCTTTAGCTAGACAGTGAGAAAATAAGCGAGTTTGCAACTAACTTGCTTTTTCTATGTTGTCATTCTCCTCCTACGAAAGACTTTATCTTTCATAGTGTACAGCTGGTTGCCATGGAGCTTAACCACTAGTTTCTGTCCAAACCCTGGCTGAGTGTGCACTGTAGTAATATTCCAGGAGAGGAGTTAGCACCTACCATACCAGCCACCTCTCTCCAGCCAACTGATTTCTATATAACAGTTAGCTGCTCATCTTCCTTCCCCACCTTCTTAGCTCTGACCAAGCTGCTGTTAGAAATTTGGCAAAATCATCAGTTCCCAGTATCAGCTGCTTGCAGACCAGTTCTCTTGAAGGGAACCTGTCAGCTGATACATGCTGCCCAAACCGTGGGTAGCATGTATCAGCCATTGGCTGTACAATCACATCCATGTTTGTTTATCTCTGAAATGCTGTGGGCAAACCATGGGCAGCATGTATCAGCTGACAGGTTCCCTTTAATCATTGCTCTCACTGTCTAAAGCTGTGTGCTTGTTCAAATGACCTGTTATATATATGTTCCCATTAATCATGGCTCTCACTCTTCGGAGCTGTGTGATTGTTAAAATGCCCTGTTACATCTATATGTGTAGATATAATGATAGCAGTGTACAGTACAGACCAAAAGTTTGGACACACCTTCTCATTCAAAGATTTTTCTGTATTTTCATGACTATGAAAATTGTACATTCACACTGAAGGCATCAAAACTATGAATTAACACATGTGGAATTATATACTTAACAAAAAAGTGTGAAACAACTGAAAATATGTCTTATATTCTAGGTTCTTCAAAGTAACCACCTTTTGCTTTGATGAGTGCTTTGCACACACTTGGCATTCTCTTGATGAGCTTCAAGAGGTAGTCACCGGAAATGGTTTTCAATTCACAGGTGTGCCCTGTGAATTGAAGAGGTGTGTAATAATAAGTGTGATTTCTTGCCTTATAAATGGGGTTGGGACCATCAGTTGTGTTATGCAGAAGTCTGGTGGATACACAGCTGATAGTCCTACTGAATAGACTGTTAGAATTTGTATTATGGCAAGAAAAAAGCAGCTAAGTAAAGAAAAACGAGTGGCCATCATTACTTTAAGGAATGAAGGTCAGTCAGTCCGAAAAATTGTGAAAACTTTGAAAGTGTCCCCAAGTGCAGTTGCAAAAACCATCAAGCGCTACAAAGAAACTGGCTCACATGAGGACCGCCCCACGAAAGGAAGACCAAGAGTCACCTCTGCTTCTGAGGATAAGTTTATCCGAGTCACCAGCTTCAGAAATCGCAGGTTTACAGCAGCTGAGATTAGAGACCAGGTCAATGCCACACAGAGTTCTAGCAGCAGACACATCTCTACTACAACTGTTAAGAGGAGACTTTGTACAGCAGGCCTTCAAGGTAAAATAGCTGCTAGGAAACCACTGCTAAGGACAGGCAACAAGCAGAAGAGACTTGTTTGGGCTAAAGAAACACAAGGAATGGACATTAGACCAGTGGAAATCTGTGCTTTGGTCTGATGAGTCCAAATTTGAAATCTTTTGTTCCAACCACCGTGTCTTTGTGCGACGCAGAAAAGGTGAACGAATGGACTCTACATGCCTGGTTCCCACCGTGAAGCATGGAGGAGACAGTGTGATGGTGTGGGGGGGCTTTTCTGGTGATACTGTTGGGGATTTATTCAAAATTGAAGGCATACTGAACCAGCATGGCTACCACAGCATCTTGCAGCGGCATGCTATTCCATCCGGTTTGCATGTAGTTGGACCATCATTTATTTTTCAACAGGAGAATGACCCCAAACATACCTCCAGGCTGTGTAAGGGCTATTTGAGCAAGAAATAGAGTGATGGGGTGCTACGCCAGATGACCTGGCCTCCACAGTCACCAGACCTGAACCCAATCGAGATGGATTGGGGTGAGCTGGACCGCATAGTGAAGGCAAAAGGGCCAACAAGTGCTAAGCATCTCTGGGAACTCCTTCAAGACTGTTGGAAGACCATTTCTGGTGACTATCTCTTGACGCTCATCAAGAGAATGCCAAGAGTGTGCAAAGCAGTAATCAAAGCAAAAGGTGGCTACTTTGAAGAACCTAGAATATAATACATATTTTCAGTTGTTTCACCCTTTTTTGATTAGCATATAATTCCACATGCAAATCCCAAAAAAGAGCCTTTATTATGCTCACGTACAGTGCAGTCTGGTCTGATGGGCGTTTCTTGGTCTCAATCTGATGCTTCCTCTCTTCTTACAATTGTTGTCCTCCTTCCCTGCTTCGTGTGGATGACACATGCTACGTCATACACACAGTGTCCCCATCGTGCTCCTGTACAGTCGTACTTCTCTCTACCCTGCCAAGGACAGAGCAAAGGACTATAGTGCACATGCACTGGGAAAGGCCAAAGAGCACCAATGACCGAAAAGTGAAGCCAGCACATGCACACTACAGTACTTTACTCAGCCCTTGGCAAGGCAGAAATAAGTGTGCCTGCGCAAGAGCGCAATGGTGGGTTTAGTGTGGATGATGTAGGACGCATCTTCAACATGAAGCAGGCAAGGAGGATGGCGATTGTAAGAGGAAAGGAGGAGATGGATCAAGATCAGAGACTCCCATTGGACCAGACCTTTCCATTTGTGAGTATAATAAAATGTATATTTTGGAATTTACAGACTGTAGTGGGGACTTTTTTACAGCATTCCAGTATGCTGTAAAAAGGCCCTATTGATGGTGGCCATCCTTTATTTCGGGAAAACCTGGTGACACGTTCCTTTAAACTATTGACTGTTGATTATGAAGGATTTCCGTCTCTATAGGAATTGCTACATTTACAAAACAGGTTATGGAGAATTAACACATGGTCCATGGAGAGCGAAGAGAAGGGAAAACAATCTGTAGCCTCTTCTATCTGATTGAAAGAACCCAGAACTAATTTTTTTATATAAACCTATAAAATGAGCTAAAATGTTGCATTGTGTACATGCAATATACGTTAATCAAGAATGATTTTATGTCTCATGAAGATGATCTGTTTACCTGTGCACATTACAGCAGCAAAGACCCAGCACTGGCCATATTTAACAGGTTCACAATCCTTTTTATACCATTGTCGTAGAATAGCAGTACTCCCGTTCCATGCAGATGGAGACACTCCATTTGTAAATCTTCACTCCAGTTTCCTTGTAGGACCCCACTATCATCGTTAGAATTGATCTATAATACACATATCGGACAATTGCAGCAATGTACATTATATTGGGGAAAGTGGTGAAACATTTTATTACCCAACATTTATTAACTAGTTAGATTACACATAGAATTTTGCATACGGTTTTGGCAACCAGAACTGGAGCAACAGAAGCGGACAACAATATGAGTGGAATGGAGTACCAGGTAATTTGGAAAAAGATGGTTTGGGGGTGACTTTCCAGGATCAGACTTGCCTACGAGAGTACCAGAGGATAACTTGGTGGGTCCAAGCATTGCCACTTCAATTAAATACTAATACAATAAGTTACCAAAGGTCCAGAAGAATACAACTCCATATGGAGGTAACACTGGACACCATAGCTTGTTACTAAAGTCAATGTCTTAAAGGATTTGGACACCTTTTTTATATAATTGCATTCATCTTTGTCAAGCCATAATTTAAGTAATAGGATTTCCTTAAACGTTTTGCACCGTTTGCCTTCTACAGCCTCTGTGTTTCACTGTACATTGCTGGCTGCTGAATGAATTGTCTGAGAATCCATCAGGAAGCTCGTTCTGATTAGCGTTTCTAACTCTTATCTTCATTATACTGAGTTCCTTACAGCTGATTTATGACCTGATGAAAGATGAGCTGAATTTTGAGGGCATGAAGGAAGCTATTTGGAGATGTAAAGTCAGGACTAATCAGAAGCCAACAATTTTATATGAAACTCTGCTGAATTAATTCAGCTTTTACATCATCCATTCTTCCATAGGTGACTTTCTTCCTTTCAGACTGCTATATCGAAGTTTTCTAGAATGATTTGGATAAAATCCATAATAAGAAATATTAGCAATACATTTTATTAAAAAAAATAAATATGAAGTAAAATGTACAGAGGTTCTGCACCCACTCACCATGGCACTCACTACTCTGCTTACATACACAGGGTCGTTTCTGTGAGATAAATCCTTAAATGCGTCTTGTAGGTAATTCAGATTCTTGTCGAGAAGCCTTAGGCTGATATCTGTGATGTCGTCTTCAAACTGCAATCAATAGTCAGTGCGGAGTTAATCTATAATTCCTCTATTCATGAATGTTCTCTACATGATGTGACATGAAATGATATAATTTATTATATTATTCTGATCATCGTTGCTGACCAGGGGCTCCATGATGCAAAAGGATAAAGAAGGCAAAAATTAAAATGGACTTAGAATTAAAAGATAACATAGCATATGCCACTAAAATCATTTAACTTTAAAAAAAAACAACAGTACAGAGAGCAGATCCAATATATGTATGTACACGCTTCCTCTAGCCCACCGATGTCATGACCTAAGCAGCCTACATGCATATCATGAATGTCAGTGATATGACAACCATATCAAAACAACATCCTGTCATTGAGATCTAACGGTCACATGGCGTTTACTTTAATTTCGACGCACACTCAATGCTGGCAAAGTGGATGTAAATTCTGTGCCGGTTCCTGTCCCTCTTGTACCTGCTTCAGTTGCTAGGTGGTGCCACGCCTTTGTTGAGGGTGATGTGTGATGCGTCAGTCCTGTTTAATTCCAGGGACATGTAGTGCCATTAATCAGTGTAGGTAGGGTTAATTGTCTGGTTTTGATTACTCCTTTCTTTCAGGGCAGCCTGCTATTTAAAACCCCTGGGTCTCTGACTTTCACTGCCAGTCAGTTAGTTTGTCACCTGACTTGTGCTCTTGTCCTTACTTGCAGTGTTTTCCTGATTCCTCCTGTTTTCTGAACTGAATTTTGACCATCCTCTTACGATTCTGTTCCTATCATTACCTCTTAGCTTTAAAGGACCCTGCTTGGCGAACCTTTCAGACTCTGGTTCACTCCTACAGATGGCAGCCCTTCTGTGGAAGCAAACTAGTGGACCTGGTTCCCAGAATAGGGGTTAAGGGGTGAAGGTCAAGGTTCCTCTGGAATTTGGCTTGTGCCAAGTCTGTCCGAGGCAGCCTTTTTGATGACTTGGAATCAAGGTATTCTCTAAAGCATTTAAGCATATATCTTATTGTTTTATCTATTATTGTCGTACTTAACCCCTTTCCGACGTTGGGCATAAATTTACGCTAACATCGGACTCCCTCCCTTTGATGTGGGCTCCGGCGCTGAGCCCACATCTTGTCATGACACAGGACGGGGTTTGGTCTTTGTCCCGTCCTGGCCAGACTGGGGTTAATTGTTTCAGCCTCTCTCTGGCAGAGGGCGGCTATTTAGTTGCCAATTGACCTAGGTCTGGTGTCAGTTATACTCCTGCCCTCGGCTGAGTTAGTTGTCCTCCTGTGTGCCTGTGCCTTGTGCCTGATCTTGTTGCTTGTTTGGTTTTGACCCGGTCCGTCTTTTCGTTGTGAGCTTGTCTACTGTCTTGGTACTGTGTATTTGCCCGTTCTGGTTTTCTGATCCCTTGGCTACGTTCTGGTTATTCTCTGCCTGCTCCTCTTGTACTGCGTTGCTCCCTCTGTGTATGACCTGGCTATCCTGACTATCCGTTTTGTCTATGCCCCTTGGTAACTCTGTCCCGTAGTTACCCTTCTAGGAGTTTTCCTTCTGCTCATAGCTCTCTGGAGCTTAGGCCACGCTCATCAGCAGTCACGTGCTTAAGGTCCTCTGGCCTGAAGCATTCTCTGTCTGTTACTGCCTTCTCTGAGAGACCTGTGGCCGGCGCCGCCCCTTGGCAGTCATGTGCTTCGGGTCCTGTTAGTCTGAAGCACGCATCTTCACCGCTACTGCCCCGCTCCACAGGTATCTTTGAGTGCAGTCTGTCTTATTCAGGACATGCGCACTGGCTCAGTGAGCAAGTGCAGTGCGGTGTTCGTGATATTATAACTGACCGCTACTTTTTTTTTTTTTTTCCTGTGTGTGTGTTATGGATCCTATGTATGCCCTTTCTGAGCAGGTAAAGCACCTGACTCAGATGTCTCAGACACTGAATGAGGAACAACGAGCTCTGGCTCAGTCTCAGCAGCTGATGGCTGACACTGTGCAGGGGGCTTTATCATCTGGTGCTCATGGGACAGGGGTTCAAGATGTTACATTAGTTTCCCCAGAGCTCCCGGTTAAATTACCAGATACCTTTTCCGGAGATAGAAAGGAATTTAAAGTTTTCAAAGAGGGCTGTAAGCTTTTTTTTCTTTAAGACCACACTCTTCTGGGGATGAAAGTCAGAGGGTGGGGGTCATTATGTCTCTGTTAAGGGGAGCCCCCCAGGCTTGGGCTTTTTCCCTTCCTACCACTGCCCCTGAGAGAATGACTGTGGATGCATTTTTTGAGGCCCTGGGGCATATTTATGATGAGCCTGATCGAGTGCTGATGGCTGAGGACATGGTGATGAGTGTATGTCAGGGGAAGCACTCAGCTGAGTGGTTTTGCTCAGAGTTCAGACGCTGGGCTGCTGAGATCTGTTGGGATGATGCCGCCCTCCGGGGCTTGTTCCGTAGAGGCCTGTCTGAACGTCTGAAAGATGCCTTGGCACTCCACCCTCCGCCTGATTCTCTGGAGGACGCCATGACGCAGGCCGTCCGAATGGATCGCTGGTGTGATGCAGGCTGAGACACCATTTTTCTCCAGTGGAAGGGGAGCCAGTCCTGTATTGGAGTCCATGGAGATGGGAACCATCGACCTCAAAGAGAAAGAAAGGAGACGGAGGTTTTTAGAAAAGCTGTGTTTTTACTGCAGTGATCCTGGACATTGGAAAAAGAACTGTCCCTCCTGCCCACCGACTAACAAGCGACTGAGTCTGGGTGATCATCGTGGAGGTCACTCAGACTCTCAGGTACCCTTTCCTTCATTTTCTAAGATACTGTTAAAGGTGGAACTTGGTGTGAAGAACTGCTTTTTCCTTACTTCAGCTTTTGTGGACTGTGGGTCATCCTTGAACCTGATTGACTCTAAGCTGGTGGCCAGTTGTAGATTAGGGACAGTTAGGTTGGAGACTCCTATAAAAATAATGGCCATTGATTCTACACCTCTCACCAAGGACGGTGTCCATTTTGTCTCTGAAGAATTCACCCTCAGGGTGGGGGCCCTTCACCAGGAGCGTATGTCATGTTTTGTTTTGGATAACCTCTCTGCTGGCCTGGTGTTAGGGTTTCCCTGGTTGCAACGGCATAACCCGATTATTGACTGGGATTCCCGTGATATTGTTAAATGGGGATATAATTGTTCTGAAAAATGTCTTGCTACTGTGTCTGTGTCGTCCGTTGGTCTGGAAGGTATTCCGGAGTACCTGAAGGACTATGCGGACGTTTTCTCTGAAAAAGAGGCTGAAGTTTTACCACCACACCGCCCATTTGATTGTGCCATTGACCTGGTTCCAGGTACTAAATTGCCCAAGGCCCGCTTGTATAACCTCTCGGGTCCCGAGCGGGCTGCTATGAAAGAATACATTTCCGAGAGCCTTCGTAAGGGACACATTCGTCCTTCTGTTTCCCCCATGGCGGCGGGGTTCTTTTTCGTTAAGAAAAAAGACGGTGGTTTGCGCCCATGCCTCGATTTTCGAGAGTTAAATAAGATAACTGTGAGAAATACTTACCCCCTCCCCCTTATTCCTGATTTGTACAACCAATTGTCTGGGGCTAAGTGGTTTTCGAAATTGGATCTGCGGGGGGCATATAACCTTATCCGGGTCCGGGAGGGGGATGAGTGGAAAACTGCTTTTCTCACTACTGAAGGGTTGTTTGAAAACTTGGTCATGCCTTTCGGTCTGACCAACGCACCAGCAGTCTTCCAAAATTTTATTAATCATGTTCTCTGACTTTATGGGCGTTTTATGGTTGTGTATTTGGATGACATTCTTATCTACTCGCCTGATAAACAAACTCACATTGATCATCTTCGGGCAGTTCTCCAAAGGCTCCGGGAGAACTGTCTCTTTGCTAAGCTAGAGAAATGTTCATTCTTCGTTCAGGAACTGTCATTTCTGGGGTTCATTGTGTCTGCTGAGGGGTATCGCATGGATCCTAATAAGGTGCAGGCCATTGTTGACTGGGTACAACCTCGTGATTTGAAGGCTCTGCAGCGTTTCTTAGGATTCGCAAATTACTATTGCAAGTTTATAAGGGGGTTCTCGCAGGTAGTTAAACCTCTCACAGATCTGACTCAAAAGGGGGCTGATGTCAAGAATTGGTCAGCCGCAGCGGTGGCGGCGTTTCAGTTCTTAAAAAAATGTTTCATGTCTGCTCCGGTTCTTATTCAACCGGACCCGTCTGAACCATTTATTGTTGAGGTGGACGTCTCGGAGGTGGGGGTGGGGCAGTGTTGTCCCAGGGACCCGCCACTTTGACTAATTTGAGACCCTGTGCCTTTTTCTCTAAGAAATTCTCTCCTGCGAGAGAAAACTATGATGTTGGGAATCGAGAACTTCTGGCCGTGAAGTTGGCCTTTGTAGAATGGAGGCATTTTTTGGAGGGTGCTGTCCATCCTATTACCGTGGTTACTGACCACAAGAACCTAGCTTACATTGAGTCTGCTAAAAGGTTGACTCCTAGACAGGCAAGATGGTCGCTTTTTTTTTCCCGATTCCAGTTCTCCATCACTTTTCGGCCAGGATCCAAAAATGTCAGGGCTGATGCCTTGTCACGCAGTCTGAATCCGGTGTCTCCCCCCGAACCTCCATCCTCCATTCTTCAGCCTGGGGTGGTGGTGGCAGTTGTTTCTGCTGGGTTGGAGCAGGAGATTCGGGAAGCTCAGTCTCTTGCCCCTCCAGCTAAGCCAGTGGATAAACTTTTTGTACCAGTTCAATTTCGTCTCAGGATCCTTCGGGAATTCCACGACTCAGTTCTGGGTGGACATCCTGGGATCTCGGCTACCCGGAGGGCCATCGCTAGGATATTCTGGTGGTCTTCTTTAGCCTCTGATGTTGGGGAATTTGTGTCTGCTTGTGGGGTATGTGCCCGTGCGAAACCCCCCCATAACCCCTCGGCCGGGGAATTGGTGCTACTGCCAATTCCTGATAGACCATGGACCCATTTGTCCATGGATTTTATCACCAACCTTCCTCCTTCCAAGGGTAACACCGTCATTTGGGTAGTGGTGGACAGGTTTAGTAAACAGGCACATTTTGTACCCTTGGCGGCTTTACCTAATGCGGAAACGTTGTCCAGATTGTTTGTTGAGCATGTGGTGCGGTTGCATGGGGTACCCTTGAATGTGGTGTCTGATAGGGGGGTACAATTTGTTTCCAGATTTTGGAGGGCATTTTGTAAGAGGTTGGGTATTAGTCTGTCTTTTTCATCCGCTTATCATCCAGAGACTAATGGGCAGACTGAGCGGACCAATCAGTCTCTAGAGCAAATCCTGCGTTGCCTGACCTCAGCCCGACAGGATGATTGGTGTACTGCGTTACCTTTGGCTGAGTTTGCGTTTAACAACCGCATTAACCAGTCTACGGGCACATCTCCCTTTTTCTGCAATTATGGGTTTCATCCACATTTTGGGGAGTTCTCCTGTTTGGACTCTGGGTGTCCTGGGGCGGTTGGGACAATCCAGCGGTTGGGGGAGTTATGGCAGGAGGTCCAAAGGAACATTACTAAGGCTCAGTCTAAATATAAGTTTTTTGCTGACAAAAAAAGGTCTGTGGGGCCAGTGTTCCAGGTTGGGGATAAGGTATGGTTATCTACTAGGAATATAAGGCTCAAGGTCCCCTCTGCGAAACTTGGACCTAAATTTATTGGTCCTTATGAAATTACGGAAGCAGTTAACCCGGTGGCATTTCGGTTGCGTCTCCCTCCGTCTCTACGGATTCCCAACGTTTTCCATAGGGCCCTTTTGAAACCTGTGGGGTCCTGTAGGGAAGGACCGTTGTCTTCCCCACCACCGGTTTTGGTAGACGGGCAGTCTGAGTACGAGGTGGAACGAATTCTTGACGCTAGGTTTGTCCGTCGTGCTCTTTAGTATCTTATACATTGGAAAGGCTACGGTCCAGAGGACCGGTCGTGGGTTCCTGCCCGATCTGTTCATGCGGATCAGTAGGTCCGGGCCTTTCATGCCAGGTGTCCTGAGAAACCCGGGGGTCCGGTGGCCCCCCGTTGAGAGGGGGGTACTGTCATGACCCAGGACGGGGTTTGGTCTTTGTCCTGTCCTGGCCAGACTGGGGTTAATTGTTTCAGCCTCTCTCTGGCAGAGGGCGGCTATTTAGTTGCCAATTGACCTAGGTCTGGTGTCAGTTATACTCCTGCCCTCGGCTGAGTTAGTTGACCTCCTGTGTGCCTGTGCCTTGTGCCTGATCTTGTTGCTTGTTTGGTTTTGACCCGGTCCGTCTCTTCGTTGTGAGCTTGTCTACTGTCTTGGTACTGTGTATTTGCCCGTTCTGGTTTTCTGATCCCTTGGCTATGTTCTGGTTATTCTCTGCCTGCTCCTCTTGTACTGCGTTGCTCCCTCTGTGTATGACCTGGCTATCCTGACTATCCGTTTTGTCTATGCCCCTTGGTAACTCTGTCCCGTAGTTACCCTTCTAGGAGTTTTCCTTCTGCTCATAGCTCTCTGGAGCTTAGGCCACGCCCATCAGCAGTCACGTGCTTAAGGTCCTCTGGCCTGAAGCATTCTCTGTCTGTTACTGCCTTCTCTGAGAGACCTGTGGCCGGCGCCGCCCCTTGGCAGTCATGTGCTTCGGGCCTGTTAGTCTGAAGCACGCATCTTCACCGCTACTGCCCCGCTCCACAGGTATCTTTGAGTGCAGTCTGTCTTATTCAGGACATGCGCACTGGCTCAGTGAGCAAGTGCAGTGCGGTGTTCGTGATACATCTTTCCCGGGACGTGTCAGCTGTTTTGATGATTCACATGCGGCTATTAACCTGTTAAATACCGCTGTGAAATGCTGACAGAGGCATTTAACAAGCTCTTCTGGCCATCGGGCCGGAAATCCGCTCACCGGTGACCCCCGTCACGTAATTGTGGGTCACCGGTTCGTTGGCATGACAGCCAGAGATTTCCTGGAGACCTCTATGGTTGTCAGTGCCGGCTTGCTGTGAGCGCCACCCGGTTGTCAGCGCTCAGAGCAAGTGAGTAATTCTGCTACATTGAGGCGATCTGATCATCACCTGTATGTAGCAGAGCTGATCGGGCTATGGCAGCTTCTAGTCTTCCATGGAGATTATTGAAGCACGCCAAAAGTAAAAAAAAAATAAATAATATGAAAGGTCGAATCACCCCCCTTTCGCCCATTCAAAATAAAACAATAAAAAAATCAATCATGCACGTATTTGGCATCGCTGCATCCAGAATCGCTTGATCTATCAATAAGAAAATAATTAACTTTATCGCTAAACGGCATAGCTAGAAAAAAAGTCAATATGCCAGAATTACGTTTTTTTAGTCGCCATGACATTGCATTAAAATGAGATAATGGGTGATCAAAAGATCGTATCTGCCCCAAAATGGTGTCATTAAAAACGTCAGCTCGGCCGCGGAAAAAATAAGCCAGAGATCATGAAAAATGGAGACGCTACGGGTATCGGAAAATGGCGCAATTTTTTTTTCTTTTTAACAAACTTTAGATTTTCTTTTTCCTACTTAAATAAAAAAGAACCTAGATATGTTTGGTGTCTATGAACTCATAATGATCTGGAGAATCATAATATCAGGTCAGTTTTAGCATTTAGTGAACCTAGTAAAAAAGCCAAACAAAAAACAAGTGTGGGATTGCACTTTTTTGCAATTTCACTGCACTTGGATTCTTTTTTCCCATTTTCTAGTACATGACATGGTAAAACTAATGGTGTCGTTCAAAAGTACAACTCATCCTGCAAAAAAACAAGTCCTCACATGGCCATATTGACAGAAAAATAAAAAAGTTATGGCTCTGGAAAGAAGGGGAGCAAAAAAATGAAAATGCAAAATGAAAAATAGCTCTGGTCGTTAAGGGGTTAAAAGGGTTTTCCTATGAACAAAAGTACATTTTAATCAATAGATCTTGGAATAATAACAACTTCCACAATTGGATGTGACTAAAAAAATGTTCCAGTGCTGAGATATTCTTATAAATGTTCCCTGCTGTGTACAGTGTAATGGCTGTGTATGACCATACAGGGACATGTAGAGAGAAACACCGTGCGCACGACTTAGAAAAAAGGTTGCTAAGGTTTAGGTTCCCAAACCATAGACATATATGATCAAAGAACCTAGCACTCAACTTCAGTATTTTTTGGGCAGAAATTTATTGTAGTACACAAAACGTTTCGGTCAATGATGGCCTTCTTCAGTTACGTGCCTTACTAAGAGAGGAACATATGGTTCTCAGGTCAAGAGCCTGGAGTGCATCTCTGTCTTAGTATTATGTATAGAACAGCCTGTAAAGCTTATACGAGATCGGACTGTGAGTCCCCTGATGTGGTATCCACTGCATGTTTCATACCGCGTCAGGGTACTCACAGCCCTATCTCATATAAGCTTTACAGGCCGTTCTGTTATGATTTGGTAGCTGAGGAGAGCAGGCAAAAATGGAAATACACCAGAGAGGTTGGAATCTACTGGATTGCAGTACCCTGACTAACCACCACAACTAAAGGCAGCCGTGGAGCGTTCCTACGTTGGTCCTAGACGCCTCGTCACAGCCTGAGAGGTTAACTACACCCAAAGATAGAAAGAGGAAAGCTATCTGCCCCGGAGCAGGTCCCCAAAGAACATAGGAAGCCCCCAAACATGAAATGGCGGTTAGACAAGAGGAAATACAGACACAGACAGAAAATAGTATGAGCAAACGTTGGGGCCCAAACTACCTGGACAGAAAAGGATAGGAAGGACACTTACTGCAATCCAAAAAACCCTAAAAAATACCAACTCTACTAATTGCAAAAACACCTGAGGTCACACGACCTCTACCACCTAAATTAGTTCTCTGGTGTCACAAAACTAAGCTGCAGCCACTGAAAAAACTGGAAAAGGCAAATGAACAAATAACAGTGGCTCAGATAAACTGAGAGGAGCGCAAGCCCCCGGAGGGGACCTGGCTGACCTCCACAGAAGTGCAGGGAACAATGCAAAAAGCAAGCACAAAAATAAAAGCAGAAAATATCTTATCTGATAGCAGAAGATGCAGGCAAGACTCAGCAAGCTTCCAAGTGAACCAAGAACAACAGTTGAGACAAGAACAATTGATCACCGGCAACCATGATGGGAGGGAACCTCCCTTATATAAGACAAGTCTGTAACTCCTGATTGCCAATCCTCATTGAATGGTTCAGTACTGTTTGTAACCACCAGAGGGAGCTTCTGCTCAGAATTCATTTCTAACACATTCACAACAGTACCCTCCCCCTTGAGGAGGGGTCACCGAACCTTCATTTGGGCAACCAGGTTGGTCAGGATGAGCTCTGTGATACGCACGGATCAGTCTCCTAGCATGGATGTCCGAAGCAAACACCCAAGAATTGTCCTCCTGACCATAACCTCTCCACTTAACCAAATACTGGAGTTTCCGTCTAGAAAAACGAGAATCCAATATTTTCCCAACCACATACTCCAGATTGCCCTCAACCAAAACAGGGTCAGGAGGCGCAGCCATAGGAACCACTGGCTCGACAAACCTCTTCAATAAGGACTTGTGGAACATGTTATGGATCTTAAATGTCCCCGGAAGAAGCAAATGAAAGGAAACAGGATTAATAATCTCCAAGATCTTATAAGGTCCAATGAACCTAGGCTTAAACTTAGGAGATGCAACTCTCATAGGGATATTTCTTGAGGACAACCAGACCAAGACCCCCACTTCAAACCGAGGACCATCAGTCCTATGCCGGTTGGCAAACCGCTGGGCCCTCTCCTGAGAGAGGGACAACCTCTCCACTACCTGGTCCCAAATCTGCTGCATACGCTCCACAACAGAGTCAACACCTGGACAGACAGAAGCCTCCGTCTGTCCCGAAGAAAATCGAGGGTGAAACCCAAAATTGCAGAAAAATGGAGACATCAAAGTGGCAGAGCTAGCCCTATTATTAAGAGCAAACTCAGCCAAAGGCAAAAAAGAGACCCAGTCATCTTGATCAGCAGACACAAAGCATCTCAGATAAGTCTCCAATGTCTGGTTTGTTCTCTCAGTTTGTCCATTGGTCTGAGGATGAAAAGCCGAGGTGAAAGACAATTGAACACCAAGTTTAGAACAAAAAGTCCTCCAAAATCTGGAAACAAACTGGACTCCTCTGTCAGACACAATGTTCTCAGGAATGCCGTGTAACCGAACCACGTGCTGAAGGAACAAAGGCACCAATTCGGAGGAGGAAGGCAACTTAGGTAATGGCACAAGATGTATCATTTTGGAAATCACAAATCACCCAGATAACGGTCATTCTCTGAGAAACAGGGAGGTCGGAAATGAAATCCATAGAGATATGGGTCCATGGTCTCTTGGGCACAGGCAATGGCATCAACAAACCACTAGAGCGAGAGCAAAGCTTGGAGCGAGAGCAAGTCCCACAGGACTGCACAAATTCCCTGACGTCACGAGACAAAGTAGGCCACCAAAAGTACCGACTAACCAAGTCTCTGGTACCAAAAATTCCGGGATGACCGGCCAACGCGGAACAATGAATCTCAGACATCACACTCTTTTTCCACCGGTCTGGGACAAACAATTTCCCAACAGGGCAGCGCTCTTGCTTATCCTCCTGACACCCTTCCAGAGCCAGTCTCAAATTGGGCGAGATGGCGGAAAGAACTACACCCTCTTTCAAAATAACAGCAGGATCAGATAACTCAGGAGAGTCCGCAAGGAAACTCCTCGAGATGGCATCCACCTTAACATTCTTAGTGCCAGGAAGAAAGGAAACCACAAAATTAAAACGTGTGAAAAACAAGGCCCACCTGGCCTGTCTAGGATTAAGTCGCTTGGCTGATTCCAGATAAACCAGATTCTTATGGTCCGTGAGGACCACCACCTGATGTTTGGCTCCCTCCAGCCATTGTCTCCACTCTTCAAAAGCCCACTTCATGGCCAATAACTCCCGATTACCCACGTCATAATTACGTTCAGTTGGAGAAAATTTTCGAGAGAAAAAGGCACAAGGGTTACTTTAGAGGTCTCTGGATCTCTTTGGGACAAAACGGCACCTGCCCCAATTTCAGAGGCATCAACCTCCACCTGAAATGGCAGAGAAACGTCAGGCTGCCGTAGAACAGGAGCAGAAGTGAATCTCTGCTTAAGTTCCTGAAATGCAGAGACTGCCTCAGGAGGCCAATTCACCACATCAGAACCCTTTTTGGTCAAATCAGTCAATGGTTTAACAATAACAGAAATTACCAATAAATTTACGATAAAAATTGGCAAAACCCAAGAATCTCTGAAGAGCCTTTAATGAAGTAGGTTGGACCCAATCACAGATGGCCTGAACCTTGACCGGGTCCATTTCAATAACAGACGGAGACAAAATGAATCCCAGAAATGAGATCCTCTGTACGCCAAAAAGACACTTTGATCCCTTAACATACAGAGCATTCTCTCTCAAAATCTGGAACACAGTCCGAACATGTTTCACATGAGAGTCCCAGTCATTGGAAAAAATCAAGATATCATCCAAATAAACAATCAGAAATTTATCCACAAAATCCCTGAAAATGTCATTCATGAAGGACTGTTATGTTTCGGTAGCTGAGGAATGCAGGTAAAAAAGGCAATACACCAGAGCAGTTGGAATCTATGAGATTGCAGTACCCTGACTAACCACCACAACTAGAGGCAGCCGTGGAGCGTTCCTACGTTGGTCCTAGACGCCTCGTCACAGCCTGAGAAACTAACTACACCTAAAGATAGAAAGAGGAAAGCTATCTGCCCCGGAGCAGATCCCCAAAGAACATAGAAAGCCCCCAAACATGTAATGGCGGTTAGACAAGAAGAAATACTGACACAGACAGAAAATAGTATGAGCAAACGTTGGGGCCCAAACTAACTAAATAGAAAAGGATAGGAAGGGCACTTACTGCAATCCCAAAAAACCCTGAAAAGCACCAACTCTACTAATTTCAAAAACACCTGAGATCACACGACCTCTACCACCTAAATTAGTTCTCTGGTGTAACAAAATCAAAACAGCAGCCACTGAAAAAACTGGAAAAGGCAAATGTACAAACATCAGTGGCTGAACTAAACTGAGAGGGCAAAAGCCCCCGGAGGGGACCCTGAAGGCCCCCACAGAAGTGCAGGACAAAATGCAAAAATCAAGCACAAAAACAAAAAGAAGAAAATGTCTTATCTGTTAGCAGGAGATGCAGACACGACACAGCAGGCTACAAAGGAAACAGGAATCAAGGATTGAGACCAGAACAATTGATCACCGGCAACCCTGATGGGAAGGCGACTCCCTTATATAAGACCAGTCAGTAACACCTGATTCCCAATCCTCACAATCTTCACTGGACAGTCCAGTACCGCTTGTAACCACCAGAGGGAGCCTCTGCTCTGAACTCATTTCAAGTCCATTCACAACAGTACCCCCCCTTGAGGAGGGGTCACCGAACCCTCACTTGAGCAACCAGGTCGGTCAGAATGAGTTCTATGATACGCACGGATGAGTCTCCTAGCATGGATGTCCGAAGCAAACACCCAAGAATTGTCTTCCTGACCATAACCTCTCCACTTAACCAAATACTGGAGTTTCCGTCTAGAAAAACGAGAATTCAATATTTTCTCAACCACAAACTCCATATTGCCCTCAACCAGAACAGGGTCAGGAGGCAAAGCAGTAGGAACCACTGGCTCAACAAACCTCTTCAACAAGGACTTGTGGAACACGTTATGGATCTTAAATGTCCCTGGAAGAAGCAAACGAAAAGAAACAGGATTAAGAATCTCCATGATCTTATAAGGTCCAATGAACCTAGGCTTAAATTTAGGAGATGCCACTCTCATAGGAATATTTTTTGAGGACAACCAGACCAAGTCCCCCACTTTAAACCGAGGACCATCAGTCCTATGCCGGTTAGCAAACCGCTGGGCCCTCTCCTGAGAGAGGGACAACCTCTCCACTACCTGGTCCCAAATCTGTTGCATACGCTCCACAACAGAGTCAACACCTGGACAGGCAGAAGCCTCCGTCTGTCCTGAAGAAAATCGAGGGTGAAACCCAGAATTACAGAAAAATGGAGACATCAAAGTGGCAGAGCTAGTCCTATTATTAAGAGCAAACTCAGCCAAAGGCAAAAAAGAGACCCAGTCATCCTGATCAGCCGACACAAAGCATCTTAGATAAGTCTCCAATGTCTGGTTTGTTCTCTCAGTTTGACCATTGGTCTGAGGATGAAACGCCGAGGAGAAAGACAATTGAACACCAAGTTTAGAACAAAAGGTCCTCCAGAATCTGGAAACAAACTGGACTCCTCTGTCAGACACAATGTTCTCAGGAATGCCGTGTAAACGAACCACGTGCTGAAGGAACAAAGGCACCAATTCAGAGGAGGAAGGCAACTTAGGTAATGGCACAAGATGTATCATCTTGGAAAACCTATCACAAATCACCCAGATGACGGTCATTCTCTGAGAAACAGGGAGGTCGGAAATGAAATCCATAGAGATATGGGTCCATGGTCTCTTGGGCACAGGCAATGGCATCAACAAACCACTAGAGCGAGAGCAAGGCTTGGAGCGAGAGCAAGTCCCGCAGGACTGCACAAATTCCCTGACATCACGAGACAAGGTAGGCCACCAAAAGGACCGACTAACCAAGTCTCTGGTACCAAAAATTCCGGGATGACCGGCCAACGCAGAACAATGAATCTCAGACATCACACTCTTTTTCCACTGGTCTGGGACAAACAATTTCCCAACAGGGCAGCGCTCGGGCCTATCCTCTTGACACCCCTCCAGAGCCAGTCTCAAATTGGGCGAGATAGCGGAAAGAACTACACCTTCTTTCAAAATAACAGAAGGATCAGATAACTCAGGAGAGTCCGCAAGGAAACTCCTCGAGATGGCATCCACCTTAACATTCTTAGTGCCAGGAAGAAAGGAAACCACAAAATTAAAACGTGTGAAAAACAAGGCCCACCTGGCCTGTCTAGGATTAAGTCGCTTGGCTGATTCCAGATAAACCAGATTCTTATGGTCCGTGAGGACCACCACCTGATGTTTGGCTCCCTCCAGCCATTGTCTCCACTCTTCAAAAGCCCACTTCATGGCCAATAACTCCCGATTACCCACGTCATAATTACGTTCAGTTGGAGAAAATTTTCGAGAGAAAAAGGCACAAGGGTTACTTTAGAGGTCTCTGGATCTCTTTGGGACAAAACGGCACCTGCCCCAATTTCAGAGGCATCAACCTCCACCTGAAATGGCAGAGAAACGTCAGGCTGCCGTAGAACAGGAGCAGAAGTGAATCTCTGCTTAAGTTCCTGAAATGCAGAGACTGCCTCAGGAGGCCAATTCACCACATCAGAACCCTTTTTGGTCAAATCAGTCAATGGTTTAACAATAACAGAAATTACCAATAAATTTACGATAAAAATTGGCAAAACCCAAGAATCTCTGAAGAGCCTTTAATGAAGTAGGTTGGACCCAATCACAGATGGCCTGAACCTTGACCGGGTCCATTTCAATAACAGACGGAGACAAAATGAATCCCAGAAATGAGATCCTCTGTACGCCAAAAAGACACTTTGATCCCTTAACATACAGAGCATTCTCTCTCAAAATCTGGAACACAGTCCGAACATGTTTCACATGAGAGTCCCAGTCATTGGAAAAAATCAAGATATCATCCAAATAAACAATCAGAAATTTATCCACAAAATCCCTGAAAATGTCATTCATGAAGGACTGTTATGTTTCGGTAGCTGAGGAATGCAGGTAAAAAAGGCAATACACCAGAGCAGTTGGAATCTATGAGATTGCAGTACCCTGACTAACCACCACAACTAGAGGCAGCCGTGGAGCGTTCCTACGTTGGTCCTAGACGCCTCGTCACAGCCTGAGAAACTAACTACACCTAAAGATAGAAAGAGGAAAGCTATCTGCCCCGGAGCAGATCCCCAAAGAACATAGAAAGCCCCCAAACATGTAATGGCGGTTAGACAAGAAGAAATACTGACACAGACAGAAAATAGTATGAGCAAACGTTGGGGCCCAAACTAACTAAATAGAAAAGGATAGGAAGGGCACTTACTGCAATCCCAAAAAACCCTGAAAAGCACCAACTCTACTAATTTCAAAAACACCTGAGATCACACGACCTCTACCACCTAAATTAGTTCTCTGGTGTAACAAAATCAAAACAGCAGCCACTGAAAAAACTGGAAAAGGCAAATGTACAAACATCAGTGGCTGAACTAAACTGAGAGGGCAAAAGCCCCCGGAGGGGACCCTGAAGGCCCCCACAGAAGTGCAGGACAAAATGCAAAAATCAAGCACAAAAACAAAAAGAAGAAAATGTCTTATCTGTTAGCAGGAGATGCAGACACGACACAGCAGGCTACAAAGGAAACAGGAATCAAGGATTGAGACCAGAACAATTGATCACCGGCAACCCTGATGGGAAGGCGACTCCCTTATATAAGACCAGTCAGTAACACCTGATTCCCAATCCTCACAATCTTCACTGGACAGTCCAGTACCGCTTGTAACCACCAGAGGGAGCCTCTGCTCTGAACTCATTTCAAGTCCATTCACAACAGTACCCCCCCCTTGAGGAGGGGTCACCGAACCCTCACTTGAGCAACCAGGTCGGTCAGAATGAGTTCTATGATACGCACGGATGAGTCTCCTAGCATGGATGTCCGAAGCAAACACCCAAGAATTGTCTTCCTGACCATAACCTCTCCACTTAACCAAATACTGGAGTTTCCGTCTAGAAAAACGAGAATTCAATATTTTCTCAACCACAAACTCCATATTGCCCTCAACCAGAACAGGGTCAGGAGGCAAAGCAGTAGGAACCACTGGCTCAACAAACCTCTTCAACAAGGACTTGTGGAACACGTTATGGATCTTAAATGTCCCTGGAAGAAGCAAACGAAAAGAAACAGGATTAAGAATCTCCATGATCTTATAAGGTCCAATGAACCTAGGCTTAAATTTAGGAGATGCCACTCTCATAGGAATATTTTTTGAGGACAACCAGACCAAGTCCCCCACTTTAAACCGAGGACCATCAGTCCTATGCCGGTTAGCAAACCGCTGGGCCCTCTCCTGAGAGAGGGACAACCTCTCCACTACCTGGTCCCAAATCTGTTGCATACGCTCCACAACAGAGTCAACACCTGGACAGGCAGAAGCCTCCGTCTGTCCTGAAGAAAATCGAGGGTGAAACCCAGAATTACAGAAAAATGGAGACATCAAAGTGGCAGAGCTAGCCCTATTATTAAGAGCAAACTCAGCCAAAGGCAAAAAAGAGACCCAGTCATCCTGATCAGCCGACACAAAGCATCTTAGATAAGTCTCCAATGTCTGGTTTGTTCTCTCAGTTTGACCATTGGTCTGAGGATGAAACGCCGAGGAGAAAGACAATTGAACACCAAGTTTAGAACAAAAGGTCCTCCAGAATCTGGAAACAAACTGGACTCCTCTGTCAGACACAATGTTCTCAGGAATGCCGTGTAAACGAACCACGTGCTGAAGGAACAAAGGCACCAATTCAGAGGAGGAAGGCAACTTAGGTAATGGCACAAGATGTATCATCTTGGAAAACCTATCACAAATCACCCAGATGACGGTCATTCTCTGAGAAACAGGGAGGTCGGAAATGAAATCCATAGAGATATGGGTCCATGGTCTCTTGGGCACAGGCAATGGCATCAACAAACCACTAGAGCGAGAGCAAGGCTTGGAGCGAGAGCAAGTCCCGCAGGACTGCAAAATTCCCTGACATCACGAGACAAGGTAGGCCACCAAAAGGACCGACTAACCAAGTCTCTGGTACCAAAAATTCCGGGATGACCGGCCAACGCAGAACAATGAATCTCAGACATCACACTCTTTTTCCACTGGTCTGGGACAAACAATTTCCCAACAGGGCAGCGCTCGGGCCTATCCTCTTGACACCCCTCCAGAGCCAGTCTCAAATTGGGCGAGATAGCGGAAAGAACTACACCTTCTTTCAAAATAACAGAAGGATCAGATAACTCAGGAGAGTCCGCAAGGAAACTCCTCGAGAGGGCATCCGCCTTAACATTCTTAGTGCCAGGAAGAAAGGAAACCACAAAATTAAAACGTGTGAAAAACAAGGCCCACCTGGCCTGTCTAGGATTAAGTCGCTTGGCAGATTCCAGATA
>JARQOD010000003.1:187244743-187268988 GCA_033576555.1 Oophaga sylvatica | reverse complement strand
CAGAGTATGAGTATGTGCACATGTCATCATAAAGAGGACCTTTCACCAAATATGTCATGTTAAACTGGGCACACGATGTAGTGGCTGTAGAGTAGTATACTTTTTTTTTTATTTGTTTTTACTTTACCTCCCCTTTAACACCTCTCTGACATCGGACGTACTATCCCGTCCATGAAACCCGTGCCAATCTGACCATGGACGGGATAGTACGTCATAGGCGATCAGCTGCGCTCCCGGGGGAGCGCAGCTAATCTCCGCCGGGTGTCAGCTGATTATCACAGCTGACACCTGTGACTGTGTGTCAGGAGCAGTCACGGACCGCTCCCGGCACATTAACCCCTGGCACACCGCGATCAAACATGATCGCGGTGTACCAGGGGCACAGGGGAGCATCGCGCAGGGAGGGGCCCATGTGCGCCCCCCTGAGACCCTCAGACCAGCGCGATGTGATCGCGCTGTTCTGAGGGCTTCCTCCCTCCCAGGACCCGGATCCAAGATGGCCACCGGGTCCTGCAGGGAGGCGGCTTCCTCAGTGCCTGCTGAGAGCAGGCACTGAGAAGCCTGCAGCTATTCCTGTGCGATCGCTGGTGTGACAGTGTGCTGTGCACACTGTCACACCAGCGATCTGATAAAATACAGTGATGTCCCACCCTGGGACAAAGTAAAAAAGTTAAAAAAATAAAAATAAACATGTTTTAAAAAAAATTCCAAAATAAATAAAAAAAAAATATTCCCCAATAAATTCATTTCTTCCTGTAAATAAAAAAAACAAAACAATAAAAGTACACATATTTGGTATCGCCGCGTCCATAACAACCCCCCCTATAAAACTGTCCCACTAGTTAACCCCTTTAGTGAACCCCTAAAAAAAAAAAAAACAAAGCAAAAAATAAATGCTTTATCATCATACCGCCGAACAAAAAGTGGAATAACACGCGATCAAAAAGACCGATATAAATAAACATAGTACCGCTGAAAACGTCATCTTGTCCCGCAAAAAACGAGCCACAATACAGCATCATCAGAGGAAAAATAAAAAAGTTATAGCTCGCAGAATAAAGCGATGCAAAAATAATTATTTTTTTATATAAAATTGTTTTTATTCTATAAAAGCGCCAAAACATAAAAAAATGATATAAATGAGGTATCACCATAATCGTACTGACCCAAAGAATAAAACTGCTTTATCAATTTTACCACACGTGGAACAGTAAAAACACCGCCCCCAAAAGAAATTCATGAATTGCTGATTTTTGTTCATTCTAACCTCTCAAAAATCGATATAAAAAGCGATCAAAAAATGTCACGTGCTCAAAAATGGTACCAATAAAAACATCAACTCGTACCACAAAAAATAAGTCCTCACATGACTCAGTGGGCCAAAATATGCAAAAATTATAGCTCTCAAAATGTGGCGATGCAAAAAACTATTTTTTGCAATAAAAAGCGTCTTTTAGCGTGACAGCTGCCAATCATAAAAACCCGCTATAAATAGTAAATCAAATCCCCCTTTATCACCCCCTTAGTTAGGGAAAAATAATAAAATAAAAAAAATGTATTTATTTCCATTTTCCCATTAGGGTTAGGGTTGCGGCTAAAGTTAAGGTTATGGATGGCGCTAAAGTTAGGATTAGGGTTAGGGTTGGGATTAGGGTTAGGGGTGTGTTAGGGTTAGGTTTGTGGTTAGGGTTGGGACTAGGGTTAGGGGTGTGTTGGGGTTAGGGTTGGAGTTAGAATTGGGGGGTTTCTGCTGTTTTGGCACATCAGGGGCTCTCCAAATGTGACATGGCGTCTGATCTCAATTCCAGCCAATTCTGCGTTGAAAAAGTCAAACGGTGCTCCTTCACTTCTGAGCTCTGCCATGCGCCCAAACAGTAGTTTACCCCCATATATGGGGTATCAGCGTACTCTAGACCCCAAGAGTTATTGTGCAATTTGTCCTATTTCTTCTGTTACCCTTGGGAAAATAAAAAACTGGGGGCGAAAATATCATTTTTGTAAAAAAAAAAATGATTTGTTTGTTTTTACGGCTGTACATATAAACTTCAGTGAAGCACTTGGGGCTTCATAGCGCTCACCACACATCTATATAAGTTCCTTGTGGGGTCTATTTTCCAAAATGGGGTCACTTGTTGGGGATTTCCACTGTTTAGGCGCATCAGGGGCTCTCCAAATGCGACATGACGCCCCCAGATCATTCCATCAAAGTCTGCAATCCAAAACGTCACTACTTCCCTTCCGAGCCCCAACGTGTACCCATACAGTAGTTTTCTCCCACATATTGGGTATCAGCGTACTCAGGACAAATTGGACAACAACTTTTGGGGTCCAATTTCTCCTGTTACCCTTGTGAAAATAAAATATTGGGGGCGAAAAAATCATTTTTGTAAAAAGAAAAAGATTTTTTATTTTTACGGCTGTGCGTTATAAACTTCTGTGAAGCACTTCGGGGTTCAAAGTGCTCACCACACATCTAGATAAGTTCCTTGTGGAGTCTATTTTCCAAAATGGGGTCACTTGTGGGGGGTTTCCACTGTTTAGGTGCATCACGGGCTCTCCAAATGCGACATGACGCCCCCAGACCATTCCATCAAAGTCTGCAATCCAAAACGTCACTACTTCCCTTCCGAGCCCCGACGTGTGCCCATACAGTAGTTTTCTCCCACATATTGGGTATCAGCGTACTCAGGACAAATTGGACAACAACTTTTGGGGTCCAATTTTTCCTGTTACCCTTGTGAAAATAAAATATTGGGGGCGAAAAAATCATTTTTGTAAAAAAAAAAAAAAAAAGATTTTTTATTTTACGGCTGTACGTTATAAACTTTAGTGAAACACCTGGGGGTTCAAAGTTCTCACCACACATCTAGATAAGTTCCTTGAGGGGTCTAGTTTCCAAAATGGTGTCATTTGTGGGGGTTTCCACTGTTTAGGCAGATCAGGCGCTCTCCAAACACGACATGGCGTCCAGCGAATTCTGCATTGAAAAAGTCAAACGGCGCTCCTTCCCTTCCAAACTCTGCTATGCACCCAAACAGTGGTTTACTCCCACATATGGGGTATCAGCGCACTCAGGACAAATTGCACAATAACTTTTGGAGTCTTGTTACCCTTGGGAAAATAAAAATTGGGGTGAAAAGATCATTTTTGTGGAAAAAATATGATTTTTTAATTTTACGGCTCTACGTTATAAACTTGTGTGAAGCACTTGGGGGTTCAAATTGCTCACCAAAGATCTAGATAAGTTCCTTAGGGGGTCTAGTTTCCCAAAGGGGGTCATTTGTTGGGGGTTTCCACTGTTTAGGCACATCAGGGGCTCTCCAAATGCAACATGGCGTCCAATCTCAATTCCAGCCAATTTTGGTTGGAAAAAGTCAAATGGTGCTCCTTCCATTCCGAGCTCTGCCGTGCGCCCAAACAGTGGTTCTCCCCCACATATGGGGTATCAGCATACTCAGGACAAATTGGACAACAACTTTTTTGGTACAATTTCTCCTGTTACCCTTGGAAAATAAAAAAATAGTGACTAAAAGATAATTTTTGTGGGAAAAAAATAGGATTTTTTATTTTCATGCCCGGGCATTATAAACTTGTGTGAAGCACTTGGGGTTCAAAGTGCTCACCAAAGATCTAGGTAAGTTCCTTAGGGGGTCTATTTTCCAAAATGGGGTCACTTGTGGGGGGTTTCCACTGTTTAGGCTCATCTGGGGCACTGCAAACGGAACATGACCCCCATCAACGTCTGCATTCCAAAACGTTACTACTTCCTTTCCAAGCTCTGCCGTGCGCCCAAGCAGTTTCCCCCCCCCACATATGGAGTATCAGCGTACTCAGGACAAATTGGACAACAACTTTTGGGGTCCAATTTCCTTGGGAAAATTCAAAAATTTGGGACTAAAAAATCATTTTTGTGGAAAATTGTTTTTTTTTTTTTCACACTCAGGCATTATAAACTTTTGTGAAACACTTGGGGGTTCAAAGTGCTCACAACAGATCTAGATAAGTACTTTAGGGGGTCTAGTTTCCAAAATGGTGTCACTTGTGGGGGGTTTCCACTGTTTAGGCGCGTCAGAGGTTCTCCAAACGCAACATGGCATCCAATCTCAATTCCAGCCAATTTAAGTTTCAAAAAAAGTCAAACGGCGCTCCTTCCCTTACGAGCTCTGCCGTGTGCCCAAACAGTGGTTTTCCCCCACATATTGGGTATTGGTGTACTCAAGAGAAATTGCACAACAACTTTATCTGTCCATTTTCTCCTTTTACCCTTGTGATATTAAAAAAAAGTTTGTAAAAGATCATTTTTGTGGCTAAAAAGTTAAATATTCATTTTTTCCTTCCACGTTGCTTCAGCTCCTGTGAAGCACCTGAAGGGTTAATAAACTTCTTGAATGTGGTTTTGAGTACCTTGAGGGGTGCAGTTTTTAGAATGGTGTCACTTTTGGGTATTTTCTGCCATATAGACCCCTCAAAGTGACTTCAAATATGAGGTGGTCCCTAAAATAAATGGCTTTGTAAATTTTGTTGTAAAAATGAGAAATCGCTGGTCAACTTTTAACCCTTATAACTTCCTAACAAAAAAAAATTTTGGTTCCAAAATTGTGCTGATGTAAAGTAGACATGTGGGAAATGTTATTTCTTAACTATTTTGTGTGATATATTTCTCTGTTTTAAGGGAATAAAAATTCAAAGTTTGAAAATTGCAAAATTTTAAAAATTTTCGCCATATTTGCGTTTTTTTTCAAAAATAAACGTAAGTTATATTGAAGAAATTTTACTTCTAACGTGAAGTACAATATGTCATGAGAAAACAATCTCAGAATTGCGAAGATCCGTCGAAGCGTTCCAGAGTTATAACCTCATAAAGAGACAGTGGTCAGAATTGTAAAAATTGGCCCGGTCATTAACGTGCAAACCACCCTTGGGGGTGAAGGGGTTAAGGAGATATTAGCAATCAATGTATTTGGCACCTGTTGAGTCGCTGGTGTATCGCTACATTATCGCTGCTGAGCTGTCAAACAGGCAGCTCAGGCAGCGATCAGCACAAGGACACTGCGGGTAAATATCGCTTAGTTACCCGCAGTGTACCTTGGATACCAGCGCCTGATGCAGGGAGCTGTAACCAAGGTACAAGCGGTTCAGCCTGCGCGGTGCCTGGAAACCACTGTGTACCTGGATACCAGCTCCCTGCAGCAGCGCGCTGTATCCAAGGACACAGCGGTTTCTAGCACAGCCCCGCGCCTGGAAACCCGCTGTGTACCTTGGTTACCAGCGGATCGCTGGTCTCCCGCCTGTCACACTCAGCGATGCGTGCCTGTCAGCGGGAGACCAGCGATCAAAAAAATGTCCTGACATTTCAGCGACGATCAGCGATACCGCAGGGGGGCTGATCGTCGCTGAATGTCACACACAGCGATATCGCTGGTGAGCTCGCTGCTGCGTCACAAAACTAGTGACTCAGCACCGATCTGCTAGCGATATCGCTATGTGAGACGGGGGCTTTAACTGTTTTAGGTAGTGAGCTGTATCTACACAAACATGAAGAAGTGGATAACAGGAGGGTAGAGGACATTGCTAATGTAATCAGTTCAGATCAGACTGTGTGATTAAAGCTTATTCTTTGCAGTACAGAGGATATGTCTGCCATTAAATACAGAACTATACCCCATTAACAAACTAATAGTAAAGAGATGTCTATGTCGGCAGGGTCCAGTCACCACTGGGAGGAATTCCATAAATGTGCAGAAGACAACTCCAGGCATCAAGCTTATGAGGATGCCCATCTATCTCTCAGCATCCAAACAGTGGATACAGTCTTATTTGGGCAAGACATACCTATTACAATGAGAGTGTCAAACCACAGCCAATTAAAGAAGAAAGTGTGTATGTTTCTCTATGCTCAGTATCTAGATGACAATGGATTGGCTGCCCTTACTTCTGGAAAGAACAATCTGAATTGTCTCTACAGGCAATAGAAGGTAACTACTCAACAGGACATAGAAATGTACTTGTGGTAAGACCTTGAGACACATGCATGCCATTGTCACACATATGTGCAGACACTACTTCTCGAGTCCTGAAAATTCAAAACAATGTGTCATCAGACTCAAAGAGGGTGTTCACACACAGCTGTTTTACATGGATTGTGGAGTGGATTATGGTCCAATATCCACATTAAAACTGCTTTAAATAAGCTTTCAATTAAACTCAATGGAAACATGCAAATAGTGCTGTTTTCTGCATGAGAATTTTTGAGCATTTCCCATTCAAATTAATAGGAAGCTAACGCTACGTATCGTTGTGGGGCTTTTCAGGCAATCTTGCATTTTATTCATGATCTAGTGACAGATTGCCATCAAATAAGGTTTAAGGCCATCAGAGTTGATAGAAGAAAATGTGGTAACAGCCCGTCTATAAGGCTCACTACCATATTTTGATCCAAGGGTCGTTGGTGAAAAAAAGAGACAGCACTCAGAACAATGTTATTCAATCTGGCAGTGCAGAGGAGCATTTTTTTTTTTCACAGATCAAATCTGGCCGTGAAAAAAATTGCAGCATGCACCAGTTTCTTCCATGTGTCAGATGAGACTCACCCATTCAAGTTATGGCTGCGCTAAATAAAAATCAAATTTCTTACGGAGCCACAAAATGGCATCCTATTATTACAGATACATTGCAATTCTTTAACATTGGAAACTGTATGTAGTTTAGTTCTGCTGTATAAAAACGGATTACATGTGGATGAGAAACGAGAAAAACATTTTCCAACTTTTCTGGATGAAACTGTTGTTTTTTTATATGCTCGTGTGAACCTAAAAGTGGAAAATTGCTGCATAAAGCATTTATTATCTGCCATGTCTGAGCATTTGTCAGACATATCGGCTTCAGATACTAATATTATCAGGCTCTTGATCCACTGGGCTTTCCTATGGCCTTCTTATGCATACGTCTGACCCTCCTTAGGTATTATCCTAAAGTTAGGGTAGGGCTACATATACGGTAGGTCACAATGTCGCATTATGACTTCATATGTATTGAATGTCAATGGGGTGTCCTTGTGACTCCTTACCTAACGCAACCACCATGTTACAGTTGCAAAAAATCCAAACCTGTTGGATCCTTGGTTGCTGGTCAAGGGTTGCACAAGGCTATGCCATCATAAACCGCAATGCTGAGTGTGACTGAGACTTGCAAGTAAGACACAGACAAGTAGCACTGATATTTTTGGTCATGCAGCTTGTCTGAAAGTCACCATGTAGCCCAGTGCTATATCTATATAAGTATTACTTATAATCACCAGTTATACTAAAGTAGGTCTTATGTAGAAGCTGACCAAATTACATAATTTACCATTTTTCATTATAAACAAATTCATTTACTATTTTTCTATGTATTAACTTTCTATCTACAACTACAATTGTCTGCCGTCAGATAACACAATGAACGCTCAGATTCATCCTCTGGACTACGCAGTCTCTCCATCAGAAACCAATGTGGTCAGACTCATAGGCCTTGTGAAGGACGTGACCGGCATACGTTGTATAAGCAAGACGCTGATAATAAGCAAACCAAAGGTTGAGGTCCAGGTATGAAACGGATGTTGAGAATACCAATGTACACTTCAGAATGTGAATATCTCAGATATTAAATCGTCCACATATTTTCAGATGGCAGAGGAGCGATACAGTACTGTCTCGTCACAGTCACTGTCAGTATCACAAACCCCCTGGAGGAGAATCTAGAGGACTGCTTTATAACAGTATCTGGTGAAGGCCTTATACACAAGGAAAGAGCATACAGGTAAGTGGATCTGGCCATTTTCTAAAGGGATAACAAGAAAAGTATATTAAAGCCGATTTTTTTTGCAAAGCTGAAGCTTATTGTCTTGTTTTGCCCAATTCAAAGGTTTCAATTTTTCGTTTGTAGCTTATCAGCCATTAGGGTGAATGGGTTAACTTAACAAGGTTTCACTTTTGATTAATTTAAGGCCCCGATTCATCTTTTGCGTGCCTTTTAAGTCACTTTCCCTTTTTGTCACGTGGCACAGTTGCCCTTTTTGGAAAAATAAATTAAAATGGCACATGCAATTCATGAATTTGGAGCAAAGTAAAAAATTGACTTATTTTCTTGTCTTGAACTTTTTTTGCATCAAAAGCTTGACATACTCGAAAATACACCAGAGGGGACTGGAGTGAAGTAGCGCCAAATTTTGCAACTTTTTAAAAAGTCACAATTGATGAATGGGGTGAAAATATCTGAAATTGTTAAACTCTGCCCATAAAGAGGAAAACAAAAAGAACAGGAGAGTACATACAAAATAGAGTTCATAAAAGGCGCAAATAGAATACTTAATCAGGTGCAAACAAAAGGAAACGCTCAAAATACACAAAAATAGACAAAAAACAAGTTCAAAAGCTATGAAGAATCAGGGCCTATGCTTGAAAAATTCAGTGGGGGCTATTCATTAACAATGGCGTAACGCATACCAGTCTGTATGAAGAACACGCTGGAGTACACTAACCTGATTCATTAAGTGGCATGCACCGCCTAATGAAGCAGACGCATCTGATATTCAGCGTGTGCCCCGTTCCACCCATGCTAAACCCATATTGATGTAGCTAGCCGGGATGGGCTTATAAATGCCAAAAATCACAATTTTCTGCAACTGTTGGGTTGTGCAAAAATATTATGACTTAAGGTTTTACGACAAATTTCTGGAGTAAGCACCTTAATGAGCCGACCCCACTGTGTTTTTGAGTCTTACCGAGATGGAGTACTGACATTTTTTATGTACATGACAAAGCAGATGATTAACAGTATCTGGACTGGAAGAACATGGGGAGCAATCGGAACCTGCAAATTCATTAGAACAGGTATAGTATGGTGGGCTGGGAAGCAGGGTGCTGTGTTCCTATGTGATTTAACTGTACAGGGGTATTTACACTTGTTTTTTTGTCAAGTATTTTTTTGCTTGAAAATCTGCCTCAGAAACCAGTTCTGCTTTTGATGCTGTTTTGTATATGGGGAGTTTTTTCCAATTCTAATTTATTCAGGGATCAAAGGGAGCTTTAAAAAAACAAAACAAAAACAAATGCTTCAAGAATTAATGTGGTCCTTATTGTTCCTAAGCTGAAAAAAATATGGAAACTAGTAATGCCACTTGCACTACAGGTGTATTTATCCATTAAAATTAAGAGAAAGCTTTTTCTTTGAATATTTAAAGTATTTTTTATGTGGACGTTGAAGCAGAATAAGCTCCAAAATCTTACTCAAACAACCAGTTGTGAACATACCCTAAGAATGCAATTTACTGCCGAAGTTGTGGTAAAAAAAACCTTTAGTATTTTGACAATTCACCTGTCGATGCTAGTTATGCTTTAAGAGAATAATGGTGCTCTGAAAAAAAAAACACTCCACTCTACTCAAAACCACGTTGTGTGGTGGAGACCTCATAGTAGTGACCTAGTTTAGTGTGGCCGTGTCTGCCCACTGTAATCAAGATTGATTTTTCTATAGGGTCTAAAACAGATTCTGTTTGACGCCACGTTCTTCAGTGGTTCCCAAAAGAATTGCCTTTATTACATCCTAGATTTAAGCAGAAACATTAGTGCAGCCCTGGTCCAGTCGCTAGCTTGTCCTCCATGGCATCTAGGCCAGAACAATCCAGACTTCTGTGGCCAACATTCTCTGGTGTTCACTAGGCCCTGCAAATCTTTTTTTTTACTAAATTCTATTATATCTTCATACAAATCACATGAATTCCAAAAATCCCTCTCGATAAACCTGGATTTGGTTTACAGAGGATTAATTAACCATAAATCAAAGGAGTCATTATTCAGTTACTGCACAATTCCATGCAACAGACCTATACACATATGGTGCCTCCACACCTTTCTACTTATGTTTTATTTTCTAGCAACTTTCTTTGACAATATCCTCCTGACATTTCCTACAATTTTTTTTTCTGTTCTTAATTAGATGTGAAACTATTGACCCAAACACCACTGGTCGTTACACCATCCCTTTTTCGCCAAGCCAAAATGGTGCCCGAAAACTGCATGTCAAATTTGAGTGCAGACAGTTCCGTGATGTGATAAGCAGCCATGGTATAGATGTTCTCCCAGCGAATATTCTGTCCTTCAAGTGAGGATGAAAAGGACCTAAGTAACAGGGAATATTTTCTAAGAGCCTTTACAATATATCCCTGGACCTAAGCTGCTGTATGTACCTTCTACTGTACATCCAAGGCACGGAAGAACCTGACCTCTCGATATTTAGATATTCAATGGTAAATTAATAATTTTATGGCATTTCGTTTTGTGTGTAGAAATCTCAGTAAAACTGCACAGCATTTATTCATTTTCCAAAATCGCAGCAAAAAATGTGGTTTTAGGGTACCACCAGAGAGTGCAGTGATGGCGTGAACAAAGCACCAACCACTCGCTGCGTGGTTTGAAACAAAATTTTGTAGCAATCTCGATGGATGTCGTTTTGGTCAAATGTGCCAACCACATCATCTGAACCTTAGGGTGTGTGCACACATCTCTTCCAGGCAGATTGCGCCTGGAACGCACCTGTTAAAGTGCTAAAAAAAAGCCAAAAAGAAGGGACATATACACAACAAGGTATCGACGACTTGCTGTGAATATGTTCAGTCCTTCTGAACTTCTTTTAACCACTCCATGTTTCCAAAGATGCAGAGTGGTTAAAAAAAATGGCTTGACGATTGATCTTGGTGGATTCTAAGCTTGGAAGCTGCTCAATATTAAAACATACAATTTGAAAACAAAATGCGACAGCAAAGCAGCCACACCACTGGGGTTTACCTGAAGTATCTTTTCCAGGAAAAAATCAGTTGACATTCTGGGCCTTAATGACCAATGCAAATTTTATAATTTTGCTATTCTTAACATGTATTCCCATGATTTGATATTGATTTTTGCAGAAAAAACATGGCTTTCTTAGGGTGGTGTGCACTATAGGTATTCTTGTCGGTTTCTTTCTTTACATCTTAAAGCTCCAATTTCATGTGTATCATTCTTAAAAATAAAATTTTTACTTTTGTATGCCTTTAGCTTTAGTTCTGTATGTGTTTCTATTACATGCACCCAGCGTGATCATGGCGCCGTATATATATCCACGGTGGTGGGAACGCAGCTCCAACAGCGCTGTATATATATACAGCACATGTTGGTAAGAGGTTAATTATTTAAAAATCAATGTGATTTTCTGTTTTTTATTTTTCGATTCTGTCTCTCACAGTTGAAGTGTACCTATGATAAAAATTACAAACCTCTGTATTCTTTGTATGTGAGAAAACTTGCAAAATCGGCAGTGTATCAAATACTTATTTTCCCCACTGTATGTGTGTGGAAAATGTAATTATAATTTTATTGGAGTAGTAAAAGAATGTGACCTCCAGGCCATCCTTGATCTAGGGGTGCAGTGAGAATAAAAAAAATATACATATCTTTTCCGTGAAGGTGTTTGAGACTAAGGGCCCAATTCATTGACGCAGTCACGCCAGTATTCTGGCATTAAAAGCTTTGAAAAGTTCCACAGTTTTAACACAACTCAAAGCTGCGCTAAAAGTTTTCGACTGTTGGCGTATTCACTCCATTTTCGCCCAGCTTCTACAAAATGGGCAGAGCGGAGGTGTGGGAGTAGCAACCATCGCTTGTCACTTTCATCAAGAGTGTTGGCATTCACTACACCACGAATCTTACTCCAGCAGAGTGTCTGACTTCAGCACATCTCATCAGGACAGGCGTGAACAAGACTAGTCTTGAATTGGGTCCTAAAAGTGCATTTATAACACATGGTTTTGAACAATTGTTGATAAAAATCAGAAAGGAAGAAGGAATTCAACGAGGAAACTTGTAAATATTTTTAAAACTTAGCTTTTAATTAAGCCATATAAAATGCTCCATTTAAGAGCCAGTAACTTAGACAGTATAAAAAAGGAGGTCACAACCTACGCGCTTCAACGGAGTGTCTTAATCATGGACAAGACCATGATTAAGACACTGTCGAAATGCGTAATAATAATAACAATCTTTATTTTTATATAGCGCTAACATATTCCGCAGCGCTTTAGTTTGCACACATTATTGTCGCTGTCCCCGAAGGGGCTCACAATTTAGATTCCCTATCAGTATGTTTTTGGAATGTGGGAGGAAACCGGAGTACGGAGGAAACCCACGCAAACACGGGGAGAACATACAAACTCCTTGCAGATGTTGTCCTTGGTGGGATTCGAACCTAGGACTCCAGCGCTGCAGTGCTATCCACTGAGCCATCATGCTGCCCATAGGTAGGTCTGTGACCTCCTTTTTTATACTATCTAAGTTACGGGCTCTTAAATGGAGCTTTTCATATGGCTTAATTAAAAGCTAAGTTTTAAAAATATTTACAAGTTTTCTCGCTGAATTCCTTCTTCCTTTCCGATGTTCATGCTGCAGCTGCTCTGGCTTCATTCTTGCAAGGAATTCCATGCTCCACACCCTGTTAGGTGAGCTAACTAACCTTGGGGTTTTATTGTTGATAAAAACATTGTTGCTCAATAACAATGTGTAAACATACTGCCGATCATCCGCCGAAAAAGCAAACGCTCATTTGTCGGTTGAAATGATTTTTCGCTTTGCTCATAAGACCATCAACCTCGAAAGCTAGTTGTCCTGTGTAAACAGAACACATACTACCAAGACATACAGCAGCCTATGCGCACTGAATGATCTACTACTGATCATTCAGCAAGCACACATCTGAAGCGGAGCCTGCCTGTTTAAGCAGGCAATGAAGCAATAGCTAATAGGCTAATATTTGTCGTTTAACCACTTAGTGACAAAGCCAATTTGATACTTAATGACCAGGCCAATTTTTACAATTCTGACCATTGTCACTTTATGAGGTTATAACTCTGGAACGCTTCAACGGATCCCACTGATTCTGAGAATGTTTTTTCATGACATATTGTACTTCATGTAAGTGGTAAAATTTCTTTGATATGACTTGTGTTTATTTATAAAAAAAATGGAAATTTGGCCAAAATTTTGAAATTTAGCAATTTTCAAACTTTTAATTTTTGTGCCCTTAAAACAAAGAGTCATATCGCGCAAAATAGTTAATAAATAACATTTCCCACATGTCTACTTTACATCAGAACAATTTTGGAAACAATTTTTTTTTTTTGTTAGGACGTTATAAGGGTTAAAAGTTGACCAGCAATTTCTCATTTTTCCAACAAAATTTACAAAACCATTAATCTTTAGACCACCTTATATTTTTAAGCAATTTCTCCTGAGTACGCCAATACCCCATTTGTGGGGGAAAGCCACTGGGCGCATGGCAGGGCTCAGAAGAGAGGGAGCACCATTTGACTTTTTAATGCAAAATTGTCTGGAATGTCGCGTTTGGAGACCCCCTGATGTACCTAAACAGTGGAAACACCCAATTCTAACTCCAACCCTAACATAGTCCTAACCCCACCATAATCACAACCCTAACCCCAATACCACCCTAACCCAACACCACAACCCCAACCCTAGCTCTAACAACCAACCCTAACCATAGTTATAACCCCAAACATAACCATAACTCTAATGGAAAAAAGGAAAAACACTTTATTATTTTTACCTAAGGAGCTCATAAAGGGGGTTTGATTTTTTATTTTTTTTTGATCACTAGTATTGGTTCATATTGATCACTGTGATAGACCCTATGAACCAATAGGAGAAATCTTCTATTGTTGCCGAGTGCCGGCTGGCAGATTTTTTTTTGTGGTCGCCGTTATTCCGTGAATAACGGTAATTGCAACACTGGGGTCGGTAAAAACCGAATCATGTTCTCTGAGACCCCGGAGATTTTTCAACACTGGGGGCGCTATAACCTTATTTTTCAGCGCCGTTAAAAAGCGGTGCTGAGGAATAAGTACCCTTAACTGCCACCGTTAAAAGGCGTATCGGGAGTCGTTAAGGGATTAATACTGCAACATCATTTAATGTAAACGCAACCATAAGCTACGAGCAGATGCAGTTTTACAAGGTGGTCAAAACTAACTCAAAAGTTTTTCAAGTGAAATCCAGTTAGGGAGTTTTCTAAAAAAAAAAAATTGTTTCTTGAAAAATTTTGGAACTTTTTTTCCTGAATCATTTTTTGTAGATTCTGATTGGACAGTGCTTTGTTTGCTGCGGATTCTATCAAGAAGTACTTCGAGTTCCATGCACTATATTTTTCTCACCAGACAATTTTCAAATCCTAAAGAGGAAAAAAGAAATGTTCTACAAACTGAATATATGAACAGCAAATTGGTTTTAAAAAATTAATGAATACACAAAGCCTTTCAAGCAATTTCTAAGGGGTTTTAAGGAGCAAACAATCTCCAAAATAAGATTTAAAAACCAATGTGTGGGGGCGGAGCTAGCAGACTATGTGAGAGGCAGCAGAACCCAGGAGCTCCGGTTAGTTTATCCTGTTGCAGTACCTTATCTTGAGCCCTGAGGGGTCTGGACGGTTGTCTTTATACTCCTGAAGCCCGCGGTACTGGTGGACCGTGACCGGGAGGTGTGCAGCCAAAATTCCTGAGAATATGTGAAAAGCACGGCTTGGAAAAGGAGTTGAGGGGGAGGCTCAAAATGGCGCCTCTCTGCTGCGTGGGCCGACAGCCAGGAGGCGTGCAGAGGAGAGAAGACAAGAGACAGCTACAAGGCTGTAGAAGTATGCACGGTCTCCGACCAGGGGATCTCCCAGACAGCCGGAGCAAGCAAAGATTAGATCAGAGGGAGATACAGCCCAGATGGAGATGGACAGCTCCCAGGGAATGCAAGGGGCAGGGGAAGCCATAGAGACACCGGCTGATGAGCTGATGAAGGATCCTGCACTCATGGTGACCTTAGCACAGACTGCTAATCCACCCACCCTCACTGATGTCCTGAATGCTATATCACAGGGCAACGCAGCATTGGCCCTGCAAATGAGGGACATTAAAGATGAGTTGAGGAATGTCAGGCAAGATATTAGACCTTTAACTGAAAGAACTACTGAGTTGGAAGAAAGACAAAGTGAGGTGGAAGATGTATTGTGGCCCATGAGATCACGAGTAGAACAATATGGCAGAATAGTAAAGGCAATCAGACCTAAACAAGATGATTTGGAAAATCGGATGCGCCGTAACAATGTACAAATAGTGGGGGTCCCTGAGAAGACGGAAGGAAATAAAGCTGTGGAATATTTTGAGACTTGGATTCGGCAGTCATTTGGGAACAATGTTTTGTCCCCATTATTTGCAATAGAAAGAGCCCATAGGGTCCCCACCAAACCTCAGGTCCCAAGGGCTCAACCACGTACCGTGTTAATCCGAATTCTCCACTATCGGGACAGAGATGCCATCCTGAGAGAGGCCAGGGACAAGATGTATCTAATAATAGATGGGCAACAGATCTCGCTTCATTGAGATCCAGAATAAGAGACGGCAGTTCTAAGATGTTAAACGCCGGCTGCGCTCCCGAAAAGTGCCATATTCGATGCTATATCCAGCTAAGCTATGAGTGGCAGCCATGGACTCTACCCATTTCTTTGAATCCTCAAAGGAGGCGTGGGTCTGGCTGGACAAAAATGAGAAAAAAATGTGTCAGTTGGCAACTTGAGTCTATATATCCTTTACTTGTGGATTACAGTGTGCTAGTTGAACTGTGCTAAATGTTTTTTCTGCGTTTCTCCTGACCCTCCCTCCAGATTGATTGTTGGTGGAGAGAAGATGGAGCTCTTTCTCTTCCCGGTTGGATAATATTGGCCTGCTTTGGTGGCACACGCGGGGCACCAGAATTTATTTTGATGGTTACGTTCTCTTTTTGTTTTCAACTCCTTTCTAACTACCCCACTCCCTTTACCCTCTCTTCTTTCCTCCCTTTTTTCTTTTTTTTTTCCTTCTTTTTCCAGTCCATCCATGAATACGCAAGAATACTCAGATGATCTGCAACGAAGACTCCTGTAATATGTGGAGCGAAAAAGGGAATGTGGTATAGAGCAGATTTGTTTAGCCCTGCTTCTGGTTGGAGGCAGTGGTGAGCTGCTAACAACCCCCCCCCCACACATTTTTTTCTGGAGAGCTGAGGGATAATGGTCTGGACTCTCGTGGCGAGCGAAGAAAGGGACTCCAGGCCTCCAGTATTATGTTTGAACTGAGACTTGGTTCTGTTGGGGAGGGAGATGGGTGGGTGAGTTGGGTGTTAACATTCCCTCTCAATTATCTCTTGGTGTGTGGGGCTATTGCGGCTAGGTGTATGCATGAAGTGTTTCTCCATGGTGCTCTGTTGTTTATGTCTTTCCTAGGTAGTTACCATGGCCCGAACACTTAAAATATTGACGTGGAACATCCGTGGCCTGAATGAACCGACAAAGCGTAAAGCTATACTTGACTATGTAAAATCTTCCCAGGCTGAAGTGGTATGTTTGCAGGAAACGCATATGACCAAAGATAGACTCCACTTTTTACATCCCCGGTGGGCTGAGCAATGCTTTCATTCCTCTTTCTCCGCTTACTCTAGAGGGGTGAGTGTGTTGTTCCGGAAGAATACTACGTTCCTGGAATCTGATTCTAAAATTGATGTGGATGGTCGGTATGTATGTTTGAGAGGGAGGCTGAATGAGATTGAATGCTTGATTGTGGCTCTCTACGTCCCTCCTATGTATTCTGGAATAGTGCTGGAGAGTCTCTGCTTTGTAGAAAAACATCCGGGTCCCGATGGTGGTACTAGGAGACTTTAACAACATAATAGATAACTCATTAGATAAATCGCAGGGGTCGGGGGGAACATTGGGGGGTGGACACCCTTTGGGAGACTGCTAACTGAAGTTGAGCTGACGGATATATGGCGGCGAGATAATCCACAAACGAGATTATACTCTTGCTTGTCCCTCTCCCATGGCTCTCTGTCTAGGATTGATATGGTACTGGGTAACGCACAGGCAGTCCGGCTGGCCAGAGGAGTAGAATACTTGCCCAGAGAACTGTCGGATCACTCCCGTTATGGCGACCTTTGACTGGGGGGGATGGGAGAGGGGAACATGCACCATGGTCGTTTAATGCATTCTGGATACCTATTATACAGGCAGATGCCAGGATTCATGACCTACTCAGAGAATTTTTGCTGTTAATGAAGACACAGCCCCAAGAGAAATAGTATGGGACGCGTCTAAGGCCTATCTAAGAGGCCTATTGATCACGGAAGTGAATAGAGTTAAGACTAAGTCTAGAGCATATGGGGATCTCTTGCAGAAAGGTTATCTCTGCGGAAATGCAATACCTGGAAACTCCGTCAGATACGCATCTTAATACATTAAAGGATGCGGACAAACGACTAGCTCAACACAAGCTTTCAATGGCTGCAGATAAACCTTATTTTCAGCGCCGGGTTCATTTTGGAGAGGGGGAGGGAACTGGGCATTTGCTGGCTACCTTGCTCAGGACCCAATCTGGCCCTGCGTTGGTGACGGAGATAAAAAATAAAAACGGGGAATTGGTGAGGTCATCTGCAGGAATTTTAACAGCTTTTAGAGAATTTTTTGGGACACTATGACTCCGGGTGGGTTTCTCTGATGAGATCCTTAATAATTTTTTGGGAATACTAGATTGCCCGCCTTGTCAGAATTGGACGCTGCCAAGCTGGAGGCCCCAATTAGCTTGAAGGAGCTGGAGGAGGCTCTAGACTCTATGGCAGGAAACAAGGCACCGGGAACAAACGGATTGCCGATGGAGGTATATAAACAGTACTCGAATATAATGCTTCCATAGCTGATGAAGGTATTCGAAGCAGCTGAGGAAGATGGGCACTTGCCCCGGTCCTTGAAAGAAGCAATCATAGTAGTGATACCCAAGGGTGATAAAGATCCATGTCTTCCAGAGTTGTATCGGCCTATCTCTCTTTTAAATGTCGACGTTAAGATTTTTAGCAAAGATCCTGGCGATACAGTTATCTTGAGTAATAACTAATATTATTCATCCAGACCAAACTGGTTTTATGCCAGAAAAATCGTCTGCTCTTAATATTCGTCGGTTATATTTAAATATACAAATGCCATCAAACGGAAAGGAACCTAGAGCTGTTGCGTCCTTGGACGCAGCAAAGGCGTTTGACAGTGTCGAATGGCCATATCTGTGCGCTATATCAGCTAAGATGGGTTTCCATAGAAATTTTATTGCCTGGATAAAGTTGCTGTAATCGAGGCCGGAGGCCAGGGTCAGAGTTAATGGGGAGGTCTCGGATAAATTTAACCTATATAGAGGCACGAGACAAGGATGCCCCGTCTCCCCTATTATTTGCTTTAGCAATTGAACCCTTGGCTGCGGTAATTCGTGCGACACCAGAAATCACGGGGTTTGAATATGGGTCTTTGCATGAAAAGATAGCTTTGTACGCTGATGATATGTTCCTATTCCTTGGAAATTGGCCATCATCCTTAACAGTAGCAATGGAGGTCTTCAACTCCTTTGCAATGATCTCTGGCCTATCCATTAATAGGAAAAAATCTTCGATCATGCCGGTGGGATGGGCTCCCGAGAACCCCTCAGGATTAGCTGGACGTTTAGATGTAGTCACAGAATTTAAATACTTGGGAATACGTATCGGGCATAATTTACAAGATTTTGAGCGCTTAAATCTTACCCCGTTTCATCAAAAAGTAAAGGACTGATGCAGGTTACCATTGAATATGGTGGGCAGAGCAGACTTAACGAAAATGGTCCTCGTGCCTCAAGCTTTGTATATTCTCCATAATGCGACCGTCTGGATTCCTAGCCGAATCTTTTACCAGCTAAACAGAGTATTCAGAGAGCTTATTTGGAAGAGGAGTGTCCCTAGAATTCGGTTGGAAGTATTACGCAGATCTAAAGAGAGGGGGGGTTTGACAGTTCCTGATCCATTTTACTATCTCTCGGCACAATTGCAACATTTCAGATGGGGATAAGAGGACCTCACTGGGCGGAATTCCTCGGGGCATATGCTCGCATGTGTAGTATGCAATGACTTGCTGATACAATCGTTGGACTCGGGCCGGTTTCGTCAAGGTAAGGCTCTCAGTATTCCGACAATGACCTGTATTGATAAGGTCTGGAATACGGCCAAGAAATTACTAAGTATACATGGGGTCATGAGACATGCACTGATCTGGAGAAACTCGACCTGTGCAGAGCTCAATAAATTAAAGGGATTCGAGTCGTGGGAGAGGAGAGGCCTTAAATTAATATTGCAACTTTATTCAGACGGGGAATTTCGGTCTTTTGAAGATCTCAGACATTTTCCATTCCTAATGCAAGATTTTTCCAAAATTTGCAGCTACAGCATGCGTGTGAAACACAACATCGACTCACCCCGCTTGGTAGGTGCGATAGAACTCCATTGTTAGATAGAATAGTGATGGGAGGAGGATCAAGAGGCATTATATCTATGATATATGCAGAAATGTCAGAACAGAGAGTGGCAATTTTGGAAGTTTTGAAGACTAAATGGCAGGCTGACGTGGGAGACTTTACAGATGATGAGTGGGAAGATATACTGCAAGAAGTCACGAAAGTGTTGGTTAGTGAGGCGCAGAGAGTGTCACATCTTTTCTTGCTCCATCGGGTATATTGAACCCCTGTCCGCTTGCAGAGAATGGGTTATGCTAGAGACGCTGACTGTTGGAAGTGTGGTATGCCTAATGCGGACTTGATTCACTTGACCTGGAATTGTCCCCGGCTACATAGATTTTGGGGAGAAGTGGCTGATCTGCTCATCGATGTTTATCAAGGGCAGCACGGTGGCTCAGTGGATAGCACTGCAGCCTTGCAATGGGTTATGTGAGAGACGCTGACTGTTGGAAGTGTGGTATGCCTAATGCAGACCTGATTCACCTGACCTGGAATTGTCCAAGGCTACGTAGATTTTGGGGAGAAGTGGCTGATCTGCTCATCAGTGTTTATCAAGGGCAGCACGGTGGCTCAGTGGATAGCATTGCAGCGCTAGAGTCCTGGGTTCGAATCCCACCAAGGACAACATCTGCAAGGAGTTTGTATGTTCTCCCTGTGTTTGCGTGGGATTCCTCCGGGTACTCCTGTTTCCTCCCACACTCCAAAAAAAACATACCGATTGGGAATTTAGATTGTGAGCCCCATCGGGGACAGCGACAATAATGTGTGCAAACTGTAAAGTGCTGCGGAATATGTTAGCGCTATATATAAAGATTACTATTATCAATGTCAAATGGTACTGGATCCCAAAATGGCCCTTGTGGGTCAGGTGGCGAGTCTACCACTTTCAGAGGGACACCGGTTGGCAATCTCACGTATATTATACCAAGCTCGTAAGAGGGTGGTGGCTCACTGGAGGGGATCCTCTGTACCCACAATCACAGAGGTTACTAACGCAGTCAATAATACTATTGATATGGAAAAGTATGTATATCAAAAGCGGCGGACAATTAAGAAGTGGGACGATACGTGGGCATCCTGGCTGGATGCTCCAGGGCCGGCACCTTCTGCATTAACATGGATAAGAGCGTTGAGTAGAATGTAATGAGATCCTCACAATATGACAGATGTACACCTGGTGGGTGGGATTGTTAATAAGGTATTTTGGATGGCACTTTTCACAGCATGATAAGCTTTCGGCGATACACTATGGCAGTGATGGCGAACCTTTCTGAGACCGAGTGCCCAAACTGTAACCTAAAACCCAATTATTTATGACGAAGTGCCAACATGTGTCAAATGCCCCATCATGATCCCCTTCATGTAGAAATGCCCCATCATGATCCCCTTCATGCAGAAATATGCCCCATCATGATCCCCTTCATGTAGAAATATGCCCCATCATGATCCCCTTCATGCAGAAATATGCCCCATCATGATCCCCTTCATGCAGAAATATGCCCCATCATGATCTCCTTCATGTAGAAATGCCCAATCATGATCCCCTTCATGCAGAAATATGCCCCATGATCCCCTTCATGTAGTAATATGCCCCATCATGAGCCCCTTCAAGCAGAAATATGCCCCATCATGATCCCCTTCATGCAGAAATATGCCCCATCATGATCCCCTTCATGTAGAAATATGCCCCATCATGATCCCCTTCATGCAGAAATATGCCCCATCATGATCCCCTTCATGCAGAAATATGCCCCATCATGATCCCCTTCATGCAGAAATATGCCCCATCATGATCCCCTTCATGTAGAAATATGCCCCATCATGATCTCCTTCATGCAGAAATGCCCCATCATGATCCCCTTCATGCAGAAATATGCCCCATGATCCCCTTCATGTAGTAATATGCCCCATCATGAGCCCCTTCAAGCAGAAATATGCCCCATGATCCCCTTCATGTACAAATGCCCCATCATGATCCCCTTCTTGTAGTAATATGCCCAATCATGATCCCCTTCATGTAGAAATATGCCCCATCATGATCCCCCTTCATGTAGAAATTCCTCCATCATTTCCTCCTCACCATCACTCCAATCATTGGCCCTCTTACAATCATTGGCACTCTCCCCATCACTCCCATGATTGGCCCTCTTACCATCATTGGTGCTCTCCCCATCACTCCCATCATTGGCCCTCTCCCCATCATTGGCGCTCTCCCCATCACTGGCCCTCTCCCCATCACTCTAATCTTTGGAACTCTCTCCATCATTGGCGCTCTCCCCATCACTCCCATCACTGGCGCTCTCCCCATCACTCCCATCTTTGGCGCTCTCTCCATCACTGGCCCTCTCCCCATCACTGGCCCTCTCCCCATCACTCCTATCATTGGCGCTCTCTCCATCATTGGCGCTCTCCCCATCACTCCCATCATTGGCACTCTCCCCATCACTGGCCCTCTCCCCATCACTCCCATCTTTGGCGCTCTCTCCATCATTGGTGCTCTCCCCATCACTGGCCCTCTCCTCATCACTTCCATCATTGGCGCTCTCCCCATCACTCCCATCACTGGCCCTCTCCCCATCACTCCCATCTTTGGCGCTCTCTCCATCACTGGCCCTCTCCCCATCACTCCCATCATTGGCGCTCTCTCCATCATTGGCGCTCTCCCCAGCACTGGTTCTCTCCCCATCACTCCCATCATTGGCTTTATCCCCATCACCACCATCATCTCTCAACAGTGGCCACACTCAGCATACGCACACAGACACACACTCACCACACACACACATATAGAAAAAACTCGGCACACCAGCGGATGAAAAAATATCCAAAGTGATTTAATTATGAAATAGTACATACACTGACGTTTCGGTCAGAATGTGACCTTCATCAAAGTACCTAGGTAGCACATGGGATAAGCGGTGGATACCGCATCCACACCACTGGGGCCGTGCTTCCTATATACTGAGGACATTTTGTCCCTACTCAGCAGCCCTCCACATACGGGACCTAGTAGTGAACATAGGAGAGGGTATCTCTATTTTCACAGTACATATATGGTACTTTGATGAAGGTCACATTCTGACCGAAACGTCAGTGTATGTACTATTTCATAATTAAATCACTTTGGATATTTTTTCATCCGCTTGTGTGCCGAGTTTTTTCTATATTTGACACAGGGTTAGGACCCTACTCGCGCACCCTCCCTTCACGGTTGTGCTTGAACGTTGTGGAACATTTCACACACACACAGCGTATCACACACACAGCAGCTTCACAGGCACAGCGGCCAGACTCACCTCTCCACGATCCGGCAGCTTCCTTCTTCTCACTTCCTCTCACACATTGAGCGGTGCTGCCGGCCGGATGACGTCATTTTTCAGCTCCACGGCCGCGCCGCTCAATGGAGAGGAAGCTGCAGTCAGGGAATAACTGAGGCGAGGCCGCGTGCCAGCTGAGAGGACTCTCCGTGCCCTCTCTGGCACGCGTGCCATAGGTTCGCCATCACTGCACTATGGTGATAGAAATGGCTTTTGAGGGTACGCTAATAGCACATGATCTGGAACGGACATTACAGATGTTAAGGAAACGTCTAGAAATTTGATTATTTGTAATGGAGAATTGTAGTTGTAAGGAGACCAAATACACCAGGAGAAATAGAGACATTTGTTGAATGGGGGTGAGGGGTGGGATTGTGGGGAATTCCATGGGTTTCTAGAGTGCTTATGTAATATATTGTTCTGGAATCATCCTGTATTTGATTGCATGTCTTGTGGATTTTGAAAATGTTCAATAAAAATTTACTTGATCAAAAAAAAAACCCAATGTGTGAACATAATATTAAAGGAAGCTTGACAATTTATGCTGTCCTAAGCATACACAGAGTTTCCGAGTAAGATATAGGTCAGTATAAAGAGAGCCTTGTCTGTGTTTCATGTTGGATATGGTTAGGCAAACAACTCTTCTGACAGGTTCCCTTTAATATTAGGAATTCCTCTCTCTAAATTGAAAATCATAATGAAAAACAATAATATAAAAGGAAATGCAAAAAGCAAAAGTATTAGTCTTTTGTTATCTTCTATATAACTCACAAAGTCACACTTCCCCTTCTTCAAAAAAATATATTCTTTAAGTTCTTCAATTACTTCTTCTACTTCCAAAAACATGCTGACTTAGGCCTTTTTGTAAACTACCCAGGAATTGAAAGCAATAATTTTTTATCAAGAAAACTACCACCTTCTTGTATCAGGCACCGCTTTTTTTATGTTTGTTTTTATGAACGAGAACGTTTGGAAAGTCTGGTCAGATGTGTGAAAATGGTCCTGGCAGTGAAAGAGTTGAAAAGTCTTGAAACAAGACAAAACCGAGGACATGGATTTTAGCTAAGGTGACTGACAGAAGCAAGCTACAAAACTTTTCTCAGACAAGCAATACATTTTTCCCCACTTAAAAGGAAACCTGTTCCCACTGGTTTCATTAGTAAAATTGTTATATGATTGTATAGGTTATAGAACAATAATACAAATGATACCGGTTTTGTAGAAATCTGATGTGTTGGTGCTAAGAAATCAAGGTTTGACATCAAATGCAAATTAGCCTGGAAGTGTATTGGGGGCGTGTCCATACAGTCTGAGTGCATTGACATGCCCCAAAGAACTTCAAGGCTAAATTGCATGCAGCATCAAGAATTAATTTATCAGTGCTGGCCAATCAGATTACTACAAAGCATGAATCATTTTGTATTGCTGTTCTGGGTGATATACAATCATACCACTTCATTGACGAAATCATCCCGATAAGATCCCTTTAAATAAATGGAATTGTTGAAGAAATATTATGACCCACA
>JARQOD010000003.1:187154408-187244643 GCA_033576555.1 Oophaga sylvatica | reverse complement strand
GATAAAAAATAAAAACGGGGAATTGGTGAGGTCATCTGCAGGAATTTTAACAGCTTTTAGAGAATTTTTTGGGACACTATGACTCCCGGGTGGGTTTCTCTGATGAGATCCTTAATAATTTTTTGGGAATACTAGATTGCCCGCCTTGTCAGAATTGGACGCTGCCAAGCTGGAGGCCCCAATTAGCTTGAAGGAGCTGGAGGAGGCTCTAGACTCTATGGCAGGAAACAAGGCACCGGGAACAAACGGATTGCCGATGGAGGTATATAAACAGTACTCGAATATAATGCTTCCATAGCTGATGAAGGTATTCGAAGCAGCTGAGGAAGATGGGCACTTGCCCCGGTCCTTGAAAGAAGCAATCATAGTAGTGATACCCAAGGGTGATAAAGATCCATGTCTTCCAGAGTTGTATCGGCCTATCTCTCTTTTAAATGTCGACGTTAAGATTTTTAGCAAAGATCCTGGCGATACAGTTATCTTGAGTAATAACTAATATTATTCATCCAGACCAAACTGGTTTTATGCCAGAAAAATCGTCTGCTCTTAATATTCGTCGGTTATATTTAAATATACAAATGCCATCAAACGGAAAGGAACCTAGAGCTGTTGCGTCCTTGGACGCAGCAAAGGCGTTTGACAGTGTCGAATGGCCATATCTGTGCGCTATATCAGCTAAGATGGGTTTCCATAGAAATTTTATTGCCTGGATAAAGTTGCTGTAATCGAGGCCGGAGGCCAGGGTCAGAGTTAATGGGGAGGTCTCGGATAAATTTAACCTATATAGAGGCACGAGACAAGGATGCCCCGTCTCCCCTATTATTTGCTTTAGCAATTGAACCCTTGGCTGCGGTAATTCGTGCGACACCAGAAATCACGGGGTTTGAATATGGGTCTTTGCATGAAAAGATAGCTTTGTACGCTGATGATATGTTCCTATTCCTTGGAAATTGGCCATCATCCTTAACAGTAGCAATGGAGGTCTTCAACTCCTTTGCAATGATCTCTGGCCTATCCATTAATAGGAAAAAATCTTCGATCATGCCGGTGGGATGGGCTCCCGAGAACCCCTCAGGATTAGCTGGACGTTTAGATGTAGTCACAGAATTTAAATACTTGGGAATACGTATCGGGCATAATTTACAAGATTTTGAGCGCTTAAATCTTACCCCGTTTCATCAAAAAGTAAAGGACTGATGCAGGTTACCATTGAATATGGTGGGCAGAGCAGACTTAACGAAAATGGTCCTCGTGCCTCAAGCTTTGTATATTCTCCATAATGCGACCGTCTGGATTCCTAGCCGAATCTTTTACCAGCTAAACAGAGTATTCAGAGAGCTTATTTGGAAGAGGAGTGTCCCTAGAATTCGGTTGGAAGTATTACGCAGATCTAAAGAGAGGGGGGGTTTGACAGTTCCTGATCCATTTTACTATCTCTCGGCACAATTGCAACATTTCAGATGGGGATAAGAGGACCTCACTGGGCGGAATTCCTCGGGGCATATGCTCGCATGTGTAGTATGCAATGACTTGCTGATACAATCGTTGGACTCGGGCCGGTTTCGTCAAGGTAAGGCTCTCAGTATTCCGACAATGACCTGTATTGATAAGGTCTGGAATACGGCCAAGAAATTACTAAGTATACATGGGGTCATGAGACATGCACTGATCTGGAGAAACTCGACCTGTGCAGAGCTCAATAAATTAAAGGGATTCGAGTCGTGGGAGAGGAGAGGCCTTAAATTAATATTGCAACTTTATTCAGACGGGGAATTTCGGTCTTTTGAAGATCTCAGACATTTTCCATTCCTAATGCAAGATTTTTCCAAAATTTGCAGCTACAGCATGCGTGTGAAACACAACATCGACTCACCCCGCTTGGTAGGTGCGATAGAACTCCATTGTTAGATAGAATAGTGATGGGAGGAGGATCAAGAGGCATTATATCTATGATATATGCAGAAATGTCAGAACAGAGAGTGGCAATTTTGGAAGTTTTGAAGACTAAATGGCAGGCTGACGTGGGAGACTTTACAGATGATGAGTGGGAAGATATACTGCAAGAAGTCACGAAAGTGTTGGTTAGTGAGGCGCAGAGAGTGTCACATCTTTTCTTGCTCCATCGGGTATATTGAACCCCTGTCCGCTTGCAGAGAATGGGTTATGCTAGAGACGCTGACTGTTGGAAGTGTGGTATGCCTAATGCGGACTTGATTCACTTGACCTGGAATTGTCCCGGCTACATAGATTTTGGGGAGAAGTGGCTGATCTGCTCATCGATGTTTATCAAGGGCAGCACGGTGGCTCAGTGGATAGCACTGCAGCCTTGCAATGGGTTATGTGAGAGACGCTGACTGTTGGAAGTGTGGTATGCCTAATGCAGACCTGATTCACCTGACCTGGAATTGTCCAAGGCTACGTAGATTTTGGGGAGAAGTGGCTGATCTGCTCATCAGTGTTTATCAAGGGCAGCACGGTGGCTCAGTGGATAGCATTGCAGCGCTAGAGTCCTGGGTTCGAATCCCACCAAGGACAACATCTGCAAGGAGTTTGTATGTTCTCCCTGTGTTTGCGTGGGATTCCTCCGGGTACTCCTGTTTCCTCCCACACTCCAAAAAAAACATACCGATTGGGAATTTAGATTGTGAGCCCCATCGGGGACAGCGACAATAATGTGTGCAAACTGTAAAGTGCTGCGGAATATGTTAGCGCTATATAAATAAAGATTACTATTATCAATGTCAAATGGTACTGGATCCCAAAATGGCCCTTGTGGGTCAGGTGGCGAGTCTACCACTTTCAGAGGGACACCGGTTGGCAATCTCACGTATATTATACCAAGCTCGTAAGAGGGTGGTGGCTCACTGGAGGGGATCCTCTGTACCCACAATCACAGAGGTTACTAACGCAGTCAATAATACTATTGATATGGAAAAGTATGTATATCAAAAGCGGCGGACAATTAAGAAGTGGGACGATACGTGGGCATCCTGGCTGGATGCTCCAGGGCCGGCACCTTCTGCATTAACATGGATAAGAGCGTTGAGTAGAATGTAATGAGATCCTCACAATATGACAGATGTACACCTGGTGGGTGGGATTGTTAATAAGGTATTTTGGATGGCACTTTTCACAGCATGATAAGCTTTCGGCGATACACTATGGCAGTGATGGCGAACCTTTCTGAGACCGAGTGCCCAAACTGTAACCTAAAACCCAATTATTTATGACGAAGTGCCAACATGTGTCAAATGCCCCATCATGATCCCCTTCATGTAGAAATGCCCCATCATGATCCCCTTCATGCAGAAATATGCCCCATCATGATCCCCTTCATGTAGAAATATGCCCCATCATGATCCCCTTCATGCAGAAATATGCCCCATCATGATCCCCTTCATGCAGAAATATGCCCCATCATGATCTCCTTCATGTAGAAATGCCCAATCATGATCCCCTTCATGCAGAAATATGCCCCATGATCCCCTTCATGTAGTAATATGCCCCATCATGAGCCCCTTCAAGCAGAAATATGCCCCATCATGATCCCCTTCATGCAGAAATATGCCCCATCATGATCCCCTTCATGTAGAAATATGCCCCATCATGATCCCTTCATGCAGAAATATGCCCCATCATGATCCCCTTCATGCAGAAATATGCCCCATCATGATCCCCTTCATGCAGAAATATGCCCCATCATGATCCCCTTCATGTAGAAATATGCCCCATCATGATCTCCTTCATGCAGAAATGCCCCATCATGATCCCCTTCATGCAGAAATATGCCCCATGATCCCCTTCATGTAGTAATATGCCCCATCATGAGCCCCTTCAAGCAGAAATATGCCCCATGATCCCCTTCATGTACAAATGCCCCATCATGATCCCCTTCTTGTAGTAATATGCCCAATCATGATCCCCTTCATGTAGAAATATGCCCCATCATGATCCCCCTTCATGTAGAAATTCCTCCATCATTTCCTCCTCACCATCACTCCAATCATTGGCCCTCTTACAATCATTGGCACTCTCCCCATCACTCCCATGATTGGCCCTCTTACCATCATTGGTGCTCTCCCCATCACTCCCATCATTGGCCCTCTCCCCATCATTGGCGCTCTCCCCATCACTGGCCCTCTCCCCATCACTCTAATCTTTGGAACTCTCTCCATCATTGGCGCTCTCCCCATCACTCCCATCACTGGCGCTCTCCCCATCACTCCCATCTTTGGCGCTCTCTCCATCACTGGCCCTCTCCCCATCACTGGCCCTCTCCCCATCACTCCTATCATTGGCGCTCTCTCCATCATTGGCGCTCTCCCCATCACTCCCATCATTGGCACTCTCCCCATCACTGGCCCTCTCCCCATCACTCCCATCTTTGGCGCTCTCTCCATCATTGGTGCTCTCCCCATCACTGGCCCTCTCCTCATCACTTCCATCATTGGCGCTCTCCCCATCACTCCCATCACTGGCCCTCTCCCCATCACTCCCATCTTTGGCGCTCTCTCCATCACTGGCCCTCTCCCCATCACTCCCATCATTGGCGCTCTCTCCATCATTGGCGCTCTCCCCAGCACTGGTTCTCTCCCCATCACTCCCATCATTGGCTTTATCCCCATCACCACCATCATCTCTCAACAGTGGCCACACTCAGCATACGCACACAGACACACACTCACCACACACACACATATAGAAAAAACTCGGCACACCAGCGGATGAAAAATATCCAAAGTGATTTAATTATGAAATAGTACATACACTGACGTTTCGGTCAGAATGTGACCTTCATCAAAGTACCTAGGTAGCACATGGGATAAGCGGTGGATACCGCATCCACACCACTGGGGCCGTGCTTCCTATATACTGAGGACATTTTGTCCCTACTCAGCAGCCCTCCACATACGGGACCTAGTAGTGAACATAGGAGAGGGTATCTCTATTTTCACAGTACATATATGGTACTTTGATGAAGGTCACATTCTGACCGAAACGTCAGTGTATGTACTATTTCATAATTAAATCACTTTGGATATTTTTTCATCCGCTTGTGTGCCGAGTTTTTTCTATATTTGACACAGGGTTAGGACCCTACTCGCGCACCCTCCCTTCACGGTTGTGCTTGAACGTTGTGGAACATTTCACACACACACAGCGTATCACACACACAGCAGCTTCACAGGCACAGCGGCCAGACTCACCTCTCCACGATCCGGCAGCTTCCTTCTTCTCACTTCCTCTCACACATTGAGCGGTGCTGCCGGCCGGATGACGTCATTTTTCAGCTCCACGGCCGCGCCGCTCAATGGGAGAGGAAGCTGCAGTCAGGGAATAACTGAGGCGAGGCCGCGTGCCAGCTGAGAGGACTCTCCGTGCCCTCTCTGGCACGCGTGCCATAGGTTCGCCATCACTGCACTATGGTGATAGAAATGGCTTTTGAGGGTACGCTAATAGCACATGATCTGGAACGGACATTACAGATGTTAAGGAAACGTCTAGAAATTTGATTATTTGTAATGGAGAATTGTAGTTGTAAGGAGACCAAATACACCAGGAGAAATAGAGACATTTGTTGAATGGGGGTGAGGGGTGGGATTGTGGGGAATTCCATGGGTTTCTAGAGTGCTTATGTAATATATTGTTCTGGAATCATCCTGTATTTGATTGCATGTCTTGTGGATTTTGAAAATGTTCAATAAAAATTTACTTGATCAAAAAAAAAACCCAATGTGTGAACATAATATTAAAGGAAGCTTGACAATTTATGCTGTCCTAAGCATACACAGAGTTTCCGAGTAAGATATAGGTCAGTATAAAGAGAGCCTTGTCTGTGTTTCATGTTGGATATGGTTAGGCAAACAACTCTTCTGACAGGTTCCCTTTAATATTAGGAATTCCTCTCTCTAAATTGAAAATCATAATGAAAAACAATAATATAAAAGGAAATGCAAAAAGCAAAAGTATTAGTCTTTTGTTATCTTCTATATAACTCACAAAGTCACACTTCCCCTTCTTCAAAAAAATATATTCTTTAAGTTCTTCAATTACTTCTTCTACTTCCAAAAACATGCTGACTTAGGCCTTTTTGTAAACTACCCAGGAATTGAAAGCAATAATTTTTTATCAAGAAAACTACCACCTTCTTGTATCAGGCACCGCTTTTTTTATGTTTGTTTTTATGAACGAGAACGTTTGGAAAGTCTGGTCAGATGTGTGAAAATGGTCCTGGCAGTGAAAGAGTTGAAAAGTCTTGAAACAAGACAAAACCGAGGACATGGATTTTAGCTAAGGTGACTGACAGAAGCAAGCTACAAAACTTTTCTCAGACAAGCAATACATTTTTCCCCACTTAAAAGGAAACCTGTTCCCACTGGTTTCATTAGTAAAATTGTTATATGATTGTATAGGTTATAGAACAATAATACAAATGATACCGGTTTTGTAGAAATCTGATGTGTTGGTGCTAAGAAATCAAGGTTTGACATCAAATGCAAATTAGCTGGAAGTGTATTGGGGGGCGTGTCCATACAGTCTGAGTGCATTGACATGCCCCAAAGAACTTCAAGGCTAAATTGCATGCAGCATCAAGAATTAATTTATCAGTGCTGGCCAATCAGATTACTACAAAGCATGAATCATTTTGTATTGCTGTTCTGGGTGATATACAATCATACCACTTCATTGACGAAATCATCCCGATAAGATCCCTTTAAATAAATGGAATTGTTGAAGAAATATTATGACCACACATCGTTTCCTCCTCTATGTAAATCCATTCATTCCTATGGATTTGACAGTTTCCATGTATTCAGTAATTGATTACCAGAGAAGCACAACTTGATATATAGTATGTATATGATCTGACAAAATCAATAAAATGACAATGAATTTTTCATTTACAACTGAACTCCTTTTGGGGTATTAATTTTATTTACATCCCTCTCCAAATATGCAACTTCCACTGAAAGCAAGATAACATTGGAGATTGTAATGATCTTCAATCCATGGTACCTGAAGCAACCCCAAAACTCAGCGCCAGATGCAGGGCTGGAAACAGCAAAGCCAAACAGTGGAAATCGTAAACGAGTAAAGGGATATTTCCTTAACAAAAATTACCACCTGATGCCTGTGGTCTGAAAATGTTGCCAGAAGAAAAAAATAAAAAAATATATATATTTAAATAATTCTGTTTCCATCATACTGTAATAGGCCAGTTTGCAGTAAACGAAGATTCCTGACTTGTAAGTTATAACCTCCTCTATTGAAGCCTCTTGATACATGAGACTTAAAAATGATAAAAGCTTTACTTTTGATATGGAAGGAAATATTTTAGAATTTGCATGTGAGAAGTCATCAAGCATCTTATATCCTCCATCACCTAAGTCACACTGATAAACGTGGCTGAAATTTTGCTGGTTTGGCAATTCCTCATCTATGCTGCCGACTTTTTATTTGCAGGCGACATTGCTGTTCAGTGGCTTATAACAGCACAGAGGTGTGTAAATGTCAGAGACTATCCTGAGTCAGGCTTTTCACTTTGTTCATATTATGGTCAATGGCGTTATGAAGGAATTGGACCCAGCTGGATTCTGTGTCAGGGCAAACATGGCTGGCACTGGAAAAAAAATTCACATAATGTTAAACTGAACAATACATCATTCAATAATCAGAATTCCCATAAAACAAAACTTTGACACTGCCCCCCATTATACTGCATGGAGGACTATGTGGGGCTAATATACTGTATGGAGGACTATGTGGTGTCCATTATTCTGTATGTTGAACTATGTGGGCCCATTATTCTATATGCAGGACCATGTGGGGCCCATTATTCTTTATGCAGGACCATGTGGGGCCCATTATTCTGTATGGAGGACTATGTGGGGCCCAATATACTGTATGAAGGACTATGTGGGTCCCATTATACTGCATGGAGGACTATGTGGGGCCCAATATACTGTATGGAGGACTATGTGGGTCCCATTATACTGCATGGAGGACTATGTGGGGCCCAATATACTGTATGAAGGACTATGTGGGTCCCATTATACTGCATGGAGGACTATGTGGGGCCCAATATACTGTAAGAAGGACTATGTGGGTCCCATTATACTGCATGGAGGACTATGTGGGGCCCAATATACTGTATGGAGGACTATGTGGGGCCCAATATACTGCATGGAGGCCTATGTGGGGCCCAATACACTGTATGGAGGACTATGTGGGGCCCAATACAATACACTGTATGGAGGACTATGTGGGGCCCATTGTACTATATGGAGAACAATGTGGGGTCCATTATACTGTATGCAGGACTGTGCGGGGCCCATTATACTGTGTGGGGCCCATTATACTGTGTTGAGGGTTCACAGTTGGGCATCATACTGTGTTGAGGTTTCCATACTTTGCTGGTGGATACAGTAGGGTCATCATACGGTGCGTGTGGAGGGTATTGTGCTTGGGGGGGCACTTCTGTCGGCATCATACTTTATCTGTATTATTTATTAATTCAAGGTTTAATTAGGCCATTGGGTCATATGTTTTTACTGCTCTGAAATAACATTGTATTATTTCAGTATGCCTCATTTGTGATTATGTGTTTATTCTTTATCTAAGATCTATTAATTAAAATTTACTTTGTTCATGGGACAAACCCTTTAAGTTTGTTTCCATATGAAAAGGTGCATTGTTATATTTGATGATAAGGAAAACATTCCTCAATTGCAGATATGTTTTTGATAGATGTCAAGGTTGGCCCGCAACAAGATTTTTTATTTTGGCTCTCTGTATATTTGAGTTTGACATCCCTGTCATATGGTCACCGACTTCAGACATCAAACACTTCATGTGGTCAGTAACTTTAACCTCTGATACTCTAACGCAACATTTAGATATTGAAATACATGTTAAAAAGTCAGAGTTTTGACATGTGAGTAGTATTGATCAGTAGAAGTTCGATATCGAAGCCCATACTGATCATTGAAAGAAAGGGGCATAAGTGCTGTTCCCCTTTGACTGTGACAGGTTATGCCCAACTCTCCTCAGGGAGGCAGGATAAGCGATTTATAAGCTCAAACTTCTACAAGCGGGTACACAGCTAACTCGGTCTACTAGAGCAGAACCAATCCAAAATCATCCAGAAAAACACCTTGTTATCTCGAGAACTTTCTTCAGCACAGAGGATAACTTTGCTGCCTAGAAAATGAAAGGAAATAATATCAGTTAATCAAATGACTGATGAGAGGGGAAAGAACAAAATACACAAGTAGCATAAAATGGAAGACAATTTTTGTAGGTTACATACAGTACAGACAAAAGTTTGGACACATCTCATTCAAAGATTTTTCTGTATTTTCATGACTATGAAAATTGTACATTCACACTGAAGGCATCAAAACTATGAATTAACACATGTGGAATTATACATACCTTAACAAAAAAGTGTGAAACAACTGAAAATATGTCTTATATTCTAGGTTCTTCAAAGTAGCCACCTTTTCCTTTGATTACTGCTTTGCACACTCTTGGCATTCTCTTGATGAGCTTCAAGAGGTAGTCACCGGGAATGGTTTTCACTTCACGGGTGTGCCCTGACAGGTTTCAGAAGTGTGATTTCTTGCCTTATAAATGGGGTTGGGACCATCAGTTGTGTTGTGCAGATGTCTGGTGGATACACAGCTGATAGTCCTACTGAATAGACTGTTAGAATCTTTATTATGGCAAGAAAAAAGCAGCTAAGTAAAGAAAAACGAGTGGCCATCATTACTTTAAGAAATGAAGGTCAGTCAGTCCTAAAAATTGGGAAAACTTTGAAAGTGTCCCCAAGTGCAGTTGCAAAAACCATCAAGCGCTACAAAAAAACTGGCTCACATGAGGACCGCCCCAGGAAAGGAAGACCAAGAGTCACCTCTGCTTCTGAGGATAAGTTTATCCGAGTCACTAGCCTCAGAAATCGCAGGTTTACTGCAGCTCAGATTAGAGACCAGGTCAATGCCACACAGAGTTCTAGCAGCAGACACATCTCTACAACAACTGTTAAGAGGAGACTTTGTGCAGCAGGCCTTCATGGTAAAATAGCTGCTAGGAAACCACTGCTAAGGACAGGCAACAAGCAGAAGAGACTTGTTTGGGCTAAAGAACACAAGGAATGGACATTAGACCAGTGGAAATCTGTGCTTTGGTCTGATGAGTGCAAATTTGAGATCTTTGGTCCCAACCCCATTTATAAGGCAAGAAATCACACTTATTAAACCTGACAGGGCACACCTGTGAAGTGAAAACCATTTCCGGTGACTACCTCTTGAAGCTCATCAAGAGAATGCCAAGAGTGTGCAAAGCAGTAATCAAAGCAAAAGATGTCTACTTTGAAGAACCTAGAATATAAGACATATTTTCAGTTGTTTCACACTTTTGTCTTAAGTATATAATTCCACATGTGTTAATTCATAGTTTTGATGCCTTCAGTGTGAATGTACAATTTTCAGTCATAAAAATACAGAAAAATCTTTGAATGAGGTGTGTCCAAACTTTTGGTCTGTACTGTATATCATAAGCATAGGGATATATGCAGGCATAGAGGTTAAAGGGAACCTTTCATGTAAAAAAAAAAAAAAAACATATTAACATGCAGATATAGGGTAAATCTGCAGGTTAACCTCTTAACGACAGCCGATACGTCTTTTAACGGCGGCAGTTAAGGGTACTAATTCCGATTTTTAACGGCGCTGAGAAATAATGTTATAGCGTCGGAAAATCACCGGGGTCTCCAGGAACACTAGATTTCTTCTATTGGTTCATTTGGATCACTGTGATAGACCCTATCACAGTGATCAAAATAAAAAATAGTAAATCAAACCCCCCTTTTATCACCCCTTAGTTTGGTAAAAAATAATAAAATAAAAAAATGTATTTATTTCCACTAGGGTTACGGTTGATGCTAGGGTTGAGGTTGGGGTTAGAGCTAGGTTTGTGGTACTGGGGGTCACAGTTGTGGTGTTGGGGGTCAAGGTTGTGGTTTTGGCGGTCACGGTTGGTGTTGGGGGTCACGGTTGTGGTTAGGGTTAGGGGCGCAGTGCGCTCACCGAGATCTGCCGGCCGGCACCAGGCAACAATAGATTTCTCCTATTGGTTAATTTTGATCACTGTGATAGATCATATCACAGTGATCAAAATAAAAAAATAGTAAATCCAATCCCCCTTTATCACGCCCATAGTTGGGAGAAATACTAAAAAATTTTTTTTATTTATTTCTATTTTTCCATTAGGGTTAGGGTTGGGGTTACAGCTAGGGTTAGGGTTGGGGCAAAAGTTGGGGTTAGAGCTAGGGTTAGGGCTAAAGTTGGGGTTAGAGAAAGGGTTATGGTTGGGGCTAAAGTTGGGGTTAGAGCTAGGATTAGGGTTGGGGCTAAAGTTGGGTTAGAGCTAGAGTTAGGGTTGGGGCTAAAGTTGGGGTTAGAGCTAGGGTTAGGGCTAAATTTGGGTTAGAGCTAGAGTTAGGGTTGGGGCTAGAGCTAGGGTTAGGGTTGGGACTAAAGTTGGGGTTAGAGCTGGGGTTAGGGCTAAAGATGGGTTTGGGGCTAAAGTTGGAGTTATGGTTGGGGTGTTGGGGTTTAGATTGTGGTTAGGGTTGGAGTTAGATTTGGGGGGGGTTTCCACTGTTTAGGTACAGTCATGGCCAAAAGTTTTGAGAATGACACAAATATTATATTTTCACATGATCTGCTGGCCTCTGGTTTTTATGTGTGTTTGACAGATGTTTTTATCACAGACAGAAATATAATAATTGCAAACATATGAGTAACAAAAGCTTATATTGACAGTTAGAATGAGTTAATGCAGCAAGTCAATATTTGCAGTGTTGACCCTTCTTCTTCAGGACCTCTGCAATTCTCCCTGGCATGCTCTCAATCAACTTCTGGACCAAATCCTGACTGATAGCAGTCCATTCTTGCACAATCAATGCTTTCATTTTGTCAGAATTGTTAGGTTTTTGTTTGTCCACCCATCTCTTGATGATTGACCACAAGTTCTCAATGAGATTAAGATCTGAGGAGTTTCCAGGCCATGGACCCAAAATCTCTATGTTTTGTTCCCTGAGCCATTTAGTTATCACCTTTGCTTTATGACAAGGTGCTCCATCATGCTGGAAAAGGCATTGTTGATTGCTAAACTGCTCTTGGAGGGTTGGGAGAAGTTGCTCTTGAAGGACATTCTGGTACCATTCTTTATTCATGGCTGTGTTTTTAGGCAAGACTGTGAGAGAGCCGATTCCTTTGGCTGAGAAGCAACCCCACACATGAATGGTTTCAGGATGCTTAACAGTTGGCATGAGACAAGACTGGTGGTAGCGCTCACTTGTCTTCTCCGAATGAGGCGTTTTCCTGATGTCCCAAACAATCGAAAAGGGGATTCATCAGAGAAAATAACTTTACCCCAGTCCTCAGCAGTCCACTGCCTGTACCTTTTGCAGAATATCAGTCTGTCCATGATGTTTTTTCTGGAGAGAAGTGGCTTCTTTGCTGCCCTCCTTGAGACCAGGCCTTGCTCCAAGAGTCTCCGCCTCACAGTGCGTGCAGATGCACTCACACCTGCCTGCTGCCATTCCTGAGCAAGCTCTGCACTGCTGGTAGCCCGATCCCGCAGCTGAAACACTTTTAAGAGACGGTCCTGGCGCTTGCTGGTCTTTCTTGGGTGCCCTGAAGCCTTTTTGGCAACAATGAAACCTCTCTCCTTGAAGTTCTTGATGATGCGATAGATTGTTGACTGAGGTGCAATCTTTCTAGCTGCGATACTCTTCCCTGTTAGGCCATTTTTGTGCATTGCAATGATGACTGCACGTGTTTCTTTAGAGATAACCATGGTTAACAGAAGAGAAACAATGATGCCAAGCTCCAGCCTCCTTTTAAAGTGTCCAGTGGTGTCATTCTTACTTAATCATGACAGACTGATCTCCAGCCATGTCCTCATCAACACCCACACCTGTGTTAATGGAGCAATCACTGAAAAAAGGTTAGCTGGTCCTTTTAAGGCAGGGCTGCAATGATGTTGAAATGTGTTTTGGGGGATAAAGTTCATTTTCTAGCCAAATATTGACTTTACAAGTAATTGCTGTTAAGCTGATCACTCTTTATAACATTCTGGAGTATATGCAAATTGCCATTAGAAAAAGTGAAGCAGTAGACTTTGTAAAAATTAATATTTGTGTCATTCTCAAAACTTTTGGCCATGACTGTACATCAGGGGGTCTCCAAACGTGACATGGCACCCGCCACTGATTCCAGCCAATTTTTGGTTCAAAAAGTCAAACGCTGCTCACTCCCTTCTGAGCCCTGCTGTGCGCCCAAACAGTGGCTTTCCCCACATACGGTGTATCAGTGTACTCAGGAGAAATTGAACAACTAATTTTGTGGTCCATTTTCTCTTGTTACCTTTGTGAAAATAAAAGTTTGGGTCCAAATTAAATTTTTTGTGAAAAAGTAAAATGTTCATTTTGTCCTTCCACATTGCTTTAGTTTTCGTGAAGCACCTGAAGGGTTAATAAACTTCTTGAATGTGGTTAAGGGGTTAAGAAAGAGAGGAGGGAAGAGCACAGTCATTACATGCATAAGTGAGGAGGGAAAAGTACAATGTTATAAGCAGGGCTGTGGAGTCGGAGTCGTGGAGTCGGTGCTCATTTTGGTGGAGTCGGAGTAGGTATAAAATGGACCGACTCCGACTCCTAAAATAAATAATAAATTGGGTACAGTAGTTCAATGCAGAATGTGCTGAATATTTTTTCATAGGAATTTGGGAAAGTTATGAAATGTCCTATAAATGGCTGTTCTATTCCTCATCTAAGGCTACATTCACACAGCGTTATTGCTGCGTTTTTTGAGGATACGTTTTTCAGCTGCAAAAGCAGATCAGCTTTTTAAAAAACCGCATCACCTGAAAGGTTTTTGAGCTCATGGATAATGTTTTCAATAGCAAAAGCAGACTAGAAATCTGATCTATCTATCCATATCTTATCTGTACCAAAAAGAATGAAAGCCGGGTAGCACACAGACTAACACTCCTTTTTTTTTAGCACCAGTCAGGTACACCTCATAGCTGCCCAAAAGGACGCCGAGGACAGGCATTGCTCGTCTTCAGTAACACATCAACATCAATTGATAGTTGGAATAAATAGACTGCATTCATCACATCTTCTTAAGGTGCAAGCTTTATTTTCAAGTGTAGGGGTGTGCAGTATGAGGTTCTGCAGCAGCTGAGGTGTGCAGTATGAGGTTCTGCGGAACAGTACGAGGTTCTGCCTCACCTAGGTTTGATCCTGGCTATGCCCATGGTGTGAATGTAGCCTGAGAATCTAGGCTTTGTATTAGCTGAGATAAGTCAGTGCAGCACTCCAGCACCAGTGAAGCTCCTCCTCTACAGACAAGGGTACAAACTAAACACACTCAGAAAGAAGGAAGGCCTGCACTCATCTCAGAAGAATTGCTAGAGTGAACAGGCTAAAGGGTATGCCACACTAAGCGAGATCGCTAACGAGATCGCTAACAAGATCACTAAAACGTCACTATTTTGCGATCTCGTTAGCGACCTCGTTGTGTGTGGCATGTAGCAACGATGTGGCCCCTGCTGTGATGTCGCTGATCGTTCACTAGCGTTCTGGACCATTTTTTAATCGTTGGCGTCCCGCTGGTGAGCCTATATCGCTGTGTTTGGCACCTTTTGCGAATGATGAGCGACCTCGTTTGGGACGCATGTTTTTTTTAGCGTCACGGAGTGGATCGCAATATCTGTAAGTTCTTTTTTGCGTCACAGAGAGGATTGCAGAAGTTGCAACGCAGGCTAGCATGACGCAGAGAGCAGGAGCGATGCTGGAAATTCCTATGAATCAGAAGCGCTCAGTACATGCTAATGACAGATCCTAACGACCGCCAAAGTCGTTAAAGAGATCGCTGACCCTGATGAGTCGTTTATGAGATCTCCTGTTTGGCAGCTACTAGCGACCTAAAAGCGATCACACCAACGATCTCGTTAGCTTGCGTCGTTATCGAGATCGCTAACGAGATCGCTAAGTGTGGCAGTACCTTAACAAGATTAAGGTAATTACTTCTTAAAGCATATTTAAACTTTCAAAAAACTGTGCATAAATCAATAGTTCAGTATACTGTATGTTCTCTCTGTATGCTTGTTTGTTTTTTCTTTGAGCTCATATACTTTTGGGAAGCTAGCTTTTATACAATATACATACAATATACAGGGAAAATACAGCAGCAGGATTGATGAGGACTTATATGAGGACTTGTATAGGTATAGAAGCCAAAACATCAAGTTATTAGCTCTGTTACCAGTTTCTTTGTTCCTGGAGTATGATACTGTCACGCTGTATAGCAGATATATATATATGTGATGACAGTAATCTATATCAAAAGGGCAACATACAATATAACATGCGCATAGATATATGATAACATAGAATTACCTGACAGAATGTCCAGTGGGTCAATACTGAATCCGTTATACGCTGTCTCCGGCTAGAGGGTGACCGGGGTCTATGCTGACCCTAAACTGGGGTCCTGACTAATCCCTCTACCTGGAGGTACTGTTAAAGGTACAGAGGTCCAGGCCACCAGCGTAAACCCTGTCTCCTATCAATCCCTGCCAACTGTAATCTAGTCCTAAGAAGGACCCTGATTACCACCAAAGGGAATGAACAGGTAACGGTTAACGAACAGAAAGACATACAAGAAAGACAAGAAATAACGTAAATAAAGTCTTACATACAACACTCACACACAGTAGGAACACCTAAGGTCTCAGAGATAAACTATAAGCTATAAGAGTAATAACAACTAAGGAGCTCTTAGCTTAAGTATTCTCAGAACCGATCCAGTCTGCTAGACTACATGAATGCTTTCACCGGCGTCTAACACCCAGACTGGCAGGAATATAAAGGAAACTAATTAGAACATAATCAAAAGCAGCCGGGCGAGGCTGGACCTAGTCTTAGCAAAGAGCTAGGTAAAATTAACTCTCTCATTACCAAACACAAAGAAACAGCAGCTCAGCTGTGAGAAGTCAGAATGTGCAATCGTGACGATCTTCGTGGCGATGCACCCATGACAGTACCCCCCCTTCTACGAGGGGCCTCCGGACCCTCATGACCAGGTCTGTCCGGGTAAGTTGTGTGAAAGGTCCGAACCAATCGATCTGCGTTAGCATCAGACGCAGGGACCCACGTCCTCTCCTCAGGACCATACCCCTCCAATGAACTAAGTACTGAGGGGATCGGCGACTGAGACGTGAGTCAATGATTTTCGACCCATGAAATTCCACGTTATCATTGACTACCACTGAAGGAGGAGGTAGAGGTGACGGTATGACTGGTGCCACATACTTTTTAAGTAATGACTTGTGAAACACATTATGAATTTTAAACGTAGGAGGGAGGTCCAGACGAAATGCCACAGGATTAATTATGGAACTGATCCTGTACGGCCCGATGAATCTGGGACCCAACCTCCAGGAGGAAACTTTAAGTTTTATATTCCTGGTAGACAACCAAACCAGATCGTTCACCTTCAGATCTAGACCAGAAACTCTCCTCCTATCAGCCATCCGTTTGTAACGGTTCCCCGTAACCTTCAGTCTTAAGCGATCTGGAACTATCAGTCTCCCTGGAAGTCCCACAGGGGCGTCCCCCTGAGCCCCCAATACCTCCCCCTCAAGCTCAGAGCATACAGCTGACACTACAACTCCCTCCTGAGGAATAGGAGCCGGATCATCCGTCTTCCCGGCCCCTGGGAAAGTACGAGATAAGGCATCAGGAAGCAACTTTATTGAGCAGTCATATGCGCGATGAGGAGGTAACTCTTTACACCCCTCCTCTGAGAACATCTCCCCAAAGTCCTCCAGAAAGGAGGCAAAGTCCTAGGCACAACCGCACCGATGACTGTGCTCATGCAGTTATTCCTGCAAAATTCACCCCACTGGCTTATCTTTCTGGATTGCCAATCAATCACTGGGTTATGTTTAGCCAACCAAGGAAGTCCCAACACAATAGGAGTAGGTAGACCCTCCAACACATAACAAGACAATTGCTCTTTATGTATTGCCCCTACTCGAAGATCTATGTTATGAACAGCTTGTACCAAGCTACCTTGACCGAGAGGTCTAGAATCAATAGAGACTATAGGGACTGGTTTGGCCAATACACTCAGTTGCATACCATGCACCTGGGCAAACCGAGCGTCCACCAGATTAGCCCGGACCCACTATCAAGAAAAACAGAAATCCTCTCAGTTCTAGTACCAATCACCACCTCCGCAGGCACGAGAAACTGAGAGGGATTTGGGGACGAAATACACACTCCCAGGTTAACTCCTTTGCTCAAAGAGGCCCGGGATGTACACCCCCCAACAAAATGTCCCTCTCTCCCGCAAAAGAAACACCTTCTAGTCTTGCGGTGCACCGCCGATTCCCTCCTACAAAATGATGTCCCTCCCAACTGCATGGGCTCCTCAGAACAGACCAGGGGAACCTCAGTATAAGGGACTTTAGTAGTAGGTGGAGTCATCACGGGAGGCGGAGTTACCTCGCGTCTTCCCCGAAGTCGTCTATCAATGCGAATAGCGAGGGCCATAGCAGCCTCCAGTGATGGAGGAGAATCATACTGAGCCAACACATCTTTTAATTTGTCAGACAACCCTTGACAAAACTGGCTCCTAAGAGCTGGGTCATTCCACTGAGTATCTGTTGCCCATCTACGGAACTCAGAAGAATATTCCTCCGCTGGACGATTTCCTTGCCGTATTTTACGTAACTTTGTTTCAGCAAGGGAGACTCGATCCGGATCATCATATACCAGACCCAGGGCAGTAAAAAATCGATCCACTGACTGGAGATCTGGGGAGCCTGGAGGAATAGAGAACGCCCAAGATTGAGGGTCCCCTTGTAAGAGCGAGATAACAATTCCCACCCTCTGCTCTTCACTCCCAGATGACCGAGGCCGCAGCCGAAAGTACAATTTACATGCCTCCCGGAAAGTAAAAAATTTGTCCCGCCCACCAGTGAACCTGTCCAGGAGAGCAACCTTAGGTTCAGATCTGGTTTGCTCCGGGGGGGACAAAACCTTGGACTTAATGTCTGCAAACTCCATGGACAACCCCTGCAACTGCCGGGCCAGCTGGGCTACTGGATCCATGACAGCTGGGGAGAATCTTTAGTAGGGCCGGTGAAAATGTCACGCTGTATAGCAGATATATATATGTGATGACAGTAATCTATATCAAAAGGGCAACATACAATATAACATGCGCATAGATATATGATAACATAGAATTACCTGACAGAATGTCCAGTGGGTCAATACTGAATCCGTTATACGCTGTCTCCGGCTAGAGGGTGACCGGGGTCTATGCTGACCCTAAACTGGGGTCCTGACTAATCCCTCTACCTGGAGGTACTGTTAAAGGTACAGAGGTCCAGGCCACCAGCGTAAACCCTGTCTCCTATCAATCCCTGCCAACTGTAATCTAGTCCTAAGAAGGACCCTGATTACCACCAAAGGGAATGAACAGGTAACGGTTAATGAACAGAAAGACATACAAGAAAGACAAGAAATAACGTAAATAAAGTCTTACATACAACACTCACACACAGTAGGAACACCTAAGGTCTCAGAGATAAACTATAAGCTATAAGAGTAATAACAACTAAGGAGCTCTTAGCTTAAGTATTCTCAGAACCGATCCAGTCTGCTAGACTACATGAATGCTTTCACCGGCGTCTAACACCCAGACTGGCAGGAATATAAAGGAAACTAATTAGAACATAATCAAAAGCAGCCGGGCGAGGCTGGACCTAGTCTTAGCAAAGAGCTAGGTAAAATTAACTCTCTCATTACCAAACACAAAGAAACAGCAGCTCAGCTGTGAGAAGTCAGAATGTGCAATCGTGACGATCTTCGTGGCGATGCACCCATGACAGATACACAACAAACTTGCTCCCCTCCCTCCTCCACTCTTCATAGACTTTTAAGCATTTAGTGAGCTGTACCCTAAGAAAAGCGTGTGATTGAAAATTCAAAGTAAAGCTATCTAATAACATATTTTACAAACTTTATATTTGTCATCTGTACTATTGATTTATGCAAAGTTTGTTTTATTTCTATCTAAAATTATACAGTGGGGAAAGTATGTATTTGATACACTGTCGATTCCCATCTACAAAGAATGGAGAGGTCTGAAATTTTTAATCATAGGTACACTTCAACTGAGAAAAACAGAATCTACAGGAAATGTATGACCTCTGGAATTGCAAACAAAGGTTTCTATACCAAATATTAAGTTCTGTTTTTCTATTGTATCAATACGTATTTCATGCAATAAAATGCATATTATTTAAATCATACAATGTGATTTTCTGGATTTTTTTTTGTCTGTCTCTCACAGGTGAAGTATACAATTGCAGACCTCTCCATTCTTTGCAGGTGGAAAAACTTGCAAAATTGTCAGTGTATCAAATTCTTATTTTCCGCACTGTACATGGTTCCGTTCTTGCTGGAATTATAATATACATTATTTTATAGGACAAAATTATTTTGAGAGTGAATTTATATGATTACAAAATGTCTAAGAAGCTCCCCATTAAGTCAGCTGTATTTGAGCATTTCACAGTGACTCAAGATGAAAAATATTTTGTGTGTCAATGTATGACAAGTGACCCAGAAGAAAACAAATGCTGTGATGCCAAAATCAGTGCATACTCAGGCCGTGATAAAAATGCTCCTACCAGAGCTTCCAATCTAAAAAGACATTTACAACGCTTCCACCAGAAGTTTTCAAAGCTGTGACTGAGAAAGATAACAGCAGCACCGACAAACATCATTAAAAATATATTTTGTAAGTGACAAAGTTAATGTAACAATGACAGCAGATATGTTTAAAAGACAGCTCATACAGCTTGTTGTGAAGGACGGTGTACCATTATCATTATTTGCACGACCAGCTTTTACAGCTCTTAATGGAGAAATGGCCCGCAAACTTGGTGTTTCTCTGGAAAGAGAAAATATTAGAAAATTTGTGATTGAAGAAGCCCTTGAACAAAAGGAAGATCCTAAAAAGACTCTCAAAAGATGCTTCATGTTTCTTAACCCCTCTCTGACATCGGACGTACTATCCCGTCCATAAAACCCGTGACAATCTGACCATGGACGGGATAGTACGTCATAGCGATTAGATGCGCTCCCAGGGGAGCGCAGCTAATCGCCGCCGGGTGTCAGCTGATTATCACAGCTGACACCCGGGACTGTGTGCCAGGAGCAGTCACGGACCGCTCCCGGCACATTAACCCCTTGCACACCGCGATCAAATATGATCGCGGTGTACCGGGGGCACAGGGGAGCATCGCGCAGGGAGGGGGCTCCCTGCGCACCCCCCTGAGACCCTCAGAACAGCGCGATGTGGTCGCGCTGTTCTGAGGGCTTCCTCCCTCCCAGGACCCGGATCCAAGATTGCGCCGGGGTCCTGGAGGGAGGCGGCTTCCTCAGTGCCTGCCGAGAGCAGGCACTGAGAATCCTGCAGCGCTGCCTGTGAGATCGCTGTGCATACTGTGAGACCAGCGATCTGACATTTTACAGTGATGTCCCACCCTGGGACAATGTAAAAAAGTAAAAAAAATAAAATTAAACGTGTAAAAAAAAAATTCCAAAATAAATAAAAAAAATAAAAAAAAATATTCCCAATAAATTCATTTCTTCATGTAAATAAAAAAAATAAAACAATAAAAGTACACATATTTGGTATTGCCGCATCCGTACCAACCCCCCCTATAAAACTGTCCCACTAGTTAACCCCTTTTGTGAACCCCGTAAAAAAATAAAAATAAAAACAAAGCAAAAAATCAGTGATTTATCATCATACCGCTGAACAAAAAGTGGAATAACACGCGATCAAAAAGACCGATATAAATAAACATGGTACCGCTGAAAACGTCATCTTGTCCCGCAAAAAAACGAGCCGTCACACAGCATCATCAGCGAAAAAATAAAAAAGTTATAGCTCGCAGAATAAAGCGATGCAAAAATAATTATTTTTTATATAAAATTGTTTTTATTCTATAAAAGCGCCAAAACATAAAAAAATGATATAAATGAGTAGCTAATCGTCTGTTAATCGTACTGACCCGAAGAATAAAACTGCTTTATCAATTTTACCACACGCGGAACGGTATAAACGCCTCCCCAAAAGAAATTCATGAATTGCTGATTTTTGTTCATTCTAACCTCCCAAAAATCAAAATAAAAAGCGATCAAAAAATGTCACGTGCTCAAAAACGGTACCAATAAAAACGTCAACTCGTACCGCATAAAATAAGACCTCACATGACTCTGTGGGCCAAAATATGCAAAAATTATAGCTCTCAAAATGTGGCGATGCAAAAAACTATTTTTTGCAATAAAAAGCGTCTTTTAGCGTGACAGCTGCCAATCATAAAAACCCGCTATAAATAGTAAATCAAACCCCCCTTTATCACCCCCTTAGTTAGGGAAAAATAATAAAATTAAAAAAATGTATTTATTTCCATTTTCCCATTAGGGTTATGGTTAAGGTTAGGGTTGCGGCTAAAGTTAGGGTTAGGGTTGGCGCTAAAGTTAGTATTAGGGTTATGGTTGGGATTAGGGAAAGGGGTGTGTTAGGGTTAGGTTTGTGGTTAGGGTTGGGATTAGGGTTAGGGGTGTGTTGGGGTTAGGGTTGGAGTTAGAATTGGGGGGTTCCCGCTGTTTAGGCACATCAGGGGCTCTCCAAATGTGACATAACGTCTGATCTCAATTCCAGCCAATTCTGCGTTGAAAAAGTCAAACGGTGCTCCTTCCCTTCTGACCTCTGCCATGCGCCCAAACAGTAGTTTACTCCCACATGGGGTATCAGCGTACTCTGGACCCTAAGAGTTATTTTGCAATTTGTCCTATTTCTTCTGTTACCCTTGGAAAATAAAAAACTGGGGGCAAAAATATCATTTTTTTTTAAAAAAAAATGATTTTTTTTGTTTTTACGGCTGTACGTTATAAACTTCTGTGAAGCGCTTGGGGCTTCAGAGCGCTCACCACACATCTAGATAAGTTCCTTGTGGGGTCTATTTTCCAAAATGGGGTCACTTGTGGGGGGTTTCCACTGTTTAGGCGCATCAGGGGCTCTCCAAATGCGACATGACGCCCCCAGACCATTCCATCAAAGTCTACAATCCAAAACGTCACTACTTCCCTTCCGAGCCCCAACGTGTACCCATACAGTAGTTTTCTCCCACATATTGGGTATCCGCGTACTCAGGGCAAATTGGACAACAACTTTTGGGGTCCAATTTCTCCTGTTACCCTTGTGAAAATAAAATATTGGGGCGAAAAAAATTTTTGTAAAAAAAAAAAAAATTTTTATTTTTAAGGCTGTACATTATAAACTTCTGTGAAGCACTTCGGGGTTCAAAGTGCTCACCACACATCTAGATAAGTTCCTTGTGGGGTCTATTTTCCAAAATGGGGTCACTTGTGGGGGGTTTCCACTGTTTAGGCACATCAGGGGCTCTCCAAATGCGACATGACGCCCAGACCATTCCATCAAAGTCTACAATACAAAACGTCACTACTTCCCTTCCAAGCCCCAACGTGTACCCATACAGTAGTTTTCTCCCACATATTGGGTATCCGCGTACTCAGGACAAATTGGACAACAACTTTTGGGGTCCAATTTCTCCTGTTACCCTTGTGAAAATAAAATATTGGGGGTGAAAAAAAAAATTTTTTGTAAAAAAAAAAAATTTTTTATTTTACGGCTGTTTGTTATAAACTTCTGTGAAGCACTTGGGGGTTCAAAGTGCTCACCACACATCTAGATAAGTTCCTTGAGGGGTCTAGTTTCCAAAATGGTGTCATTTGTGGGGGGTTTCCACTGTTTAGGCAGATCAGGAGCTCTCCAAACACGACATGGCATCCAGCCAATTCTGCGTTGAAAAATACGGATTTTTGTGTTACTCACCGTAAAATCCTTTTCTCCGAGACGCTCATTGGGGGACACAGGACTGTGGGTGTATGCTACTGCCGCTAGGAGGCTGACACTAAGTAAACATAAAAAAGGTTAGCTCCTCCTCCGCCGTATACACCTCAGCACTGGCCGCAGGCAAACCCAGTTTAGTGCAAAAAAGCAGTAGGAGGCTAAAAAATAAATCAGAGTTAACACAGATACAGTATATCTAGAAGAAAAAACTGCTGATACAGACTTAACAGAGAATAGAGTTAACTCAAAACAAAGCCAGCCGGCTCTTAGGGAGGGTGCTGTGTCCCCCAATGAGCGTCTCGGAGAAAAGGATTTTACGGTGAGTAACACAAAAATCCGTATTTCTCCTTCGTCTCATTGGGGACACAGGACTGTGGGACGTCCCAAAGCAGTCCCTTGGGTGGGAAACCGACTCCACAGTGTAATTTATAATCAAGCATTGCTTATAGGTGCGCAACCGCGCCCTGAAGAATCCTTCTACCCAGACTGGCATCCGCAGAAGCCTGAGTATGGACATTATAATGCTTGGAAAAGGTATGCAGACTGGACCAGGTTGCCGCCTTACAAACCTGTACCACCGAAGCCTGATGCCGAAGGGCCCAGGAGGCACCCACCGCTCTGGTGGAGTGAGCCTTGATCCCTGCGGGAACCACCGCACCTCTGATGCGGTAAGCCTCTTGAATGGCTAACCGAATCCACCTAGCCAAGGTAGACCTAGAGGCAGCGAGTCCCTTCCTGCGACCCTCAGGGAGGACAAACAGCGTGTCCGTCTGTCGAAAGGAAGCCGTCCGAGATACATATCTCCTGAGTGCTCTCACCAGATCTAGCGTATGGAGAGCCTTCTCAACCCGGTGCGTAGGAGCGGGCAAAAAGAAGGTAGAACAATGTCCTCATTGATATGAAATGAGGACACGACTTTAGGCAAAAAAGGTGGTGTTGGCCTGAGCACTACCTTATCCTGATGGAAAAGTAAGTACGGAGCTCGACAAGACAGTGCTGCCAGCTCAGAAACCCGCCTTATGGATGTTATGGCTACCAAAAATACCACTTTCCAGAAAAGGAATGTCAGAGAAACCTCCTGCAAAGGTTCAAATGGAGACTCCTGCAGGACTCCCAGGACTAGATTGAGATCCCAAACCTCTAAGGGAGCCTTGTAGGGAGGAACTATATGGACAACCCCCTGAATAAAGGTCCTAACCTGAAAATTAGACGCGATCCTTCGCTGAAAGAGAACCGACAAGGCTGATATCTGCCGTCTAAGCGTACTTGGCGCTAGACCTGAATCTAGGCCCGCTTGAAGAAATGACAGAATGTTTGGAATTGAAAATAGAAGCGGGAACAACCATGTTCCCTGCACCAAGCAAAAAAGACTTTCCAAGTACCGTGGTAGATGCGAGCCGAGACGGGCTTTCGGGCGCTAGCCATCGTCGCGGCGACCTTTTTAGAGAATCCAGCCCTGGTCAGGATCCAAGATTCAACGGCCAGGCCGTCAAACACAGGACCGCTGAGTTCTGGTGGTAAACTGGGCCCTGGGAGAGAAGGTCCGCGCGCTCTGGCAGTCGCCAGGGTGCGTCGGCGAGCAATTGTACCAGCTCCGCGTACCATGAGCGACGCGGCCAATCCGGAGCGATTAATATCGCTGGGACCCCTTCTAACCTGATCTTTCTGATCACCCTTGGGAGCAGAGCTATTGGTGGAAACAAGTATGGAAGATGAAACTGATTCCACGGTAGAACAAGGGCGTCTACTGCAATTGCCTGCGGATCCCGGTACCGGGAGACGAAGTTGGGCACCTTGGCATTTATCTTGGAAGCCATCAGGTCCACATCTGGGGTTCCCCAGCGTCGGCACATCTGCTGAAAAATCTCGGGATGTAGCGACCATTCCCCTGACGCTATGCCGTGACGGCTGAGAAAATCCGCTGCCCAGTTTTCCTCGCCCGGAATGTGGACCGCTGAAATCACAGAGTGATTTACCTCTGCCCAGGTCAGAATCTGTTTTACCTCGTGCATGGCCGCCCTGCTGCGGGTACCTCCCTGATGGTTTATGTATGCCACCGCCGTGGCACTGTCCGATTGTATTCGGACTGGGCGGCCCGCCAGATGCTGGTGAAACTGCCTTAGAGCCAGCCGAACAGCTCGGATCTCTAAAATATTGATCGGGAGGGTCGATTCCTGCTGAGACCAAGTTCCCTGGGCTGTGTGGTGACGAAACACTGCTCCCCATCCGAAAAGACTGGCGTCCGTTGTGACTACCAACCAAAAATTTGGAGGAAACAAACGACCTTGTTGAAGAGTGGTGCTCTTCGTCCACCACGTAAGAGTCTGTCTGACCTGCAGGGACAGATGGCACCGAAGATTGAGGGAGTAAGGGCTACCGTCCCATACTGCCAAGAGTGCATGCTGAAGGGGGCGAAGATGAAACTGGGCAAATGGGATAGCCTCGATTGCTGCCACCATCCTTCCTAGGACCCTCATGCAAAACCGGATGGTGTGAGGAATCGGTTGGCGAAGGATCCGTACCTCTTGACGGAGAACTAAGGCCTTGTCCTGAGGAAGAATTATCAACCCCTGAGCGGTGTCGAAATTCATCCCTAAAAAGGTGATCTTCCGAGATGGCACGGGAGATGACTTCCTCATATTCACCAGCCCCCCTAGGCGAGCAAGGGTGTCTAACGTAATGCTGACACTTTCCTCGCAGGTTTGAAAAGACGGACCCTTGATGAGGAGGTCGTCTAAGTAAGGCAGGATGACTATCCCCCTTGAGTGCAGAATGGACACAACAGCAGCCATGACCTTTGTGAACACCCTGGGGGCTGTGGCTAGCCCGAATGGCAAGGCTGCAAACTGAAGATGAAGTTTGCCGATGGCAAACCGAAGAAACCTTTGATGAGGGGGAAATATGGGGATGTGAAGATAGGCATCCTGGATGTCTATTGATGCTAGAAATTCCCCTTTTTCCATGGCTGCAATGACCGAACGGAGAGACTCCATTCGGAAATGTCGAATTCTGACAAACCGGTTCAGTCGCTTTAGATCCAGAATGGGCCTTACGGTACCGTCCTTCTTGGGTACAATGAATAGGTTGGAATAAAACCCCCCTGACCTTTTTCGACCTCCGGTACAGGTACGACAACCCCGCTGTGCCGAAGAGACTCGACCGCCTTGAATAAGGCGCGAACCCGAGACTCCTCCTTGGGAAGGCGCGAGGGAAAAAAAACGATTTGAGGGAAGGCTGGTAAATTCTATTTTGTACCCCGAGGAGACTAACTCCCTGACCCACTCGTCGTGAGTAATCGATAGCCAAATGGGGCGAAACCAGAGTAAGCGGCCGCCTACTCTGGATAAATTGACGGATTCTGCCTCCAGTCATTTGTCCGAATATCTTTGGGGTTTGGACCCTCTAGATCTTGGCTGTTGAGATCGCCCTCTTCCCAGAGGGTTGGTCCTGTAGGAGACCTGGCGATCTCTGGCCTGATTAGGCCGACCTGAGCCGCTGGAGGTGACTGGCGTGGCCCAACCTGGGTTACGAAAGGCCCTAAAGCGAGGCTGAAGCTGTCGACGAAAAGGCTGTCTGATCTTTTGCTGAGGAAGGAAACTGCTCTTCCCTCCTGTCGCATCAGATATGAGCTGATCCAGCCTTTCGCCAAATAACCGACCACTCTGATATGGTAAGGATGTAAGCGATTTCTTTGAGGTTGAGTCCGCTCGCCAGGTTCTCAGCCACAAGGATCTTCTGATGGCAATTGCATTAGCAGCAGCTAGAGCTGCGCAATTTGCCGCATCCATGGATGCATTAATTAAGAAGTCTCCTGCAAGCGCTATCTGATTAGAGATCTCGGTTACCTCAGACGGTACCTCTATACCGTGAAGAGCTCTATTTAGAGACTCCGACCAGGATATCATGGCCTTAGCAACCCAAGTCGCTGCAAAAGAAGGAGAGAGAGCAGAACCTGATGCTTCAAACACCGAGCGGGCCAAACTCTCAATCAGACGATCCGTTGGCTCCTTGATCGAGGAACCGTTGGGAAGGGAAAGGAGCGTTTTAGACGCTAAACGCGACACAGGAGGATCAACCGCAGGAGATTCCACCCACTTCTTAAGAAGCTCAGGAGCAAAAGGATATCTAGTATTGAGAGCCTTTTGTCCTGCGAAGCGCTTGTCCGGTTTCTCCCGGTGGCGCTGCACTAGTTCCTCAAACTCAGGATGAGCACCAAAAACCTTATGAGCTTGCCTGGCTCGTTTGAAGGACACCTTATGACCAGAGGTCAAGGTGGACTCATCGTCTACCCCCAAGGTTTGATTGACAGCTTCAATCAAACTGTCAATTGTCTCCTGACAATTCGGTGCCTCTAAATTAAGGGACCCTTCTGAATCGGAATCCGAATACTGATCACTTGCCAGAGGTGAGGGAGAGCGAGAGACGGAACTGAAAGATGCCGAGGCCCCGGACGCATAGGCGACGCAGTGTGGGTTCGCTTCCCCTGCGTCTGCCTGGTGAGAGCGTGGCCCCTGCAGGCCGGAGGTTCTTGAGACGTAGCCAAGACGGGTGAACCACTGTCCCTGCTCCTATCGGGAGCTTGAAGGGACTCGATTGCTCTTGTTAATGACGCACAGATTGAGTCAGGGACAGAGCCCATTCAGGGGGACCTGACGCACTGGGTTCGGCAATAGGAGAGGGTTCCTGAGCCCGTTCGGAGTCACAGGCTTCGCAGACCCGAGTAATCTGGGCGTGCGGAAAAGGGGACCTACAGGCAATGCATGCGGTATATAGCACTGTATGAGCTTTAGTTCTTCTGGACATGCTGAGTCTGTCACAGAGTCCGCAATGAACTGGATGTGCGGTACGGTCAGTGGAACGGAGTGCAGAGGGGCGCAAAAGTGCGCAGTGAAGAGGAACAACCAGGCTGGAGGTAGTAGCACTTACCCCAGTCCTGTATCCCCTGCGTCTTTAAACAGCGTAGCAGTGGCGCAGACAAACAAAGCCCGAGCTCAAAATTTTTCAAAAAAGAGCGCTCCCGTCAGGAAGGCGTGCTCATGTAGCCGAGCCTCAGGGGGAGGGTCAAGAGGCGCGGCCTAAAAGTCAGGGACCCACTTCCGGCCGCGGCCTAGTTTCCGGCAAAAGCCGGGGACTAAATTTGCAGCCGCGGCCTAGCGCCGGCCGAAGCCGCGGCCTAAATTTCCGGCGGTGGCCGCCCGAAAGTCAGAGGGCGGGCCCGCCGGAAGGTGACGCTGCCGGGGGACTAAATTTTCGTCCGAGGCCTAACGCCGCCGAGGCCAGGGGCTGAAATTTCGGCGGCGGCCGCCCAGGAGTCGGGGGGCGGGCACCGGAAGCTGACGCCCCTTGGGGGGGGGCGGACTCGAGCCGAGGATATCTGTTCCTGGCTGGAGCCACAGTCTGACCACCTCACAGACGCCGGCCTTCTCCACCCGGCTCCAGTAATTTCCTGGCCCACTCCAGTCCTCAGCGTTGCTTAAAGGTGAGGAAAAGTCTGCATGGGAATGCCGATCCTCACTTAGAAATGCATGAAATACCGCTGGATGCATTAGAGGGGGCTTCATAGTAAAAAAGGTGGGACGGTGCAGGAACCCTAACTCCATCACCCTTCAGGGGATGAGGAGAGGGACCGTCCGCCTCCTTGCAGCACCGCAGTCTAGCATTGGTGGTGCAGTGGGGGCCGCACGGACTAACTCCTGCCTCTGTACAGCCTAGGGTTTCAATACCTTAGGGTGGTCAGGGCTGAGTCCGGCATTCGTGTCCCACGTTGCGGGAAAGGATACGTGGAGGCTTTACTCCACGTGCTCGTGAGTTGATGGTTTGGGGAGATCGGACCCTTTCAAAAGGGTCCGTCGCCCCTATCTCATCTTCGTGGGAAAGAGAAAAAAAAAAAAAAAGGTCTGGAAAAAGAACCAGACGTGTGCCTCCATCAGACACTAAGCAAGAACTGGGTTTGCCTGCGGCCAGTGCTGAGGTGTATACGGAGGAGGAGGAGCTAACCTTTTTTATGTTTACTTAGTGTCAGCCTCCTAGCGGCAGTAGCATACACCCACAGTCCTGTGTCCCCCAATGAGACGAAGGAGAAAGTCAAACGGCACTCCTTCCCTTCCAAACTCTGCCATGCACCCAAACAGTGGTTTACCCCCACATATGAGGTATCAGCGTACTCAGGACAAATTGCACAATAACTTTTGGAGTCTTGTTACCCTTGGGAAAATAAAAATTAGGGTGAAAAGATCATTTTTGTGGAAAAACACGGATTTTGGTAAGAACTTACCTGTAAAATCCTTTTCAGCGAAGGAAGGAAGAGAGACACAGTATTCATTACTGATGGGTAGGCGGAGCCCCAGATCAGGATGTCACCTCAGATCAAAAGAGTGCTGACTGGCTGGCCCCTCCAGCTCGGGCTCCTCCTACTCAGCTCCAGTCGTACCAAAGCTTTGAGGAAAAGAGCCAAGATCACCAGCGGAGCAACATAACCCCTTCTGAAGGAACTTCAGAGAAAAAACACAAAGATACAGGTTATACATGCAAAGAAAGCCAAAAACCACAGAGTTCCAGGTACTACTCACGGAACCTGACTACTGCGATGAGCTGGCGATGCTGGAACAGAGCCTTAGCGCGCTGACCTCAGCCCAGATAATCGCTATCAGATAAGGGTCGCGCTGCATCTGAAAACATCAACACACTTCTGCCTTGGGAGGGTGCTGTGTCTCTCTTCCTTCCTTCGCTGAAAAGGATTTTACAGGTAAGTTCTTACCAAAATCCGTGTTTCAGCTGCAGATGGAAGGAAGAGAGCCACAGTATTCATTACTGATGGGACGTCCCAAAGCAGTTCAAAAATAAGGGTGGGAAAAACCAATAAAAGGCAGAAACCCAACAACCTTAACAACAAAGCGCAACCAGCGCTAAACACAAGTTCATCCAGAACTTTAAACTACAGCTGCCTGCAGGATCCTACGTCCGAGGGCTGCATCAGCGGAAGCACTGACGTCCACTTTATAAAACTTTGTAAACGTGTGGACAGAGCGCCAAGTTGCCGCTCGGCAGAGCTGCACTGCCGAGGCACCTTGATGAAAAGCCCACGATGAGGCCACAGCTCTCGTAGAATGGGCTCGAATCTTAATCGGGCAAGATTCACCCGAAGACGGTAAGCTTCCAAAATAGCTGACCGGATCCAACGAGCTATAGAATCCTTGGAAGCTCGTTGACCACGCCGACGACCTGCTGGAACCACAAACAGGGAGTCCGTCTTACGAAAACCTTGAGTAATAGATAGATAAAACTTCAAGGCCCGCACTAAATCCAATGTGTGTAAAGCTCGCTCTTTCACATTCTTCGGATCCGGGCAGAATGAAGGCAACACAATATCCTGGTTGACATGAAATTGTGACACCACTTTAGGCAAAAAATCACCCCGAGTGCGAAGCACTACACGATCCGGAAAAAACTCCAGAAAAGGAGGCGAACAAGAAAGAGCTGCCAACTCAGAAACTCTCCTCAAGGAAGTGACTGCAACAAGGAAAGCCACCTTCCAAGAAAGTAAAGAAAGGCTAGCAGAAACCATAGGCTCAAAAGGTTTATGCTGAAGAGCTTCCAAAACAAGATTGAGCCGCCAAGGAGACACGGGTGCCTTCCGCGGCGGAAACTTACGAGATATACCTCGGAAAAAGGAGAGCACGTCTCTATTTGAAGCAATAGTTCTCCGAAACAATAAGGACAGAGCAGAAATCTGACCTTTCAGAGTGCTTACTGCCAAACCCTTGTCTAGCCCATGCTGTAGAAAAGCCAACAGGTTGGGAATGGAAAATTTTCTCGGGTTCCGAGAGGACCCCAAACACCACGAAAGAAGGTTTCCCAAATTTTGTGGTAAATCCTAGTAGTAGCCGGACATCTCGCAGCACGAAGGGTAGCAATGACCTCGGCTGAGAAACCTCTACGGGTCAAGATTTCGGTCTCAAGAGCCACGCCGTCAAACGCAGGGACATCAAGTCCGGATGACAAACGGGCCCCTGAGTCAACAAGTCCGGTTGAAGAGGGAGTGGAAAAGGAGGTGCCGCCAACAGCGACATTATTGTCGAGAACCACACCCTTCTTGGCCAGTCTGGAGCTATCAAAATAGCTGGAATTCTCTCTAGTCTGATCCGACGCAGTACTAGAGGAAGTAAGGATATCGGCGGGAATACATAGATCAGCTCGAACTGATCCCACTGAGCCACTAGAGCATCCACCGCCACCGCCTTCGGATCCTTGTACCTGGACATGAATGTCGGTAACTTGGCATTGAACCTGGATGCCATCAAATCCACTTGGGGGGTTCCCCAGCGAGAGCACAGTAGTGCAAACACATCCGGATGGAGGCTCCATTCCCCGGAATCCATCCTTCTGCGACTGAGAAAGTCCGCTGTAACATTCTGAACCCCTGGAATGTGAATCGCCGAAATGGCTGGTACATTGGCCTCTGCCCAAATCAGAATTCGGGACACCTCTACCATGAGTCTGGAACTCCTTGTCCCACCTTGGTGATTGATATACGCGACAGCCGTCGCATTGTCTGTCTGCACACGGACTGGCAGACCGCTCAAAGGGACCGTCCAATGTTGGAGGCAAAGGAAAATCGCCCTCAATTCCAGGATGTTGATCGGAAGCACAGACTCTTCCGATGACCATACCCCTGAATCCAGAGATTGTTCCAAACACCCCCCCAGCCCGTCAGGCTGGCATCGGTGGTTATGACTGACCACTTCGGAGGGAGGAAAGACTTCCCCAGGGAGAATGCCCCTGGACGTAACCACCATTCTAGAGAATCCCGCACCGCGCGAGAAATGGTGACACTGCAATCCAGCGATTGCGACTGATTCCATCGACTCAAGATGAACCTTTGAAGAGTCCTGGAGTGGAACTGGGCAAAAGGAATTGCCTCCATGGACGCCACCATCAGTCCTAGAAGACGCATACACTTCCGTAGAGACATTGCCGTTGAGGATCTCATAATCTGTACATGTCGAAGAAGACATGACTGTTTGTCTGGTGGTAGGGAAACTACCGACCGACACGTGTCGAGATGCATTCCCAAAAAGAGGATTGTCCTCGATGGTTCCAGGGACGACTTCTCCCAATTGACCAGCCAACCGAAGTCCTTCAGAAACTGAAGAGACAAATCCCGAGCCGTCAACGCCTCCTCCTCCGAGGAAGCCATGATCAAAAGATCGTCCAGATAAGGGAGAATCGTAATCCCCTGTCTTCGAAGGATTGCCATGAGAGGCGCCAGAATTTTTGTAAAGACCCTTGGCGCTGAGGCTAAGCCGAACGGCAGAGCCACGAACTGGTAATGATTCCGACCTATGGCAAATCGAAGAAAGCGCTGATGAGCCTTTCCGATGGGAATATGCAAATAGGCGTCTCGAATGTCGATTGACACCAGAAAATCGTTCTGTGACAGAGCTGCCACAACGGAACGAAGCGACTCCATGCGAAATTTCCGGGCATGGACATGCCGGTTTAATCGCTTGAGATCCAGAATCGGGCGAAATTTGTTCTCCTTTTTGGGAACTATAAAAAGGTTGGAATAAAAACCTTTTCCTCGGTCCTCTGACGGAACCGGTATCACTACACCCTTTTGTAGCAGAGATTCGACCTCTCGCTGTAGAGCGACAACAAGCTCGGGTTCCGACGGAACGCGAGACTGACAAAAAACATTTGGGGGTCGAGAAGCAAACTCTATGAAATAGCCTGCCGACACAATCCGCGTTGCCCAGGAATCTGGAACGCGAGCCATCCAAGTCGCCTTGAAAAGAAGCAGGCGACCCCCCACTCGAGAATCCTCGAGTGGACCCCTGGCGTCAATTAGACTTTGCGGGCTTCTTGTCAAGCTCCCGCTTGTCCTGGCGGAAACTCTGCTTCCAGGAAGTGCGAGTTTTCTGAGAGGATTTCTTTCCTGAGAAGGAAGGACGACCCGATCCCCACGAGGAGTGACTAGATCGTCCTCGGCCCCGAAAGGACCGCCGACCACTATAGACACCAGGCCTACTGGACACCGAGGCCATGGCCCTACGTTGTGGTAATGCTGATTCCTTCGCCTTAGCCTTGGAAATCAGCTCTGTGAGGTCAGATCCAAAAAGATGGCCACCCTTGTAAGGTAAGGCCAACAACCCTTGTTTGGAAACTGCGTCCCGGCCCACTGTCTGAGCCATAAAGCTCTTCTGACTGTGACCGCTGAAGCTTGCGCTTTGGCCAGCAGAGATGCCGTATCCAGACCGGCATCAAAGATATAACAGGCTGCCGTTTCTAACCATTCACAAGTTTCCCGTATCTCAGATAACGGAGATTCATTGTGCAACTCCGTCTTCAGACGTGCCAGCCAGCTTAGAGAAGCTCTAGCAGCACACATGGATCCTAGCACTGCTCGGAATCCATGACCGCAGCCTCATAGCTTGCTTTTGCCGCCAATTCTGCTTTTCTATCCAAAGGCTCCTGTAAGCTCGCTTTTCCCTTAATAGGGAGTAGTGAGGATTTATTAAGCTGAGATAAAGACACATCCACCTCAGGAGCAGAAGTCCAATTAGCCTTTAACTCCGCAGAGCAAGGATAAAGTGTATCAAAGAAATGCGTTCCATGAAAACGCTTATCTGGACATAGACGTTCCTCCTCTATTACACTATTAAGCTCATCCAGAGCTGGCAATGTTGTACGCGAAGCACGGGACTCCTGGAACATGCGTGCTGATTTACCAGGACGACTAGTTACCTCCTCCGGTAACTGTAATATATCTCTCATGGCTTCAATCAATGCCTCCGTACGCTTCGCCATAGAGGAACGCCCCTGCGGCTCGTCCGCATCTGAATCGGATATTTCTCCATCCGAATTTAAAGGGGAACTCTGCCCAATATCAGATACATCTGACTCGCTCCGTGTAGAGGCCGGTAACGGCCTGCGTCGCTTCCTCTGAGAAGAATAAGCAGACACATATTGACCTAAAAGATCAGACAAGTTGTTGATCGATCGAGCGATATCGTCCAATTTTTCACCGCTGTCGACCGCAGCGCTAGACGCTGTGGAGGTCTGCGTATCTGATTGCCGTAATGGCACTGGGACGTGGTCCGCGGCATCTGAACTCTGTTCAGACATGTCTCACCTGTATGAACAGGCCAAAGCGGTAATACCAGCAAAAACTATGCGGTTTTACTTTTTTTTTTTTTTTTTTATATGCTGAAGGGTTAACGCTCCACCAGGCAGGGTTACCCCAGCGGTATTCAGTCAAAAAATTTTTCTGGTAGAAATAACCCTCAGAAAGGTTAATATTGCAAACTCACCACAACATATATATATGAAGTGTGAGTCCCAGCCAATTTTATGTCTCTAATGAGACTGCAGCTGCAGGATAGCGATCGCTGCGCTGCAGGGTGAGGAATCAGCACTCACCCAGCTGGCCGTGGTGTCTTATGAGGAGAGGAGCGGTCTGAGGAGCCCAGGAGCCTGTGTAATGGCCGCCACAGTGAGGGAGTCGCAGGAGAAACGCCAGAGCGCGCGTCTTCCTGCTCAAAAGACCGGGAATAGATAGGCCACGCCCCCTGCTAGCTCAAATGTTGAGCGCGAACTCCCCCGCTCCTGCTCCCTCTCTGTCCTGCAGCTATCTGCCTGCGGACAAAAGATCACCACATCTACAATGTAACAGCGCTGTCACAGCAGCGCTGAAGCATACTGACATACAGTAGTAGCGCTGTCACCGCAGCGCTGAAGCACTCACACATTATTATAATAAAAATTGTGTGGAAAACTCATCAGCTCAGCGCCACAGGGACCCCTAAGGGTTTCTGGCGCTATGCCCATGCTTCCCCCAGGGCGGGAAGCGCAGTGACCCAGCGTGTGGTTTGCGCCCCCGCCAGGGAAAACTCTCCTCATCCCCCAGGGCCGGCAAGGATTCTGCAGGGACCATTATGTAATTACAGATCCGCCAAGGGAGAAGCTGGTGAAATACACTGATAAACATGTAATAGCGCTGTCACCGCAGCGCTGAAGCATACTGATATACATGTAATAGCGCTGTCATCAGACGCTAAAGCACTCACACATTAATAATAAAATTTTGTGTGGAGTACTCACCAGCCAAGGCGCCACAGGGACCCTCAGGGGTTTCTGGCGCTATGCCCATGCTTCCCCCAGGGCGAGGAACGCAGTGACCGCACGTGTGGTTTGCGTCCCGCCAGGGAAGCTCTCCTCATCCCCCAGGGCCGGCAAGGATTCTGCAGGGACTTTGAGTAAGTACAGATCCGCCAAGGGAGAGGTTGGGGTACAGCAGCGCTGGTACCCCTGAGACCTCTAGACCAACTAGTGATCCAGGTCTCCTGTCCGAATATAAAATAATAAAATCTTCTGAGGAGCTGCATTAGCAGCGACCATCCTTCTGGACCTCAAATCTTAGACTGGAGCTGAGTAGGAGGAGCCCGAGCTGGAGGGGCCAGCCAGTCAGCACTCTTTTGATCTGAGGTGACATCCTGATCTGGGGCTCCGCCTACCCATCAGTAATGAATACTGTGGCTCTCTTCCTTCCATCTGCAGCTGAAAATATGATTTTTTAATTTTACGGCTCTACGTTATAAACTTGTGTGAAGCACTTGGGGGTTCAAATTGCTCACCAAAGATCTAGATAAGTTCCTTAGGGGGTCTAGTTTCCCAAATGGGGTCACTTGTGGGGGGTTTCCACTGTTTAGGCACATCAGGGTCTCTCCAAATGCAACATGGCGTCCAATCTCAATTCCAGCCAATTTTGGTTGGAAAAAGTCAAATGGTGCTCCTTCCATTCCGAGCTCTGCCGTGCGCCCAAACAGTGGTTCCCACCCACATATCGGGTATCAGCGTACTCAGGACAAATTGGACAACAACTTTTGTGGTCCAATTTCTCCTGTTACCCTTGGGAAAATAAAAAATTAGTGACTAAAAATAATTTTTGTGGGAAAAAAATAGGATTTTTTATTTTCATGCCCGGGCATTATAAACTTGTGTGAAGCACTTGGGGGTTCAAAGTGCTCACCAAAGCTCTAGATAAGTTCCTTAGGTGGTCTAGTTTCCAAAATGTGGTCACTTGTGGGGGTTTCTACTGTTTAGGCTCATCTGGGGCACTGCAAACGGAACATGACCCCCATCAACGTCTGCATTCCAAAACGTTACTACTTCCTTTCCAAGCCCTGCCGTGCGCCCAAACAGTTTCCCCCCCCCCACATATTGGGTATCAGCGTACTCAGGACAAATTGGCCAACAACTTTTGGGGTCCAATTTCCTTGGGAAAAATCAAAAATTTGGGACTAAAAAATCGTTTTTGTGGAAAATTGTTTCTTTTTTTTTCACACCCAGGCATTATAAACTTTTGTGAAACACTTGGGGGTTCAAAGTGCTCACAACAGATCTAGATAAGTTCCTTAGGGGGTCTAGTTTCCAAAATGGTGTCACTTGTGGGGGGGTTCCACTGTTTAGGCGCATCAGGGGCTCTCCAAACGCGACATGGCATCCAATCTCAATTCCAGCCAATTTTAGTTTGAAAAAGTCAAACGGCGCTCCTTCCCTTATGAGCTCTGCTGTGCGCACAGACAGTGGTTTTTCCCCACTTATGGGGTATTGGCATACTCAGGAGAAATTGCACAACAACTTTATCTGTCCATTTTCTTCTTTTACCCTTGTGAAAATAAAAAAAAAGTTTGTAAAAGATCATTTTTGTGGCTAAAAAGTTAAATATTCATTTTTTCCTTCCACGTTGCTTCAGCTCCTGTGAAGCACCTGAAGGGTTAATAAACTTCTTGAATGTGGTTTTGAGTACCTTGAGGGGTGCAGTTTTTAGAATAGTGTCACTTTTGGGTATTTTCTGCTATATAGACCCCTCAAAGTGACTTCAAATATGAGGTGGTCCCTAAAAAAAATGGCTTTGTAAATTTTGTTGTAAAAATGAGAAATCGCTGGTCAACTTTTAACCCTTATAATTTCCTAAGAAAAAAAATTTTGATTCCAAAATTGTGCTGATGTAAAGTAGACATGTGGGAAATGTTATTGCTTAACTATTTTGTGTGACATATTTCTCTGTTTTAAGGGAATAAAAATTCAAAGTTTGAAAATTGCACAATTTTCAAAATTTTCGCCATATTTGCATTTTTTTCAAAAATAAACGCAAGTTATATCGAAGAAATTTTACCAATAACGTGAAGTACAATATGTCACGAGAAAACAATCTCAGAATCGCGCAGATCCGTTGAAGCGTTCCAGAGTTATAACCTCATAAAGAGACAGTGGTCAGAATTGTAAAAATTGTCCCGGTCAGTAACGTGCAAACTACCCTTGGGGTTGAAGGGGTTAAAATGGATGCCTGCACATATAACAGAGTGAACTATTTTGCATCAATGTTTGATATGTTTGTGACAACAAAGAAATTGTTACCAAGACACTGGCAGTAAAAGATACTAAAGTTCATCACAACAGCCAGTTTCTCCAGGCCTTAGTGGAAATATTCAAACGAGAAACTGGAAGCATATGGCCATATATCAAACACTTTATTGAAAAATATATAAAAGATACCATAAACAATTTTAAAAATGGGATGTATATCCAATAATTACCCATCGGTCAATATGTGAAATAAGATCTGAACAGTACTACCGACTCACAGCAAGATATAATAAAGGGAATATTATCCATAAATGAGCCATACAGTACCAAAATGCATATATTAAAGGCACTATTAGTGTGATACAAATATTTAGACACTGTATGCCGTTATCCTTATGCTATGAGCCTCAAATAAATGGTATGAAAAAATATATATATATATGGCTAATGCCATGTTGTTAGTACAGAGCATAAAGTGTGAAAATATAATAAAGGGGATTTATATCAGCACATAAGTAATACAGTACCGTAGTACAAATACTTGGACACTATAAACCATTAAGAGTATATGTCATGCCCTCTGCAATAGGTATAGGCACATGCATTGCTGTTAATTATTAACATAATATATACATGGTAAGATAGATTGTGTTCATACATACGGGGTTAAGGGGCATAAGATGCCGCTATCATTCCACTATAAACCTCCAGTGAGTTTGGACCAATATGTATACAGTCTACCGAATCATTTTCATGCACAGAGGGTTAAATAGTTATAGTGCCAATATACGAGTTGCCATGAAAGAGTACCCCAACAAACACAGTATGCTTAGTATAATCGCTGTTGTACTGAGATCATAATAAAGCCTGCTGTGCAATACTAAAAACACACATACGACCTTAGGGAATGGAAAGGATGCCCCATTTAGTGGAAATAGTTCTGCAAGATTATGAACTCAAAAAAGAGGTTCTTGCTATTGTAACGGACAATACTTCAAACATAAGTACAATTAAATTGATGAATGAGAGTAATGAACAACAGCTAGAAGAAAATTTAGGATTCAGTATGTTTGGGATGGAAGGCCACAGTGCTGTTCATGTAACTGAGGAACAAACAGATATTACAACAGAAGAACAGCAAAATTATACTGTAGAAATAGATGATCTTGTTGAAGCTGCTTCAAAACACTTTCATATTCATCACATGCGCTGCGCTGTGTTGTGAACACGCTGCAGTAGGCAATAAGAGATAGTCTGCAAGAGGGACATGCTGGAAATCTGATTGGAAAGTGAGGAAATTGGTTATTGCTGCCAGAACCCCTAAAATGTATTCCATTTTGAAAAGACATGCTGGGAAAGGGGCAATTGTCGATCAAGCCACTCGGTGGGGCAGCACTTATTTAATGATTGAGTGATTGCTTGAACTAAAACCGTTTTTTATAGATATGGCAAACTCTCAAGTAACCCTAAATGAAGGTCAATGGACACAGGAGGCTGAATTGAAGGAATTGCTTAATCACCCATTTACCGTGACTAAAAAATTACAAGCTGAGGATTTAACTCCTGGCATTTTCATAAGGGAGTGGAAGAACTTGCTATTTTGCCTGTCCCAAAGAGGAGGTTTAATCGCAGATGGCATTTCTGCTTCAATGAAACGGAGAGAGACACAGCTATTGGAAAATAAAAATTTTCTGGCAGCTGTTTATGTGGACCCAAGTCATCGTATACTGCTTGATGTTCAACAGCTTACTAAAGGAAAAGAAGCTCTGACTGAGGTAGCAGTTAGGATGAGTGGCCTACAGGAGGACTGCCAGGCACATGAGGACTTGGGTCCTGACAGTGCTACTGCTGCCATATCTTCATCCTCATCAGATAAGGAGTTTGACTTTGACAAGCATTTGGATGACATGGAGCAGGCAAAGCGTTGCCGCAAGGAAAAAGATTTCACTCCGTCTCCTATAGCAAGCAAATTGACCATATTTCAGCAAAATGTTTCACTTGATCTCAAAGAAATAGAAAAATTCAACCGTTCATCAAAACTGACTGTGCATGAGGCAATTTTCCTTTATACCCGGAATTTGTTAGAGAAGTTGCCCATGTGCTTACGGCTTTGCCTCCAACCCAAGTTAGTGTAGTGTTCTCTAGCCTTAAAATTATTAGGTCAGATTTGAGGTCATCCATGAAGGAGGATCTGATGGGGGCAATTCTATTTCTTACAACAAATTCATAGACTGCACAAATGTTATTTAGTATGTTTTTGTTGAAAACTTTTTTTTGCCACTTACATAGGTTATTACAAAGTTTTATATATATATATATATATATATATATATATATATATATACACATACATACACACATTCGATATTACATATTGTATTACATATTTACAATTTATTACTTTTTTTGTGTTCTAAAGTTGTATTCCAATAAATATATATTATGTTCTATCTAAATATCTTGATTATTGTATCATAAAAATTATTAAATGTCTGATGTTCACATTGTACTACAATAAATTTTTCACTTAAATATAAGCAATATATGTGGGAGTCGGTGTAAGGGAAATTGAGGAGTCGGAGTCGCAGGTTTGGCTTACCGACTCCACAGCCCTGGTTATAAGTAGGAGAAGAGATGAGGAAGAAGAACAATGTTATATTTAGAAGAAGAGAGGAGGGAAGTGCATAGTATTACATGTGCAAGAATAAAGGAGGGACAAACGCAATGTTAAACGTAACAGAACAGGGCAGGGAAGACCACAATGTTAGGCTTCATGCACATGTCCGTGTTTAAACATGTATGTGAAAAAATAATACTGGCATCATCAGTGTTTTGCAAAAGTGTGTCATCTGGGTGTCATCAGAGGAAATCTGATGAATGGAAGGAGCAAAGAACGCAAATACTAGAAAGAAAATACTTACATTAATCCGTACAGGAGGGTGATTCATTGGAGGGTACATGCTCAGAGCCAGGTCATCCACACTAGCCAAATGTTAAAAGATAAATACAAGTGTCCTAAATAGGTACATTAGAGATTCCATTAAATGAAATTTTCATATAAATTGCTTTTGATAATTATTAATCCATAAAGGAAAACCTTCCATGTGACTCAAAAATTTCAGTGTTGCAGTCAAACATTGCCATTTTCAATATTGTAATGTAAGAATGAATTCACAGAAAATACTCCCACACAGTTATCTAGGTCATCAACTGACAAAGACAGACATGCTAGAGAGAAGATTAAAGGATCATTTTCCAAGTATACTTGGTGTATATAATAGTGGTGTACATATGGAAGGGAACTATACAGGAAGGGAACTAGACAGATGCTCATATTAGGCTTTTCTTTTTTAATACTTGTTAAAATAAAAAAATAATTAGCTCACTTCACTGGGTTAAAAAGGAGAAGAAAAAAAACTGATCTTATAATTTTGTATATATGTTCAAGTTGCCATACATGACAGTATGCACCACTGTCGTTATACCTGGGGCTGACTTCCTGAGTAATGTCTGCCAGGTCATCCAGCTGTGCCACTTGTTCTGATGTCTCTACCTTTCCATGAGCTTTTAGAGTACCCAGCACTTTTTTCAGACAAGCTTTTGAGGCTTTCATTAAGCCTAAGCAGGGGCTATAAGCCTGCGATCAGCCTCTGACCAGTATGTATCCTGGTTTCCCCGGGCACAGGTATCATCATCATCTAAGACATCACTGAATGGATCCTCTCCACCGGCCAAAGCCTGCAAATTATAACCAAGAAATAAGAGCCGCTTAGATAAAAATCCATATATATATAATCTCCACCCAACATCGCCTTCATGTAAAGATAAATGACAGCCAGCAATTCCCTCCACTACCTAAGGATGTCAATCATCTTTACAGGACTCCTAAAAGCCATGTCTATCTAGGTAAGCAGTGACACACTGCTCCCCTACTCTGTATACCTAGAAAGGAGAGGGAGGAAAACTTAGGTGATGTGTCCATTAATATAATGTTGGGGGAGTAATGATAGTTTATAGCCTTCAAAATGGCCAACTATGGTTCCAACTTCCAGGAAAACCAGCTCTGGAGCACAAACTACTGAAATACTGGACAAGGCAATATTAGCCCAGACCCCAAAGGTGGCTCTATTATAGGGGCGAGATGAAACTACAGCAGTGGACGTTTATACAGTAGTGAGGAGGTGGCAGGACATGGAGCATTTCTAGATCAATCCTGTGCACGATTCTGTAATGCCGTGTCTATGGTCCTTCTGCTGAGGTTCCAAGGAAGTTATAGGAGCAGCCTGATCATGCAGACTGGGCCGTGGTCTCACCCGTCACATATCATCCTGCACAATGTACGTACTAAGCAGAGAGACATCAGATGTTATATACACAATAATAAATGACTGGTGTAATATCTGATATTCTGTGCCTATGGTATAATAAAGCCCATCACACACTACCCTGTATATGTCATCGGATGTCTGTAGTCGCTGAATATCATATACCAGTCATATATATTCTGTATACAGAATGGAATATATACTATGCCCAGTCATCAAATGCAATAATCAATATAATACAGGAAATTCCGTGCAAGCAATTTACTTATGTAAAAAAAAGCATAATAAAGGGGTTGTCGTTACCTGTACAACCTCTTTTTAAATTAAGCATTCCCATTGGAAAAAAATAACAGATGCTCACGTCCAGCACTGATGCAGGGTCTACTGTTATGCCACTGTCTGCAGGGCTCAGATGGCATAAGAATGTCAGCAAGCCCAGAGAAATAGAACCGACATTGCTGGGACGGCACAGATGCGAAAGTATCTATTATTATATTTTACGAGTGTATTTCATTTAAAAAGGTGTTGTCCAAGTAATGATCAACCCTTTAAATACATAATTTTTGCACAAAAAAAATGAAAATAGAAATATTAAACTAATTTAACCCCTTTCTGCCATCAGACGTACTATTCCGTCCATAAAACCCGTGCCATTCTGCCCATGGACGGAATAGTACGTCATAGGCGATCAGCTGCGCTCCCGGGGGGAGCGCAGCTAATCGCCGCCGGGTGTCAGCTGATTATCACAGCTGACACCCGGGACTGTGTGTCAGGAGTGGTCACGGACCGCTCCCGGCACATTAACCCCTGGCACACCGCGATCAAACATGATCGCGGTGTACTGGGGGCACAGGGGAGGATCGCGCAGGGAGGGGGCTCCCTGCGCGCTCCCCTGAGACCCTCAGAGTAGCGCGATGTGTCGTGCTGTTCCGAGGGTCCGTCCTCCCTCCAGGTCCCCGGATCCAAGATGGCGCCGGGGTCCTGCAGGGAAGCGGCTTCCTCAGTGCCTGCTGAGAGCAGGCACTGAGGAAGCCTGCAGCGATGCCAGAGCGATCGCAGGTGTGACAGAGTGCTGTGCATACTGTCACACCAGCGATCTGATAAAATACTGTGATGTTCCAACCTGGGACAAAGTAAAAAAGTAAAAAAAATAAAAAGTGGTAAAAAAATCATAAAAAAATAAAAAAATATTCCCCAATAAATTCATTTTTTCCTGTAAATAAAAAAAACAAAACAATAAAAGTACACATATTTGGTATCGCCGCGTCCGTAACGACCCCCCCTATAAAACTGTCCCACTAGTTAACCCCTTTAGTGAACCCCTTAAAAAAAAAAAAAAAAAGCAAAAAATCAATGCTTTATCATCATACCGCCGAACAAAAAGTGGAATAACACGCGATCAAAAAGACGGATATAAATAAACATGGTACCGCTGAAAACGTCATCTTGTCCCGCAAAAAACGAGCCGTCATACATCATCAGCGAAAAAATAAAAAAGTTATAGCTCGCAGAATAAAGCAATGCAAAAATAATAATTTTTTATATAAAATTGTTTTCATTCTATAAAAGCACCAAAACATAAAAAAATGATATAAATGAGGTATCGCCGTAATCGTACTGACCCAAAGAATAAAACTGCTTTATCAATTTTACCACACGCGGAACGGTATAAACGCCTCCCCCAAAAGGAAATTCATGAATTGCTGATTTTTGTTCATTCTAACCTCCCAAAAATCGAAATAAAAAGTGATCAAAAAATGTCACGTGCTCAAAAATGGTACCAATAAAAACGTCACCTCGTCTCGCAAAAAATAAGACCTCACATGACTCTGTGGGCCAAAATATGCAAAAATTATAGCTCTCAAAATGTGGTGATGCAAAAAACTATTTTTTGCAATAAAAAGCGTCTTTTAGCGTGATAGCTGCCAATCATGAAAACCCGCTATAAATAGTAAATCAAACCCCCCTTTATCACCCCCTTAGTTAGGGAAAAATAATAAAATTAAAAAAATGTATTTATTTCCATTTTCCCGTTAGGGTTAGGGTTGCGGCTAAAGTTAGGGTTAGGGTTGGCGCTAACGTTAGGATTAGGGTTAGGGGTGTGTTAGGGTTAGGTTTGTGGTTAGGGTTGGGACTAGGGTTAGGGGTGTGTTGGGGTTAGGGTTGTAGTTAGAATTGGGGGATTTCTGCTGTTTAGGCACATCAGGGGCTCTCCAAATGTGACATGTCGTCTGATCTCAATTCCAGCCAATTCTGCGTTGAAAAAGTCAAACGGTGCTCCTTCACTTCTGAGCTCTGCCATGCGCCCAAACAGTAGTTTACCCCCGCATATGGGGTATCAGCGTACTCTGGACCACAAGAGTTATTGTGCAATTTGTCCTATTTCTTCTGTTACCCTTGGGAAAATAAAAAACTGGGGCAACAAAATCATTTTCGTAAAAAAAAAATGATTTTTTTGTTTTTACGGCTGTATGTTATAAAACTTCTGTGAAGCACTTGGGGCTTCATAGCGCTCACCACACTTCTAGATAAGTTCCCTGTGGGGTCTATTTTCCAAAATGGGGTCACTTGTGGGGGGTTTCCACTGTTTAGGCTCATCAGGGGCTCTCCAAATGCGACATGACGCCCCCAGACCATTCCATCAAAGTCTGCAATCCAAAACGTCACTACATCCCTTCCGAGCCCCCGACGTGCGCCCATACAGTAGTTTACTCCCACATATTGGGTATCAGCGTACTCAGGACAAATTAGGACAACAACTTTTGGGGTCCAATTTCTCCTGTTACCCTTGTGAAAATAAAATATTGGGGGCGAAAAAATCATTTTTGTAAAAAAAAAAAAAGGATTTTTTATTTTTACGGCTGTACGTTATAAACTTCTGTGAAGCATTTCGGGGTTCAAAGTGCTCACCACACATCTAGATAAGTACCTTGTGGGGTCTATTTTCAAAAATGGGGTCACTTGTGGGGGGTTTCCACTGTTTAGGCTCATCAGGGGCTCTCCAAATGCGACATGACGCCCCCAGACCATTCCATCAAAGTCTGCAATCCAAAACGTCACTACATCCCTTCCGAGCCCCCGACGTGCGCCCATACAGTAGTTTACTCCCACATATTGGGTATCAGCGTACTCAGGACAAATTGGACAACAACTTTTGGGGTCCAATTTCTCCTGTTACCCTTGTGAAAATAAAATATTGGGGGCGAAAAAATCATTTTTGTAAAAAAAAAAAAAAAAGATTTTTTATTTTACGGCTGTACGTTATAAACTTCTGTGAAGCACTTCGGGGTTCAAAGTGCTCACCACACATCTAGATAAGTTCCTTGAGGGGTCTAGTTTCCAAAATGGTGTCATTTGTGGGGGTTTCCACTGTTTAGGCAGATCAGGAGCTCTCCAAACACGACATGGCATCCAGCCAATTCTGCGTTGTAAAAGTCAAACGGCGCTCCTTCCCTTCCAAACTCTGCCATGCACCCAAACAGTGGTTTACCCCCACATATGGGGTATCAGCGTACTCAGGACAAATTGCAAAATAATTTTTGGAGTCTTGTTACCCTTGGGAAAATAAAAATTTGGGTGAAAAGATCAATTTTGTGGAAAAAATATGATTTTTTAATTTTACGGCTCTACGTTATAAACTTGTGTGAAGCACTTGGGGGTTCAAATTGCTCACCAAAGATCTAGATAAGTTCCTTAGGGGGTCTAGTTTCCCAAATGGGGTCACTTGTGGGGGGTTTCCACTGTTTAGGCACATCAGGGGCTCTCCAAATTGCAACATGGCATCCAATCTCAATTCCGGCCAATTTTGGTTGGAAAAAGTCAAATGGTGCTCCTTCCATTCCGAGCTCTGCCATGCGCCCAAACAATGGTTCCCCCCCACGTATGGGGTATCAGCGTACTCAGGACAAATTGGACAACAAATTTTGTGGTCCAATTTCTCCTGTTACCTATGGGAAAATAAAAAATTAGTGACTAAGAGATAATTTTTGTGGGAAAAAAATAGGATTTTTTATTTTCATGCCCGGGCATTATAAACTTGTGTGAAGCACTTGGGGGTTCAAAGTGCTCACCAAAGATCTAGATAAGTTCCTTAGGGGGTCTAGCTTCCAAAATGGGGTCACTTGTGGGGGGTTTCCACTGTTTAGGCTCATCTGGGGCACTACAAACGGAACATGACCCCCATCAATGTTTGCATTCCAAAACGTTACTGCTTCCTTTCCAAGCCCTGCCGTGCGCCAAAACAGTTTCCCCCCCCCACATATGGGGTATCAGCGTACAAATTGGACAAATTGGACAACAACTTTTGGGGTCCAATTTACTTGGGAAAAATCAAAAATTTGGGACTAAAAAATCATTTTTGTGGAAATTTTTTTTTTTTTTTCACACCCAGGCATTATAAACTTTTGTGAAACACTTTGGGGTTCAAAGTGCTCACAACAGATCTAGATAAGTTCCTAGGGGGTCTAGTTTCCAAAATGGTGTCACTTGTGGGGGGTTTCCACTGTTTAGGCGTTATCAGGGGCTCTCCAAACACGACATGGCGTCCAATCTCAACTCCAGCCAATTTTAGTTTGAAAAAGTCAAACGGCGCTCCTTCCCTTACGAGCTCTGCCGTGTGCCCAAACAGTGGTTTTCCCCACATATGGGGTATTGGCGTACACAGGAGAAATTTCACAACAACTTTATCTGCCCATTTTCTCCTTTTACCCTTGTGAAAATAAAAAAAAGTTTGTAAAAGATCATTTTTGTGGCTAAAAAGTTAAATATTAATTTTTTCCTTCCACGTTGCTTCAGCTCCTGTGAAGCACCTGAAGGGTTAATAAACTTCTTGAATGTGGTTTTGAGTACCTTGAGGGGTGCAGTTTTTAGAATGGTGTCACTTTTGGGTATTTTCTGCTATATAGACCCATCAAAGTGACTTCAAATGTGAGGTGGTCCCTAAAAAAATGGCTTTGTAAATTTTGTTGTAAAAATGAGAAATCACTGGTCAACTTTTAACCCTTATAATTTCCTAACAAAAAAAAATTTTGGTTCCAAAATTGTGCTGATGTAAAGTAGACATGTGGGAAATGTTATTTCTTAACTATTTTGTGTGACATAGTTCTCTGTTTTAAGGGAAAAAAAATTCAAAGTTTGAAAATTGCAAAATTTTCGCCATATTTGCGTTTTTTTCAAAAATAAACGCAAGGTATATCGGAGAAATTTTATCACTAACGTGAAGTACAATATGTCACGAGAAAACAATCTCAGAATCGCAAAGATCCGTTGAAGCGTTCCAGAGTTATAACCTCATAAAGAGACAGTGGTCAGAATTGTAAAAATTGGCCCGGTCATTAACGTGCAAACCACCCTTGGGGGTTAAGGGGTTAATTAATAAATGTTTAGATAGACATGAAGGAAAATAATTACGGCATTCTCCCTTTGACATTGACATTAAAATTTCATTAAATTATATCAAACACATTCATTTTATTGAGATTTACCTCTTCCATCTCTTCTAACGCATCCTTCACAACGCCCAAATAACCTGATACAATCCCAACCACTGCGGCTTGGTTATCTTTGAAGGCAAACCACAGAGAAAAGGTTTGAAGTGACATTTAGACTGGGATCTATGTACAGAAATAAATTGGGCTTGTGGTATAACACGATCAGCTGCCGTGTTGCAATGGCGTAGAACTAAATTACAGGAATGCAGCAATTTACCTTTAGGCATCTGTGAGAAATGATCACAGGCTTCCCATACGCTCCCTGTGGACACGAGCTGGGCCTGTGATAAACTGAAATGATAGCTAGTGAGGGGGAGATCAGGTAACCAGGGTCAATGTGCCAATGATAATTCCTCATAACTGTGTCCATACCTCTGTATGCGGGCATTCAGGATGACCTCAATCAGCTGCATGGTGCCTTCTATCACGTCTGCCACTGCCTCTCTCACAGTCTTCCGTAACGTGGTACCTAGATATAAAGAAAACCTCCTCACTCCATTTTCATATCTGAAATCATTTCTTATGTAAAGAATAGTTAAAAGCTTTACTGCTCTAACAATGTATATAGAAAACAGAAAAAATGAGTCACCTTTTTGGTTCTGCTTACCTATTACCATACAAAAGATCAGCTATCGCCAAGTACTCTACAGCAGCGGTATGGGCTACCACGTTGATTCCTGAACCCTCACACACATATACAGAATCAATCAAATGCATTAACCACTATGTAACACCCAAAAAATGACAGGCTGTGTAGACCATCAATGACAGCAGGTAGATAAAGACAGTTAAGCACACTGTGGGCACAATTATTAGGCAAGTGAGCTTTTATCCATACCATCATTTTTCTCCAGATTTTCCAACCGCAAGCCATATAAACTTAAATGACTATTGGATGAAGCAGATCAGGTGATGTGTACCTGTGTAATGAGGGGTGGTCCGGCCTAAGGATATCACCACCCTTTATCAAGGTGTGCAGAATTATTAGGCAACTTGTTCTCCTCAGGGAAAGTGCGCCATAAAAGATTTAACTTACTTCAAGATGTCAAAAATTGATACAAATCTTACAGGGATATTGGGGCATGATCACAGAAACATCAAACTCTTTGTTACAAATAGTTAACAGGATCGCAAAAAATGTGTTTAGAAAAAAAAAATGTACATTAACTGCCAAAGATTTGAGAAAGATCCAACATAAAAAGACCAGGAAGCCATTATCCTCCAGTGTTGTAATATTCCAGAGCTGTAACCTCCCTGGAAGCCCTGAAGTACAAGGTGTTCAGTGCTCAGAGATATGGGCAAGGTAAGGGAACCAGACCACCACATAACTTGAATTCTCAAGACTAGGCCAAAAAATATCTGAAGAAAGAATTTTCAAAGGTTTTATGGACTGATGAGATAAGAGTGACTCTTGATGGACCAGATGATTGTGGTCATTGTTAAATCAGAAACAGGCACAGACAACTACTTCGATTCATAACCCAGAAAGTTGGAGGTGGAGTACTGCTGTGGGCTGATATTATTAAAGATGAGCTAGTTGGACCTTTTTGAGCTGAAGATGGACTCCAAATCAACTCCTAAACCTACTACCAGTTTTCAGAAGACACTTTCTTCAAGCAGTGTACAGGAAAATGTAGGAAATGCATGGCTAGCCAAGATGAAAGAATAAGGACATGGCTCCTTCCTCACCTAACCTAAACACTATTGAGAACTAACAAGCTCTTCTTAAACAGGAGACTTATGGTGAAGGAAAACAGGACACATCTCTGATCAGTACCTGGGAGGCTGTGGCTGGTGCTGCCCAAAAAGCTGATAGATTAAGAAACTGACAGACTCCATGGATGGAAGGCTTATGACTGTTTTTAAAACAAGCGATACGATATTGGTCACTGGTATTTTATGTAATGGGAAAAATGTACATTTTGAATTTGGTTATTATTCTCACTTTAACACATTAAAATAAACAACTGAGTTGAAAAAATGTATGTTTTTCACTTAGTTGCATAATAATTATGCACAGTAAGGCCTCATTCAGACATCCATGTAAATCGGTCCAATCTCGGACCACAATGCACAGACTGGCCACGGCTCTTACGACCTAAGAGGCACAGCCTCATAGAAATATGCGCTCAGGTTGGGAGAGCTGTGGCCAGAGAGTGCATTAGCGGTCTGTGCTCGGACCAATTGGCACGAACGTCTGAATGAGGTCTAATAGTAGTCCAATAATTCTGCACACAGATATTGGCCTAAAAAAGACAAAGCCTTACTTTTACTTTCTTAAATATTCAGGTTTACTTGATTGACCAATAGCGCTGTAGTTGTTCAATAAGAAAATTAATCGTCAAAAGTACTGATTGCCTAATAATTGTGTACACAATGTAGCTGCATAAGGACATTTCATAATTGCTCACCTTGTTCCTTTGGAAGAGAATAATACAAAGAGGAAGCCGCCAAAATAGCATTGAGAAGACCGTCACTTAACTTTTGACAGTCCTATAATGAAAGGAGAAAAGCAGTATGTATAAACCTACATTGGAAATAAGATGTATCAGTATAAATAACAGCGATATACATTGCACAGCAAGTCAAGATCCACCCAAATGGGGCATAAAGTAGGCCAAACACAAATATTCTTTGTCCTTCTCTCTAATGATTATTGTGACCACTCTAAAAGATAATCATTGTCATTAATTTCTGAGTTCTCATAACATGCAGGTTATTTAAAGGCGTTGTTAGGGATAGACTTGTACTGTAGATGCAAAAAAAAATAAACTAAGTGGTTACTCACCAGTCTAGTGCTGCCTCCACATCTCTGCCCCATGACAAACTGCAGTGGTGACTAGAGATGAGCGACTTTGCCTTTTTTAGGATCGAGTCGGGTTTCATGAAACCCGACTATCTCAAAAGTCGAGTCGAACGAAATCGGCCGACTATCGGGAAAAGTCGGAGGTCCGACTCAAACACGAAACCCAATGCAAGTCAATGGGGAAGCAAAGTCGGCAGGGAGTGGAGGACAGTAAACACACCTACAGTGCCCATTTCAATGCCAACTACATCAATTCTTATTACTTAAGCTTGTCAACCTTAATTTACTTTATAATAATAGTAACGCATTGAAAACTGGGGGTTATTTGGCTAAAGTTGTGGAGGGGGTAGGGCTGGCTCCCGGTTTTTGTGTGCCCCAGGCGAAAAAGTCTCAGTGGGCCCCTTTAACACATACCACAATTCATGATGCTCCGATACGGGAGAGAAATATAGGTATAGTACAATGACAAATACTTCACTTCTTACATTGCATGACTGATATCTATTTTAAATTCTACAATAGCTCAAAAACAGGACAGTATATTCCTCCATACAATATTATGGCCACCACATAGTGATACAGAATAATGAGCCCCATATATTGCTCCATACAGAATAATTGTTCCCATATAATGATCCATACAGTGTATGATGAGCTCCACATAATGCTCCAGTATGTGATGGTCCCCATATGATGTGCCATACAGTATAGGACGGTCCCCATAGAGTAGAATGAGCCCCACATATTGCTCCATACAGTATAATGAGTCGCATATAAAGCTCCATACAGTATATGATGGGCCCCATATATTGCTCCATACAGAATGGGCTCCATATAATGCTCCATACAGAATAGGTCCCATATGTGCTCCATATGATGCTCCATACCCTATATGATGCCCCATAAATAATAAAACCCATATGATGCTCCAGTATTTGATGGGCCCATGGATGATGCTCAGTGTATGATGGCAATTAATGCTCCAATAATGGCCCATTATATGCTCCAGTGATAATGGGCCCCGTAATGCTGCTCCAGTGTCTGATGTCCCCCATTTAGAATGCTCCAGAATATGATGAGCCCCATGGATGATGCCCCAGTGTACGATGGGCCAATATAATGCTCCATATATAATGGGCCCCATTTATAATGCTCCAGTGTATAATGGGCTCCGTAAATGCTGCTCCAGTGTCTGATCTCCCCCATTTAGAATGCTCCAGTATATGATGGGCCCCATGGATGATGCTCCAGTGTATGATGGGCCAATATAATGCTCCATATATAATGGGCCCCATTTATAATGCTCCAGTGTATAATGGGCCCCGTAAATGCTGCTCCAGTGTCTGATGCCCTCCATTTAGAATGCTCCAGTATATGATGGGCCCCATGGATGATGCTCCAGTGTATAATGGGCCCCATTTTAAATGCTCCAGTGTATAATGGGCCCCATGGATGATGCTCCAGTGTCTGATGTCCCCCATTTAGAATGCTCCAGTGTGTGATGCGCCCCATAGATGATGCTCAAGTGTATGATGGGCCCCATATATAATTCTCCTAGTGTATAATGCTCCCCATATATTGCTCCAAACATTAAAAAAAAAAAAATGAAATACCTCTCCTCGCTGGGCACTGCTCTACTCTGGACTCCTCAGCGTCGCCATCTTCCAGCTCTCTGCACTTGTACTGTCCAGGCAGAGGGTGTACAGACGTGACGTCATCACGCTCTCTGACCTGAATGTCACTGTCAGGAAACGCGGAAGACGTCACAGCGGTGGAGCAGGGAGAGGTAATTATTGCAAGTGCTGGGGCCCTGAGCAAGCAGGGGGGCCCACTCGTGGACGACGGCACTGGCACAGGGCCACTCATAGTACGCCGGATAGTCTGACGGCGAATGGTCCCCCCACTGTCAGAGACACTTTTGTGTACTATGAGGGGCCCTGTGCCAGTGCCGTCGCCCACGAGTCGGCCCCCCACTTGCTCAGGGAACCGGCACTTGCCCGGGTGCGCCAGGTGCTGACGTCGGCCCTGGGGAGGGAGGGTACAGCCCAGTTAGGGAGGTGGAAAAACTGGCATATGTTGAGGTGTAGGCTGGACGTTCAGCAGCTGAAAATGGAGGAATTGGAGAATTCTGAGGAAGAGGAGGACAAAGCGAGCCATTTTGCTGGCAACCTATGTGTCATCAGGGGAAGGTGGTACAAAATCCTTTGAAACCCAGGCATGGTTCATTTTAATGAAGGTGAGATCACCAACATTTTGGGTCGACAGCAGGGTCCTTCTTTCTGTCAGGATTGATCCAGCAGCACTGAAGACTCTTTCTGATAGCACACTACCAGCAGGGCAAGCGAGCTCCTGTAAGGCATATTGTGCCAATTCAGGCCAGGTGTCGAGTTTACAGGCCCAGTAGTCAAAGGGGAATGAACTGTGAGGGAGAACATCAATAGGGGAGGAGAGGAAATTTTGAACCATAGTTGACAACTGCTGTCTCCTGTCTGTTGCAATCGATTCAGTATTAACAGTCGTATGAGCTGTACTCAAGAAATCAGTCCACAGCATGGTCATGAAACCCGTCTCCAATGCCACTTCGAATATGTGCACTACGAACACCTCTTCCATTTGGCCCAGTACGGCTAGTGGTAGAACCTGCACGGCTGCTGTGTGCTGGGAATGCCTCAAACAAACGGTTTACCAGAGTTGCTTGTTTGTTTGTTCGCCAATATTAGCTTTAGGTTCTCCTGTGGCATGATGTTCTGTAATTTGCCTTTATAGCGTGGATCGAGGATGCTGGTCAACCAGTAGTCGTCATCCTTCATCATTTTGGCAACGCGGGGTCCCTTTTTAGGATCCCAATACGTACTCACACATGTGGGCCAATGTTCCAGGTGTCAATGATGCACTGACAGTGGTGGGTGGAAGAGCACTTTCTGCCAAATCCACATCCCTCCAGTCACGCACAAACCCTGTACCTGACCTAGGCAAGCCAACATTTTCTCTTGCCCCCTGAGAAGCATCCTCCTCTCCAAAATAATCATCCCCTCCTCCTCCTCCACCTCGTTCAGCACAGCTCCCTGAGCAGACAATGGCTGTCTGTCATCAAGGCTTCCCTCCTCCTCTGCAGACGCCTGATCCTTAATGTGCGTCAAAGTTTGCAGACACATAAGTGGGATGCTCATGCTTATGATGGCGTCGTCTGTGCTTACCAGCCATGTGCATTCCTCAAAACACTGAAGGACTTTACAGAGGTCTTTCAGCTTTGACCACTGCACACCCGACAACTCGATGTCTGCCCTCAAACTGCCTGCCCGTGTATCCTCCCACAAATGAATTACAGCCTGCCTCTGTTCGCACAGCCTCTCAAAAATGTGCATGGTGGAGTTCCACCTTGTTGCAACGTCTATGATTAGGCGGTGCTTGGAGAGGTGGAGCATTCGCTGCAGCCTTTGCATACGACTGGAGTCTTCGGGCGAGCGACGGATGTGAGAGCACAGTCTTCGCACCTTGTGGAGCAGGGCTGTTAACTGGACAATTATTTAGGAAGCACTGCACCACCAGGTTCAAGGTGTGAGCCAGGCAAGGTATGTGTCTAAGTTTTTGCCAGGGCTATGGCAGCCACAAAATTACGGCCGTTATCACTGACAACCTTGCCTGGCTCAAGATGTAGACTGCCCAGCCATGACTCAGTTTCTCGCTGCAAGTAGTTGGCCAGTACCTCCGTGGTGTGTCTGTTGTCGCCCAAAGACATCATCCTTAAAACAGCCTGCTGACGCTTACCACTAGCAGTTCGATAGTGGGACACCTCGTGTGCAGCACTGGCAGCTTTCGCTTCTGGAGGAGGAGGAGGGTCGAATGCCTACAGCCAACTGTTGCCTATATCGTGGCTAGGCAGCACTGTCCCACCGCTGCTGTCCCCTGTGGACCCTGCATCCACCACATTAACCCAGTGCGCAGTGATGGACACGTAACGACCCTGGCCATGCCTACTGGCCCATGCATCTGTTGTGAGGTGCACCTTTCCACTCACTGATTGTTTGAGTGCATGGATAATGCAGTCTTTCACATGCAGGTGGAGGGCAGGAATGGCTTTTCTAGAAAAGAAGTGCCAACTGGGTAGGTCATAGCGTGGGACAGCGTAGGCCATGAGCTCTCGGAATGCTGCGCTTTCAACTAAACAGAAGGGCATCATCTCTAATGAGATCAGTTTGGCAATGTAGGCGTTCAAAGCCAGTGTACGCGGATGAGAGGATGAGTACTTTCTTGTCCTACTCAGAGTGTCTTTTAGAGTGAGCTGGACTTGAGAGCTGCATATGGAGGAACTAGCGGTGGACATTGCGGACTGAGAGGGGGTTGGTGATGGTGATGGTCTAGATTCAGTCCTTCGGTGCATAAACATTGTGACTCCCTGACTGATTTGGCCTTGCGACGACACCTCAACATTTCTTTCTGGTGGTGTGCTAACCGGTGGGCTTACAGTGGGGGAAGCGATGTAGCGTTGCTGGGTACCTTCAGTCAGAGCAGGTGCACATGTGCTACCTGAGGTTTTGTAGTCCGTCCACGCTTGCAAGTGCATGGTGTTTAAATGTCTAAACATGCAACTGGTATTCAAATTTATGAGATTTTTCCCTCGGCTAAAGGTTTTTCCGCATTTCTTACACATAACCTTTGATTCATCAATAGGATTTTGGACAAAAAAGTGCCACACTGCACTCTTCCTACTATGGTACAACTTTTCAGGGCTTGCACGCTGTGCTAATTTGACCGTTTGGCCAGGCTGTCCTGCAACTTTTTTTGTTGTTTTAAAACGTTTTTGGACTGCTACGAGCCTGCCAGCTGCAATGTCGATGCCTGCTGCGGATCCTCCTCCTGTTTTGAGCTATTGCCAGCGGCACCCTCTTCCCCCAATGGCTGCCAATCTGGGTCAACAACTGGGTCATCCATCACCTCCTCCTCAATTTCATGTGCACCTTCCTCTGTGTCACCGTGTGAGGTAGTAGAGTATGTGGGAAGGGGCACCTGATTTTCATCAGGGTCAGATTCTGGCTCAGTAGACTGCGAGGGCAATGTAGTGCTGTGGGTAATGTACAAGCAGAATCATCTAGCAGTGGCTGTGCATCAGTGCACTCCATGTCAGATTCATCTTGGACTGGGGAATTCAGGATTTGACTTTATAACCCAGGCATGGTATGTGAAAAGAGCTCCATGGAGTAATCAGAAGTGTGGCCTGCCGCATCCTTTACTTTTGGTGGGGTGAAGAACACAAGGAAAGGTGTTGTTTCTGACCAGGAGCCTCCACTGACGACTCAGTGCTTGCATTTTTTGAAACTTCAGAACAGGACGCGATAGAGCTGGAGGCTATTTCGGCAATGTAAGCCAAAACCTGTTCCTGGTGCTCCGGCTTTAAAAGCGGTTTACCTACTCCCAGGAAAGGGAGCCTTCTATGCCTTTTGGAGCCAGACGATGACGCAGGCTCAACACCTCCTGCCTTAGGTGCTATTGTGCTTTTGGCACTACCAGCAGGTGAACCACCACCATCAGTACCAGCAGGCACCCCCCGCCCACGTCTGCGGCCTCTTCCACCATACTTCCTCATGTTTGTGAAAATGTACCCGAAATACAAGCAGATATATGGTACTGTATCACAAGCGTACAGCTGTGTACGGTGAAGGGGAAAATTTCAATCTCTGTATATATTTGAGGAGTCACACAGAGACGCTCTCAGGCTCAGTATGGATTAGACCAGAATCTAAAAAGCAGAAAAAGGGTACTGTATCAGAAGATACCAGGTGTATATATTATTGGGGAAAATTGTAAATCTCTGTATATATTTCAGGAGACACACACAGACGCTCTCAGGCTCAGTATGGATTAGACCAGAATATAAAAAGCAGAAAAAGGGTACTGTATCCGAAGATACCAGGTGTATATAGTATTGGGGAAAATTTCAATCTCCGTATATATTTGAGGAGTCACACAGAGACGCTCTCAGGCTCAGTATGGATTAGACCAGAATATAAAAAGCAGAAAAAGGGTACTGTATCTGAAGCGTACAGCTGTATACAGTGTTGGGGTAATTTTAAATCTCCGAATGTATTGCCGGAGTAACACACAGACGCTCACAAGCTCAGTATGGATTAGACCAGAATATAAAAAGCAGAAAAAGGGTACTGTATCTGAAGCGTACAGCTGCATACAGTGTTGGGGTAATTTTAAATCTCCGTATGTATTTCTGGAGTAACACACAGACGCTCACAGGCTTAGTATGGATTAGACGAGAATATAAAAATCAGATCCGCAAGACATAATCACACATGTGGGCCAACGTTCCAGGTGTCAATGATGCACTGACAGTGGTGGGTGGAGGACTTTCTGCCAAAAAGGGTACTGTATCACAAACGTACAGCTGTATACAGTGTTGGGGTAATTTTAAATCTCCGTATATATTTCCGGAGTAACACACAGACGCTCACAGGCTCAGTATGGAGTAAACCAGAATATAAAAAGCAAAAAAGGCTAATGTATCCGAAGATACCAGGCGTATACAGTGTAGGGGTAATTGTAAATCTCCGTATATATTTCCGGAGTAACACACAGACGAGCTCTCAGCATGGATTTGACCGTAATACAGAAGGCGGAAAAACGGTACTGTATCAGAAGATACCAGCTGTATACGGTTTTGGGGAAAATTTAAGTCTCCGTATATATTTCCAGAGTCACACACAGATAGTCAGCATGTATTTGTCCGTGATACCAGCCGGTACACGGTAGTGTGTGAGGAGTGTACAGCTCTATACGGTGTGGGAAAAAATGAACGCTCGGTAACTGTGCAGAAAAAAAGAATAAAAGTATTAGTGCTGTGTAGGTGCTGTGGAAAAAGCAGTCTGCACAGCAGTGTACACACAGCAATACAGCTAGCAGGCAGCCTAATAATCAGCTCTGCTGCTGCACACAAGAAATTCCTCCCCTGTCACTGACAGGCAGCCTAATAACCAGCACTGCTGCACACAACAAAATCCTCCCGTCACTGCACACTGTACAGCACAATCGCTATCAGCACAAGCACAGAATAACTTTTTTTTTCTTGCCTAACTCTCTCCCTACTGAGAAACAGCGGCAGCAACCTCTCCCTACGCTAAGATCGGCAGAAGTAAAATGGCGGTCGGCGGTAAGGGCTTTAATAGCCACTGTGACGCCACACAAAGCAAGCCAATCACTGCAATGTCCTACTCTAAGATGGTGGAGCCCGCTGCCCATTTCATCTCGTTGCCCACAGTGTGCGTCCTTGCTCATTGGCTGAGAAAAGGCGCCTGCAAGCATTATGGGAAAACTGACTTTGGCGCTCGGGTCGATGGCCGACGTCACGCTATGGTCTTTGGCGAAAGTCGGTGATTTTTGAATCTGACCGACCTATTTCGCTCAACTCTAGTGGTGACTGCAGCATGTCAACAAAGACCAGTACCAAAGAAGAGTAACAACATAGTTTATTATTTTATATGTCTACAAGCTTATGAGGAACTAAATGTTTGTTCTGGATAACCCCTTTTAAGTATGAACTTCTTTAATAGGCAGTAAGCTAGCATGGTGCACTATACAAGACTGCAACCTAGAGACTGGGGCTATCTATTTATATAAGCCTATTTTTTTCTTGAGTTTACACATGTTGAAGTGCCAGCTGTAATTTTGTTCTGGACTAATTTTTGATATATTAATTGCAACCGAGAGAAGCCATATACAGTGGGGAAAATAAGCATTTGATGCACTGATGATTTTGCAAGCTTTCTCACCTAGAAAGATCGGAGAGTCCAGTGACAGTGGCCGACTAGAAGGCGCGGCCTTGCTCATACAAATGACTCCTCCTTTTTCTCAAGTGATACTGAACAGCCACACAGATGTCCCAGGGCAGAAAATCAGCTAGCACCCACCATTAATGACTCGCTATGGACTTCACCTTCATAGAATTATGAGCCACAGATTCCTGATTTTGTGGCACAATCAGGAATCCAATTTGACACCACCGGCCTCACAGAAATTTACTTTTTTAAAGGGAATCTGTCACCCCATTTTTGCTATATCAGAAAAAGATATGACTGAATAGTGCGTCCCATAACTAATCTATAGGTACCTATCATATATCCTGACACCCAAGTTTTCATGGCAAAATACCTTTGTAAACTTCATGTTTTTGTATGCAAATACTTGTGGTCCGGTGGGCGGCGGTTATTCGCATCCCCCCGCTCCTCGGCTGGTCTCACGTATCTTCGTCTGTGAATATCACAGACAGCGTACAGTGTCCATGCTTGCGCGTTGAAACAGGGCCCTCGCGCATGCGCAGTAATGATTTTATGCTTTGCCCACTGTTGGGAAAAGCACAATGCGCACGCGCGAGGGATTTTTTCAAAGCGCAAGCGCGGCAAGCCGTCGTACAGGACATAAAAGAAGTGCGTACGGCAAGAATGGAGGCGCTGGGGGAATGCGAATAAACGCCGCCCATAGGACCGGACTGCAAGTATCTGCATACAGAAAAGCTTGCTGAGTAGAATTTGCAGGGGGGGTGGTTCTGAAACCTCACAGGGATTTTTTCTTGTTATTATTATGTTATTATTATGTTTTTCTGGAACCCCATGGGGATTTTCTCTGTGATATTAGTATGTCTTAGATATTTAGCCTGTTTGGTTTTAGTTTCCTCTCCTACTTCCAGTTTACACCCCACTTTCACCCTATTCAGCATGCATTACTAGTCTTTTTAGGTTCTGTGTGTGTGCTTTTTGATACTGTGGAGCCACCTTGTGGTTTCCCACGTTTTAACATTTCTAACCTACTCTATTTCTAAACACTGTTTTTCGGTGATTACTTTGCATCTCCGTTCATACTGCACCTAACACACACAAATGATACACCATTTGAAAGGTAAACTTGCCCCCTTCATCAAGAAAATAGCCAAACATACCACACATCCACGATTTGATCACAAAATACAGTTTAACCCCTTCATGACACAGCCTTTTTTTTTTACCTTAAAGACCTTGCCATTTTTTGCAATTCTGACCAGTGCCCCTTTATAAGGTAATAACTCTTGAACGCTTCAACGGATCTTAGCGATTCTGAAACGTTTTTTTCGTGACATATTGGGCTTCATGTTAGTCGTAAATTTAGGTCAATAATTTTTGCGTTTATTTGTGAAAAAAATGGAAATTTGGCAAATTGGAAATTTCAAATTTTCAAATTTTGAATTTTTATTCTGTTAAACCAGAGAGTTATGTGACACAAAACAGTTAATAAATAACATTTCCCACATGTCTACTTTACATCAGCACAATTTTGTAAACAAAATTTTTTTTTTGTTAGGAAGTTATAAGGGTTAAAAGTTGACCAGCGATTTCTCATTTTTACAATAAAATTTACAAAACCATTTTTTTTACGGACCACCTCACATTTGAAGTCACTTTGAGGGGTCTATATGGCAGAAAATACCCAAAAGTGACACCTTTATAAAAACTGCACCCCTCAAACTACTCAAAACTACATTCAAGAAGATTATTAACCCTTCAGGTGCTTCACAGGAACTAAAGCAACGTGGAAGGAAAAAATGGACATTTTAATTTTTCTAACAAAAATTTTCTTTTAGCATCAATTTTTTCATTTTCACATGGGCAACAGGATAAAATAGATCCTAAAATTTGTTGGGCAATTTCTCCTGAGTACACAGATACCTCATATGTGGTCATAAACCACTGTTTTGGCGCACGGCAGTGCTCAGAAGGGAAGGAGCGCCATTTGACTTTTTGAATGGAAAATATGCTGGAATATTTAGCGGTTGCCATGTTGCATTTGGAGAGTCCCTGTGTGCCTAAATATTGGAGCTCCCCCACAAGTGACCCCATTTTGGAAACTAGACCCTCCAACGAACTTATCTAGATGCATAGTGAGCACTTTGAACCCCCAGGTGCTTCACAAATTGATCCGTAAAAAAAAGAAAGAATTTAAAATGTCAGATTTCTCCAATAAATATTTTGTTGGGCAATTTTCCTGAGTACACAGATACCTCATATGTGGTCATAAACCACTGTTTTGGGCGCACGCAGGCTCAGAAGGGAAGGAGCGCCATTTGACTTTTTGAATGGAAAATTAGCTCCAATCGTTAGCGGACACCATGACGCGTTTGGAGAGCCCCTGTGTGCCTAAACAGTGGAAAAAAAACCATATTGACACCATTTTGGAAACTAGACCCCTTATAGAACTTATTTAGATGTGTTGTGAGCACTCTGAAACCCCAAGTGCGTCACAGAAGTTTATAACACAGAGCAGTGAAAATAAAAAAATCATTTTTTTGCTCAAAAATGATTTTTTAGCCCGCTATTTTTTATTTTCACAAGAGAAATTGGACTACAAAAGTTGTTGTGCAATTTGTCCTGAGTACACCAATGCCCCATATGTGGGGGGGAACCACTGTTTTGGCACATGGGAGAGCTCAGAAGGGAAGGAGCGCCATTTTGGAATGCAGACTTGATGGAATGTTCTGCGGGCGTCATGTTGCGTTTGCAGAGCCCCTTATGTGCCTACACAGTAGACCCCCCCCCAAGGAGCTTATCTAGATGTGTAGTGAGCACTTTAAACCCCCAAGTGCTTCACAGAAGTTTATAAACGCAGAGTAGTGAAAATAAAAAAATCATTTTTGTTCCTCAAAAATCATTTTTTAGCCCGCTATTTTTTATTTTCCCAAGGGTAACAGAATAAATTGGACCCCAAAAGTTGTTGTCCAGTTTGTCCTGAGTACGCTGGTGCCCCATATGTGGGGGGGAACCACTGTTTGGGCGCACGGCAGGACTCAGAAGGGAAGGAGCGCTATTTGACTTTTTTAATGGAAAATCAGCTCCAATCGTTAGCGGACACCATGTCGTGCTTGGAGAGCACCTGTGTGCCTAAACTTTGGAGCGCCCCCACAAATGACCCCATTTTGGAAACTAGACCCCCTAAGGAAAGTGCACAGTGAGCACTTTGAACCCCCAGGTGCTTCACAGAAGTTTATAACGCAGAGCGGTGAAAATAAAAATCTTTTTTTTTCCTCAAAAAATGATTTTTTTAGCCCCCTACTTTTTATTTTCACAATGGTTACAGGAGAAATTGGACCCCAACAGTTGTTGTCCGGTTTGTCTTGAGTACACTGGTACCCCATATGTGGGGGGGGAACCAATGTTTTGGCGCATGGAAGAGCTCAGAAGGGAAGGAGCGCCATTTTGGAATGCAGACTTGAGAGAATGTTCTGCGGGTGTCATGTTGCGTTTGCAGAGCCCCTGATGTGCCTAAACAGTAGAAACCCCCCACAAGTGACCCCATTTTGGAAACTAGACCCGCAAGGAACTTATCTAGATGTGTGGTGAGCACTTTGAACCCCCAAGGGCTACACAGAAGTTTATAATGCCCGGGCATGAAAATAAAAAAATCATATTTTTTCCACAAACATGATTGTTTAGTCCCCAATTTTTTTTTCCCAAGGGTAAAAGGAGAAATTGGACCCCCAAAGTTGTTGTGCAATTTTTCCTGAGTACGCTGATACCCCATATGTGGGAGAAAACTACTGTATGGGCACACATCGGGGCTCGGAAGGGAAGTAGTGATGTTTTGAAATGCCGACTTGATGGAATGGTCTGCGGGCATCAGGTTACGTTTGCAGAGCCCCTGACGTGCCTAAACAGTAGAAACTCCCCCAAGTGACCCCATTTTGGAAACTAGATCCCCCAAGGAACTCCTCTAGATGTGTGGTGAGCACTTTGAATCTCCAAGTTCAACACAGAAGTTTATAACGCAGAGCCGTGAAAATATAAAATCATTTTTTTTCCACAAAAATAATTTTTTTAGTCCCCAATTTTTTTTTTCCCAAGGATAAAAGGAGAAATTAGACCCCCAAAGTTGTTGTGAAATTTTTCCTAAGTACGCTGATACCCCATATGTGGGGGGTAAACCACTGTTTGGGCACACATCTGGGCTCGGAAAAAAGGGAGCACTGTGACTTTTTGAACGCAAAATTTGCAGGAATCAATGGTGGCGCCATGTCGCGTATGGAGACCCCCTGATGTGCCTAAATAGTGGAAACCCCTCAATTCTAACTCCAACCCTAACACACCCCTAACCCCAACCCTAACCCTAATCCAAACCCTAACCATAAACCTAACCCCAACACACCCCTAACCCTAATCCCAACGATAACCCTAACCACAAGCCTAACCCTAATCTCAACCCTAACCCCAAAACAACCCTAACACTTATCCTAACTCTAACCACAAACCTAACCCTAATTGCAACCCTAACCCTAATTCTAACCCTAACCCTAATTCCAACCCTAACCCAAATTCTAACCCTAACCCAAATTCTAACCCTAACCCTAATGCTAACCCTAACCCTAATGCTAACCCTAATGCTAACCCTAACCCTAGTTCTAACCCTAACCCTAGTTCTAACCCTAACCCCAGTTCTAACCCTAACCCCAGTTCTAACCCTAACCCTAGTTCTAACCCTAACCCTAAGGCTGGGTTCATATTGCGTTTTACCAGCCCGTTCAACACATAGCGTTGACGAGCTGGTAACGGTATAGCATAACGCGATAGCATTATGCTATACCCGCTAGCGCAGATGAATCAGCAGATGATTCATCTGTGCTAGCGGTGATGGAGCCCAGACACTGCAGCCTGTGTCCGAGGCTCCGTCACTGAATGACGGCACGCCGCGAACGCATGCCGCTTTACGGCATGCGTTGCGATGCGCACACAAATGGGGGTGAATGGCAGCGTTAACGGACTGCCATAACGCAATATGAACCCAGCCTAATTCTAACCCTAAGGCTGGGTTCATATTGCGCCAAGGCATTCCGTTAGACGGACTGCGTTACACCGCGGTATAACGCGATGTAACGCAGTCCGTTAACGCTGCCATTGAACTCCATCGTTCGGCGCATCGCGTTAAGCGGCATGCGTTCGCGACGTGCCGTCATTCAGTGACGGAGCCTCGGACGTGGGCTGCAGCGTCTGAGCTCCGTCACCGCTCGGACAGATGAATCATCTGATGATTCATCTGCGCTAGCGGGTATAGCATAACGCGATATCGTTATGCTATACCGTTACCAGCCTGTCAACGCTATGCATTGAACGGGCTGGTTTACTGCAATGTGAGCCTAGCCTAACAGGAAAAAAAAAAAAGAAAAAAATATTTTCTTTATTTTATTATTTGTCCCTACCTATGGGGGTGATAAAGGGGGCGTTTATTTACTTTTTTTTATTTTGATCACTGTGAGAGTTTATCACAGTGATCAAAATAAATTTATGGACCCTGAGGGCGCAATGCGCATGCGCCCGCCATTTTCCAAGATGGCAGCGCCCATGAAGATTCCCGGACGGACGCCGGGATGGATCCAGAGACACCAGACGACCGGGAGAGGTGAGTAGGAGGGGGTCGGAAGGTGAGTAGGGGAGGGCGGAAAGGTGAGGGGGGGAGCAGAGGCAAGGAGAAGGGGAGCAGATAGTGACGGCGGTGAACGTTTGCCGCCATAAATCGGTGGCGGCGGCCGATCGCCGCCGTGACTCGGTGTGGGGAGGGTCGGAACTCTGTGTCCAGCCATGGCAGATGCTATTGCAGCGTCGGCCATGGCTGGATTGCAATATTTCACCAAATTTCATTGGTGAAATATTACAGATTGCTTTGATTGGCTGTTTCACTTTTAACAGCCAATCAGAGCGATTGTAGCCACGTGGGGGTTAAGCCAACCCCCCTGTGGTGAAGCACAAAGGGTCTTGTGCCTGCGGGTCGGGTGACCTTTCAGTGACCCCGGTCACCCGACCCGCAGGAACGCGATCCTTTCATGACACAGGGTATGCGTCACAGGTCGGATTGGCACCGACTTTCATGACGCATACGCTGTGTCACAGGTCGGGAAGGGGTGAAACATTAATTTTCATAAACCTACAGTAAGGAAAACTAACCTACAGGTGGCACCACAGTACCCCAAAGCACACTACCATAAAGCTGCTTACAGACATCACAAACAAATCCAAACATTTGCCTTGGGGGCTTTCCAGCTTGCCAAACTGCTTGCCCAACCTATTTTAGCCAAATTGGAGGATTGCACACTTCACTGCAGGTGAGGCACATGTGCAAACACATTTGTAAACATGCACTGCCTATTGAATTGCACACTTGTTCTGTTCATACTCCACCCACACAAACAAATGATACACCATTTGAAAGGTCAAATTACCTGCAGCTGGCAGCACACTACCCCAAAGCACACTACCACAAAGCTGCTTACAGACATCACAAACAAATCCAAACATTTGCCTTGGGGTCTTTCCAGCTTACCCAAGTGCTTGCCCAGCCTATTTCAGGTACATTGGAGTATTGCACTTCATGGCAGGTGAGTCATATATGCAAACACATTTGTAAACATGCACTGCTTTTTCACTGATTACTTTGCCCCACACACACAAATGATACACCATTTGAAGAGTAAACTTGATCGATTCAGCAAGAAAAGAGTCAAACAAACCACACATTCACGATTTTATCACTTAATACAGTTTAAACATTTATTTTCATAAACCTGCAGAAAGACACAATGACCTGCAGGTGGCACCTCAACCAGAACACATTTTTTGGCCTCTACTTATCAAACCAATTTATTGTATTGCCAAGCTACATATAAAAATACCTGTCTGTGTTCATCATCTCATGAAATACATCTACATTTGACCAGCTTGCTTTTTCTGAAATTGCCTGCACCCCCAACGACCAATGTGTGAAAATTTTGCACGTGCCAAGCTAGTTACATATATTTGAGTGTTGTATTTTTTGATTCATTAATAAAAGTTATATGCTTGTTAGAGTTGAGCGATACTTTCCGATATCCAAAAGTATCGGAATCGGAATGGTATCGCCGATACCATTAAAATATCGGCGATACCCGATACCGATACCGGAAGTCCCATGTAAGTCTATGGGAACAAAATATCGCAACTAAAAAAACCTCTTTCTTTCCTTGTAAACACTAAATATACACACATAGAATACATATATATATATATACATGTCATTGTGACATATATATATATACATATATGTATAGTTTATACACTTCTACATAGTAAAATATCCTCTGATTCAATTGCCGGGTAAAGTCGGCTTCTGTGAAAAGACAGAAGCACCCGACATGAAATGACACTTGGTGTACATAGGGTTAACCATGTCTTTTCATGTCGTTTGCTATCTGATTTGCACAAACAATTACATCAGTCTATGTGTGCAAAATTTCACACCTGTAGGGGTTAATTAAAGGTGTAAATTCGTTGTAAAAAAAACGGACTTCTTTGCTACGAATTTACACCTTTAATTAACCCCTACAGGTGTGAAATTTTGCACACTTAAGGTACTGCCACACTAAGCTATCCCCCTAGCGATCTCGTTAGCGTCGCATACTAATGAGATCGCTAGCGGGATTGTTTCTATATCGCTAAGTGCGGCCACATTTAGCGATATAGTTAACGACGCTATCGCCGTTAGCGATCTTCTTAACGACTTTAGCGGTACAAAAGTACCGCTAAATCGCTAAGAAAAGGTGCCACACTAGCGATATATACTTACCCAGCGGGAGCGCCGACGAGAAAATAGGGTCCGGAACGATTCCAGCGACGAGCGAGATCACAGCAGGAAGCTCGTCGCTGGAAGCTGCCGCACACAACAACATCGCTAACGGGATCGCTAAATAGTGATGTTTTTTAGCGATCCCGTTAGCGATATTGTTTAGTGTGGCATACCCTTTACACTCATGTAATTGTTTGTGCAAATCAGATATCAAACTACATGAAAAGACATGGTTAACCCTATGTACACCAAGTGTCATTTCATGTCGGGTTCTGCATTTTCACAAAAGCCGGCAATTGAATTAGCGGCTATTATACTATGTAGAAGTGTATGAACTATAAATATAAATATATATATATATATGTGTCACAAATTCAATGACATGTATATATATATATATATATATATATATATGAGGTGTAAAATTGCTGAAAAAAAATGCGTGGGCTCCCGCCCTATTTTCGCAACCAGACAGACAAAGACAGTGAGTGGGGGCAGATAATAATAGCCCAGAGAGGGACCATTTTTTTTGGCCCCCCCCCGGCTACTTAACATCTGCCCCCAGACACCCCAGAAAGGGCAAATCTCTAATTAGATTTGCCCTTTCTGGCACTTTGCCCGTCTACTCCCATTGCCCTGTAGCGGTGGCGAATGGGTTAATAAGGGGTTAAAATGACCTTGCAATTGAAAGGTCACTTTAAGCCAGGTTAATAATTGAGAGCTGTCAATTAGACAACTATCAATTATTAATCCTATTGTATGAAAGAAAAATCAAACACACACACTTTAATAAAAAAGAAGTTTAATGAAATAATCACACAGTTTTTGACCATCTTTTATTTACCTGCTAAAACCATTTCCTGTAATAAAAATAAAATAATAAAGCAAAATTATTCTTACCAATCCGATGCACAGTCAGGTCCCACGGTGTAATCCTTCAGAAAGGGTTAATGTTTACTGCAGGGACCGCAGCTAATGCTGCAGCCTCACAGTAAACCCCCAAATGAATGAGTTCCTCTCCTGGCTGACAGGAGAGGAAGTGGAAAGCTTAATTGATTGCTTTCCACTTTCACTTCAGGTCAGCCAGGGACACCATCAGTGACGTCAGAGGGAACTGATTAACAAAAATAGGGGTTCCCTTCGAAAAAAAAATGGCGTGGGGTCCCCCCTATTTTTGTTAACCAGCCAGATGAAGCAGACCGCTGAGGCCTGGATTTTCAGGCTGTTAAGGAGCCAAGATCCATGGACCTTGCCAGCCTGATAATACCAGGCCACAGCAGTCTGCATATCTTGGCTGATTAACAAAAATAGGGGATCCCCTCAAAAAAAAATTGGCGTGGGGTCCCCCCTATTTTTGTTAACCAGCCAGATGAAGCAGACCGCTGAGGCCTGGTTTTTCGGGCTGGTAAGGATCCAATATCCATGGACCTTGCAAGCCTGATAATACCAGGCCACAGCAGTCTGCTTAGCTTGGCTGGTTAACAAAAATAGGGGATCCCCTCGAAAAAAAAACGGCGTAGGGGTCCCCCTATTTTTGTTAACCAGCCAAGTAAAATGCAGACTGCTGCGGCCTGGTATTAAAAGACTGTCAAGGCCCATGGATTTTGGCCCTCAACAGCCTGATAATACCAGGCTACAGCAGCCCCACATTTGGCGCATCAAAAGATGTGCCAATTGTGGCACTTTACCCGGCTCTTCCCACTGCCCTGTAGCGGTGGCAAGTGGGGTAACAAGGGGTTAATGTCACCGTTGATTGCACGGTGACAATAAGCCCGGTTAATAATGGATAGGCGTCAATAAGACACCGATCCATTATTAATCCCAAAGTTTTTAAATGTGTAAAAAAAAGACACAGCAAGAAAAAAGTCTTTTAATGAAATAAAAGAGACAACACAGTTTTCATTTTTTTATTACTCTCTCATTCCTGCGACGCCATCGATCTCCTGTAAAAAAAGAAAAAAAACAAACCAACAGTATACCACCTGTCCGACGCAGTCCATAACGACAGTCCCACGACGATCCAGCTCTGCTACATCGCAATGACAGGCAGAGCCTGTCATTGCAACGCAGCACAGCTGATTACCTGCTTTCCCCGGCGGTGACGTCATCGGACTGACTGCTTTACGGCCGGGATTACCCAGCAGTCACTGCAGTTATCGCGAGAAACTGCATGTGACCGCCGGGGAGAAGAGGATGGTGGCCATGAAGCAGTCCAGGACGTGACCGCCGGAGATCTTCTGCCAGGTAAGTGCCGCTGACTCCTGACAGACCCGACAGACGGACACTGACAGTGACAGTGACATCCCGATTCCGGTATCCGATATGACGAAAATATCGGAACTCGGAATCGGAATTTGCAGTATCGGAATGCTCAACCCTAATGCTTGTATATTCCCTGATTCTTGTATACATTTTTTTTTCTATATGACCATATAGCAAAATAGGAAGAGCGTGCAAGGTAGTGACAGCATGCTGGTGGTCAAGTACAAGAGGGATGTCCTTTTCTTGACCACCATACATGGTGATGGAAGCGCCCCCTCCGTTGTACCAGACACCTCTACACAGGTCCACAAACCAAACTGGGGTACAACAAGAACATGGGAGGAGTTAATCTCTCTGATCAAGTCCATCAGAAGTACAGAGCCATGAGTAAGGTCAAGGTGTGCTGGCCGTGCACATCATATAGATGGCAATGTGTGTAGCCCAGACTGGGACCTTCCTTCAGTTCCAGGCAGTAGTGATCAAGACCTTAATATTTGGCCGTGAGGAAGGCGCGGGTCCCAGTTCTTCTGGAACCGAAGGTGCCCGTGTTGTACGAGGGCAACATTTCCCCGGCGAGGTCCCTCAAACTGCAAAGAGAAGAGGGTCGCAAAAAAGGTGCAAAGTGTGTTACAGAAGGGGGACTACAAAAGTACACAATTTATCAATGTGATACCTGCCATGACAAGCCTGGTCTGTGTATGAAAGACTGTTTCAGAGTCTACCACTATCCATGGACTAAAATTTATTTCTGACTTGCACTACTCACATATTACAACCTGATGCACTGTACATTACTCACGTATGCCACCACATTAAAAAATTCACATAATAGAAAAACACTATATCAATTCCATTATAGGGTCACTAGTGGGGGATTTCCACTGTTTGGATACATCAGGGGCTCTGCAAACGCGACATGACGTCCGCAGACCATTCCATTGAAGTATGCCTTCCAAAGGTCATTCCTTCCTTTCCGAACCCTGCTGTGCGCCCAAACAGTAGTTTCCCCCCAAAATTGGGTTATCAGCGTACTTAGTATTTAACTGCACAACAAATTTTGGGGTCCATTTTCTCCTGTGAACCTTGTGAAAATAAAAAATTTGAGGCTAAAAGCATTTTTGTGGAAAAAATTAATTTTTTATTTTCGCGGTTCAAATTTATAAATTTCTGTGAAGCACCTAGGGGTTCAAGGTACTCAGCACACATCTATAACATTTTTTAGAGGGGTCTAGTTTCCAAAATGCAGTAACTTGGGGCTTTCCACTGTTTAGGCTCATCAGAGGCTCTTCAAAAGTGACATGGCGTTCGGTATTGATTCCAGCCAATTTTGCGCTCAAAAAGTCAAACAGTGTTCCTTCCCTTCCAAGCCTTGCCGTGCACCCAAACAGTAGTTTTCCCACAAATATGGGCTATCGGCATGCTCAGGAGAAATTGCACAACAAATTTTGGGGTTCATTTTCTCCTGTTACCCTTGTTAAAATAAAAAAATGAGTCTAAAGTAAAAATTTTGTGAAAAAAGTGAAATGTTCATTTTTTCTTTCACATTGCTTCAGTTCATGTGAAGCACCTGAAGAGTTAATAAACTTTTTAATTGTGGTTTTGAGCATGTTTAGGGGTATAGTTTTAGAATGGTGGAACCTTTGGGCATCCTCTGTCATAAAGACCCCTCAAAGTCACTTCAGATGTAAATCTTGTTGGATGAGAACTCACTGGTCACCTTTTAACCCTTTCAACTTCCTAACAAAAAAATTATGTTTCAAAAATTATGCTGATGTAAAGTAGACATGTGGGAAATGTTATTCATTAACTATGTTGTGTAATATTACTCTGATTTACAGGTGCTTCTCACAAAATTAGAATATCATCAAAAAGTTTATTTATTTCAGTTCTTCAATACAAAAAGTGAAACTGATGATATAGAGTCATTACACACAGAGTGATCTATTTCAACTGTTTATTTCTGTTAATGTTGATGATTATGGCTTACAGCCAATGAAAACCCAAAGTTTATTATCTTAGTAAATTAGATTAACAAAAAACACCTGGAAAGGCTTCCTATGTGTTTAAAAAGGTCCCTTAGTCTGTTTCAGGTGGCTCCACAATCATGGGGAAGACTGCTGACTTGACAGATATCCAGAAGGCAGTCATTGACACACTTCACAAGCCGGGTAAGCTACAAAAGGTCATTGCTAAAGAAGCTGGCTGTTCACAGAGTGCTGTCTCCAAGCATATTAATGGGAAGTTGAGTGGAAGGAAAAAGTGTGGTAGAAAAAGGTGCACAAGCAAGCGGGATAACAGCAGCCTTGAAAGGATTGTTAAGAAAAGGCCATTCAAAACTTTGGGGGAGATTTACAAGGAGTGGACTGCTGCTGCAATCTAATTTTGTGAGAAGCACCTATAAGTGCACAAAAATTAAAAGTTTGAAAATTGCAAAATGTTAAAAATTTTCACAAAATTAGTTTGTTTTTTTCACAAATAAACCTTATAAAGTGACAGCGGTCAGAATTGTAAAATTTGACCTGGTGAGGAAGGTGAAAACAGGCTCAAGGTTAAGATATCTAATGACAAAAAACCTGTAACGTAAGTAAAAAACTTCACGGGTAAAAATGTAAGTCAACAAGATGTGATATAAGCTAAGAACTCCAAAATAGCCCAGAAATGACAGTCACTTTCACCTGTGGACATGCTCACCTCTTCTGATGGCTCTGGAGGCTTGGAGTATGCCAGGCTGATTTTGGTGGCTTCCTGAGAAGCAGCTTTAAATGCTTGTTCTACGAAGAAGAATATTCAGCATGACATTGGAGTATTTATCGTGAGTTGGAATAAAGAAGACATTTCTCAATAACTTGGCTAACAAAATGTGTGAAAGGCATGAAGAAAAAACTTCTCATCTCTGTGATGCATCATACTGACATTCTGTATCAATCTTTGACTTGCATGTTGAGCCACCACCCTTATATTGTGATAATCTTAGCAGCCCACACATGGCTAACTATCTGACAACTACAATCCACTATCTTTGTTTCTGCAGCTTTCAAACCACTTATACTTTTTGTTTCAAAATGGCCATGGAGAGGAGCTGACATTATAGGGAATACATAAATACCATACACTTTCCTAAATGAACATAGCAGACAACTTTTAAAAGGTGGTCTAATTGGAGTACTTGTATACACTAGAAAGACCCCCTCTCAATCTCCCAATGATCCCAATGAGACCTGACGTTATAGCATCATAAGCCTGTAACCTATTCCCAAGCCCTAAAGCCATTATATTATGTTCATACAAAGTATAATAATTTTTATTCAGCTATCCTCCAAAATACACAAAACAAAAATACGCGTCCAGTTGGTTTTAGTTGGTAATCCTCATTGCTGCTCATTACTAGTGTGTTTGATGAGATTATGATAACTGTAGTATGAATAAAGTGGTATAATGTCTCTTCTTTGATGAAGATTTCACAAGGACTTTAAATTGAAGTAAAATAAAAAGCATAGGCATTAGCACATCACGACGGAAAAGCTCAAAAAACATTTTCAAATAAGGATTTCTCTTGAAAACCGCCTTACATTGTTCCACCTCAAGAAAACGACATGTAGACATACTCCTGAAGTGAATTTATCACTAGGTTTTTGTCGCATAACCTGAGAGCAGCAAGATGCAGGAGCACAGTCTGATTCCAGCAATGTTTCATTTACTGGGCTATTTGCTCTAGTTTTGATATTCTCCTGCTAAATAAAACAGTTCTTTTTATCACTGGAAGACTGGTAAATCTGTTTCCAGGTAGCCCTCCATATTCATGAGCTCTGTGTAACCCACACAACTAATTGGCAGCTTTCTGCCATATGCACAGTGTATGCAGGTGTACACAGTGTCTTAATGATGGGTCTGCAGGAGTAAGATGCGTCTAATTCATTAGCCCCTTCATGACTGGAGGTATTTTTGTTTTTGCATTTTCGTTTTTCGCTCTCCTTCTTCCCAGAGCCGTAACTTTTTTATTTTTCCGTAAATACGGCCGTGTGGTGTCTTGTTTTTTGCAGGACGAGTTGTACTTTTGAACGACACCATTGGTTTTACCATGTCGTGTACTGGAAAACGGGAAAGACATTCCAAGTGCGGTGAAATTGCAAAAAAAGTGCAATCCCCACATTTTTTTGTTTAGCTTGCTTGCTAGGTTCACTAAATGCTAAAACTGACCTGCAATTATGATTCTCCAGGTCATTACGAGTTCATAGACACCAAACATGTCTAGGTTCTTTTTTATCTAAGTGGTGAAAAAAAATTCCAAAATTTGTTGTCAATTTCCGATACCCATGGCGTCTCCACTTTTCGTGATCTCGGGTTGGGTGAGGGTTTATTTTTTGCGTGTCGAGCTGACGTTTTTAATGATACCATTTTGGTGCAGATACGTTATTGCATTTTAATGCAATGTGGCGGCGACCAAAAAAAACGTAATTCTGGCGTTTTGACTTTTTTTTCTCACTATGCCGTTTAGCAATCATGTTAATCTTTTTTTATATTGATAGATTGGGCGATTCTGAACGCAGCGATACCTAATATGTGTATGTTTGATTTTTTTTATTGTTCTATTTTGAATGAGGCGAAAGGGGGGCGATTTTAACTTTTATATATATTTTTTTTATATTTTTGAAAACTTTTTTTTTTTTTTTAACTTTTGGCATGATTCAATAGTCTTCATGGATGACTAGAAGCTGCCACAACCCGATCGGCTCTGCTACATACAGGCGATGACCAGATCGCCTCTATGTAGCAGAATTACTCACTTGGTATGAGCGCCGACCATTGGGTGGCGCTCATAGCAAGCCGGCAGTGACAACTATAGAGGTCTCCAGGAGACCTCTGGTTGTCATGCCAACGAACCGGTGACCCGCGATCACATGACGGGGGTCACCGGTGGGCAAAGTACTGCAGTGCGCAGGCGCTGGGCCTCTCTGACCTTTCCTGGCGCCTGCACACTGCAGTACTTTGCTCTGCCCTCAACAGGGCTGAGAATTACGCCTGCGCAGGAGCGCGACAGAAGCAAGGAGGAGGACGTCATCGCTAGAAGATGGGAGGCCCCAGCCTCGGACCTGCGACGCCCATCGGACAGGACCGCCCCCCGGGTGAGTATAATATAACTCGTTTTTCTTATCTTTCAGGTTACATCGGGGGCTTATCTACAGCATTACAGAATGCTGTAGATAAGCCCCTGATGGCGGTGGCTGCAGCTTACATATGAAAAATGGGGTGACAAGAGTCCCTTTAAGGATTCAGCTATTTTGGGCCTTTAAGGGGCAATCCAATCTTAGCTATTTGCATCTGAAGGGGCTTCATCAGAGTCAATAACGTTACCCCAGTTCTTTGCAGTCCAATCCCTGTACTTCCTGCAAAGCTATTTTCTCTGATGTACTTCCCTTCAGACTTTAGGGGACATGTGGTAGAATGATTCTTCAGAGAAAAAAGTGAGCGTCATCACGAGTCCTGTGTCATGCAAACAGTAAAGCTTCATGAAACCATTTGTGTGTAGGGTTTGTCTTTTATCCAACCCTGTGGGCTCACTCACAATTTTGCTTGAGAACACTGCCATGAATCATAGAATGGTAGAGTTGGAAGGTACCTCCTGGGTTATCTGGGCCAAACCCCTGCTGTTGTGAATGGGTTTGAGATGAGTTCTGAGCAGAGGCTCCCTCTGGTGGTTACAAGCGGTACTAGTGAAGATTGTGAGGACTGGGAATCAGGTGTTATTGACTGGTCTTATATAAGGGAGTCATTTTCCCATCAGGGTTGCCGGTGATCAATTGTTCTGGTCTGAATCCTTCATTCCAGTTTCCCTTGTAGCCTGCTGTGTCGTGTCTGCATCTCCTGCTACCAGATAAGAATTTTTCTTCTTTTGTGTTGTTGCTATATTTTTGCATTTTGTCCTGCACTTCTTTGGGGGCCTTCTGGGTCCCCTCCGGGGGCTTCTGCCTTCTCAGTTTAGTTCAGCACCCGAGTTTTGTTCTTTTGCTTTTTCCAGTTTTTTCAGTGGCTGCTGTTTTGATTTTGTTACACCAGAGAGCTAATTTAGGTGGTAGAGGTCGTGTGATCTCAGGTGATTTTGAAATTAGTAGAGTTGGTGTTTTTCAGGGTTTTCTGGGATTGCAGTAAGTACCCTTCCTGTCCTTTTCTATTTAGATAGTTTGGGCCCCAGCGTTTGCTCATTCTATTTTCTTTCTGTGTCAGTATTTCCTCTTGTCTAACCGCCATTACATGTTTGGGGGCTTTCTATTATCTTTGGGGTTCTGCTCCGGGGCAGATAGCTTTCCTATTTCTATCTTTAGGTGTAGTTAGTTTCTCAGGCTGTGACGAGGCGTCTAGGACCAACGTAGGAACGCTCCACGGCTGCCTCTAGTTGTGGTGGTTAGTCAGGGTACTGCAATCCCATAGATTCCAACTGCTCTGGTGTATTGCCTTTTTTTACCTGCACTCTTCAGCTACCGAAACATAACACCCTGCTCAAAGTAGATTTCACAAGAAGAAATGGAATGAAACTAAAAAGGAGAAGATACAGATTAGAAAAAACTTTGACAGTGAGTGGAACAGGCTGCCACGAGAGGTGGCGAGTTCTCCTTCAATGCAAGTCTTCAAGCAGAGGCTGGCAGACATCTGTCTGAGATGGTTCAGTGAATCCTGCATTGAACAGGCGTTGAACATGACTTGGAGGTCCCTTCCATTCTAACATTCTATGAATTTCCAAGCACTGGTTAGGCAAAAATAGATAGTCATCATCAGGATTTGGCTCAGAAGTTGATATGTACATGTCAGGGTGAATTTCGAGAAAACTTGTAAAATAACGGCCACACTGTAAATATTAGTCTTTTCGTAAACTTAAATGGAATCTATCAGAAGGATCAACCCTCCTAAGCCATCTATATAGTCATTAAGTCATTGGAAGCTGGATATAATGATGCATTTCTATCTGCGATCTTTTGTCTTTTTCCAGAGAAAGCCACATTTTTTATATGCAAATGAACTCTTCAGGACTATGGGTTGGACACTGATCTGTATGAGAATCTGTCACCAGAGATTGTTACAAATAAAGGGGAGTTACCAGTGTGATGTGTAATGGCGCTCTCTGCTCTCCTGATCTCACTGCAGAGCTGTGTGTGATTATACCTGACACATCTACAGTTCCCTCAGTTCAGCTTCCATGTCACAGGCAGACAGGATTCAGGATTACAATACAGCAGAGTTGTGACAGCTGCAGCTGCTAACGTGTTTGTAAGATGACAAGGTCAGTTTCCTATTCTAACAACTAGAACACTCATTTACATATAAGAAAAATGTGGATTTCTCTGAAGAAGACATCAGATCACAATCAAGGTATCGTTATATTCATCTTCATATGACCTATATTGTTGTGAATGTGCTAAAAATGGTTTCTGAGCAGATGCTCCCTCTGGTGGTTACTGACAGTACTGAACCTTTCAGCGAGGAATGGCAATCTGGGATCACGGACTGGTCTGATATAAGGGAGGTTCCCTCCCATGATGGTCATTTGGAAGCTTGCTGAGTCTTGCCTGCATCTTCTGCTATCAGATAAGATATTTTCTGCTTTTATTTTTGTGCTTGCTTTTTGCAGGGAAGAAGTGCAGGGAACAATGCAAAAAGCAAGCACAAAAATAAAAGCAGAAAATATCTTATCTGATAGCAGAAGATGCAGGCAAGACTCAGCAAGCTTCCAAATGAACCAGGAACCACAATTGAGACAAGAACAATTGATCACCGGCAACCATCATGGGAGGGAATCTCCCTTATAATCAGACCAGTCCGTGATCCCAGATTGCCATTCCTCGCTGAAAGGTTCAGTACTGTCAGTAACCACCAGAGGGAGCCTCTGCTCAGAAACCATTTTTAGCACATTCACAACACTATATGCCCATATAGATGGCTTAGGAGCGTTCATCCTACTGGGATTCCTTCTAAGAGGTTGCCCACTACCCTGACTCAGTTACTGGTTTTCCCAAAAACGAGTAAGGATAATTGCTCTAAAGATCCCCATATACCTTTTCTGCCATTTTCAGGTTGTTTTAAGCCTTTCTGCTTAACTTCCTGTGTCCTGTCACCAGCTATACTGTCACAGCAAATACTTCCTTTTCAGAGTCCTCTTCTCTCTTCTGACTACATTTCCCTAAACCTTTTCCACTCCTCTCCCAGTATAAAACACACCATCAACAGGATCTCCTGTACAGGACACTGTTAGAGGGAATGAAAGTAATGCACAAAGCATGAGAACAGCAACCCTGCCAATAAAGATTATCCCCTGCTCCAGCTAGACAGACAGATAAATGTATTCATATAATAGAGGAAATATAGCAAGGTGTATATATAATACACAGAGTAAAGAAAATTGTGTACAACTGTACATGGATATACACCCTGCTGTACACTTCCAGATATTAAAGCCATGTCAGCAGCAGCATGCACAGGAACAGTGTGAGCTCTGCTGAATGGAGCCCAGCCTTCCCAAGGCAAACAATGCCCACCTATGCAGCAAGCCCTGCCCGCCCACCTGTGCAGCAAGTCCTGCCCGCCCACCTGTGCAGCAAGTCCTGCCCGCCCACCTGTGCAGCAAGCCCTGCACGCCCACCTGTGCAGCAAGCCCTGCACGCCCACCTGTGCAGCAAGTCTTGCCCGCCTACCTGTGCAGCAAGTCCTGCCCGCCCACCTGTGCAGCAAGTCCTGCCCGCCCACCTGTGCAGCAAGCCCTGTCCGCCAACCTCTGCAGCAATCCCTGCCCGCCCACCTCTGCAGCAAGCCCTGCCCGCCTGTCACGACGTATAACAGATATATTCTATGATAGTAACAAATATCTAAAGAGACAACACTCTATATTTCATATAATAGAAAATATCAACATGTATACGTAGAATCTGCCAGCAATGTCTTACCTGACAATATATCCAAAGTATTGTGGGTCTATACTGTGCACGTGAAACGCTGTCTCAGGATAGAGGTGGACCGGGGTCTATGCTGATCCTGAACTGGGGACCTGACTAGTCCCTCTACCTGGAGGTACTGTTAATGGTACAGAGGTCCAGGCCGCCAGCGTAACCCTGTCTCCTGTAGATCCCTGACCACTGTAATCTAGTCCTGAGAAGGACGCTGATTACCACCACAGGGAATGGGCAGGCAACAGCTTACACACAGTCAAATAAAAACGAGACAGACAGGGGGTAAAGAAAACACTGCCTTGCATACAAAACTTCCACTACAGAGGAACACAAAAGGTTTAAGAAGATAAACAATAAGCGAGGAGAGGAAAAACCACAACAGGCACTCTTAGCTTAAGTCTTAGAAACGATCCGCTCTGCTGGTCTGAATGAATGCTTTCACCGGCAACTTCCCCAGCAGACCAGCAGGTATATGAAGGAAGCTAATTAACAAAACATCAATCGCAGCTGGGCGAGGCTGGTCTGTCCAGCATCGAGAGAGAAAGAATTAACTCCCTCAGTGCTGAAAAACACCCAGCACCAGAAACTCAGCTGTGCGAAGTCAGGGTGTTCAATCGCGACGATCTCCGCCCCGACACACCCGTGACACCGCCCACCTGTGGAGCAAGCCCTGCCCGCCCACCTGTGGAGCAAGCCCTGCCCGCCCACCTGTGAAGCAAGCCCTGCCCGCCCACCTGTGGAGCAAGCCCTGCCGCCCACCTGTAGAGCACGCCCTACCCGCCCACCTGTGGAGCAAGCCCTGCCCGCCCACCTGTGGAGCAAGCCCTGCACACCCAACTGTCAGTTTCCACAATGCAGAACTGAGGGAGATATGCAGGTACTTTGTATGTTCTCCATGTGTCTGTGTGGATTTCCTCCCACACCCAAAGACATACTGATGGGGAATATAGATTGTGAGTCCCAGTGGGGACAGTGCTGATGATATATGTAAATTGCTGTGGAATATGGTGATATATAAATAAGCATAATAAATAATATGAGACATCCCAGGCAGATCATGTGACTAAGAGTAGGTCAAGTTACAGACAGATTTAGAAAAGCAAAAAAATTAGCAAAGAGCTTATCTATGGCAAATAGTTCACAAGATATGGGTATGCTTATGACCGCATCGGTCAAAAAGTATAATCTCGTGTCCTAGAGTGGATCTAAGCTGTAAAGAGAACTGGTGTCTGTGTCCGGACGCGGTGGATACTGCGTCCGGACACAGACACCAGCGCTCTTTTACAGCTTAGATCCACTCTAGGACACGAGATTATACTTTTTGACCAATGCGGTCATAAGCATATTCTTTTTTCTATATATTGTATGGTGTGGGAACCTACCTGAGCACCTTCAGTAGTAGTGAGCATGGCTTCTGTTTGTAGTTCACAAGACAGGGACATGTAAACTAGTGGCCAGCCTCTTTAATGTATTTGTCAGCAAACATTCAAAAACTTATGAAATGCTTATAATTGTACTTCAGTAACCATAAGAACATCAGACTAAAAGCTCTAAAAACAATGACACAAAGTTTGCTGCTTCAGTCACAAAACTTGACAGTGACAGTAGGCCTCCACTGGGAGAAAAAGAGTGGTGACGTGCCAATTCTTTTGCTGTTATAAGGACACGACTCTGCTGACCCTAACACAGTCTATACAACAAAGCTGACAAGTGAGCTGCAGAAAACATGCTTACGGCGAGTACTCTAACTGGCTGATGTGAAAGGACACGTGTGGATTTTTTTGACCATATGGTCACATTAAAAAGGTAATATTCTTAGGCTACATACAATTTAATGCAGATTAATTTGACTGATTACCAGTTGGCTTATTTACCAACCGGTCTTACAAGTCAATGTTATGTGAACCATATAATGGACGCCTTTACTGACACCAAGCTTATAAACAGTTGAAGGACCAACTACTTCTCTTTCTCAATGTTTCTTACCCAAGGTATTCCAGAAGAATTGAGGATTAAAGTTATTGATACTTTCATTGGGTTCCCCATCTGCAAATACACAACAGGATATAAAAACATTAGTATTACCTTATTAAACATGTTTTACCATTTTTTTTTTAACAAACAGAAGAACACTTCCCACCAGACCCCACACTGAGTAATAAGAGGTTACCTCATGTAATTAAAGTGTCACCATGTCTTCTCACATTGTGGGACTCCCAAGTACTAACAGGACTTACTGCCTGCTCGCCCTTCAGTACTATGTAGCAGAAATGCACTGGGCTCTGGATTTAGGCTATAAAGCTATCTTTACAGACAGTACTGTGACCTCTAGGTTCCACAGCTGATGATAAAACTCACATGTTCTAAAGGCAATGCTAACTGCATAGTTACTGCCAATTTCCACAAGGCAGAGTGGTCACCTCTGTGGCCAGGCAGGTTGGCAACCAAACAATACAATTTTCCAATATACTTTAGCCACAATTCATCAAGAACATTTGTTTTTTGTTTTTATTTTACACTGGTCTTGATGAATTGGGTTTGGAGCAGTGTGGAAAGTTTCCTTTCGATCTACAGCCTTTTTTCACCTACCAGACCAGGCCACTTTTTTCAATTCTGTCCACTGTCACTTTAGGTGGTAATAACCCTGGAACGCTTCAATGGATTACAGGTTCTGAGGCTGTTTTTTCGTGAAATATTGTACTTCGGGTTAGTGGTAAATTTAGGTCGATATTTCTTGCGGTTATTTGTGAAAATATCAGAATTTTGGCAACATTTTTTAAAATTTTGCAGTTTTCAAACTTTAAATTTTTATGCCCTTAAACCAAGAGAGTCATATCACACAAAATAGTTAATAAATTACATTTCCCACATGTCTACTTTACATCAACATGATTTTTCAAACAATTTTTTTGGTTAAGTTAGGCTACTCTCACACTTGCGTTTTTTAGCGCTGCGCATCGTGCGCTATTGGTTGCATGCACAATGTTCCCCTATCATTAACATGGCGGGCGCAGGGTCTTGCGCTTGCACGCGCTCATTAGCGTTTGGCGTGCGCTGCGCATTTTCCAGGTGTGCGCCCAGACGCGCTAGACGCTACATGTTGCTTTTTTTTTTTTCAGCACACCTATTTAAAAATGCGCGTGCGCACGCTATGCGCATAAAAATATCATTGCCGTCTATGTGGGCGCTGGCGTGCGCGTGGCTGTGCGCTTGTGCGCGCAAGCGATTTTTTAGTAAACAATGTCTAGACACTTGTCCAATTACCCCCTAGACAAGATACATTGTTTGTGAGGAGTCTAGATAAAGCAGTGTAGATAAAGGAAGGTGTCAGTGCCCTACTCAGACTGCCTGGAGACTGCATGCTGATAAAGAGACCTGAAGATACAGCCTGGATCCCTATAAAAGGCCTGCAAACAGCGTGCACCATACTACAGTGCCTGGAGACTGGAAGATCCATCTTGGACCCATACACTGCCTGGAGACTGGACCTGGAGACTGGAAGATCCACCTTGGACCCATACACTGCCTGGAGACTGGACCTGGAGACTGGAAGATCCACCTTGGACCCATACACAGCCTGGATATTGCCTGGAGACACTGTGCCTGGACTCAAGACCGATCCAAAGTACAAGAATGTGAGTATTCTTTAAACAAATGACAGGCTGTCCTTATAATGTAATATGTGCTCATCTAATTATTTTTTTTTTGCAGCATGTCTTCTGGATCCGAATATTCACCATCCCGGCAAGAACTGGCGGAAGCAGAGCATGATGTGAGTATCTTCCTGCCTTTGGGTCTCTTCCAATTTCCTATATTCAATGTTCGCGCATTTCAGAGTACTGCTATACTTTCTCAGTTACATTGAATAGCTGTGACCGCTTGCACCTGTTCACACGTCTTATCCTGTTTGGAGGTGCTGGTCATAGTCTTGATATTCACTATGTGCCTGGATAACTGTCCTGCCAGACATGAAGCAAGGAGGAAATAACAGGAGGAAAAGGACTAAGCAATCTGGCTAAAGACGCCCACTTGTGGGTCTCTATATAGGACACATCGGAAGCCACCAGAAGCAGAACATGACATGGCCTCAGTGTGACAGCAAGCAGAGGTCCTGCATACAATGTATGTAAGAAGAATGGTAACCTGCACAAACGCCTTCACACCCTGTACACTGTATAGGACAGTTATGAGGTGCCGCAGCCTGCGCCTCACACGTAATGGCCGCCATGTTGCGGTTACCCTCGTGCTTAGTACGGACACACGCATATTGGGAGGACTATGGACTCGCCTCGCAGCTTCTCCTGTATAGCACGGAGGTTCTCCAGCAGTTTCCGCAGCGGCTCCATGTTTTCCTGGAACCATTAGACACTAGCCACTAGCACCTGGGGGAAAGGTTTGGCTGTAACGCATAGGTAATACTTCCCGTATCATAGAGCAGAGCTATGAGATCATTATGCATGGCGATAACCATGGCGACACTGCTCATGAAAAATAAAGCTCTGGAGCGCCCTCACCCTGTGGAGGACTAAATAACGGGGCATTTATTTTTCACATGATTCCTTCACCGTGTCCTCTTGGCACTGGCACAGGTGTGACGCCATTGTACCTCCCTACTGGGACCCTGGTGTGACGCCATTGTACCTCCCTACTGGGACCCTGGTGTGACGCCATTGTACCTCCCTACTGGGACCCTGGTGTGACGCCATTGTACCTCCCTACTGGGACCCTGGTGTGACGCCATTGTACCTCCCTACTGGGACCCTGGTGTGCCTCCATTGTACCTCCCTACTGGGACCCTGGTGTGACGCCATTGTACCTCCCTACTGGGACCCTGGTGTGACGCCATTGTACCTCCCTACTGGAATGCCATTGTACCTCCCTACTGGGACCCTGGTGTGACGCCATTGTACCTCCCTACTGGGACCCTGGTGTGACGCCATTGTACCTCCCTACTGGGACCCTGGTGTGACGCCATTGTTACCTCCCTACTGGGACCCTGGTGTGCCTCCATTGTACCTCCCTACTGGGACCCTGGTGTGACGCCATTGTACCTCCCTACTGGGACCCTGGTGTGACGCCATTGTACCTCCCTACTGGAATGCCATTGTACCTCCCTACTGGGACCCTGGTGTGACGCCATTGTACCTCCCTACTGGGACCCTGGTGTGACGCCATTGTACCTCCCTACTGGAACGCCATTGTACCTCCCTACTGGGACCCTGGTGTGACTCCATTGTACCTCCCTACTGGGACCCTGGTGTGCCTCCATTGTACCTCCCTACTGGGACCCTGGTGTGACGCCATTGTACCTCACTACTGGGACCCTGGTGTGACTCCATTGTACCTCCCTACTGGGACCCTGGTGTGACTCCATTGTACCTCCCTACTGGCACCCTGGTGTGACGCCATTGTACCTCCCTACTGGAACGCCATTGTACTCCCTACTGGGACCTGGTGTGCCGCCATTGTACCTCCTTACTGGGACCCTGGTGTGCCTCCATTGTACCTCCCTACTGGGACCCTGGTGTGACGCCATTGTACCTCCCTACTGGGACCCTGGTGTGACGCCATTGTACCTTTCCTACTGGGACCCTGGTGTGATGCCATTGTACCTCCCTACTGGGACCCTGGTGTGACGCCATTGTACCTCCCTACTGGGACCCTGGTGTGACTCCATTGTACCTCCCTACTGGGACCCTGGTGTGACTCCATTGTACCTCCCTACTGGGACCCTGGTGTGACGCCATTGTACCTCCCTACTGGGACCCTGGTGTGACGCCATTGTACCTCCCTACTGGGACCCTGGTGTGACTCCATTGTACCTCCCTACTGGGAACCTGGTGTGACACCATTGTACCTCCCTACTGGGACCCTGGTGTGACGCCATTGTACCTCCCTACTGGGACCCTTTTGTGACGCCATTGTACCTCCCTACTGGGACCCTGGTGTGACTCCATTGTACCTCCCTACTGGGACCCTGGTGTGACTCCATTATACCTCCCTACTGGGACCCTGGTGTGACGCCATTGTACCTCCCTACTGGGACCCTGGTGTGAATAATGGTTGCCAGCAGTGCTGTGAGCACATCCTTGTATGACGTATGCTGCATGTATGTTGCTTCATGGCATTGTACTAAAATGGCAAATATCAAGCATGCTGCAGCTTAAAGCTGTCCCTCATGGTGGCGACCACCCTTCCCCCGACTCCTGACTAAAGAAGAATTAATATGTTTGGAAAACGATCGCCAAACATAAATTCGGCGACAATATGGTACATTCGGATATGCGATCGGTAACACGAGCATTATTCTTAAAATCGGGAAAAGGCGGTAACAATCGGTAATAGTGCGGGAAAATGATTGCGTTGCCACCAAAGTTTTTTAAAGTATATGATACATGTCTGTTGGGTTGTTGCAGAGTAGGTTGGGAGTCAGTTAATTACCTCTGCAGTAATTGTACTTGTGCGGCTGAGCTCTTGTGAAGTGGTGTATAAATTTATCAAGGGGACATGTACCAGTTTGATAATAAAGGCTTTTGGGATGGGGTTTGGGGGGCAGGTGGGAAGGGGGGTACTGGGTAAAGGAGCTAGTTCATGTTAAATGAAAATGATTCAATCTGCTTTGTAATTTTGGTATCTGTCTGAAGTTTGTGTCAGACTGTACTACATTTTTGATATATGCCTAAATAAAAAGTATTTGATTAAAAAAAACAAGTATATGATACTTTGATAGATATGAGATAGATAGAATAAAAGCCGGAAATTCATGTGCCACGTTCAATAAAACCACAAAAGTGACAGGTTAGAATAGAATAGATATACACATAAAATGTGTACAGCTAAAAACACCCAAGAGGAAAACATTGGACTATTCAGAAGTGGCCTTCTATGAGCCCTGACCTAAATCCTATTGAGCATCTTTGGAAGGAGCTTAAACATGCCGTCTGGAAATGGCAACCTTCAAACACAAGACAACTGGACCCAGGGCCAGCGTCAGCACCCGGCGTACCCGGGCAAGTGCCGGGGCCCTGAGCAGGCAGGGGGGCCCACTCGCCATTGGGCACCCCGGCGCCCGTTAGCGGAGAAGAGCGGTGCCAGCGCCGCCACTGCGCCCCCCCACTTGCTCAGGGCCCCGGCAGCCAGCACAATACTTACCTCTCCCCCGTGCCGCCACAGCTCCGGTGTCTTCCGCGGCTCTGCACTGTGACGTCTCAGGTCAGCGGGCGTGATGACGTCTTTACACAGCGCCCTCTCCTGAGCCGTAACAGTGCGCAGCGCAATGCAGAGGAGAGCTCCATTATATTGGGGGGAGGTGACATCCTGCATGGGGCATTATATGGGGGGGACATCCTGCATTATGTGGGGGGCACAGCCTGCATGGGGCATTATGTAGGGTCCATTATTTTGTATTGAGCATTATATGGGGACCAGTATTCTGTATGGAGCATGATATGGGGTCCAGTATTCTGTATGGAGCATTATATGGGGTCCAGTATTCTGTATGGAGCATTATATGGGGTCCAGTACTCTGTATGGAGCATTATATGGGGACCAATATTCTTTATGGAGCAGTATATTTGGCCCATAATACTGTATGGAGGACTATGTGGTGCCCATAATATTGTATGGAGGACTGTACTGTCCAGTCTGTACTGTGCGCTGTGAGGATTTGGCGGTTTTTGAGCTATTGTAGAATTTACAATAGGTATCAGTCATGTAATAGAAGAAGAGAAGTGTTTGGCGTTGTGCTATATCCATATTTCTCTGCAGTATCTGTGCATCATGAATCGTGGTCTGTGTTAAGGGGGCCCACTGAGACTCTTTCGCCCGGGACCCACAAAAACCTGAAGCCGGCCCTGACTGGACCAGTTTGTTCTTGAGTGGGCCAAAATACCTGTCGAGCGATGCAGAAGTCTCAATGACAGTTACAGGAATCATTTGATTGCAGTGATTGCCTCAAAAGGTTGTGCAACAAAATATTAACCCCCAGAGCTTTTTTTCGATTTTGAGTTTCTGTTTTTCACTCCCTTCCTTCCCAGAGCCATAACTTTTTTATTTTTCTGTCAAAATGGCCACGTTAGGGCTTATTTTTTGTGGGACGAGTTGTACTTTTGAACGTCACCATTGGATTTACCATGTCGTGTACTAAAAAACGAGAAAAAAATTCCAAGTGCGGTGAAATTGCAAAAAAAAAAAGTGCAATCTCACACTTGTTTTTTGTTTTGCTTTTTTGCTAGGTTCCCTAAGTGCTAAAACTGACCTGCCTGTTCTGAATGTGCTAGAAATGAATTCTGAGCAGAAGCTCCCTCTGGTGGTTACAAACAGTACTGAACTATTCAATGAAGATTGTGAAGATTGGCGATCAGGTGTTACAGACTGGTCTTATATAAGGGAGGTTCCCTCCCATCAGGGTTGCCGGTGATCAATTGTTCTGGTCTCAACTTTTGTTCCTGGTTCACTTTGAAGCTTGCTGTTTCGCGCCTGCATCTTCTGCTATCAGATAAGACATTTTCTTCTTTTAGTTTTTTGTGCTTGCTTTTTGCATTTTGTCCTGCTCTTCTGTGGGGGTCTGCCAGGTCCCCTCCGGGGGCTTGTGCTCCTCTCAGTTTAGTTCAGCCAGTTGTTTGCTCATTTGCCTTTTCCAGTTTTTTCTGTGGCTGCGGCTTAGTTTTGTTAAACCAGAGAACTAATTTAGGTGGTAGAGGTCGTGTGATCTCAGGTGTTTTTGCAATTAGTGTGTTGGTATTTTTTTAGGGTTTTTTGGATTGCAGTAAGTGACCTTCTAATCCTTTTCTGTCTAGGAAGATTGGGCCCCAACGTTTGCTCATACTATTTCTCGTCTGTGTCTGTATTTCCTCTTGTCTAACCGCCATTACATGTTTGGGGCTTCCTATGTTCTTTGGGGATCTGCTCCGGGGCAGATAGTTTTCCTCTTTCTATCTTTAGGTGTAGTTAGCTTCTCAGGCTGTGACGAGGCGTCTAGGACCAACGTAGGTACGCTCCACGGCTGCCTTTAGTTGTGGTGGTTAGTCAGGGTACTGCAATCCAATAGATTCCAACCTCTCCGGTGTATTGCCTTTTTTGCCTGCTCTCCTCAGCTACCAAATCATAACACCTGCCATTATGATTCTCCAGGTGATTACAAGTTCATAGACACCAAACATGTCTAGGTTCTTTTTTATCTAAGTGGTGAAAAAAAGTTCAAAACTTTACATTAAAAAAATGCGCTATTTTCTGAGACCCGTAGCGTCTCCATTTTTCGTGATCTCGGGTTGGGTGAGAGCTTATTTTTTGCGTGCCAAGCTGACGTTTTTCATGATATCTTTTTGGTGCAGATACAATCTTTTGATCACCCGTTATTACATTTTAATACAATGTCGCGGCAACCAAAAAAATTTAATTTTTTTCTCCCTATGCCGTTTACCGATCAGGTTAATCCTTTTTTCTATTGATAGATCAGGCGATTCTGAAAGCGACGATACCTAATATGTGTATGCTTGATTTTATTTTTATTGTTTTATTTGCATGGGGCAAAAGGGGTGACTTAAACGTTTATGTTTTTATTTTTTTTTTATATTTTTAAAAACATTTGTTTCACTTTTGCCATGCTTCAATAGTCTCCATGGGAGACTAGAAGCTGCCACTATCCGATCGAAAAATGTGGGCTCACCGCCGCTTTCCGGGCTATTAATATCAGTTCACATCTGTATACTTCGCCTTTACTGGCTATTAAAATGGGGTCCCTAAAAAAAAAATGATGCAAGGTCCCCTTAAAATTAATTACCAGCAAAGCCTATGCAGACAGCTGCCTGCTGATATTAATACCCTAGGAAGGGGCCATGGATACTCCCCCCCCCCCCAGGCTAAAAACATCAGCTCTCAGCAGCCCCAGAAAAGGTGCATCTATAAGATGTGCCAATTCTGGCACTTCGCCTCGCTCTTCCCACTTGTCCTGTAGCGGTGGCAAGTGGGGTGATAGTTGGGGGAGGTTGATGTCACCTTTGTAATGTCAGGTGACATCAAGCCCAAGGTTAGTAGTGGAGAGGCGTCAATAAGACGCCCCCATTATTAACCCCATAGTCACATTGTTTGAAAACACAGAAAAAAAGTCCTTTAATTGAAAGAAAGACACAGACTCCTTTAATAATCTTAATTAAACTATACTTAAGACCTTGCCCATTCCCCCGATACCCTTGTCTTCTGCAAAACAGGTTAAAAAAACAATATTCCTCACCTTTCCACAGAGATGCTTTTAATCCATTTGTCCCACGACGGGTCTAGCTCTGCAACATCTAGATGGCAGGCTGCATGGTTGCATGATGCGACCATGCAGCCTGTCATCCAGTAGACACTGAGCACCGTGTGCTCAGTGTCTGTCTGTGAACTGCTATTTCATGTCTGAGCGCACCGCGAGCATGAGAAAGTTCTGCTCACGGTGCCGTCAGACAGGTCCTACAAGTTCACAGCCAATTAAATCACTTCACCTCACGCCGACGTCACATAGCCCGGCTGGGAACGCAGCCTCAGTGACCAGAGGTAACCTCAAAGACGTACATCACCGCTAGTCACTGAGGCTGCGCAGTTCAGTCACCAGTGGTTCTCAGCCTGGACGGTTGCAATCCCCCAAACATGGATTACGGCAGGGGACAGAATAATGGACAGGTGAGGGATGTTGTTTTTTTATTTTAGTTTTATTACAGGAGAATGAGGGCTTCAGTGGAATAAGCATTAGGTGAATATAACTGTTCGTTATTTTTAAATAAAATGGAAAACTGTGTTTAGTCTTATTTCTAATAAAGGACTTTATTCTTGCTGTGTCTTTATTCACCATACAACTCTAGGATTATAGGACACCTATCCATTACTAAGCTGTGGGCTTGATGTCACCTGACAATACAAAGGTGACATCAACCCCACAAATATGAACCCCACTTGCCACCGCTACATGGCAAGTGGAAAGAGCCAGTCAAATTGGTGCATCTAATATATGCGCCTTTTCTGGGCAGCTGCGGGCTGCTATTTTTAGGATGGGGGCCTATATCCATGGCCCCTTACCAGCCTGAGAACACCCGCGCCCAGCTGTCTGCTTTAGCAAGGCTGGTTGTCAAAAATGGGGGACCCCAAGCCATGTTTTTAATTATTTATTTAAATAGTTAAAAATAAGGTGTGGGGACCCCTGTATTCTTGATAACCAACCTTGCTGAAGCTGACAGCTTAGGGTTACAGCCCCCAGCTGTGAGTTTTGCCTGGCTGGTTATCAGAAATAGGGCTCCTTTCCACTTGCGAGAAATACGTCCGATTTTCGCATGTGAAATCCCAGCTCTGGCGCCAGCATCGGAGTGGAGCGAGCGTCTGCATGTATTTCTATGCAGCTGCTCGCTCCACTCCCGAATGCCGGCGCCTGAGCTGGGATTTTACATGCGAGAATCGGACGTATTTCTCGCAAGTGGAAAGGAGCCCATACAGGGGAATCCTTGCACGTTTTTTTTTTAATTATTTATTTACAGCGCAGGTGCGGCTGATAAATACTCTCATCCGCAGCTCCTGCTCTCACTCTTATTAGCGGCAGCAGGTGTCAACTGATGGGAGCTGTAGTCCCATCAGCTGACACCAGTGACCAGAGGTAAACTTTATACCTCCGATCACAGCTGAGCGCTCACACTGTGTTTTGATGGCGTGGGAACCGCGGCTCTCTGACCAGCGAAGATGATTTCACCACCGATCAGAAGCACTACGCCGGTGTTTCCCATGCTGTCACAAAGCGTGCGAAACACCGGCTTTTGTACTGTGTATGTTCGGCTATATTTGGCGATTAAATTGGCGAATATTGCAAATTCGACAATCGTGAGCCAAACCGAATATTGAAATATTCGCTCACTCTACTCCTGAGCTGTCCGCAGTGCAGTCATGGAGGATGGTGTGAACATGGCCTTACGTCCCACAGTTCCAATAATAGATCATTATCCGCTATCTGGCTTTATAGGAAATGCATGACTTTACAACCATTCACCACATCTGAGTTTCCCGGCCGGAGTACAGCATGGCAGCTGGTCTCCTGACCCCACAGCAACCCTGTATATATCTGTGAGGCTGTAGAGTTTGGGTCTGGTTTGTTGCCATTAGGGAAAAGATCCTAACATATAGCCATGTCCATAGGGCCCCATTAGCACTACTGAGGCCAAAAAAGTGGCCTCCTGGCTACGACTTGGCCAGTATTCAAGAATGAGTCCCAGTTATGCCACACAACAGTATGTGGTTAAAAAAAAAAAATTATGCAGCAACTTTTTTTATTACTATGACCCTAGAGGTGACTGATGTCATCTGTCAGAGGTATATACAGCCTATGTATCAAGAGCTGTTCCTTCCCAGCATGTACGTCAAATGGAAGTCATATATAGGATATGAGCAGGCCTTATTTGTCAGACTATGGGACAAGTTTCTACTGTGCGGACAGACCAGAATGACAGATCTCACACAGCGAACACTGTAGAGCACTTCACCACCTGGGTTTTTTCCGTTTTTGATTTGATGTTTTTCGCTCCCCTAGTCAAAGCCATAACTTTTTTATTTTTCCGTCAATATGGCCATATGAGGGCTTGTTTTTTTTGCGGGACATTGACTTTTGAAAAACACATTGGTTTGCGATATAGTACTGGAAAAGGGAAAATTGTTTTTTGTTTGTTTTTTTACCATGTTCTCTAAATGTTAAAAAATAACCCCATTATGATACCAAAGTATATTTTTTTTTTATTAAAGGGAAAAAAAACTGAAGTTTCTTTAAAAAAAAATCGCCATTTGCTAGACCGTAGCATTTCTATTTTTCGTGATCTCGGGTTCGGTGAGGGCTTATTTTTTTGTGCGCCGAGCGATCTTTTGATCGCCGTTTTTTTTCACTTTTAAAGCAAATGTTTGTTGCGACAAAAAAAAACTAATTTTTGCGTTTTTACTTTTTTTTTCCCCCGTTGCCCTTTTACCAATTAAAATTAACCCTTTTTTTATATTGAAGATCGGGCGATTCGAAAGCGGCGATACCAACAAAATTTTATTTTTTCATTTTTTTTTATTGTTTTTATTTTTAATAGGGCAAAAGGGGGGGGTTTGAACTTTTATATTGTTTACTTATTTTAATATTTTTAAAACTTTTTTTTTTACTTTACACTTCTTCAATAGCTCCTGGGAACTGAAGCTAGGTTCCCCCGATCGCTTGTGCTACACAGAGCAGGGGAAGGCCCGCTCTTGAGCAAAATGCTCACTTTCAGAAACCGACCGCTAGGCGGCACTCATAGCTATCCGGCAAGACAACCACGGGGGCTTCGCAAACCTGGTTTTTTCATGCCAACCCCCCGGTGACCCACGGGCATGTGACACAGGTCAGATGGGGGGATAATGACACGTTTCCGGC
>JARQOD010000003.1:187112820-187154308 GCA_033576555.1 Oophaga sylvatica | reverse complement strand
TAAGGGCCCTGCCGTATACTATGTGGGCCCTGCTGTACAATGTGGGCCCTGCCGTATACTATGTGGGCCCTGCTGTACAATGTGGGCCCTGCTGTACAATGTGGGCCCTGCTGTACAATGTGGGCCCTGCCGTATACTATGTGGGCCCTGCCGTACAATGTGGGCCCTGCCGTATACTATGTGGGCCCTGCCGTATACTATGTGGGCCCTGCTGTACAATGTGGGCCCTGCCGTATACTATGTGGGCCCTGCTGTACAATGTGGGCCCTGCCGTATACTATGTGGGCCCTGCCGTACAATGTGGGCCCTGCCGTATACTATGTGGGCCCAGCTGTACAATGTGGGCCCTGCCGTATACTATGTGGGCCCTGCTACTATAGACTATGTGGGCCCTGCTGTATACTATGTGGGCCCTGCTGTACAATGTGTGCCCTGCTACTATATACTATGTGGGCACTGCCGTATACTATGTGGGCCCTGCTGGACAATGTGGGCCCTGCCATATACTATGTGGGCCCTGCCGTATACTATGTGGGCCCTGCTGTACAATGTGGGCCCTGCCGTATACTATGTGGGCCCTGCTGTATACTGTGTGGGCCCTGCTGTACAATGTGTGCCCTGCTACTATATACTATGTGGGCACTGCCGTATACTATGTGGGCCCTGCTGTACAATGTGGGCCCTGCTACTATATACTATGTGGGCACTGCCGTATACTATGTGGGCTCTGCTGTACAATGTGGGCCCTGCCGTATACTATGTGGGCCCTGCTGTACAATGTGGGCCTTGCCGTATACTATGTGGGCCCTGCTGTACAATGTGGGCCCTGCCGTATACTATGTGGGCCCTGCCGTATACTATGTGGGCCCTGCTGTACAATGTGGGCCCTGCTGTACAATGTGGGCCCTGCCGTATACTATGTGGGCCCTGCCGTACAATGTGGTCCCTGCCGTATACTATGTGGGCCCTGCCGTATACTATGTGGGCCCTGCTGTACAATGTGGGCCCTGCTACTATGTACTATGTGGGCCTTGCCGTATACCATGTGGGTTCTGCTGTACAATGTGGGCCCTGCTACTATATACTATGTGGGCCACGCTGTACACTATGTGGGCCCTGCTATATACTATGTGGGCCGTGCTGTATACTATGTGGGTCCTGTTGTATACTATGTGGGCCACGCTATATACTATGTGGGCCGTGCAATATACTATGTTGGCTGTGTTATATACTATTGGGAGATATATTATATTTTATAGGGTGACTGTGTTATATACTATGGGGGGCTACGTTATATTCCTTTGGGGAGGCGGGCTGTATGATATTGTATTCGGGGATACATTATATTCTATGAGGGGCTGTATTATATTTATTATATTCTATGAGGGGTGATTGCATCATACACTTATGAGGGGGCTACATTATACTGTATGAGGTGGATACATTGTATTCTATGGGGGGCTAGATTATATTGTATGGGGCTTCATTATACTTTTATGAGGGAACTACAATATATTCTATGGGGCTGCATTATACTATATGAGGGCTACATTGTATTTTATGGAGGGCTACATTATACTATATAAGGGGCTCAATTATATTCTATGGGGGTTTACATTATACTCTGTGGGGTGGTTGCATTATACTCTGTGGGGTGGTTGCATTATACGCTGGGGTGGTTGCATTATACTCTGGGGGTTGCATTATGCTCTGTGGGGTGGCTGCATTATGCTCTGTGGGGTGGCTGCATTATGCTCTATAGGGTGACTGCATTATACTATATGTGGGCTGCATTATACTGTATCGAGGACTATGGGGAATACATTATACCATATGAAGAGCTATGGGGTGCATTATACTATGGGAAGTGAATTGTACTACATGGATGACTATGGCGGTGCATTATACTATATGGAGCACTATGAGGAGTGTATTATACTATATGAATGACTGAGTGTATTTTAATATATGGAGGGCTATTAGGAGTGTATTATACTATATGGAGGACCATGGATACATTATATTATATGGAGGACTATGGGGTGTGCACTTTACAATATGGAGGACTGTGGTGCACATTATAATATATGGAGGACTATGGGGTGTATTATACTAAACAAGCAAAATGCTGCATATTTATCGAGTGATTGGTGTTAATGTGTCATTGGTGAGGGCATGGTGCAGAAGTGAAGTTTTTCCATGAAAGGGCGGAGGGATTTTGGAAGGTTTATGTGGTGGAGGAGGAGCTAGGGTGGATGCGGAACTGGGGGTGGAGCCTGGGCGGAGTCTCAAGGGGGCCCCATAAATTTTGCCAGTATGGGGCCCTGAAATTCCTAGTGGCAGCCCTGCACCTGTGCATCAGCACTACTAGGTATAGAGAAAATCACAATATCCTATCAATGCCAGCTAAACGCTGGCCTTCACAGGCATATCATAATGACAGGAACGAAGGTCTTCAGCAGACCGAAGGCTGTCATGGCAACCAATCGGCACCCCGCGACCATGTCACGGGTGCGCCAATGGGAGAGTGGAATGATGAGCCCCTCTGCCACCATGTGTTAAATGCTACTTTCAGAGGCTGACAACGGGATTTAACAGATTAACAGCCACTGGTGGAGCTCTGCTCCACCCTTGGCTGTTAGAGGCACATAACGGCTGATTAAATCAGCCATCATGTGCTGGGAAAGATGCTGGCTCAGCATGTAAGCCTGCATCAAAGTCAGAGAGCCGGCATATGACGTACCAGTATGTCATAGTCTGCAAGGGTTAAAGAGTTATTCCTGATTCGCTCACTTCCATATAACAAGTCAAGGGGCTCCGGTGAGGTCATATCTACTAATGTAAGTAGATGTCATGTTATCAGGCTTGTTCACCTCCCTATACAGAATTGAGTGGTGCAGGAATAACCATTTAATATGGTTGTCAGCCACTTTATTCATCACATAGTAGAGGACACAGGATGTGATTTTGGACTGAAATGTTTGCCATCCTCTTTTGGTATGCTGATTTATGAATAATTTACAGATTGTAAGCTTGCTAGCAGGGCCCTTGCTCCTGTAACTGTTGAACAATGTGTTACTTTGTAATGTCTTTATTGTCTGTACATGTCCCTACTTAATTTGAAAAGTGCTGCAGAGTATGTTGTCGCTATATAAATAAAATTATTAATAATTCTTTATTACACGCCTATGAGTGCCATGGTTATTCGACAATAATATTATCCTTTAGGCAATGAGCTGTCCTTGTAATATTCCCTTTCCTATGAGCTGCAGTTTCACCCCCTCCCTTTATGTTATTTCCCGTCTGTAAAAAGCACTAGGGGGAATGGAAACTGAAAGCAATGGAAGGGAGGGCTCTCAGCTCCTGTATTTAATACCAGAGCATGACAAGACAGAAACTGTACAGTCTGTATTACCACAGCAGCAAGAGGCAAAATATCTGCAAGAAGATTATCCGCAGAGCAGCTGTTTACCGAGACTGGCCGAGAACGCAGGCAGGTAGGTCACTGCAGGTAGGTCACTGACATCACTGCGTGCCTGGCAACTGGCTGATAAATCCATGCATGGAAATTCTGGAAATTGCACGGCTACGCATCACTAGCCAAAACAGTCACACAACTCACTTGTGTTTTATTTTAATGCAAAATTAGGAAATCCTTTGTCTACCTGCTAAGGTTCTTTCAACAACATCCAGAAATAATTCACAGTAAAAGTTTTTACAAAATTCATAATTATCATTTTATGTGTAAAAGGTATGCAGCACTAAGCGAAATCGCTAGCGAGATCGATTCTGCGTCACCATTTATGACGCAGTAGCGATCTCGTTAGCGACGCAGCTGTGTGTGACATGTAGCGGCGATGTGGCCCCTGCTGAGATGTCGCTGATCGCTTATGAACGTTCTGAGCCGTTTTTTGGTCGTTGGTGTCTTGCTGGTGAGCCTGAATCGCTGAGTGTGACACCCTTTATGAACGACTTCACCAGCGTCGCAGGTGGGACTAGATTTTCCCAACGACCGCAGAGGTCGTTATACAGATCGCTGATGAGTTGTGTTTGGAATCTAACTAGCGATCGCACTAGCGATCTCGCCAGGTTAAGTTGTTGTCGTGATCGCTGGTGCGATCGATAAGTGTGGCCGTGCCCTAAGGGATAAGTATCTGATTACTGGGCCCGTTTGTACAGAGTGTTGATTGCACACGTGCGCTGCTGCTCTGTTCATAGTCTGTGGGGCCAACGGAGATAGTTAAGTGCTGTTCTCCATATACTGGTGCTTCTCACAAAATTAGAATATCATCAAAAAGTAACTTTATTTCAGTTCTTCAATACAACAAGTGAAACTCATATAGAGTCATTACACAAAGAGTGATCTATTTCAAATATTTTTATTTCTGGTAATGTTGATGATTATGGCTTACAGCCAATAAAAACCCAAAAGTCATTATCTCTAAATTACAATACTTTATATCACTCTGTGTGTAATGACTCTATAATAATATGAGTTTCAGTTTTTGTAATGAAGAACTGAAATTAACTTTCTGATGATGTTCTAATTTTGTGAGAAGCACTTGTACTTGGCATAGAGAAGTGTGCTAGCCTGAGTGCCGCTTCAAATAGGGCACAGGACCCAGTTCTAGTGAGTGTTGGTGGTCCCACTGGTGGGGCTCCCTGCATTATGAAACTTATCTCGTGTTCTGTCGATTGGAGATAATAAGTGTGGATTCTTAGAAAAGCCCTTAGAATATATACGGTAAGTAATATGACATCTGACAGAACTTGATTCCCCATTTTTATTTATTGTATTCCATGTAAATCTGAGAAAAAAAAATTCTCTGCATGCTTTTTATAGGACTGTTAGAAAAAAAAATAGGAAGAGATCTATAGAAGGGTTTGAGCACACCATGTACTAGTTAATATAGTTTATTAGATAAATAAAATATATAATCCATGTGGCAGAATAAACAACAATTAAAAGCATGTAAAAAATGCATAACAGCACAAGGCTAAATATAAAACTCACCACAGCGCCATGATGAGTGCCAGATGAGGAGAAAACCCTTATCACATCGCTTAAAAAGACAAGTTCCCCTATGAGCCACTCCCCTGTGTGTACAAAGTACAAAAATCTAAAACCGAGCCAGAACACATGCTGGTAGAAGTACAAGAAGTAGGTGCATGTTCACACTGTGGCTATTAACAGACAGAACCTTGGATAACATGAATTAGCAAATACCCTGTAGTAAGTAAATACTAATAGCACATGCAAGTAACATAGGGTACTTAGGAAAAGCCATCCCACTGCGACAAGGTGTACCCAATCAAGATGGACCCTAAATCTTGTAGTTCACATCGCTGTGCGTCAGCAGACCTCAAAATAGACGGGGGCAGAAAGGACTCAGACCTGACTGGTTTGCTCCTGCCCGTGTAACGCTTTGTCTATTAATTTGCCACAATGTGAGTGTGCACCTACGTTTTGCATTTATACTTCCAAGTGTTCTGGCTCATTTTTTGTTTTTGCTAATTATTCATATATTTGTTGCAGGGTATTTGCTCATTTGGGGGGCATTTGAACACTGTTTTTACTGCAAAAAGAGCAAGTTTTGGCTACCGAAAAAATGCTTCATGTGAAAATTGCCTAATGACTGAAGAAAAAATGCATAAAAAAACACACACATAAAAACGTAAAATAAATAAATACTGTGAAAATGAGGAGGGATGCCAAAAAGGAAAAGGTGATGTAAAGCAATAATACAAGTTTGTATATTCTTGTGGCCCCTTTGTGGATCTCCTATTGTAGGAGTCCATAACCTTTAGGTTACTGGCTAATTAGAATCTGTGCGGGACTTCTCTCTACAGAAAAAAATGCATTGTTAGCAAACAAGCAGATGGATGGGAAACTTGCCCAAGCGAAAAAAACAACCCATAACAATTTATCAGCACCCCCTTTCGAGGGACATTCCTATCTGCTAACACATCACTTCTCTCCTTTCACTTCCTATTTCATATTATCAGTAATTCTGTAAGTGTATAAGAACATGTATTTATAGGAGCCATAAATATCTGTTAGTCTAACACATTTCCAATGGTTGAATTCACTAACTGCAAGCAGACATTTTAAAAACTGGTAAAAAAATTAGTCACACATTATATTGAAGAGGTATGATGAGGCATGATGAGAAATGTATGACTGGTCGACACTATGGGGTATTTTTGAAGCTTCATTCACACACTGGGGAGCAACTATTGGAGGTGCAAAAGTAGCAAGTACACGGTTAGTGACATGCCCTGATACAGATTCTGAATTAGGGCACAACATCTTTACACCCAATGCACCATTTACAAGTAGCACAGCAGCAGCAGTCCAATGCAGAACTCTGTTTGTTTGTGCCAGGTATAGTTGTCAAGCTGGTTTCTCACTTCTATTAACCAATGGGAAATCAGCGTGGAGAATAAATAAATGCCTGGAATTTCCCCATGACGGCATGAAATTAAGGGGTTGTGTCTCATCTTATTAAAAATTCTCTCTGTTCTCAATAACAGAAGGATTTTCAATTCTAGAGTTTACAGCTTGCTTCCAAGGTTACTGACCATTTCATAGGTGGCCGATTTCCTGATAAAGGAGCCAACATTTGCAAGCTGTTTGCTATACAGCAATCAAGCATTGCTATGAAGCTGGCCAAATGGCTGGATCCATACCCCTTCAGTGTCCCTGAGCTTCTCCGATGATGTAGAGGCAAAGCTGCTTTTGTTAGCAGTATTGGAGAGCATACCCAGCCATGCCCCTGGCCTTGAAATGTCAAGCATCAGAAGCACACCGCTCCTGTTGTGCTCACAGTGAGGTTTGTTTTGCTCGAGTATTGTCAAAAATGCGCCGTTTTCAAGTGGTTTTCACAATTTGCGGCAAAATCTCTGCATATTTAGGCACATACATTACTAATAGTTTGCTTAGGAAATATACAAGTATATTTGTAAGCCTTTAAAATTGATGTAAATTGTAAAAAACTTATCAAAATAATATTGCCATGTTACTTAATTTTGGTCTCTTTATTTTATAAAGCTATCAAAAACCATCCATGGATCCTGAAAGAAGGCCAAGAGATGAACCTCAAAATTATTTTCATCACCCCAATCAGAGATGTAAGTTCAATGTTCTTGTTTCAATCTCACAAAAATCCATTGTAAGGGTTCAAGAAGCATAATAATGGCACATACCAAGTTTTAGTAGGTGGACTTTTATTTGCCCTTTTGCCTCTCAAATGAGCCCAGGTATCCAACTGAGAACATATGATGAGGTCAGTGTAACAGTTGTCACCATGGTTTCAGTTAACAAAGTAAATCAGTACAAATATTATGTTACAATGTAACAGTTTATTGAGACATTTGTCTTCTTTATCTACAATAAATTGGAAGATCAGCTTTAAATTGTTACTGGTTAAACTTTTCAATGGACGAAAATATCTTGCATTACTGCCCATTTATTGTTAGTGTAAAATATTGGGACACTGGTCATATAAGTGGCTGAACTGTGGATGATGACATCACACAACTGACAAACCAACTTGTATTTCAATAACATATCTCTAACATGATCATATGTCCAAATACACAAATTAAAGCTTTCCATCTTTGCTGTTCAATCATCTGTTTGTTTAAGAAGAATAAGTCTGATAAAAAGTGAAAAGAAATAAACATATTGGAACATTTACTGATTTTTGTTCCAGACAGAGGTGGTCAACATCATCAGCATATAAATCAAGGTGGAAGACAAGAACTAGGAGAAGGACAGCATGTTCAAAGAGGTCGAGGCAGAAATGCGCAACAACCTGGTAGAATGTGGGAACACAGAGCTGGTGGTCAACATGGACAACGAGGTGGTGGAAGAGGCAATCCTGGAGCTGAAAGAAGAAATGAACAACATGTTGGAGATCAAAATCAGCGTGGTGGTGGAAGAAATGAACAAGGTGTAAGGGGACAACATCAGCCTAGGGGTGGTGGACAGAATATGCCTGGTGCTGGCAGGAGAAATGAAGTAAGAGCTGGTGGACAGATTGAGCTTAGACAAGGAGCACAAAATGAACAAAGAGCTGGTGCACCACAAGGCAATATTTTGAGAAGAGAAAACTACAATCAGGAAGCTAATCATGGTCATAGACAGCAGCGGCCAGCTCAAGATAGAGAAAATGGAAAAGAGAAGCATGTTAGATATTTAGGCTACAAAGCTCTTGAAGGCCTGCTTGATAAGGAGCCCTCAGAAGTGGTAATAACGCTAACAGCACACTCTGGTCTCAAAAATTTGCTGTCAGCAGCAGAAATGAGGCCAGATTTTGTGGAATTGGTTTGCAAGGTGCTTTGCAGAGCTTGTACAGCTCGGCTAGATAGGCAAAGTGTCCAGTATCTTCTTGATCAGGTGAAGTCATCTGCATTCCTCTCTATCTGTCTCCCACACCATATAGTTGGAATGCTAACAGAGGCTGTGCTAGAGAGGAGGCATCGCTATCCGGATAATATTCTCAACATACTGTACCTTCTTCAGGAACTTGCAAGTGTTTTTCCTGCTAGTAGTTTGCAAGAAACTTCATTGTTAGTTTCTCTCATACCTGGCTCTTTGAACTCCTTACGTGCATCTGGAGTATATATTGGAGAGAACATAGAGCAAAGCCTAGAGAGAATATCAAATTTAATACAACATCTTCAGGGTAAGAGGAGAGAGGGTACACTGCAAGGGACACACAAATGACTCTTGGACCAGAGGTTCCTGCTGAAGACTTCAGAACCATGAGTGTGTATCCTGGTCATGATGAAATTCATTTGAATGAAAAGCCTTTTCTCAGACCCAATAAATTAAAAAACAAGTATGAAAGTACAGAACTTTACTTAGACACTCATTTCCGACTTTTGAGGGAAGATTTTGTGCGACCATTAAGAAAAGGAATCCAGGAGATCCTAATGCAAGATGATGATCGAGGCTTACGCAAAATGAGGTTTGATGACATCAGAATTTACTTTGACACTCGTGTGTTGGCTCCCATGTGCACACCGTCAGGTATAATCTACAAAGTGCAGTTTGATATAAAGCCATTGAAGATGATACGATGGCAGAATTCCAAGCGCCTGTTATATGGCTCTCTGGTCTGTTTATCTCAAGATAATTTTGAAACCTTTCTCTTTGCCATGGTTTCTAATCGTGACCAAAAAGAACTGGAGCAAGGTGAAATCCAGCTACAGTTCAGTGACCAGAGCAGAGGACTACTTGCAAGAGTGAATCCAAGAGATTCCTTTATTATGGTGGAAACAACAGCATACTTTGAGGCATATCGCCATGTCCTGGAGGGGTTACAGCAGATGACTGTCCAGGATGTACCTTTCCAAAAATATATAGTATCATGTGAGAGGGATGTTGGAGCACCACGCTATCTCAATACTGGGGTGCAGTACAACTTTAGTAGTTTGTTAAATAAAGACACAGATTCAACTATTGAGAACAAGGTTAATGTTTTGGATCCCCAACATTGGCCATCTAAAGAAGTTCTTGGCTTTGATGAATCTCAAATAGAAGCTGTACGACTGGCACTCACCAAGGAACTTGCCATCATCCAAGGACCACCAGGCACAGGTGAATATCTAAACTAAATAATACCTGGAAATAGAAAAGCTAAAGCAAAAATTGGGAGTTTATAGACATGCATGCATGAATATATACATATAAGAGATAGATTATTTATTTTTTCTTTCTTTTAGGCAAGACATATGTGGGACTGAAGATTGCACAGGCTTTGCTCACTAATACCAATGTGTGGCGAGTAAATGGACGGTCAGATCCCATTCTTGTGGTGTGTTACACAAATCATGCATTAGATCAGTTTCTGGAAGGTATGTATAGCTGGTAAAGAGTATGTTACATACAAAATAGTAATGCATTGGGAAGTAAAGTAGCTTTTGTGTGTAGAATAGGTGTCCCTGGTGGTCTGTGGCACTTGTTAGCTGTATTTTTTTCATGGTGTCTGTTTTGGAGTGGAAGGCATTTTATAGTCCATGTCTCCCAGTGGGTGGTAGTGGGCTTTGGTAAATTCTCTGTATTCTACTTGAGGTAGTGTAAGTAGGTTGTAGATCATCAAGTGGAAATGGTTGGGTTTCAGAAGGTTATAATACTTTAGTCCTCAAGTAACGAGCCAGCTCACCCAAATGGCTGGGCTTTTCACTCCTATTGCATGGATTAAAATACCGTATATACTCGTGTATAAGCCGAGATTTTCAGCACCTTTTTTGTGCTGAAAATGCCCCCTCGGCTTATACACGAGTCATAGGGCAGAAACCAGCGGGGGAGGGGATGCGGCGGCAGGAGCCGGTGGCTGGGACATCATACTCACCCTCCCCGTGCCATCGCTGAACGTCCCTGCAATCCTGCGTTCTCCCCGGCTTCCTGCAGCTCTCCAGCGCTGAGCGGTGACGTAATACCCGCTCATTAAGGTCATGTAATATGGACGCGACTCCACTCCCATGGGCGTGGCCTCCATATTCATGGCCTTAATGAGCGGTATTACGTCACCGCTCAGCGCTGGAGAGCTGCAGGAAGCCGGGGAGAACGCAGGATTGCCGGCCGGGACGTTCAGCGATGGCACGGGGAGGGTGAGTATGATGGAGGAGGATGGGGAGAGCATGGAGGAGGACAAGGAGCACGGAGCAGGATGGGGGGGAGGACGGAGAGCACGGAGCAGAACGGGGGAGGACGGAGAGCACGGAGCAGGACGAGGGGGAGGACGGAGAGCACGGAGCAGAATGGGGGGAGGACGGAGAGCACTGAGCAGAACGGGGGTGGGCACATAGGAGAATGGGGGAGTGCAGAGCTGGATGGGGGAGCACGGAGCAGGACGGGGGAGGATGGAAAGCACGGAGCAGGACAGGTTAATGGAGCAGGAGGAGGGGAGCACAGAGGAGAATGGGGGCGCACAGAGCTGGATGGGAGAGCACAGAGCAGGACGGCAACTTATACACCCGGCTTATACGCGAGTCAATAAGTTTTCCAAGTTTTTTGTGGCAAAATTAGGGGGGTCGGCTTATACACGGGTCGGCTTATACATGAGTATATACGGTAAGTGGTTTCCAGTTATTTGAGAATGTAAAAAATGTTCAGCACTTTCTTGCCTCTTTATTAAAATGTTTCTAATAGACTCCAGGCCTACAAAAGCAATAATTCACTTATGTGTGTGTTAAATGTTTGTGGTGCTCTAACTTAGGAAGGTTACTTGGTGTCCAACGTTGAGGTAGAACGTTTTCTTTTCTACAGTGATAATGTTAAGTTAAAGGGTTTACCTGGGAGTGGAATAAATAAGTAACTAAAGGAAATGTTATTTTAAATAAATTCCTAAACATTTTTAATTAGCAAATCACAATAATTTTGGCTAGGGAGTTAATTTGGATAAAATTGAAATGGCTGATGGAATCTGTTCACTTCCAGAACCCTAGTCCTAGTTGGTAGGATGGGTGCCTGTGAGCATGTCCAGTAGGAAACACCACTGCTCTGATCTGGAAATAACTGTGCCTTGTACTGTCATTCAGAAAGACAGAGTGGACAGCAATGTGAGCAGCCTCTTCTTACATTGGGACTCCTGGTATGTTGAATATTAGATCAGATACATAGGATGGACAGCAGTGAGAGTAACCTCTTCTTACCTTGGCTCTCCTGGTATCTACAATATTAGATCAGATAGACAGGGTGGACAACAGTGAAAGCAGTGTTGTGAATGTGTTAGAAATGAATTCTGAGCAGAGGCTCCCTCTGGTGGTTACAAACAGTACTGAACTATTCAATGAAGATTGTGAAGATTGGCAATCAGGTGTTACAGACTGGTCTTATATAAGGGAGGTTCCCTCCCATCAGGGTTGCCGGTGATCAATTGTTCTTGTCTCAACTTTGGTTCCTGGTTCACTTGGAAGCTGGCTGTGTCTTGCCTGCATCTTCTGCTAACAGATAAGATATTTTCTGCTTTTATTTTTGTGCTTGCTTTTTGCATTTTGTCCTGCACTTCTGTGGAGGTCAGCCAGGTCCCCTCCGGGGGCTTGTGCTCCTCTCAGTTTATCTGAGCCACTGTTATTTGTTCATTTGCCTTTTCCAGTTTTTTCAGTGGCTGCTGCTTAGTTTTGTTACACCAGAGAACTAATTTAGGTGGTAGAGGTCGTGTGATCTCAGGTGTTTTTGCAATTAGTGTGTTGGTATTTTTTTTAGGGTTTTTTGGATTGCAGTAAGTGTCCTTCCTATCCTTTTCTTTCTAGGAAGATTGGGCCCCAACGTTTGCTCATACTATTTTCTGTCTGTGTCTGTATTTCCTCTTGTCTAACCGCCATTACATGTTTGGGGGCTTCCTATGTTCTTTGGGGATCTGCTCCGGGGCAGATAGTTTTCCTCTTTCTATCTTTAGGTGTAGTTAGCTTCTCAGGCTGTGACGAGGCGTCTAGGACCAACGTAGGTACGCTCCACGGCTGCCTTTAGTTGTGGTGGTTGGTCAGGGTACTGCAATCCAGTAGATTCCAACCTCTCTGGTGTATTGCCTTTTTTGCCTGCTCTCCTCAGCTACCAAATCATAACAGTATCACCGGCCAAACTGAAAATTATATGGTACTCACAGAAGGGAAAGATAGTGTAAAAAAAAAAAAAAAATGTCAGAGTTGTCAGATTTTTTTTTTTTTTTTCTTTCCCTCTTTTTCTCTGGGTGCTGAGGATTTTTTTTTCTCTCAATGGAGTTTGCACAGTTGTCTGGCCGTGTGGATCAGCTTGCCACTGAAGTTCGGAGTATTGCTACCTATCTTGCAGGGTTGCCGGTTGTGGAACCTAGGATCCCCATGCCAGATTTGTTTTTAGGGGATCGAGCTAAATTTCTGAATTTCAAAAATAACTGTAAGTTGTTTTTTGCCTTAAAACCTAAGTCCTCAGGGAACGCAGCACAGCAGGTTCAAATTGTCATCTCTCTCCTGCGTGGCGATCCTCAGGATTGGGCTTTTTCCCTGACACATGGGGATCCTGTTTTGAGTAATGTTGATGCATTTTTTCTGGCTCTGGGGTTATTGTACGATGAACCTAATGTCACTGATCAAGCTGAAAAAGCCTTGTTGGCATTAAATCAGGGGCTTGAGGACGCTGAGTTATACTGTCAGAGATTCCGAAGGTGGGCAGTCCTGACCAAATGGAATGATGATGCTTTGGCAGCCCTTTTTCGGAAGGGTCTGTCAGAGAATGTAAAAGATGTTATGGTCAGGAGGACAATTCTTGGGTGTTTGCTTCGGACATCCATGCTAGGAGACTGATCCGTGCGTATCACAGAGCTCATCCTGACCGACCTGGTTGCCCAAATGAGGGTTCGGTGACCCCTCCTCAAGGGGGGGGTACTGTTGTGAATGTGTTAGAAATGAATTCTGAGCAGAAGCTCCCTCTGGTGGTTACAAACAGTACTGAACTATTCAATGAAGATTGTGAAGATTGGCAATCAGGTGTTACAGACTGGTCTTATATAAGGGAGGTTCCCTCCCATCAGGGTTGCCGGTGATCAATTGTTCTTGTCTCAACTTTGGTTCCTGGTTCACTTGGAAGCTGGCTGTGTCTTGCCTGCATCTTCTGCTAACAGATAAGATATTTTCTGCTTTTATTTTTGTGCTTGCTTTTTGCATTTTGTCCTGCACTTCTGTGGAGGTCAGCCAGGTCCCCTCCGGGGGCTTGTGCTCCTCTCAGTTTATCTGAGCCACTGTTATTTGTTCATTTGCCTTTTCCAGTTTTTTCAGTGGCTGCTGCTTAGTTTTGTTACACCAGAGAACTAATTTAGGTGGTAGAGGTCGTGTGATCTCAGGTGTTTTTGCAATTAGTGTGTTGGTATTTTTTTAGTTTTTTTTGGATTGCAGTAAGTGTCCTTCCTATCCTTTTCTTTCTAGGAAGATTGGGCCCCAACGTTTGCTCATACTATTTTCTGTCTGTGTCTGTATTTCCTCTTGTCTAACCGCCATTACATGTTTGGGGGCTTCCCATGTTCTTTGGGGATCTGCTCCGGGGCAGATAGTTTTCCTCTTTCTATCTTTAGGTGTAGTTAGCTTCTCAGGCTGTGACGAGGCGTCTAGGACCAATGTAGGTATGCTCCACGGCTGCCTTTAGTTGTGGTGGTTGGTCAGGGTACTGCAATCCAGTAGATTCCAACCTCTCTGGTGTATTGCCTTTTTTGCCTGCTCTCCTCAGCTACCAAATCATAACAGAGCTGCCTCTTAACTCGGCATCACTGGTATCTCCAGTATTAGATCAGAAAGGCAGTGTGGGTAGCAGTGTGAGCTGCTTCTGCTAACCTCAGGATCCCTGATGTTTCCAGTATTAGATCAGATAAACAGGGTGGACAGCAGTGTGAGCAGCCTCTTCTTACCTTGGCACTCCTGGTATCTGCAATATTAGATCAGATAGATAGGATGAACAGCAGTGAGAGCAGCTTCTTACCTTGGCACTCCTGGTATCTACAATATTAAATCAGATAGACAGGGTGGACAACAGTGAGAGCAGCCTCTTCTTAACTCGGCATCACTGGTATCTCCAGTATTAGATCAGAAAGGCAGTGAGGGTAGCAATGTGAGCAGCTTCTGCTAACCTCAGCATCCCTGATGTTTCCACTTAGATCATTAGATCAGATAGCTAGGATGGACAGCAGTGAGAGCAGCCTCTTCTTACCTTGGCACTCCTGGTATCTACAATATTAGATCAGATAGACAGGGTGGACAGCAGTGTGAGCAGCCTCTTCTTTCTTTGGCACTCCTGGTATCTGCAATATTAGATCAGATAAACAGGGTGGACAGCAGTGTGAGCAGCCTCTTTTTTCTTTGGCACTCCTGGTATCTGCAATATTAGATCAGATAAACAGGGTGGACAGCAGTGTAAGCAGCATCTTCTTACCTTAAGGGTATGCCACACTGAACAATATCGCTAACGGGATCGCTAAAAAAACGTCACTATTTAGCGATCCCGTTAGCGATGTTGTTCAGTGCGGCATCTGCCAGCGACGAGCTTCCTGCTGTGATCTCGCTCGTCGCTGGAATCGTTCCGGACCCTATTTTCTCGTCGGCGCTCCCGCTGGGTAAGTATATATCGCTAGTGTGGCACCTTTTCTTAGCGATTTAGCGGTACTTTTGTACCGCTAAAGTCGTTAAGAAGATCGCTAACGGCGATAGCGTCGTTAACTATATCGCTAAATGTGGCTGCACTTAGCGATATAGAAACAATCCCGCTAGCGATCGCATTAGTATGCGTCGTTATCGTGATCGCTAGCGGGATTGTTTAGTGTGGCAGTACCTTTAGGATCTAGATCAGCTAGACAGGGTGGGCAGCAGTGTGAGGAGTCTCTTCTTACCTCAGCACTCCTAATAAGTCCAGTATTGTATTAGATAGACAAGGAGGACAGAAGTGTGAGCAGCCTCTTATTACCTCAGCATCCCTTGTGTTCACAGGCACCTATCATAATATTATTAGGTTTCTGTAGGGGTAACTGGACAGCAGCCATTCTAATTCTGTCGTGTTTTTCTGTCTACACAAAACAATTGTGATTTGTTGAATAAAAGTATTTAGAAATATATAATGACATTTCCTTTAGCTATTCATTTTGTTTCTATTCCCAGAGAACCCTTTAAATAATTTACCTGGTGTCCAAATGAAAGGGAAGGTGGGATAGCACATGTGTGTTGGGAAGGTGAGTTAGTAGTCTCAGCTATTATCTGGTTAAAAAGTTTGATAGGGTTAATATACAATAGTTAGAGGTAAGTAGTAATCCCCAGTGTCTGATGATCTGGCAAATTGTAGGTAATATTTTCTGTTTTTATAGGAGGGTATAGTAACAATTGTTTGCAGACAGAAAAGGGGTGCAGTGCTGGCTGTCCATTGTCACAGCAATATATCAAAATATGTTACGCATATAATAATAATAATAATCTTTATTTATATAGCGCCATCATATTCCGCAGCGCTTTACAGTTTAACAGTTTCAAAACACAAGTCATAAGTAACAACGTTAACAATACAATAATTAAAGCAAAATAAGCCGCCCCTGCTGGTGAAAGCTTACAATCTACAATGAGGTGGGGGAGATACAAAGTACAGGTGTTTATATACAATGGTGCATTTACAATGATGGTCCAGCCATCTTGAGGGAGTGAGGGATGGATGGAGATAGTGAATGGGCTACACACGCACACTTACACATAGAATGACTTTGATTAGTGAATGTGATAGGCCGCTCTGAACAAATATGTACTTATGTTTTTCAGGAATCCACCAGTTCTTGGGAGATGGAATTGTTCGTGTTGGTGGGCGTAGCAGCAGTGAGATTCTAAAAAAGTTTAATCTTAAAGAACTAAGAGCAGGGTCCGGTATCCGCAGAAATCATCCATTACATATACGAAGAGCAATTGGAGAAGTGAGTTGCAATAATATTCTTTCATGCTCTTAAAGGGAATCTATCACCAGGCTATTTGCCACATAATCTGAGAGCAGGATATTGTAGAGACAGAGACCCTGATCCCAGCGATTTGTCACTTATTGGATGCTGGCTGTAGTTAGGATAAAGTCACTTTTTTATCAGCAGGAGATTATAACTAGAGGACTAGAAAATCTACTTTCAAGCAAACCTCCATATACATGAGGTCTGTATGACTTTGCCCCACAATGATTGGCAGCTTTCTGCCTATGCACAGTGTACATATACAGTTGCCAATCAGAGGTATGGGTGGGGTTATACAGAATGCAATATTCAGAGAACTGGTAGATCTGCAGCAAATAAAAGAGGGATTTTATCAAAACTGCATAAGCAGTCCAGTAAGTGACACATGGCTGAAATAAGTGTCTCTGCCTCTGTCTCCACATCATTTTCACATAGCAACCGATGCATGAGAAAATTATCAGATGCTACTTGTCAGTGTGAACAAGCCCTTATAGTAAGAGTGTCTGTCTGATTTTAACCTCATTTGTTGTTTTCTGTGTTTTTTTTTACATTAGGCCATACAGAAGATGAAGGAATTAGAAATAAAGCTTCACGAGGGGGCGCAGCTGATCCAGTGTTCCATAACTGGGATCATTCATGAAAAGTTCCTTGAAAAGTATATAAAACTTGAGCACATGGACAGCTTGAATAGCATCACGGTAGGAAAAAATAAAGGAGAGAAATATTTATTTGAGGTTGTGTTACTGGTTTTTATTTTTTTTGCACTAAAATTATTAAAATGTTTGATTAACGTATTTGCTCCATCTGAGAAGAAGTCATATTATGCTTATCAAAGTTTGATCAAAGTGGGATCTGTTTCTCGTGGATGTGTGAAAACTGGACCGTACTCAGATGTCATCAAAGTGCTGTCAGTTTTTTTTTTTTTCACGGACCCATAGACTTGAATGGCCGAATGTTATTCGTTTATTGCAGGCAAATTGTGAATGCTGTGATTTCTTTCTTGGACCACTTGGTCCAAGGAAAAAATTAGACATCTGCACGGCCTCATTTAATAACAACTGGCCCGAGTGCGATCCAATGTTTTAACTGATAGCACCTGGACCGATAATATGATCGCCTGCATGAGCTCTACCACTTCTGTCTAGAGCTGATTTTCAACTTTTTCTGTCACCCTCCTACGGAAAAGAGTTTGAGACTTTTTTTGCAACTTTTTAAGAATCTAAAATTCTTACCTTTTTAAACTTTATTTGCTCAGCTAACCACTTCTAGATTACATAAATTTTTTAAAAGTGTCGAGAATGACTGAAAAATCACAAAAAGTCTCAATCTGTGGTGCAAAAACAGCATTGATAAATTCCCTCATAATCTTATTAAATAGTACATTTTGGTGCAAATAGGTATTGGATTTGTCCTAAAATCAGTTTTACGATCAATTGTGGTTAAAAAAAACCTGAACTCTCAACAGAAATGTATTGTGGAATGAGTTACGGAAACTCTCTATCTGACGTGGCATAGCAAATTTCAGGAACAACCTTTTGAGACCATAGTCAAAACCTTAGGTAACAGGAAAAGACTACACGGCGACATGAGTGGCATGACACCTTGCAACATTGGATGTGATGATTTCCTGTGGTTTTGACCTGAGACATAACGCGACACAGTCACATATGTTTCCAAATGTGTTTGACTTTTCAGAGAATCGCTGTCTCCCTACACATGTTGACGCATAACCTTAGCCTTAAAGTTTAAAAGTAGAAGTGCTCTGGTCAGGTGTCATATCAATACATTTGTGGGCTAAAGTCAAAAATTAAAATTTACCTATTTTCTTTTGTTGCTCAGAATGATGCAGATTTCTTTATGCCAACTGGGAAGTTCTCAATAATTGTGGAATGGCTTGGTTTGGGTATCCTTCCATTTAACCAAACGACAGATCCAAATGCAGCAGGTAATGTAACTTTGCTGTATACTACTGCAAAGATAAAGCATACATCCGCTTTCACAAGAAAACGTTTATCCTGCCTCATAATATGTCAATTTCTAGGAGCAGTGATCCTTCCCCTTAAAGGGGTTGTCCGGCCTTAGCCTACAAGTCTGCAGTCACTCTATGTGACTGCAGACTTGTGAATCCTCACATCGTGCACTGAGCGCTGTGAAGATCCTCCAGTGCCGGAAGTGACGACAAATGCCTGATAGCAAGTACAGTGGGGGAAATAAGTATTTGATCCCTTGCTGATTTTGTAAGTTTTCGCACTGACAAAGACATGAACAGTCTATAATTTTAATGATAGGTTAATTTTAACATTGAGAGATAGAATATCAATAATAATAATCTTTATTTATATAGCGCCATCATATTCCGCAGCGCTTTACAGTTTAACAGTTTCAAAACACAAGTCATAAGTAACAACGTTAACAATACAATAATTAAAGCAAAATAAGACGACCCTGCTCGAAGGAGCTTACAATCTACAATGAGGTGGGGGAGATACAAAGTACAGGTGTGTATATACAATGGTGCATTTACAATGATGGTCCAGCCATCTTGAGGGAGTGAGGGATGGATGGAGATAGTGAATGGGCTACACACACACACACTTACACATAGAATGACTTTGATTAGTGAATGTGATAGGCCGCTCTGAACAAATGTGTTTTGCGGGAGCGCCTGAAACCATGCAAATTGTGGATAGTCCTAATTTTTTGGGGTAGAGCATTCCAGAGGATTGGCGCAGCGCGGGAGAAGTCTTGGAGTCGGGAGTGGGAGGTACGGATTAGTGCAGAGGTTAGTCGAAAGTCGTTTGCAGAGCGCAGCAGTCGGTTAGGCCGATAGATAGAAATGAGGGAGGAGATGTAGGGGGGTGCTGCACTGTGGAGAGCTTTGTGGGTGAGAACAAGTACTTTGAATTGGATCCTATAATGAATGGGCAGCCAGTGTAAAGACTGGCGAAGAGCGGACGCGTCCGAGTACCGATTAGCCAGATGGATGACCTGGCTGCTGCATTAAGGATGGACTGGATAGGGGATAGTCGAGTAATGGGGAGGCCAAGTAATAGAGCGTTGCAGTAGTCCAGGCGGGAGTGTATCAATGCTACAGTGAGGGTTTTTGTTGTTTCTATGGTGAGAAAAGGGCGGATTCTAGAGATGTTCTTTAGATGTAGGGGGCAAGAGCGGGCAAGAGATTGTATATGGGAGGTGAAGGAGAGATTGGTGTCAAACATAACACCCAGACAGCGAGCCTGCTGCCGGGGTGTTATTATGGTGCCGCCCACGGAGAGGGATATGTCAAATTTAGGGAGGTTAGTAGATGGCGGGAGCAGAAGAAGTTCAGTTTTGGAGAGGTTGAGTTTCAGATAGAGAGCGGACATGATGTTGGAGACTGCGGACAGACAGTCGGTGGCGTTCTTTAGTACAGCGGGGGTAAGGTCGGGGGATGACGTGTATAGTTGTGTGTCATCAGCATAAAGATGGTACTGAAAGCCAAATCTGCTGATGGTCTGTCCAATTGGGGCCGTGTAAAGAGAGAAGAGAAGGGGGCCAAGGACTGAGCCCTGGGATACACCGACAGTGAGAGGAAGAGGAGATGACGTGGAGCCAGTGAACGAAACACTGAAGGAGCGGTCAGAAAGATAGGAGGAGAACCAGGAGAGAACAGTGTCCTTAATACCTAGTGAGTGGAGCCTAGATAGTAGGAGACGGTGGTCAACCGTGTCGAAAGCTGCAAAAAGGTCGAGAAGAATGAGCAGAGAGTGGTCACCGTTCCGTTTTGCTGTAAGAAGGTCATTGGTCACTTTGATGAGTGCAGTTTCGGTCGAATGTAGGGGGCGGAAGCCGGACTGTGAAGGGTCTAGGAGGGAGTGATTGGAGAGGTAACGGGTAAGGCGGGAGTAGACTAGGCGCTCCAAAAGTTTAGAGATGAGGGAGAGATTGGAGACCGGTCTGTAGTTGTTTGTGCAGGAAGGGTCGAGAGCGGGTTTCTTTAGTAGTGGAGTAATGATGGAGTGTTTGAAGGAGGATGGGAAAATACCAGAGGAGAGTGAGAGATTAAAGATTTTAGTTAGGTGAGTTGTGACAACTGGAGAGACTGGAGGAGATGTGAGGGGATGGGGTCGGTAGTGCATGTAGTCGGACGAGAGGAAGAGAGTATCAAAAACAAAATCCAGAAAATCACATTGTTTAAATTATATAAATATATTGTCATTTTGCAGTGAGAAATAAGTATTTGATCCCTCTGGCAAACAAGACTTAATGCTTGGTGGAAAAACCCTTGTTGGCAAGCACAGCAGTCAGAAGTTTTTTGTAGGTTTGCGCACATGTCAGGAGGAATTTTGGTCCACTCCTCTTTGCAGATCATCTCTAAATCATTAAGATGTTGAGGCTATCACTTAGCAACTCGGAGCTTCAAATCCTTCCATAAGTTTTCTATGGGATTAAGGGGTGGAGACAGGCTAGGCCACTCCATGACCTTAATGAGCTTCTTTTTCAGCCACTCTTTTGTTGCCTTGTCTGTATGTTTTGGGTCATTGTCTTGCTGGAAGACCCAACCACAACCCATTTTTAATGTCCTGGCAGAGGGAAGGAGGTTGTCACTCAGGATTTTACGGTACATGGCTCCATCTATTCTCCCATTGATGCGGTGAAGTAGTCCTGTGCCCTTAGCAGAGAAACACCCCCAAAATATAATGTTTCCACCTCCTTGCTTGACAGTGGGGACGGTGTTCTTTGGGTCATAGGCAGCATTTCTCTTCCTCCAAACACGGCGAGTTGAGTTTATGCCAAATAGATACATTTTTGTCTCATCTGACCACAGTACCATCTCCCAATCACTCACAGAACCATCCAGATGTTCATTGGTGAACCTCAGACGGGCCGGCACATGTGCCTTCTTGAGTAAGGGGGCCTTGTCGGTACTGCAGGATTTTAAACTTTCTCGGCGTAATGTGTTACCAATGGTTTTCTTGGTGACTGTGGTCTCAGCTGCCTTAAGATCATTAACAAGTTCCCCCATGTAGTTTTAGACTGATCTCTCACCTTCCTCATGACCAAGGATACCCCACGAGGTGAGATTTTGCATGAAGCCCCAGATCGATGTCGATTGACAGTCATTTGTATTTCTTCCATTTTCTTACTATTGCACCAACAGTTGTCTCCTTCTCACCCAGCGTCTTACTTATGGTTTTGTAGCCGGTCTTGTAGCCAGCTTTGTGCAGGTCTATGATCTTGTCCCTGACATCCTTATAAAGCTCTTTGGTCTTGCCCATGTTGTACAGGTTAGAGTCTGACTAATTGAGTCTGTGGGCAGGAGTCTTTTATAAAGATGACTATGTAAGACAGCTGTCCTTAATGCAGGTAACGAGTTGATTAGGAGCATCTAACTGGTCTGTAGGAGCCAGAACTCTTAATGTTTGGTAGGGGATCAAAAGGATCAAATACTTATTTCTCACTGCAAAATGCAAATAAATTTATATAATTTATACAATGTGATTTTCTAGATTTTATTTTTGATATTCTATCTCTCAATGTTAAAATTAACCCACCCTTAAAATTATAGACTGTTCATGTCTTTGTCAGTGGGAAAACTTACAAAATCAGCAAGGGATCAAATAATTATTTCCTCCACTGTCTGTGGTCATGTACCGACTAGATGGGAGCGGCCTCGCTCAATGCAAGTGTACTGAACCAGGCCAAGCACTGTCTGTTGGGAATGTTGCTGGAAGTATGCAGATTGTATACTTGTGGTCACATGATCGTACGCTCCTAGCGTTGGCACTGGAGAATCCTCAAAGCGCGTAGTGCACACGATGTAAGGATTCACAAGTTTGCAAGCTGGTAACCTAAGGCCGGACAAACCCATTTTAATTGAAGTGGTCATAATTTGAGGCTATCCCTTTGAGAGAGCATCTGTGGCATTTCCTGATCCACTGCTTGTACTTAAATTCCCAGTGCAAGCTTAAAACGGTTTTCCACTTTCAAGAAAGTGGACCCCGAACACTGGAAAATGGCTAAAACAACAAAGAGAGTGGATCTCACCCACCCGGCGTCCAGCGCTGGCTCCCCGCAGCTGTTCAGTACTGTATGTTTTGGCTGAAGCGGTGAAGTCGCAAAGTCAGCTCGCATCACGCAGTAGCAAATCACTGACATTAGCGGCTTGTGTTGGATACTCGACATAACCACTGAGCTCAGTGATTTGTGGCAGTGGTGATGTGCGCCTTCAACATTATTTCACCCCTGCAGCCAAAGACTGAGAACTGAGCAGCTACGGGAGTCGGCACTGGATCTGGAGTTTGTCAGTTTTTGTTGTTATGTTAGGAATTTTACAGCGCTTGGGGAACACTTTTGAGAAAGTCTAAAGGTACTGCCACACTAAACAATCCGCTAGCGATCACGATAACGAGCATATAATGCGATCGCTAGCGGATTGTTTCTATATCGCTAATGCTGCCACATTTAGCGATATAGTTAACGACGCTATCGCCGTTAGCGATCTTCTTAACGACTTTAGCGGTACAAAAGTACGCTAAATCGCTACAAAAGTACCGCTAAATCGCTAAGAAAGGTGCCACACAGCGATTAATACTTACCCAGCGGAGCGCCGACGAGAAATAGGTCCGGAACGATTCAGCGACGAGTGAGATCACAGCAGAAGCTCGTCGCTGGAAGCTGCGCACTGAACAATATCGCTAACGGATCGCTAAATAGTGACGTTTTTTAGCGATCCGTTAGCGATATTGTTAGTGTGGCATACCCTTAAGAGCCCTTTAAAGTAATTGCCCAATCATTAAATATCATAGTAATTGCTGCATCACCAAGGAGAACAGAAGTAGAAAATAATTAAACAGTATTTTTTATTATGGAAAGTGAATATATCACCAGATTTCACAAGCAAATTGCATATATTAAATCCTTTAGACCTTATGAAGCTAGTGTACTTACTTTGAAATTCCATGTCAGAATGGCTCTATAAGCCTGATTTTAACTACTTCCCAACATACAGCTAGGTTACACAAATCGGCTCCGATCGCTGCTGTGAACCCTTAAATGCCATTGTCAATCTCTGACATCTTCATTTAAAGCACGTGAACACTGTAAAAACAGAACCTAAAAATCAATGCCAAATTAAAGGGTTTTTTTTTCTAGTTCAATGAATGGTGAAATTCAACTTGTCCTGCAAAAAAACAAGCCATTGAACAACTATGTAGACCGAGAAATAAAAAATAAATATGGCTCTTGGAAGGGGAGGAGAGAGAGAGGGAGAACAGTGCAAAGTTAGCCACCATAAGAGCAAAGATTAGATCTAGCAGATGGGAGCAGAGAGACTAAAGGCACTGCCACACTTAGCGATCGCACCAGCGATCACGACAACGACACGACCTGGCGAGATCGCTGGTGCGATCGCTATGTGATCGCTAGTTAGATTCCAAACACAACTCATCAGCGATCTGTATAACGACCTCTGCGGTCGTTGGGAAAACCTAGTCCCACCTGCGACGCTGGTGAAGTCGTTCATAAAGGGTGTCACACTCAGTGATTCAGGCTCACCAGCGGGACACCAACGACCAAAAAACGGCTCAGAACGTTCATGAGCGATCAGCGACATCTCAGCAGGGGCCACATCGCTGCTACATGTCACACACAGCTAAGTCGCTAACGAGATCGCTACTGCGTCATAAATGGTGATGCAGTAGCTATCTCGCTAGCGATCTCGCTTAGTGTGGCATACCCTTTATTGTTGACTGTGAAGTTTGACACATAAGAAGTGTCTGAGGTCTGATTGTGAAGAAAATTGCTACATCAGAGACCGGCGTACACAAGTGTCTGTGTGTGACAAACTGTTATTTGGTAACTTTGAGTAGACTGCAAGTGAGCAAACTGCCAAAAAAGCTACTGGGGGCTGCCAAAAGAGGTGACGGGTTCCTGAACAGAACTGTGGATGGGTGCTGTTGCACAGCAATATGAAGGCGATAGAGAGATTGTGACTTTATGATGGAAATGCTGCTGAAGTGTTTGTCAGCTGATTGCCTCAAGTGTAACTTTCATTCTCTGTTCAAGACTATTAACTCTTAAAGAGACTGTCAGGGAACTATAAAAACATGTACCAATTTGCCATGGAAAGCACACAACTTTTATTATCAGTTTCAGTTCCGGTTAGGAACTTGCAGCTCGCTGGCGACTCCCTTACCCTCAGGTTAGTCAGGGAACTGCACCTACGATAAGTAGTCGCCGGAAAGGCTGCCTTTTCGCGTACCGGCTATCGGGCACTCTGCAGTGAGGGTGGTATGTATATCACCAGTCCCAGGCAAGGAATACACACATAATCTCTGATCCGTCACTGCCAGGGTTCCCCAATACCACTAGGACGCTAAGCTGCCACCAGTTCCTAGTTTGATATCAAAACTATATCGGACCAGTAACCAACCCAAAAGGTAGGGTGTTTTGGCACGGAGTACGTGTTGGTTCGCCCATAGAGCAAAAGAACTAAACTAGTAAATTTATAAGTTTACTCCAGAAAATATAGGCAGTGTTTACAAAAATACAAAAGGAGACAAAATACAGTATGTACAAACAGTTACAAATAAAAGGGATTAAAATAAGAAACTTACTACATCTCAGTCACTGGTATGACATGTCAATGAGGGGAGGGGGGTTCCCAAAGATCAGATTCAGTCCACAGCATGGGTGTTAGCTGTCTTTCCCCAGGTTCTGAACACTCTCAAAATGGCTGTCCCTGTTTTATGGTTTAGGCCATAAACTTAGGAATTCCCCCCTTTGTTGACCTCACATATGGGCTGTTCCCGGGAGGACCTCCAATTTTGAGAAGTTAGTAAAAGCTTCCCCTTGCCCTATCTTCAGCTGGGAAGCTCACAGGATGACGGCAAGGGCATTTTATTTTTCCCTGCAAATTTACCTTTCTTTTGATACCGAACACGCCATGTCTGCGTGTTACTGGGTGGCAGAAACTATTTTCTCGGCTTCTGATGGCCGTACCGACTGCAAAACATTATCGTCTGTAGCTTTATTTATACTGATTCTGGAAATATAGTTTTCCTGTCTCTAGGATTAGTGTGTGTTATTAAATTCACCCTGGAATAGACAAAGGAAATATGGAGGGAAAAAACCGCCTTTAAATGGCCAGATGCAATAAAAGTGACCATCTACTGAAGGGAGAGGGAGTGGATAGAGTTTCACAGAGGCAGAGAGAGGGGGGGCTGTAGCTGCGAGGGGGGAATCTTGTGAGCTTGTCTTTCACAAATCAAGGAGAGGCTTCAGGGAGCCCTGGATGGGTACTTAGGATATTAGGAAATAACTCATATTTTCCTGACAGAGACATTGAAATTAACAATCTCATTGCCTTCAAGAGAGTCAAAGTTAGTTGAACTGTCGCTGATGTCTATTTGGATTGCTTTAGTCATTCCTGAGTAACGAAACCACTTTGTCCATTGAAGGCCAGTGTATCTACTGTAGTTGAAAGAACCACCACACACAATGCCTGGTAACTCTTACATGAGGCACCAAGTGCAGTGAAATATGATTAAAGGAATGATGTGTATGAATGTTTTGGTGGTGGACCCAATGGACCCTCAGTCATGTGCTAGGTGGGCCCACAGAAACCCAGTTTGATAGTGAATATCTTTAAAATTCAAAATAAATACTAAAATGTCTAAAACTATGTTAGAACAACCAGAGCCTTATGAAATAGAAGAGGAACCAGAAGACGACCTGATTGATATTGAAGAAGAGGCTGACTTAATTGAGAAAGAACGTATGCTTGATGATGATCATAATGAAGATGGAAGACCCAAAAGAAAGGATAACAAGGCTGAGGAAAATAAATTAGCACAATATGTACAAGCAATGTCATTAGACAGCAAAGAACAAGAAAGCACACAGGATCCTGAGGAGCGTTGGGAAGTAAGTGTTATCAAAATTTACAATATATGGAGAACTATAACAACAAATTGTTTTTAATTCAAATATTTTCTGTCAAGATATCACGAGAACAGAAGAAAAAGAGAAAGCACAGAATAAAGACTGAGCTGCGAAAATTAGAAGCAATGACAGAAGCAGAGGCTGACCAGATTAGAGAATTATGGAATCTGGACCTAAATACACGCTGGAGACTCTACAGGTAATACATAATTTTAGGATAACGCAAGTTTTTCCTATTTGCAACCTTGGATTATAATAAGTTATCCCATGTCCTAGTCACCCAAAGTATGCATACAATGCAAAAGGGAAGGAAACAGTAACTGGTACAGTTCTAAGTATATGGCTAGAGGAAGAATAGCACTACAATATTCTTTTGATAGCACATGCACAAAGCCGATGGGGCAACCTTATCAATGCAATTACACAAGTTTTCTGCCATAATTGCAAGCACCATATAAAAGCCTTGTATCACTACTCTTACAATGATGAATTTCACGGAGGCTTTGCTTGCTAGTACAGAATGCTAATATTTCCTACAGATTTTGACCTTTTTTACATACAGAAAAATGCTGGTGGCCTATTTCATGTACATCCTTGTGCAGGTCGGTATCTATTGCACAATCTTTTTGGTATGCTTAGGGGCAAACAGGTCAGTGATCTGCTATATTCCCGGTTCTCATCCTGTGATGTGTGTACTAGGGAGGTAGATACACACTTTGGGGCCGATTCATTACTTCTTTATTAGAATTTTGGAGTACAAGACCCTAATAAGTTTCAGTATTTTTATGTAACACAGAAGTAATGGTGGGACAGTGCATAATTATGCCATCCCATCAAATTCATGAAAAGTTACACAGCTTTAGTGGGGTCCAATTCTTTAACCCCTTTCTTACATCGGGCGTAATATTCCGTCCATGTGACCTCTGTCTATTTGACCATGGATGGAATATTACATCATTGCTGGGTGTCGGCTGATTCTGACAGCTGACACCCGGCACTAGGTGCCAGGAGCGGTTGCAGACTTGTGGGGTTTTTTCACTGTTTAGTCACATCAGGGGCTCTCCAAACGTGACATGACGTATAATCTCAATTCCAGCCAACTCTGCGTTGAAAATATCAAATGGCGCTCCTTCCCTTCCGAGCTCTGCCATTCGCACAAACAGTGGTTTACCCCCACATATGGGGTATCAGCGTACTCAGGACAAATTGCACAACAACTTTTGGGGTCCAATTTTTCCTGTTATCCTTGGGAAAATAAAAAAAATTTGGATCTGAAATACATTTTTTGTTAAAAAAAAGTTAAATATTCATTTTTTTTTACCCATTCCAAAAATTCCTGTGAAGCACCTGAAGGGTTAATAAACTTCTTGAATGTGGTTTCGAGAACCTTGAGGGATGCAGTTTTTAGAATGGTGTCACTTTTGGGTATCTTCTATCATATAGACCAGTGATGGTGAACCTTTCTGAGACCGAGGGCCCAAACTGCAACCTAAAACCCAATTATATATGATGAAGTGACAACACGTGCCAAATGCCCCATCATGATCCCCTACATGTAGAAATGCCCCATCATGATCCCTTTCATGTAGAAATGCCCCATCATGATCCCCTTCATGCAGAAATATGCCCCATCATGATCCCCTTCATGTAGAAATATGCCCCATCATGATCCCATTCATGCAGAAATATGCCCCATCATGATCCCCTTCATGTAGAAATGCCATCATGATCCCCTTCATGCAGAATTGTGCCCCATCATGATCCCCTTCATGTAGAAATGTGCCCCATCATGATCCCTTTCATGCAGAAATGTGCCCCATCATGATCCCCTTCTTGTAGTAATATGCCCCATCATGATCCCCTTCATGTAGAAATATGCCCATCATGATCCCCTTCATGCAGAAATATGCCCCATCATGATCCCCTTCATGCAGAAATATGCCCCATCATGATCCCCTTCATGCAGAAATATGCCCCATCATGATCCCCTTCATGTAGAAATATGCCCCATCATGATCCTATTCATGCAGAAATGCGCCCCATCATGATCCCCTTCATGCAGAAATATGCTCCATCATGATCCCCTTCTTGTAGTAATATGCCCCATCATGATCCCCTTCATGCAGAAATATGCCCCATCATGATCCCCTTCATGTAGAAATATGCCCCATCATGATCCCCTTCATGCAGAAATATGCCCCATCATGATCCCCTTCATGCAGAAATATGCCCCATCATGATCCCCTTTATGCAGAAATATGCCCCATCATGATCCCCTTCATGCAGAAATATGCCCCATCATGATCCCCTTCATGTAGAAATATGCCCCATCATGATCCCCTTCATGCAGAAATATGCCCCATCATGATCCCCTTCATGTAAAAATATGTCCCATCATGATCCCCTTCATGTAGAAATATGCCCCATCATGATCCCATTCATGCAGAAATATGCCCCATCATGATCCCCTTCATGTAGAAATGCCATCTTGATCCCCTTCATGCAGAAATGTGCCCCATCATGATCCCCTTCATGCAGAAATGTGCCCATCATGATCCCCTTCATGCAGAAATATGCCCCATCATGATCCCCTTCTTGTAGTAATATGCCCCATCATGATCCCTTCTTGTAGTAATATGCCTCATCATGATCCCGTTCATGCAGAAATATGACCCATCATGATCCCCTTCATGTAGAAATGTAGAAATTCCACCACCGCCATCATTTCCTCCTCCCCATCACCCCATCATTGCCTTCTCCCCCATCACCATCGTTGCACTCTCCCCATAACTCCCAGCATTGGCCCTCTCCCCATCACTCCCTTAATTGGCCCTCTCCCCATCACTCCCTTCATTGGCCCTCTCACCATCACTCCCATCATTGGCCCTCTCCCATCACTGGCCTTCTCACCATCACTCCCATCATTGTCTTCCAGGTCCTCTGTCACTGACTGTTCAGGCAGAGGGCGCGGCGCGCACTAACTATGTCATTACGCCCTCTGACCTGAACGTCACAGCCAGAGGACGCAGAGGATAGAGCGGCGCGCAGCGGTGGATAGGGGACAGGTGAATATCGCATATACTTACCCCCTCCTGGAGCGTCTCCACAGCCCCCCCTGCTTCTCCCGCGGTCTCCGGCAGCTATTCCTTCCTTCAGCGGTCACGTGGTACCGCTCATTAAAGTCATGAATATGCGCATATTCATGATTTTAATGAGCGGTACCACGTGACCGCTGAAGGAAGGAGCCTGAGATCGTGGGAGAAGCAGGGGGGCTGCAGAGACCGCGGCAGGGGGGGTGATGATCATCTGACACCCCCGCCGACACTCGCGTATAAGCCGGGAGCGGGACTTAAAAATGGGCTGAAAATCTCGGCTTATACGGGAATATATACGGTATTACTGTATTTTGTGTGATATACCGCTCTGGTAAAAATTAAAGGGAATCTGTCACCCTAATTTTGCCATATCAACTAAAGATATGGCTGAATAGTGCGTCCCATAACAAAGCTAACGGTAGGTATCATATATCCTGATACCCCGTTTTCATATCAAAATAACCTTCGTAAAGTTGGGCAAAGCATATAATCAGTACAGCGCATGCGCTACTCTTTCCTTGACCCGGAAGTCGTCCAAGGCAAGCAGTCATTTCCGGGGCAAGGAAAGACTAGCGCATGCGTTGTAATGATTGTATGTCCGCTCTGCCCAAAGCCCCGCCCCCTTCTGAACGCGTGGTGAATCCGGATGTGCTCATTGAACACATCCGGAATCACCGCAGCGCTACATAGGCCTGTGTTATTTACCTTGCGGTGACGGAGCGATCTGAAAAGACGCGCCACATGTCCGTTAACGCAGGTCTGCCGCCTGCGTGTTTTTACGCATAGTGGAGACGGGATTTCATGAAATCCCCTCCACTATGCTGTAACATCTGGACGCTGCGGCTGTGCACAGCGTCAAACACGCGGTGTTTACTGACTGTGGAAACATACACTTAGTGTTTTATGCATGAAGACAGAAAGTAGTGTTGCACTGTCATTACTCACTATTACATAGACCTTGTAATAAAGCGTGATACAGACATCTGTAAATGGATGCATTGTTCATGAGAATTAAGGGAAGTCTTTGGCACTAGTCCTTTATATGGTAACCTTGCCTATAATAAACCCTAACAGCTACTAAAGAAAGGTCTTTTACAGAGGTGGGCAACATAATGAGAACAATCATTCTGACTTACTGATGTGGATGCCACTATTCAATGTGCAATATTTTTTTTCAAAAATCTAGATATTGGATACAACTCTATCAAATAGATATTCGGCAGAAAATTTTGACTCATGAGCAAAGTTATCAGGAGTCAGCAGATCGCTTGTCAGAATTAAGGCAAAGACAGGACTTGCATATTCTCAAGGAAGCAACAGTAATTGGCATGACAACAACAGGTCAGTGATTTGGATGATTTGGTAAATTCAGGGCTGTTTGTTAATTGTTCCAGTAAACAGGTGTCATCCTCTGAATAGGTGCTGCAAAATATAGGCGCATCCTCCAGGAAGTGGAGCCGCGCATTGTAATAGTGGAAGAGGCAGCAGAAGTCCTAGAAGCTCACACCATAACCACGCTCAGCGCGGCCTGCCAACATCTCATTCTCATTGGGGACCATCAACAGGTAAGTCCGAGCAAATGTAACCCCATGGTCTGTGCTGGGACAGGTAATGAGGAAGTCCCTTTCTTCATTCACCTGACTGCTGAAGCCTGTGATTGGCTACAAATATCAACCGTACCGATTTGGAGAATATAGTAAACGTGTCATTTTTACCAAACAGTAACCACACACAACACCACACACACAACACACACACACACACACACACACACACACACACACACACACACACACACACACACACACACACACACACACACACACACACACACTGGAATTGCTGTTTTTTTCCCTTCAGAAGGAATTTTGTATGGTTTTTAATAAATTAAATAGCACCATTAAAAAATACAACCCTTTCCACGAGTAAAAAGTCATCAGATGGCTATTTTGACAGAATTATGCCAGGTTCAGTAGAGTACAAGCAGGTTGAAAAGCATAGAGCTTGTTCACACTGCAAGCTCCTCAAGTTAAGCAGCCACTTTGAGATTGAAGGGTGGCCGGTAACCTAGGCAATGTGAACTGTACAGTTTAAAATTAAAACTTTCTCCGTTCTTGAGAACAGAGTGATAATTTGTAAATTTACACAGAGAATATTTTTAATAACTGATAAATTGCAAAATTACTTGCTTTTACAATCACTTTGAAATGTTATCCATTTATGACATTGAGACAACCCCTTTAAAGGGGTTGTCTGGTCTAAAATGAAAAGTCTGCAGTCACTCTGTGTGACTTCAGACTTGTGAATCTTCCCAGCAAACGCACTGTGCGCTGGGAGGATTGTCTGCCCCAGGAACGGCGGTCAAGTATGCAGTATGCATACTCCCGGGCAGAACCTGTCTAGTGATCGTGGCCTTGCTCAATAAACCTGAATTGAGCGAGGTCATACCTGTATGGTAGCGCAGCCATCTACTGGGTGTGCCCATCGAATGGGCGCAAATTCGCACAATACAAGGCTACGGGTGCGGCCTCCTGCAGTGCAAGGCCCATTTATTGAGCGAGCAGGCACCCAGTAGATGGGTTCTACCAAGGAGTATGCATATCGCATACTTAACTGCCATTCCTGGGGTAGACAACAGCGAATCCTCGCAGTGCACAGTGCGTGCGCTGAGAGGATTTACAAGTCTGCAGTCACACAGTAACACCTTTAAAATACAAATTTTTTATGCTATCATTATGGGAGCTTATAGCCTACACATTTTTTATTACGATGGCAGCTGTTTCTATTCCTAACTGAAGAGAGAATTATATGTTATATATTACTATGGCCCCCATTCATTAAGACAGGCGTTCATACAGAAGCGCATGACACTTATTGAATTTAGCGTATCTTGGAAGCCAGTTGTTCTGTAGTGATAATCTCCTGCTGATAAAACACTGATTGTATTGAAACAGCAAAGCACAGTCCAGTAAAGGGTATGCCACACTGAACAATATCGCTAACGGGATCGCTAAAAAACGTCACTATTTAGCGATCCCGTTAGCGATGTTGTTCAGTGCGGCATCTGCCAGCGACGAGCTTCCTGCTGTGATCTCGCTCGTCGCTGGAATCGTTCCGGACCCTATTTTCTCGTCGGCGCTCCCGCTGGGTAAGTATAATCGCTAAGTGTAGCACCTTTTCTTAGCGATTTAGCGGTACTTTTGTACCGCTAAAGTCGTTAAGAAGATCGCTAACGGCGATAGCGTCGTTAACTATATCGCTAAATGTGGCCGCACTTAGCGATATAGAAACAATCCCGCTAGCGATCGCATTAGTATGCGTCGTTATCGTGATCGCTAGCGGGATTGTTTAGTGTGGCAGTACCTTAAGTGACAGATCCCTGTGATCAGGCTCTCAGACCCTGCATCTTGGTGTGATCAGATTACATAGTAAAAATCTCTTGACAGATTCATTTAAGATATAAATCTTAAGGTTTAGGATTGAAAATTACCAAAATATGTAATATGGAATCTGACCCTAAGCCTTACACATGTACAGAACATGCAAGAATACTCATAGTATACAAGGTACACGTTTAAACATCTTATTCTCACATTTTGTTATAGCTAAGGCCAAGTGCCAATGTATATGACCTGGCCAAGAACTTTAACCTGGAAGTGTCCCTGTTTGAGCGTCTTATTCAATCTGATCTACCATTTGTTCGTCTCAACTACCAGGTAAGGACAGCACGTAGAGGATGAAGCTTTATTGTTGGCGTAGATTAATAACCATTATTAACTATCATTTTTGCAAATGTAACTGTCATGCCAGTGTTTGTAAGGAGGGCATTACTGCGATTATTCAATAACACTATATGTCATCCCTCTTAGCATCGCATGCGACCTGAAATAGCAAGACTATTGACTCCTCATATCTACACTCAGCTGGAAAATCACCCATCTGTACTCAGCTACGAAAATATCAAGGTGATGGAGACATGACCGTGTGAATTGTATTATGAATGACATCGCTGATTTCTGGATTTTAACTATTAAATAGGGGATTGCATTTTACTTTTAAAAAAAAAACTCATTCTTTTTAATAAGGAATTCTGAAAGTTTCTAGTACAGTCATGGCCAAAAGTTTTGAGAATGACACAAATATTATATTTTCACCTGATCTGCTGCCCTCTGGTTTTTATGTGTGTTTGACAGATGTTTTTATCACAGACAGAAATATAATAATTGCAAACATATGAGTAACAAAAGCTTATATTGACAGTTAGAATGAGTTAATGCAGCAAGTCAATATTTGCAGTGTTGACCCTTCTTCTTCAGGACCTCTGCAATTCTCCCTGGCATGCTCTCAATCAACTTCTGGACCAAATCCTGACTGATAGCAGTCCATTCTTGCACAATCAATGCTTTCATTTTGTCAGAATTTTTAGGTTTTTGTTTGTCCACCCATCTCTTGATGATTGACCACAAGTTCTCAATGGGAACCCAAAATCTCTATGTTTTGTTCCCTGAGCCATTTAGTTATCACCTTTGCTTTATGGCAAGGTGCTCCATCATGCTGGAAAAGGCATTGTTGATCGCCAAACTGCTCTTGGAGGGTTGGGAGAAGTTGCTCTTGGAGGACATTCTGGTACCATTCTTTATTCATGGCTGTGTTTTTAGGCAAGACTGTGAGAGAGCCGATTCCCTTGGCTGAGAAGCAACCCCACACATGAATGGTTTCAGGATGCTTAACAGTTGGCATGAGACAAGACTGGTGGTAGCGCTCACCTTGTCTTCTCCGAATGAGGCGTTTTCCTGATGTCCCAAACAATCGAAAAGGGGATTCATCAGAGAAAATAACTTTACCCCAGTCCTCAGCAGTCCACTGCCTGTACCTTTTGCAGAATATCAGTCTGTCCATGATGTTTTTTCTGGAGAGAAGTGGCTTCTTTGCTGCCCTCCTTGAGACCAGGCCTTGCTCCAAGAGTCTTCGCCTCACAGTGCGTGCAGATGCACTCACACCTGCCTGCTGCCATTCCTGAGCAAGCTCTGCACTGCTGGTAGCCCGATCCCGCAGCTGAAACACTTTTAAGAGACGGTCCTGGCGCTTGCTGGTCTTTTTTGGGGCCCTGGAGCCTTTTTGGCAACAATGGAACCTCTCTCCTTGAAGTTCTTGATGATGCGATAGATTGTTGACTGAGGTGCAATCTTTCTAGCTGCGATACTCTTCCCTGTTAGGCCATTTTTGTGCATTGCAATGATGACTGCACATGTTTCTTTAGAGATAACCATGGTTAACAGAAGAGAAACAATGATGCAAAGCACCAGCCTCCTTTTAAAGTGTCCAGTGGTGTCATTCTTACTAAATCATGACAGATTGATCTCCAGCCAAGTCCTCATCAACACCCACACCTGTGTTAATGGAGCAATCACTGAAAAGAGGTTAAGGTACTGCCACACTTAGCGATCTCGATAACGACGCAAGCTAACGAGATCATTGGTGTGATCTCTTTTAGGTCGCTAGTAGCTGCCAAACAGGAGATCTCATAAACGACACATCAGCGGTCAGCGATCTCAAACGACTTTGGCGGTCGTTAGGATGTCATTAGCATGTACTGAGCGCTTCTGATTCATAGGAATTTCCAGCATCGCTCCTGCTCTCTGCTAGCCTGCTTTGCAACTTCTGCGATCCTCTCTGTGACGCAAAAGAGAACTTACAGATATTGCGATCCACTCCGTGACGCTAAAAACAGTCCCGCCTGTCATATGCGTCACAAACGAGGTCGCTCGTCGTTCGCAAAAGGTGCCAAACACAGTGATATAGGCTCACCATCGGGACGCCAACGATCAAAAAACGGTCCAGAACGCTAGTGAACGATCAGCAACATCACAGCAGGGGCCACATCGTTGCTACATGCCACACACAACGAGGTCGCTAACGAGATCGCTAAATAGTGACGTTTCAGTGATCTCGTTAGCGATCTCGTTAGCGATCTCGCTTAGTGTGGCATACCCTTTAGCTGGTCCTTTTAAGGCAGGGCTGCAATGATGTTGAAATGTGTTTTGGGGGATAAAGTTCATTTTCTAGCCAAATATTGACTTTGCAAGTAATTGCTGTTAAGCTGATCACTCTTTATAACATTCTGGAGTATATGCAAATTGCCATTAGAAAAAGTGAAGCAGTAGACTTTGTAAAAATTAATATTTGTGTCATTCTCAAAACTTTTGGCCATGACTGTATACTTTGTTTTTAGTTCCCCACCATTTTCAGGAATCTGTACTTGCTGCTAGTGAGAAGAAACATTCTTGTTTTTACCCACAGGGTGAAACTATATCCTGATCATGCCTGCTTAGCTTTAGGGTTCATTCAGTCTTCAGGTTACTCATATCCTTGTTTTTCATGGCTAGAACTTGTACCTATTATAGTCTAAGTCTGTTCATATGCCTGTTAATTTTTGTGGACCTAGTGGTCTTGCACAAAAAAAGACCAATTTTGAGTCCCGGATCAAACTAACCAATGGAAGTATATGGGTTTCATGCTAAAATAAGGCAGTAAAAAGATTCTATCCCATGGCTGTCCATTTTCATGGATTGATAGGAGAAGATTGAGAAACCTCCATCAGTTGCTTTTTTTTCTATACGATGACAAATGGCAATGAAAATCTGATACAAAATTCGGATAATGTTTGCATACAATAAAAACCACTGTCCTCTGAATGAGTCCTTATATGATGTGGATCAAGGTAAAGTTGTGGGCAAAAACAGCACCTACATGTGTAAAACATGTTAAAGGGAATCTGACCATAGGATCTTGCTATGTAATAAGACAGCAGCATGATGTAAGGGCAGAAACCCTGATTCCAGTGATGTATCACTTACTGGTGTGTCTTGGACAGAATCTCTGTTTTCTATGCTGTAGATGTAGCAGTGGTCAGTATGCTCAGCTTTGTATATCCCTGCTCCACCACTGATTGGTAGCTTCCTGTGTACACTGTGCATTGTCAGCAAGCTGCTAATCAGTGGTGGGGGCGGGTTATACAGATTAGAGTGACTGGCCTGCACATGAGACCTAGTCTAGCAGTAATAACTCCTGCTGATAAAACACTGATTGTATTGAAATTACTAGAGTGCTAGAGTGGGGGCAGATTCTCATGCTAAGCAAGAGGCACTTGTTTTTGTAAACTGAAAACTAGAAGTAAAACCACTTAATTCAGAAAGATTTCCACTTTTTTCTATGGATTACGCCTGGTGTTACAGCTCAGTTTAATTTAAAGGGTGTTTGACTCTTGTCCATATAGTGTGAATACTTTTGCAGCTAATTCCTGGTCCAGTAGTTTTTATTGAAAGGTTTTTTCTTTTTAACAAGGGAAAAAGAAGGAATGGTAGTTCCTAAAATACAATACCAGAAAGAGCCTGTGGACATGTCTGGAGTTCTTTCTAACAAAAAAATCTTGTTTTTTCTCATCACAGAGAACCACTCTTACGTATGTTAGAAATGATATATTTACAATAATGGAATTTTTTGTTTCTCACTCTTCAGGGCGTTTCAACGAACCTCTTCTTTGTACAACATGAATTCCTGGAGCAAGAGATCCAAGATGGGAGAAGTCACCAGAACAAACACGAGGCTGAGTTCATAGTGGAACTGTGCAAGTACTTTTTACAACAAGAATATAAACCATCTCAGATTACCATCCTCACCACGTACACCGGGCAGCTTTTCTGTCTTCGCAAACTCATGCCGGCCAAGATGTTCTCTGGAGTGAAAGTGCATGTCGTTGACAAGTACCAGGGAGAGGAAAATGATATAATACTTCTCTCATTGGTCCGTAGCAACATGCAAAAAAAGGTTGGATTCCTTCAGATCTCCAACAGGATCTGTGTCGCATTGTCAAGAGCCAAAAAAGGGCTGTTTTGCATCGGAAATATGAACATGCTGGGCACTGTGTCTCTTTGGAGCCGCATCCTTTGTACTTTACGTCAAGGGGCACAAGTAGGTGATCAGCTGATGCTTTGCTGTCAGAATCACCCTAATAACCGTACACTTGTGAGTAAAGCTAGTGATTTTAAGAAGGTACCAGAAGGAGGATGCACCCAGAAATGTGATTTTAGACTGAACTGTGGACATGTGTGTTCACGGGTGTGCCATCCGTATGATCCTGAGCACAAAGAATACCACTGTAACAAAGACTGCCAGAAGGTGTTGTGTGGAGATGGGCACCGTTGCAAAAGAAAATGTTTTGAGACCTGTGGAAAATGCATGGAGGAAGTTGAGAAGCTCATGCCACTATGTGGTCACCGACAAATAATGCCATGCAGCATTTCTGTAAATGATTTCTGTTGCACTGTACCATGTAGCCAGGTCCTCCAGTGTGGTCATCCATGCAAAAAACTTTGTGGAGAAGAATGTGAAGAACGCTGTCAAGAGACAATTAGAGTCCAGCTAAAGTGTGGGCATAATCAGGAAGTTCTATGCTGGCAAAAACGAGACATAGAGTTTGGCATGCCAGTAAAATGCAGACAGCCCTGCCGAATTACGTTAAGTTGTTATCACACATGCCGTGGTACATGCGATAGCTGCTTTCAAGGCAGATTCCATGATAGCTGTCGGCATCCGTGCAAAGCTATTTTAATCTGTTCCCATGAATGCAAAGAGCCTTGCACAAATGAATGCCCTCCATGCAAAATGGCATGCAAAAACCGCTGCGTCCATAGCCAATGTAAAAAGAAATGTGGGGAAATCTGCGCTCCATGTATGGAGCCCTGTTACTGGAGATGTGAACACTATGCCTGCAGCAAGCTATGCTCTGAGCCATGCGACCGCCCACCATGCAATGTCGAATGTCCAAAACAGCTGAAATGTGGACACCCTTGCATTGGTTTATGTGGTGAGCCTTGTCCTAAAATGTGTAGAGAATGCCATAAAGATGAAGTCAATGAGATCTTTTTTGGGTTTGAAGATGATGACGATGCCCGCTTTGTACAGTTGGAGGACTGTGGGCACATTTTCGAAACTGAGGGTATGGATACGTACATGAACGGAGACCATAATTCCGAAGAGCAAACTGCAATCAAACTAAAAGTGTGCCCAAAATGTCAGACTCCCATAAGGAGAAATCTAAGATATGGTACAGTCATCAACAAAACTCTGGATGAGATTGAGAAAGTGAAGAAAATGATAAAAGGAGCAGTGGATCTCCAAAATGAAACCAAAAACCGACTCTTAAAGACTCTGCAGGAGATGGTGGAAATCAGAAGAAATTTTCCAGATGAATATTCAGTGTTAAAGGATGAAATAGAGAATGTAGAAACACCACTTCGAACATTGCTCAGTTTAGAAAACAAGATATTATTCTATAAAAAAATAGCGACGTTATTCACTAATATCAGCAAAGTAGATGATGCGGAGAAGAGGGCCCTGAAAAATCGCTTGCTAGAAATTAAGAATTGGTTGGAAAAACCACGTACATCCTTCACAGAGCAAGAGCTTTCTGATCTACAGAGTGAGGTGCTACGTTTCACCTATCTCCTAGATTTGCTCATAAGATGTAAAACTGCCAAGGCTAAAATCACCCCAACAATCAATATAGAAATTGAAGCTTTAAGAAATGTCTTAGAAGGAAGTAAAAAGTTTACAGAGGAAGATGAAATCTTTGTGAAAGCAAAACTAAAAGAGCTGAAAGAAAGCCTTCCACGTTCAGGACTTGACATTTCAGAGAGTGAGCGAAAAATGATCGTGCAGGCCATGGGCCTCCAGAGAGGTCACTGGTTTAAGTGTCCCAATAACCATGTATATTGTATTACGGAATGTGGGGGGGCAACGCAGAGCTCTAAATGTCCCGAGTGCCATGAAGTCATTGGAGGAGCGAATCATCGTCTTGTGTCAACCAACAGCTTGGCACCAGAAATGGATGGTGCTCAATATGCAGCTTGGTCAGAAACTGCTAATAACTTGCAAAATTTTGAAGACTTAATTTGATAATTAACTTGGTACCTATTGTGACAAATCACAATCACTTTTCAGACAGTTATAAATGGAGCCTCATCCTCTCTCCTTGCACTCTGTATATGTATGTTGGCACAAAGAAAACCCTATTGTAAAACGTGGCCAGCACAGTGGCTCAGTAGTTAAAACTTTTTCCCTGGGATCCTGGATTCAAATCCCACTAAGGGTATCTGCAAGAAGTTTGTATCTTCTCCCCATGTTTACGTGGGTTTCCTCCAGGTGCTCCGGTTTCTTCCCAATAGGGCAATTCTTTTAGATTGTTAGCCCCAATAGGGGACTTTAGTCTTTACAGCACTATGAAAACTAATGGCACTATATAAGTGAGTAAAATAAAATGTGAAATAAGTGTGTTATTACTGATAGTTGTCGCCATCATAGACTTGATATATCACAGGGTCTGAGGGCACAGCACCTACCCACATTCAGTTGCTCGGTGATAATTAGTGCTCAGGAAAAATGACTGATTGATTTACAGTTTACAGTTAATGGCCATGATTTTTCTAATCTTAGACAAGGCATGTCCTCCTTAAAAATAAATATGCCAAAGTATTAATGTAAGGATATTTTAAATATGCATAGATCTTGTTTTCCTTATTGTATTTTATTGAATTTAATATGTAAAAATAAAATATTTTTTTTTCATGACATCTGCATTTCGGTATTTTCTCTCATCATGTCTGTAGTATAGATGACATTGTTGCTTAAGAGCTCATTCAGACTTCAGTTTTTCACAAGTGAGTTCTATCATTGTTTTATACGGATAGATTCCATACCTGGTACAGTTATTAAAAGTCTATGGGGCTATTCACATAGTTTTGCCAACTTGTTTGTTCTTCTCCAATACATTGAGATACAGGTGCTTCTCACAAAATTAGAATATCATCAAAAGGTTAATTTATTTCAGTTCTTCAATACAAAAAGTGAAAGTAATATATTATATAGAGTCTGTTGTGAACACTTTTAATCTGTCTTCTGAGTTTGGGCTCCCACTGGTGGTTGCTACTGGTAATGGATCTGGTCGGCCTGACAGAAGTCGATCACTTGAGGGGGATGATTGGAGATCAGGTGTTACTGACTGGGGAGATTTAAGCAAGCAGCCTTCCCCTAGTGGCTGCTGGTGATTTGGTCTGCTTCCTGAGCCTTTTGGAAGTCTGCTTGCTCCCTGCTTTGTCCTGCATCTTTAAATAACTTATCTTGTCGGTTTATATTGCGCCATTTGTTTCCCTTTTGCTTTTTCTGTTCTCTGCCTTGCTGTGTGAGTTCAGCCGGGTCCCCGGCTGGGGCCCATGCTGGACTCTGTTTTCATTGCCACAGCTTATGTTAGTCTTTCCTGTATTTTAGTTCTCTGTTATTTCAGTATCTTTTGTTTTGCATCCGGTTCACACCAGAGTTCTGATATAGTGGGGGAGAGGTCGTGTGGCCTCAGTATTTTTGCATTTCAGACGTGTTGTATTTTTTCTTAGGGTTTTTGTTGATTGCAGACAGTATCCTTTTCTGTCCTGTTCTATCCAGTCAGTTTGGGCCCCAGCATTTCCTTACTCTATTTTCTGTCTGTGTTTGTGCTTCATCTGACTCACCGGCAATATGTTATGTTTCGGTAGCTGAGGAGAGCAGGTAAAAAAGGCAATACACCAGAGCAGTTGGAATCTATGAGATTGCAGTACCCTGACTAACCACCACAACTAGAGGCAGCCGTGGAGCGTTCCTACGTTGGTCCTAGACGCCTCGTCACAGCCTGAGAAACTAACTACACCTAAAGATAGATATAGGAAAGCTATCTGCCCCGGAGCAGAACCCCAAAGATAATAGAAAGCCCCCAAACATGTAATGGCGGTTAGACAAGATGAAATACTGACACAGAAAGAAAATAGTATGAGCAAACGCTGGGGCCCAAACTAACTAAATAGAAAAGGATAGGAAGGGTACTTACTGCAATCCCAGAAAACCCTGAAAAGCACCAACTCTACTAATTTCAGAAACACCTGAGATCACACGACCTCTTCCACCTAAATTAGTTCTCTGGTGTAACCAAAAACAAAA